>CM062814.1:936237229-937437229 GCA_031772625.1 Pinus tabuliformis
ACCTTGCAAATTTAGCCACTCTTCCAATTTATCAGTATATAAACCAAAAAGAGTAGGGGATATAGGGCAGCGTTGCTTGACTCTGATGTCACTTCTAAAGCTCTCTCAAATGCCTGTTGTAGTTTTAGTTTTGACTTTCACCTCTTCATAAAGCCTATGGACAAAAACTCTATATTGCAAAGGAATTTCAAGTTCTTCTATTCTACTCCACAACTTACCTCTAGGGACCGTGTCAAATGCCTTTTTGAATTCAACAAAGTAGCAAAATACTTCTTCTTGGCCCTCCCAAACCTTTTCAATAATGTGTCTTAAAGTGATACCATGATCTACTGCAGAATGTTTCGACCTAAAACCGGCTTACCCTTTTGCCTATTTTCTTTGATTTTTGCCCACTTACTGATTCTATTTTCCACCAAGCTGCTGAAGAGCTTTGCAAACAAAGGATTGATCATAACAGTTCTATAGTTGGAAGGATTATTAATGTCTTCACTTTTAAAAAGGGGTATTGCTAGACTAGTTGTCCAATCTCTTGGGAATCCTTGCCGAATGATGTTTTTGAATATTTCCATGATGTCCGATGCAAGAATGTTCATTTCCCACTTTAGATATTTTGCTTGAAGATCAGCCAAGTCCTTTGCCTTTCCTATTTTCAACTTCTTAATTCCTGTCTCTACTTCTGTAATGTGAAACTCTTTGTGATTGTGTTGATCTTGGGAGGGGGCTCCTCCTCTGATTCTTTCTCATAGAGTTGTCTTGCATAGTCAAACCATTGATTGGTTGCAATATTATTTTCAATTTGCTTCTTCCTTGGTTGAAGTTTTTGCCAAAAATGTTTTGGGTGATTCTTGCCTAAATATATTAACTCTTCTCACCTTGTTTGCATGAGCTCATCTTTTTTCTGTTTTAAAATATGCTTATATAACTTTACATTCATCTTCTCCTCGTCTGCCTTTTTCAAGGTTTTCCTTGTCATTTTTCATTCCTCATCAAACCAAACATTTACAGGGAAACAATTTGATTCAGATATCCTATTTCTTGCTCTTTTGTACTTCTCAAGTGCACTTTGAATTAACTCATGACTATTGAGGCTTTGGGAGCCACTCTTCCCTCTCTCAATTGATCTCTCCAACATAGTTTGGAAGATATTACAATTTATGGTTTGGAAAATATTGCAATTTTTCTGTAGCTGGAGAGTGCTCTAGAATGTTTGCTTTCGTCCCTTGATATAAGTAAGATCCTGATTAAGATCTCCAAGGAGCCTAACCACGTTAAAAAGGAGATAGTTTAGGTGAGGAGAGATCGAAACAGGCAATTGTTGTATGTGTAGCAGTGGAGAGTGAAATAGGAAATTATAATTGTACCTCTCATCATAAACAACTCATCACTTTAATTTACTTCGCGTTTCCTTTCGCCTTCCCCTCCTTCTATATGATTTACTTGACATTTCCTTTCTCGTCCACCTCCGCTTACCCCTGCCTCTCCTTCTATGTGTAGGTGAAGGCTAATGGTTTATCTTTCCAACAAAATAAGCAATGTTTTCTCGATTTGTTTTAATTTTTTAACAATATATCTATATATATATATATATATATATATATATATATATATATATATATATATATATATATATATATATATATATATATACTTATTTTACAATATTAATAATATTATTTTATTTTTAGTAGTTGTATTATAATAATAATAATAATTAAGTTTAAATTTATCTTAATTCCAAATTTACCAAGTTAAATTCTATTTAGGTTGGTTTAATTCTCCCTTTTAAATAGGTTCTATTTCCACATGAATGAATGCTATGAGTCAATGATATATTCCACATAAATATCATGAATTAATACTATGAGTTTTCAATACCATGGACCAATACCCTAGGTCATTTTTATTTTTATAAGGTTATTTTTATTTTATTTTATTTTGTTATTTTTATTTTATATTGACCAAGTTAAGATGTTTATATTATATTAATATTTTTATTTAATTTAATTTAATTTTGATTTTTAATATTATGTAATTTGACTAAGTCAAATTGTTAAGCATTACATTACAACATCTATACTATATTGGGCTAGAGAGCATCTCTTGACACAAATATATGTTGTAATTCAGTCTAGATCCATCTTAACTCCGGATCTACCAAGCTCTGAGAGGGATCAAATCTTTTTCCACTCTAAAAGAATGTCACATCTCCATTATATGTGAAAAAATATATATATATATTAATCATCCGATATAATTACTCATCGCATTATTCAGATATTACACATGATACACATTTACATAATATGTTGAGGTATATTAAAGTAAGGTCTATATACATTAATTTAATCCCATCTCGTAGTATGAGGGGTCATCCTTGTAATAAAAATCTTTGCAGTCGTATTAGTGTTTATGTATATGACCATCTATCCTGCTGGCATGGCAAGTTCAACCTTCGGGATTCCCTCCATATGCTATACAGGTGTCTACCCTCCTCGACTATGGCGCTCCATTGATGGTCGTCCTCCACCTAACCACAATCAATGGCGCTTGATGGAACTCATAACTCTACCTAGACTCCGGTAGGGTCTCTACTTTCTGTCGTTCGAAATTTTCTTTGGATGTTTCAGTCCTCTGGTAATGGCATCGCTTCAATGTCATGCTCTCAGGCGTTCAGACAACGAGTTCTTGGTGGTCAGAGGAGGTCCTCATAGTTCAAGAAATGTGTCTCCCTTGAGCGGCCTGGCAGGTGAAATTTCCACCTATTCTTATGTTTACTAGGTGATTTTTAAATAGAGTTCCATTTGCAAATTCTTCAATTAATACTTCAAATGTATTCCGATCTTTTTTTGTAGGTGTTCTCTGGTGTTTGTAGTTTCCTAGCCAGCTCCTAACAACATTCCACTCAGAGCTCTACCAAGGGAAGTGTTCTAATCCCTTCGATCTTCCGGGTATGTTACTGCTTGAAAATCTTGGCGATTCCAGAATACTCGCATAGAGATGGGAGTCTATGTCGAGGGTTTTATCTCCTCTTCTAGTTTAAATTTGGATTTTCCAGTTACTACTTTGTTAAGGCTCTAGCCTTGAGGGTTCTGAATTTAAAGCTATTGCTCTGTAATTTTGTGTATGTATAATTCATATCCGCCCTCATGGCATTTTGACAATTTATGCCTGGACATATTTAAATTGTTGAGGGTTCTACAATTTTATCTGTCTTATGTATACTGGTCAAGTCCTTTTATATATTTTCATGCTGGTATAGATGAATGTGTTATTCTTTTGGTAAAACCCTCATGGGTTCGAGTTGTGCATGGAAATCCTTCTCTGTTCTGGGGTTTTCTCACCAGAAGTGCATTGATAAACTATGCCACGGAATGTAAATAATATGACTGTTGTTTCTCTTACTCGCCTTAGTTTAATGTGAATTTCTTCATAAATTTTCTTTGATTTGGCCTGTGGAGGCTTGGCAATTTCATGATATTTTCCAGAAAGGTTTCATCGACCCGCGGTATAGAATGTTAAAGCTTTGGTAGGTTTCTATAGTTGCTATGGCAATCTTAAGAAGTTTCGATAATTTTTATTAGTAGATTTCCTTTCAGTTACGCATGCATAGTTGTTTAGGAAAGACTCTGACCCTAATTCGATGTCCGACCCTAAATTATACTTGTAGGTTTGATATTAGTGATGGGTATGAGGTGCTTTCTAAGGGATTTAAATCCTCATGCCATGGACAAGATAATCAAACCCTTATCATGACGTTATTATGGCATTAGTTCTTAAGCTCAGGAAAACTTGTTTTACTTTCCCTATTTCGTACTTCTCGTGTTTACTTCATAGTGATGGTTTCTGGGTAACCATTCCCTGATATCGAAAATGTAACCTTGAGGTATATAGGTTTTTCCATAACTATATTGCTACTACAGTTTTCCTTCTTGTTTTATTTGTATTCTTCTTCTTCTCTACGAATGCTATTGTTTTTGATAGTTCTTGATTTTTTGGAAATAATCTAAATCATAAAGTAATTCTTTCATTTATATAAGATGTCTTTGGTTCCTTTGCTTATAGTAAGTATTTATATTGTTTTTCAGTTCCTTTGATTACAGTCTTTGCTCTATTTACAGTAATTATCTATACTGTCTTCCTTTGAGCTAGATTTATACTGATTTTGATATCATAGTCTACAGGGTTGTTTAGTGTTTTCATTTATAGGCATTCATTGCTTCCTTGACTAATAACCAAGACTACAATTACTAAATCATTAATTTCTGATTATGTTATCATGCTAAAACTGAACCAACAATAAGCTAGGTATATGTACTACATACCTGTATTCAGTCCTTAAGACTACTAATTTTACACAGTCACATATATGCTTTCCTGTTTTAACCTCCCAACCATGAGGCTTGCCTTCTGAGCTTCTGCTCCTAGCGCTGATGCTTTCTTGCAACTTACACTGTTACAACATCCACAATTATCTGGTCATCACCAGACATAACTCCTTCCTCATCTCTTTTTCTGCAAGGTCCACTTCCCTCTTTCCCTACTCGTTCTCTCAGGTACCTCCTACCCTCTTGATTACTTCTTTGGAATTCATAGACAGAGAAGTGGTTAGGGTTAGGTAACTACCTTTCCCTCATTTCTTGATATGAAAAAGTTTCAAGACTTGTCAACATTCAATCATCTGTTTCCCATTCATAATTAGCAAAACTAAAATACTTAATTCAAATGTTTATAATAATAATAATAATAAAATCGAGTCTTCGTTTTTACTGCGGTAAAAGAAATAATTATAGTTTTTCTCGAGGAAATCACATGTCCCTCCCTAAAAATCAAGCAATGTCCCGATGTTTTTTTGCTACAAATAGACCTGGAAAGGCCTTCCTCATAAATTGTTCATCTTCCCAGGTGGCCTCTTCCGGCTTAAAGTGCTTCCATTGCACTTTAACCTGCGTGATAGCTCGTTTCTGCAGCATTACTTCTCTCTGATCGAGTATAACCAACGGTTTGACCAGGAACTCGCCTTCTGGTTTGACCTACAGACAGTAAAAAAAAATTGTTGTTTGTTCCTTTTTAAATTTTTATACTTTTTTGGCAAAAAAAAAAACCTTTTAATTACTTGTATATCTTGCCAATTAATTATATGTTTAGGATCATAAACATATTTTTTTTAATACCAAAACATGAAAAACGTTATGTATACGGATGTGGCTAATCAAGGCTGGCTAATAAGCCATTGGTCCAACTCTTGCTAAAACTTGAAAAGGGCTGCAAAATCAGGGTGCCAACTTGGCACAACTGTTACATTGCAAGGTACTTTTCTTTGGTCGTAGTCGATCCCCTATTTGAAATTCCTGGAAATTCCTTTTTCTATCAGCAAAGATCTTTTGCCAATCTTGAGCTGCCTTTAAATTTGATCTAACCCTTTTGACCATCTCCTCCATTTCCTGCAACATTTCTGGACCTAACATTAGCTTATCTTCCAATCTCCCCAGCTTGAAGGGGTTCATCACCTGTGCCCATACAATACTTCAAATGGGCTCATTTGTAATGACGTATGCCATTGTTATAAGAAAATTCTACCAAGTGCAAGTAATCTTCCCATTTGGAGGGTTGTTGCATCACATAAGTCTGCAGCATGTCCTCAACCACCTGATTCACTCGCTCGGTTTGCCCATCCGTTTGAGGGTGATATGTTGTACTAAAATTCAATTGCGTGCCTAATCCTTCAAATAAGGCCTTCCAGAAAGCTGATGTAAACTTTACATCGTGATCAGAGATTATACATTTTGGTAATCCATGCAATCGGAAAATATTTTGCATGAAAATATTAGCGATTTGAATAGCCTTGTAAGTTGATTGCACAGGTATGAAATGAGAAAATTTGCTCAATTTGTCTACTACTACCATTATTGAGTCATTTTTCCTTTTGGATCTGGGTAGTCCCATGATGAAGTCGAAGGAGATGGTTTCCCATTTCCATTATGGAATGGGTAGGGGTTGTAATAATCCAGCTGGGTGCTGATGTTCTGTTTTTACTTGCTGACATTCCAAACAACGAGTTAGATATTCAGCAACATCCTTTTTCATGCCGGGCCAAAAATATTCTTTCCTAAGCATAGTAATCAGCTTTTGATACCCAGGGTGGCCTGCATATGGGCTCTTATGACATTCATCTAAAATTAAGTCCTTAATTTCTTTTTGGTTAGGTACATATATCCTTCCTTTATAAATCATCATACCTTCCATATTTATTTTGTATCCTAGCTGCTATTTCTGGTTGTTCATAACTTTGGCTTGCTGCCATAAGGATTGATATTTAGGTCCCGTCCAGCTGCTTCCTTGATCAACTCGTGGAAGGTAGTATGTATTTCACTGTAGGAAATTTCATAAATACAATGTAATTTTCGACTTAAAGCATCCGCGACTCGATTCTCTTTCCCCTTCAAATGCTTGATTTCGAAATCAAAACTGCTTAAAAAGTCGCTCCACTTGGCCTGTCTGGCATTCAAAGTAGGTTGTTTAAAATAGTTGGTTAGACTATGGTGATCCGTCATCAGAAGAAATTTCTTACCCATAAGATAATGGCGCCACATTTTTAGTGCATGAATGACAGGAGTTAATTCTAAGTCATAAGCGGAATATTGCTGCTCATACTCCTTGAGTTTCCTGCATTCATATGCAATCACCCTACCTTCTTACATTAGAATTCCACCCACCCCTTCCTTGCTAGCATCAATGCAGACGATGTAACCTTTTTCAGGTCTACAATGCTCAAGATAGGTGCAGTGGCTAATAAATGCTTACGCTGGTCGAAGCTCTTTTGACATTCCATTGTCCACTTGAAAGATTTCCCTTTCTTCTGCAAGGAGGTTATTGTTGGCATTATGATATAGGTATTTTCCTTGATGGCAACTCACTCAGATGAAATATTACAGTATAGTAACTAAACAACAAAGAATTACAGATCAATCTTCACAGAATGAAGAAAGAGAGGTATATGTAGGTTCACCTTGACCAAGTTGTGTATACACACAGGTTCACTGACCACAAGTAGCGTATACGTACACACGCACTTTCACAGAAGGAAAAGCGTGTATACCTTGGGAAACTAAGTTTTGGTCCGAAGTATTTGGTCCATGATATTTTGATCCATGGTATTGGTCCAAGGTATTTGGTCCGTGGTATTGACCCTAGGTATTTGGTCCAAGGTATTGGTCCTAAGTGGTTTTGGTCCATGGTGTTGAGAAAGGCCTAAAACTATAAAAGGAGGAGAAGATCATTAGGCCAAGGTGTGCAAGTATCGAATATCTAATGAAGTGTGAGATCTAGTATGCAGGTTATCGTCTTATGGTGCTTTGCTTGATCTGAATCAAGGATGAACCTTCGTAGTTGATGAGGGATAAGATCTAATGATGGATTAGGATATTAAGGCTTGAAATGAATTATCATTATCTAGTTTGATTATGTATAATATAGATCTGAATATTGATGCATGGGTTATTCTGTAAATGTTATGATCTAGGTATAACTGAAGTCTGTAATAGTTGCAAAATTATTTGCAGATGTATACGCTGGTTGGATTTGGTAAAAGTGTGTATACACGTTGTTTCGGTTCATCAGAGTAGCATATACATTATAAGATATGATATTTGAATTTACAGTAGGTTCTAGTGGTTGTTGCAGAGTTTTGGGTTCTGCTCTGTGATTCTGGTGATTGTGTTTCGATAACAGTATTCTGAATGTTCAGTGGTGATTGATTTTGAGCTTCAATGTTGTTGATGGGTCTAGTATGAAATTGGATGAAACATGGCCTTTCAGATTGTGGCGTTGTGTTCCAGGAGTATCCAGTATGAAAATTTATGAAACGTGGTCCCTGGAGGAAGAGAGAAGGTTGTGGCCTTCTGTAGGTTGGCGCCTACGTATTAGTAAACATATAGGCTAGTACAAGAGCTACTGAGTTCTAGCTCCCTTCCAGTAGAAGTTGGAGAATGAGAGAAGGTTGTAGCCTTGTACAGGTGGGTGCATGCGTACTAGCATGAGTCTGCACCAATACAAGATTAACAGGTTTTTCTTATATTAAAAGAAGACAGCAGTAGTTGGTTTTTGTCCCACATTGGGTTTCCACCTTAAATCTTGGTGTTCATGTATGTTTCTTATGTGTGATGGTCTGTTATGTTTTTACTGCACCTGGTTACTATTTATATGGTTAATGAAGTACTGATGGACTGATTAAAGATCAACATATGATGAATTAACTGAATCATAAGTTTGTTGGATATACGCTAGTTTCCTTAAATACAGTTGCGTGTGCACATGAGTTTCCTTCACTAAAGTAGTGTATATAAATCTGATTATGGAAATGAAAAAGTTATTGATTTACTAATACTGATTCACACCCCCCCCCCCCATCTCAGTATTATTTCCAACAATTGGTATCAGAGCAGGTCCTTGAAAAGAAGCTTGATCGCTTCAAGGGAGATCCATCAACATGAATAATCAAGAAAGCATGGGATCCATCAAACTGCCAATCTTCGATGGGAGAAATTTTGTTTAGTGGAAAATAAGAACCACAGCCTATCTACAATCGCTTGGAACAGATGTTTGGGAAATTGTGGAAGGAGGATATACATTTCCAACAACAATTCCTACAGATACGACAGGTAAAAAGGATTATGAAACCAATGCCAAAGTTGTCACTATTTTATTGGGAAGTTTGTCAAAATCAGAGTTTGTCAAATTCATGCAGCTCAAATAAGCCAAATAAATATGGGACAAAATCGTTCTAAGCTATGAAGGAGACTCTCAGGAAAAACATGCTAAGCTTCAAACTCTCAGAATTCAGTATGAAACTCTTAAGATGCATAGTGATGAAAGCATAGCTAGTTACATCCTACACATAGATGAGGTTGTCAATTTTATGAAGAATCTGGGTGAAGAAATTAAGGAAGTTGCCTTAGTTGAGAAAGTTTTGAGCTCCCTGCTTGATAAATTTGAACCGAAAGTGTCTGCCATAGAAGAAAAATAGGATCTGCAAAATATCACTATGACGCAGCTTCACGGAATCTTAACTGCCTTTGAGATGAGAAAATGAGGACCATCAGATATGAGAGAAGCTGCATTTAAAGCATTAGCAAAGGGAAAAGGAAAAATCAACAAATCAAGACACATTTCAGAAGAAGAAGATGAGGTAAATTTTGTCAAGAAGCTTCAATGGGGTTCTAGAAGGTTCAAAGGTAAGCTACCTTTCAAATGTTTTTCTTGTGGTAGAGTTGGTCATTATGATGCTAGGTGCCCTCATAACAAAGGAAAGATGTCTGAAGAAGGTAATAGAAGTTATTATACTCATGATGATAGTGATGGCTTGTCCAATAGTGATGAAGATGATCAAGAAATTAAATTAATCATGGCATATGAAAATAATGGCTTAGAAAAGGAAGATTTCCTTAAAGAAATTAGTCAACTTAAAATTAGTTTGGCAGAAAAGGATAAAGTCATAAACACAATGACACATCAACTCATTGAAAAGAAAAAACACAATGAAGTGTTAGAATGTGAAGTAGTAAGTCTAAGAAAAGAACTTGAAACGACAAAGACTCTGAATCTTAGATTTGCTAAAGGATCAGAAACTTTAGATGAAATCCTCAAAGTTCAGCGTTGGCCCATTATAAATACTAGTCTTGGTTTTCATGAAGGTGAATCTAGCTCACAAGGTAAGGTAAGAAACTCCAATGAAAAAACTGAGATTCTCAACAAGGAAATAAAAGGTCAACCCCATCAACAACCAAGGAAAGAAATTCTTCAAAGAAAATCTTTTACTCTTAACTGTGGAAGTGATAGTCGGGTATTTCCTTCGATGAATGATGTTGAATGTTTTATATGTCATAATTTTGGACATGTTGCAGCTATATGCAGAAGTAGAATGGTTCAAGACCATCACACAGAAAGATCATCATGTTCCAGGTACTTTAAGGGATATTGTTTTACTTGCAATATGTTTGGTCACAAAGCTATTGATTGCAATAAAAGGAATATGAAACATGTAAGATGTTATGCATGTAACAAGTTTCGACATAAAGTAAAGGAATGCAGGAGCAAATTTCGGACACCAAACCAAAAGGAGCATACATAATCACAATCCAATGAATTGAAGAAGACAGAATTATTGTTAGAAAGATGTGGCATAACTCAGTTTGCAAACATAACAGACCCAGGGGAATCTGAAGGTGTAAAACTTCAGTATTCCAATTTTCATACGCAACTATTATGAAGATAAGTCATGTATATACACGAGTTAGAAGCTGCACAGTCGCTTATATGGTGTTTTGAGGAAAAAGCAGCGGGAAAGACTCAAGAAAAGGAGTCTGATCTGTTTGATATGGTTACAATTTACTGATGATATGTAGAAATGTGTTGGTACTCATAAGTTTACACAGGTTCAGGGGGAGCATATGCTTCTAATGCATTGTTGGCATTATCTTAGAAGATCTTGGTACAGATCCACATAGTTGTTTTGATTTAGGTGACTCCTTTGATGAAAGAAATATACAGACTGTTGATCCTGATGCTGCTAATGGTGCAGATCATATATGGTGTATGATAGTTGTTGATGACTATCATGGTCTTGTTTAGATTGTTGGTCTTTGTTATGAAATTCATGTATATCATTTGATGCAAAGGTCATGCAAAGACCTAATTTGTAGCCCCACTTTGCATGGGAAGGATGATGTAATAATTTCTATTTCAGTCATGTATAAACATTTGGTATATCCCCACTTGGTTGGGAGATTGATGTATGTATGAGCCATTGGTGATATGAAGGTCATACTCACTTAGTTGAGTTGTAGATTCATGTTATTCTTTTGAAAAATATTTTTGCAGACTCTTCATGTGCTTAGGGCGAGCATGAATGGATTGGTACATCTTAGCATGTACAAAGGGGGAGCTCAATCAGAGATTTCAGCATGTACTCAGGGGGAGCATGACCCTTTGCCCTTGATGTCAAAGGGGGAGAGTGACTTGGTGTTGTTGTTGCCATCAAGTCCAAAGGGGGAGATTTTTGGCATTATGATACAGGTATTGTCCTTGATGGCAACTCACTCAAATGAAAGATCACAATATAGCAGGTAAAAAACAAAGAACTACAATTCAGTCTTCACAGAATGAAGAAAGAGAGGTATACGCAGGTTCACCTTGACCAAACTGCGTATACACGCAGGTTCACTAACCATAAGTAGTGTATATGTACACACACACTTTCACAGACGGAAAAGCGCGTATACCTTGGAAAACTAAGTTTTTGGTCCATGGTATTGGTCCAAGATATCTGGTCCGAGGTATTGACCCTAGGTATTTGGTCCAAGGTATTGGTCCTAAGAGGTTTTGGTCCATGGTGTTGAGAAAGGCCTAAAACTATAAAAGGAGGAGAAGATCATTAGGCCAAGGTGTGCAAGTATCAAATATCTGATGAAGTGTGAGACCTAGTATGCAGGTTATCGGCTTATGGTGCTTTGCTTGATCTGAATCAAGGATGAACCTTAGCGGTTGATGAGGGATAAGATCTAATGATGGATCAGGAACTTAATGCTTGAAATGAATTATCATTATCTGGTTTGACTATGTATAATCTAGATCTGAATATTGACGCATGGCTTATTCTGTAAATGTTATGATCTGGGTACAACTGAAGTCTGTAATAGCTGCAAAATTATTTGCAGATGTATATGCTTGTTGGCTTTGGTAAAAGTGCATATACACATTGTTTCATTTCATCGGAGTAGTGTGTACATTATGAGATAAAATATTTGAATTTACAGTTGGTTCTAGTGGTTGTTGCAGAGTTTTGGGTTCTGCTTTGTGATTCTGGTGACTGTGTTTTGATGACAGTGTTCTGAATGTTCAATGGTGATTTATTTTGAGCTTCAATGTTGATGATGGGTCTAGTATGAAAATTGTATGAAACATGGCCTTTCAGATTGTGGTGTTGTGTTCCAGGAGTATCCAGTATGAAAGTTTATGAAACGTGGTCCCTGGAGGAAGAGAGAAGGTTGTAGCCTTCTGTAGGTTAGCGCCTACATACTAGTAAACATATCGGCTAGTACAAGAGCTAGGGGGTTGTTTCTCCCTTCCAGTAGAGGCTGGAGAATGAGAGAAGGTTGCAGCCATCTACAGGTGGGTGGGTGTGTACTGGTATGAGTCTACACCAGTTATGTGTACAAATGAGTTCCCTTCACTTAAGTAGCGTATATAAATCTGATTATGGAAATGAAAAAATTATTGATTTGCTAATACTGATTCACCCCCCCCCCCCCTCAGTGTTATATCCAACAGTTATGGGGTGTGCTACTCTAGAAAACCCCTCTACAAATGTTTTGTAATACCTGGTCAACCCCATGAATTATCTTATATTTGCCACGTCCTTGGGTACGAGCCATTCCATTATAGTCTTTATTTTTTATGGGTCCACCACTATTCCATCCTTGGTAATAATGTGGCCCAGATATTGGATTTTCTCCTTAAAGAAATCACACTTTTTGTATTTAGCACGCCGTTGATGTTCTCTAAGAGTCTATAGAACTATTCTCAGATGCTCCTCATGCTTCTCAATGCTGTGAGAATAAATTATTATATCATCAATAACAATTAATAAATATTTATCCAAATATGGATGGAATGTACCATTCATGAGACACATGAAGGTGGCAGGGGCGTTGGTCATCCCGAAGGGTAACACGATGAACTCATAGTGTCCATAGCGAGTTCTAAAAGCTGTCTTTGTTATGTCTTCTTCCTTGATTATGATCTGATGGTATCTTGAGCACAGATCTATCTTTGAAAATACTATTGCACCCTTTACCTGATCAAATAGTTCATATAACCGTGGTAGGGGATACTTATTATAAATAGTCAGCTTATTTAGCTAGCGATAGTCCATACACATGCGTAGAGTCCCATCCTTCTTTTTAACAAACAATACCAGGGCTCCCAAAGGTGACACGCTAGGTCGGATGTAATTTTTATCTAATAGTTCTTGTACAACTATAACTTTAATTTGGTAAGCTCTGGTATGCTCATGCGGTAGGGTGCTTGGGACATTGAAGCGGCTCTCGATATTAGTTCAATGGTGAAATCTATGTCCCTTTTAGGGGGAAGTCCTAGAATCTCTTCAGGAAATACATCCGAAAAATTCTGTATTACCAGTATGTTTTCCAAAGGACTAGATTTCTCCTTGGAGTTGGCATAACCCACCTGAATTGCATATATTTGGCATCATTTTCTAATGCATTTTTCTTACTGTGAAGCAGTTATGGATGTTAACTTTATTGTCCTTAAAATTCCTTGCATCTCCTTCCTATTTCCCTCCTCATCTATATAGTGGATAGCCTTTGTCTTACAATTTGTAAGGGAACAAAGCTTTTCTAGCCAGTCCATGCCTAGAAGGACGTCATATGGTTCCAGGGGTAAGATATTCAGGTCTGTTATCAAGGACTAACATGCTATTACTAATGGGCATCTGTTGACTTTGGCAAACACTCGCCTTTTTTCCATTGTGGCTAGCTGTACTAACCCAGGATTTTTAAATTTGACAGCTTGTAAACAACACTTATCAACTATCTTAGGACTAACATAGCTTAATATAGATCCTGGGTCAATTAAAATAGAGATAGCTTGGTAAAAAAATTTACCTTCAAATTCCACCATGGTCAGTTGGTATTTTTCTTGATGGTCTTCAAGGGTAGCATTGATTTTTGGGATGCTCCTAGCCACCTCCCCTATAGTGGATGCCTCCTGGATTTGAGAGATATGTTCATTGCCTTTGTGATTGGGAAAATTTTTGACATAGTGTGGTCCTCCACATCCCTAGCATTGCACTAGGGTCTTGCAGCTAATTCAACCTCAGTTCTGCCTGACTGCTCATTGGTTTTAGATTCATTAGGGAGTTTAAATCTATTTGGATTCTTGTTCTAATTTCTAATTATCTCTCCTTTGTGGGGTCCTTTATTCATGACATATTTGTTTCCTTTGCTGCCAATAGGAAAATTAATGCCCTTTTTGTCATTCCATATTTTGCCCATATCTCCTTTTTTCTGCTTTGTTGGTAACAAATCTGAGCTTTTCGTATAACATCATCCATAGTTTTCGAGTTATCGAATTCAAGATGCTCCTTCATGAACAGGGGTAGACTACTGATGAATCAATGCACCTTTTCCTTTTCTTCCCGTATGTAGGGAACGCACCGAAGTAGGGATGTGAACTTGGTAATGAATTCATCCATTGTCATCTGTCCGAGTCTTAGATCATGAAACTCTTTTGCTTTCTCATCATAAAACTGTTCAGTAAGATATCTTTCCTTAAAATATTTGTGAAATTTTTCCCATGTTATGTTCTGTTCATTTACTCCCTGCACAGTCTTCACCTATTCCCACCAGAGAGTGGCTTTCCCTTTAAGTTATGGTCATACTCATATAACTGGAAATACTTATTCATATTAATAAGCCAGGCTCCAGCTGCCTTTTCTTGCTCATCGTTGAAGAGGGGCGGTTTTGTTTTCCAGAATTCTTCCTGTAGTTTTGTTATTTATTTTTTCAATGTTTTATGTTCTGAAGCATTGTCGTATTTTCTTCTCGATTTCTTCTCCTCCTTCAGTCTCTAGATATTTCGTTCGATACTCTTGCTCTCCGATCATATGCCCATCTTTTGGGCTAGGTACTTGTGGACACTGGTTTTGTTTGTTTGATAGACTCTTCATGATATTATCTTGTTCCTACATAAGTCTTTCATTGTCTTCCCTAAACTGGTCCATCTCTCCTTTCAACTCTTGCACGGTTTCCAGAATGGTGACATTGGTGTTGCGGGGTTCCTCACCTAGCTGCACCCATACTTCAGGGTTGGTTTCTGGAAAAGATGCAGGTCCTGGTTCTGTCATGGGTACATGCGGTGTGTTGTCTGTTATCCTCATAGCAGTTGCTCCTACTTCTTTATTGTATTCAGTCACAACACTTTTCAAGTATTAGTTTCCAGAGGCCCTCAATTTTGTAACTTGAGTTAGCTATGATAACACTTGTCACATCTCCATTATATGTTAAAAAAAAAAATTGTTATTAATCATCCGATATAATTACTCATCGCACCATTTAGATATTACAAAGGATACACATTTAAATAATATGTTGAGGTATATTAAAGTAAGGTCTATATACATTAATTTAAACCCATCTCATAGTACGAGGGGTTGTCCTTGTAATAAAAAATTTGCAATCGTATTAATGTTTATGTTTATGACCATCTATCCTACTGGCTTGGCGGATTCAGCCTTCGGGATTCCCTCCATATACTATACAAGTGTCTACCCTCCTCGACTATGGTGCTCCATTGACGGTCGTCCTCCACCTAACCACAATCAACGACGCTTGATGGAGCTCATAACCCTGCCTAGACTCTGGTAGGGTCTCTACTTTTTGTCATTTGAAATTATCTTTGGATGTTTCGGTCCTCTAGTATTGACATCGCTTCAATGTCATGCTCTCAGGCATTCAGACAACGAGTTCTTGGTGGTCAGAGGAGGTCCTCACAGTTCAAGAAACTCATCTCCCTTGTGAGTTTTGTTTACAAATTCTTCAATTAATACTTCTAATGTATTCTGATCTTTTGTTGTAGGTGTTCTCCGGTGTTTGCAGTTTCCCAGCTAGCTCCTAATGACATTCCACCAAGAGCTCTACCAAGGTACGCATTCTAATCCCTTGGATCTTTCGGGTATGTTACTGATTGAAAATCTTAGCGATTCCAGAATACTCGCATAGATATGGGAGTATGTGTCGAGGGTTTGATCTCCTCTTCTGGTTTAAATTTTGATTTTCTTGTTACTACTCTATCAAGGCTCTAGCCTTGAGGGTTCAAAATTTAAATCTATTGCTCTGTAATTTTGTGTATGTATAAGTCAGATCCGCCCTCATGGCGTTTTGACAATTTATGCATGGACATATTTAAACTGTTGAGGGTTCTACAATTTTATATGTCTTATGTATATTGGTCAAGTCTTTTTATATATTTTCTTGCTGGTATAGTTGAATGCATTATTCTTTCGGTAAAACCCTCATGGGTTTGAGTTGTGCATGAAAATACTTCTCTATTCTGGGGTTTTTACACCAGAAGTGAGTTGATAAACTATGCCACGAAATGTAAATAATATGACCGTTGTTTCTTTTACTCGCCTTAGTTTAGTGTGAATTTCTACATAATTTCTCTTTGATTTGGCATGTGGAGGCTTGGCAATTTCATGATATTTTCCAGTGGAGTTCCATCAATCCACAGTATAGAATGTTAAATCGTTGGTAGGGTTCTATAGTTGCTATGGAAATCTTAAGGAGTTCCAGTAATTTTTATCAGTAGATTGCCTTTCAGTGATACATGCACAGTTGTTCGGGAAAGACTTTGTCCCTAATTCGATGTCCGACCCTATTGTTTTCTTTGAAATTATAGTTGCAGGTTTGATATTAGTGATGGGTATGAGGTGCTTTCTGAGGGATTTAAATCCTCATGCCGTGGACAAGATAATCAAACCGTTATCATGACATTATTATGGCATTAGTTCTTAAGCTCAAGAAAAATTGTTTTACTTTCCCTTTTTCATACTTCTCGTGTTTACTTCATACCGATGGTTTTTGGGTAACCATTCCCTGATATCGAAAATGTAACCCTGAGGTATCTAGGTTTTTCCAGAACTATATCGATACTACAATTTTCCTTCTTGTTTTATTTGTATTACTCTGCTTCTCTATGAATGCTACTATTTCTGATAGTTCTCGATTTTTTGGAAAGAATCTGAATCATAAAGTAATTCTTTCATTTATATAAGGTGTCTTTGGTTCATTTACTTATAGTAAGTATTTATATTGTTTTTCAGTTCCTTTGATTACAACCTTTGCTCTATTTACAGTAATTATCTATATTGTCTTCCTTTAAGCTAGAGTTATACTGATTTTGATATCACACTCTACAGGGTTGTTTAGAGCTTTCATTTATAAGCATTCATTGCTTCCCTGACTAATAACCAAGACTAAAATGACTAAATCATTAATTTATAATTATGTTATCATGCTAAAACTGAACCAACAATAAGCTAGGTATTTGTACTACATACCTGTATTCAGTCCTTAAGACTAATAATTTTATACAGTCATAGATATGCTTTCCTATTTTAACCTTCCAACCATGAGGCTTGCCTTCAGGTCCAAGCCTCCCCCCGAGCTTCTGCTCCTAGCACTGATGCTTTCTTGCAACTTAAACTGTTACAGCATCCACAACTATCTAGTCATCACCAGAAATAGCTCCTTCCTCGTCTATTTTTCTGAAGGTCCACTTCCCTCTTTCCCTACTCATTCTCTCAGGTATCTCCTACCCTCTTGATCACTTCTTGGGAATTCATAGACAGAGAAGTGGTTAGGGTTAGGTAACTACCTTTCCCTCATTTCTTGATATGAAAGAGTTACAAGATTTGTTAACATTCAATCATTTGTTTTCCATTCATAATTAGCAAAATTCAAATACTTAATTCAAATGTTTATAATAATAATAATAATAATAAAATCCAGTCTTTGTTTTTACTGCGGTAAAAGAAATAATTATAGTTTTTCCTTGGGACATCACAACGAAATTTTCACCTCAAGAGATCTGATCCCTCTGCTTGGTAACGCCAAAATTGAGATGGATCTAGGAGGGTAAATATTAATGTTAATTAATAAATAAAAACGACTACATTTAATTGAGATGGATCTAGGAGGGTAAATATTAATTTTAATTAATAAATAAAAACGACTACATTTATTTATATATTTTAAACTGATTTATTACAACTCTATTTTCTCTTTTTTATTTTTCCAAAAGAGAAATTATTTATTTATTTTTCTTTTCTTTTTTTCAAAAAACATGGTAAAATTGATCATAACCTATTTGTTAATGGGTAAAAATAATTGTTATTTGTTATTTCTCTTGGTAATGTGAACTAACTCATCACTATTGTTCAAGAAAATCACATCAACTAAAATATTTTACAAAAAAATAATTTCATTCTTAAAGGCTAACTTATCTACTTATTTCCAAAAAACAGACTCTTAACAAATTAAAAATAAATTGAAATATTTCTATAAAATTAAAATATAATTACTAACTATAAGACGGATTTAAGCTAGTTTAATTATTCACGATAATTATTATTATTTTAAAATGTAATTTTAGCAATTAAAAATGTTTTACTTAGTTGATAAATAAAGCTTATTTTGTTAGTGGGGATTTCTTTTTTGTTAATTTTTAAATATTCAACTTGATAATGAGGTTTCCTTAATATTTAGTCTATTGATTTATTTATATTATTTTCAAATACAAAATTTAATTAACACTTATTTGATAAATAAATTCAAATTTTATGTCAAAGTAATCATATTATTTTGTGAGGAAAGGGACAACCTACTAGTTTGATTTATTAACCCTCCAACCCACATTTAGCTTAAATACCTTGTTATGTATTGGAATAGTTAAAACCCTTGCAATTTCCTGCAACATCACTATGAAAGAACTTATAAATTGAAAAATGGTTAAAGAAAGTCAATAAACATACTCTTTGGCTTTAGTGGTTACCTTCATAGGAATCTAACATCCAATATGAGGGGATGTGCAAGTATGCCACATCTCCAAAAAATAAAAATAAAAATAAAAAATTAATGTCGGCCTAAAACAAAAATGAAAATAACCATCTAGATAAAAAAAACTACAATACAATTCAACACAAAGAAGAGAAAATTCCGTTCCAATGTCTTTTAATATTTCTTTTAACAAAATATTTGTAAAATGAATCTTTAAAGCAAAAACCATATCCTATGGATATATTAAAATATTTAAAGACATAAATATTTCTCCATCAAAATTTTAATATTTGAAAATATTAATTTGATATAGTTTTATTAAAAAAATTGTTATCATGCCATGTAAAAAACATCATTAAATCTAATATTAACATTAATATTAATATTATTATATTTGGATTATTATTATTGTTATTATTTGGATTAATAATTTGTGGAAATGTTTGCATCTCTAAGAATTTGATCAGTCTCTGCCCATGATAGATGGATTTGATCCCTCTCGTCCCATGATAGATCTAAGTTAAATGGATCTAGGGTGGTTTAATAAATAAATTAAATTTTATGTGAAATCAATCATATTATTTTGTGAGGAAAATGACAACCTACTAGTTTGATTCATTAACCCTCCTTTTAAACGTGTTGCAAATGTCACTAAGCAATAACTGTGAAAGATATTAAAAACAACCCATATTTAGCTGAAATACCTTGTTATGTATTGCAATAGTTAAAACCCTTGCAATTTCTTTCAACATCACTATGAAATAATTTATAAATTGAAAAATTGTTAAAGCAAGACAATAAGCAAACTCTTCCACTTCAGTTGTTACCATCTGTTGTGCCCTACAACAACCCCCCATTTCATATCATATTTATTTACTAAATCAATATATGAAATGGGTCCCTTTAGAAGTCACTTGGTATCAATACTTCATTATTTGAAAAAGGTCTGCAAACCAAATGAAGACATTATATAAAACCTTTTAAAAACCCATTTTTGATCAAATAAAACAATCTTTTATCATTGCGATAAAGCGATCGCAAGATCGCATATCGCAATGGCATAGAAAACACAAATAAGTGGCACATTGGTCTCCGCCGATGCGATATCGCTATCGGCTATCGGCAATACTCCATGCACATTTTAAAGCACCCCATGCCATTAACCTCGATCCGATGGAATATCGCAATCGGAAATCGGCAGTATCCCATGCACAATAATAAGGCGCCCACGTCATACCCCGATGCGATGCGATATCGCAATCGGCAATCGGCGATACGCAATTTATGCACATTATGATGTCCATTCACCCCGATGCGATGCGATTTCACTATCGGCGATCGGGATTTCAAAATTATCAACGTAAGGATTTAAGTATTCCCGACGCCCGATTACTATATAGCGCGAATTTCAAAAAAGCCGTTAAATGGAGGGATATTATGATTCATTCATATTTAAAGCTTGATCTTTTAAGCAATCATTCACCCGCGCTCAACCGCCAAAACGTCCACAACACGCTTAAACGAGACATTCAGCCGAATAATGGTATAATGAGCATTTAATGGGTGGCAGGTCTTAAACGGCCATTTAATGTAATTGTAAGATCCTCCCATGGATTGTGTCTGCACCCATTTTTAAAGCTAATCCCTTATTACGCATTTCTCAATATTTCTCATCACTTGCAAGTTTTCATTGCTATTTCTCTGTGTTACGTATATTTGCGCCTCTGTGCAGAATTCATCCAAAGGAGAAAGCTCAAGCAAGATGGGTAAGAAATCCAAGAAGACCACAGGCGCTTCCGCTACACCAGCTGCAGGACAAGCTCTCGTGGACAAAAATAAGGGCTTGATATCTGATACTACATGTACAGGTCTCGTCAGAGTTACTTGGCAAGGGACCTATAACCTGATTGAAGCCGAAGAACCAACAAGGACAATAGTTGAAGCTACTGCGGATCCTACTCGGAAGTCTGAATGTACTCTCAAGGATTTAGCCGACTCTTTCCTTCACAGAATAGCGGCCAGGGAGCAAATTCTCCCATACACAGGCGTAGTGCGGTGGGCGATTCAAGAAATCTCAATCTTGGATAGAAGTTTCAACACTAGAGACGGAAGAATCTTCGGATCATTCAGGGCGGATGATCTAAGGCAAATGTATCATTTGCCCGAGCCAGAGAAGATATATAATAAGGCGTTCCTGGAGAAATTCGCAAATGAAAATGAAGTTGAATCCGAACCCATCCGGGATTGGAGACAAAATCCGGCCAAGCACAAACACGAATCTTCCGGTAAGTACTCGGTTCATTCTCTGGCTTCTCCTTATTGCTATGCTGGAATAATGATGTGTAGATTACGGGGATTGCATGACTCTGCTAATTTTACCATAGAAATGGTTCCTCTAATGGAAGCAGCATGCAATAGTATAATCATGGATTGGGCCACCATCCTTTCTGACAAATTAGCACAAGTTGTGCGTGATTTTAGAAATCAGACTGTCGTCTCTGAAAGGAAAATTCCCCCATTCTATTACAGTGCATATATCTTAGATACATTATGTTTCAATTCTGAATTTCCCGTGCTCGGCTGGAGGTGGACGCCACAAGATCCCACAGCTATCCACATATACCATCAGAAATTATGGAAGTCCTCTTACAAGCACCATCTGTACCAAATCTGCAATGGCTTTATGGTGCCTATTCATTATTCTATTCTTGATAAACCCATTCCCAAGATTTCCTATCAAGATTCGTTTGATATAACAGCGGTAGGGAGTTGGTTTGAAGAGGAGAGATTTACCTACATAAGATTTTTCGGCAGCCAAGCCAACCCACATGTTCTCCCTTTGTACATACCAAATAAACTGCTAGCAAGAGAAATCGCTTATCAGATTATGGCTGAGAGTGTTAAACATACTCTCAAGAAAGAAAAGAAGAGGGGTTGGCCCTCTTTTCCCTTGAGGTGTGGTGTCTATACTCTACATGATCTCAAACATGCAGAAAAGGAAGCCACAAAGATTCAATCCTTAACTCTAGCGACTATCCCAAATAGGCCATATGATCCAAAGAAAGTTGCCTACAATGCACTAGAACAGGCCAAATTGACAAAATTTGAGCACAAAGAAGATATGTTTGACGACCTATTCGTTTCAGCCGAATCAATAGGTCAGGCTAAAGAATTCGCTCGAATGAAATATAAGGATGAAGGGTTGACTGAGTTTAATAAGCTTAGAGAACAGAGGTTGCAAACTCTGCCTCTAGATTTACTAGCAACAACCCCGGCAACATCATCAAGCGAGCCTGGTCGGCAACAGTCAAAGGAACCTCCGGTTGTAACAAAGGATCATAAGAAAGAGCAAGAGGAAAGGCAAAAGAAAGAAAAAGAAGAACAGCAGAAGAGAGCACAGGAGGAGGAACAGAGGAAAGAGAAGGAGAAACAGAGGAAAGAGAAAGAGGAATAGCAAAAGAAAGAACAAGAGGAACAGCAGAAGAGGGAGCAGGAAAAAGTGCGGAAGGAGTCCCAAGCTGAAAAGGAAAAAAAAACCACCATTGATGTCAATATAGATACTAATATTGACCCTAAATTGCTTCAGGAGTGGAAGCAATTTGACTCTATCATCAGTGGGTTGGAATGTTCCAAGGATACAGACACTTCCAAGACAAACGATACACAAGACATCACTTCACCTCAGGTTCTAAGTGGAACCAGCGGCCCACCCATTTCCAAGGATGTTGAGGTAATACCAAAAGACCCCTCCGACCAAATCATTCTCCAGGTAGAAGATATTCCTCCCCTGGATGTTTTCTACAGCCCGAGGCATAAAGCAGTGGTAAAAAGACAAAGGAAAAGGAGGAAGATTGATCAACCTCCCCTTTTTCCAGAACAAACTGTAACGGGCAGCGTGGTTTGGAAGGAGGAATTCAACCCCTCCGATGACCTGACAAAACTGTCGCAGTATGCGGGAGCCTATTCGGCAGCGACAATCGATAAGGAATCATAGGTAAGTCTTCTACTGAAAACCAAGGATCAAGAAATTTTCACACTACAGGCAGAATTGGTTGAAACAAAGCAGAAGGCAGAGCAGGCAGAGCAGCAATTGTTAACACACCAGCAAGTGAACAGTCAACTAACCCAACAATTTCAGGCAGAAAAGCAAAGGGTCGACCAAAGCGCGATCCAGAAACAAAAGGAATTATCAGAGGCATTGGCACAACTAAGAGCAGCAAACGAGCAAATGATGAAAACAAAGGATGAGCAAATCGCTCAATTGTCATCGCAGCTCGAAAAGATAAAGGGCGCTCCACAAGTGGCTGAGTTTAGAGCAGAAGCATTACAAATAAACACTGCATTGATATCTCAAATTAGGCTTCTGTGTCAACAAATCGCTCAGGCAGAGCCACTCTGTGAATTAACGACATCCATAAATCAGCAGGTAGAAAAGGCCAGAAATGAATTAGATCAAGCCGAAGAGATCATAACTGCATTTCTTGACTGGCAAGATTCTGATCAAGGGAGAGAAGCAAATTTGCCCAAGATTTCAGAAACACATAAAGATATACTTTTCACAGAATGGCACTCTCAGATGATGAAAGCAGAAAGGGCAGCTTCAAGATGTAAATCAACTTCCAGCAATTTGGTTGAACTAGTCAACAACACTCTCTACTTATCAAATATGATTTCCCAATGTACACCAGGAAAGATGACAACAACAAACACATTGGAGCAATCATGCTATCCTGATTTAGAGGAAAAGGGGAGATTAATCGCTGGGATTAATAGTTTAACTATGGAAGCATATTGGTTATTTCTGGTAAAGCCGCATACACAGAGAGCCGCCCTTAAGTGCCTAACAGATGCGATCGGGTATATAATTCCCGATATTCAGGATGCCACCTATGCCGCCCAGCTCAGTTCGCGCCTCAACAAACCTCCTGAAGTAGAGCCAATGCTTGCAATAAGTCAGCTCAGATTTAAAGGCAAGCATCCTACCTGATGAATCATGCTGCCGATTGCCAGATCGCTGAGAAAAATAGGATCAAAATTTATTGATACCGATTTAGTTGCATTTCAGTTTAATAGATATTTAGATTAATTTAGTATTTATAGACCCTTTCATTGTTTTGGAAAGGGTCGTAAAGTTTTGTACCAGACTTAAAGACTGAAGTTTGCACTATTGTGCTTCAGTCAATATTCTTTTATGAAACTGGACCAATTATTCTTAATTCAATAAGGAGGCTTTTTATGCAATTGTGCACTATTGTCTTTGTTGAGAATGTTTCTGTGTTGAAGAAAGAATTACAAGTAGCGATTGATATCGGGAGTGTCAAAGCAGCTCATATGGTATTTCTATCTATATCTGAATTCATTCTTGTTATGTGAATTGTTATTTGATTATCCTTGCTATTTTTGATTATATGCATGCGCTGTAATAGCCGATCTACATTCATACCACTATTGGATGTTTTATGATATGCTTTCCTTTTAATCATGTATATGTCGATAATATAAATGATGAGTGTGGTAATATCGCATTAATCGTTGGGCTTAACTATTTAGGCACAGTAATCTTAAATGAATTAATATCTATGTCTGATCGATGGAGTCATCTATATGCCTGTCTTTAGACACAAACCATTATACGCTACACTTTAAAGTTCAATAGATTCTCGGGATAGGTTATAGTTCTTGTATTCTTGTTAATAGTTTAGTTATTCGCTTACCGCTAGCTTAGTTTATAAATCATACATTCATCCCGTTTATCCACTTTTGGGAAACTGGTCCCATTATCCCCAGTCAGAGCCACTATTCCAAACGGAAAAGGAGCTGTACTAAGGTCTGGACCGGGTGGTTATCCCCGATGTTGTTGCAGCGATTTTCGAGGCTTCAACATTTTTGGCGCTAGAAGGAGGGCGATCAACTGTGAATGGCACATAAGCCAAAACCTATAAGCCATTCTAAGAGTAATCCTCCCTCTGAATCCCCTCGATCTTCCCATTTGCATACTGGTTCCCCGGTATCCAAACAAGAAGAAGAGGAATCAACTACCACTACTCAAACTCAACATACTCCAGAAAAATTAAGTCTTGAATCACCTAAAGTCCAGTCTCTTATCCACAAACTTCAGAGCTTCTCGATTTCACCACAGAAATCTGAGGTATCACAAAGCAGTGCGACTTTGCAGTTCAATTTACCTCACCCTCTCACCAGACTTCAGAGCGAAAAGCTCGGTATTGAACCCACTGAGTTCCCTTTACCCAAAAGGAAAAAGGCGAAGAAAAATACTGAAGGATCTGATAGTGAAGAGCTTTCATCCATATCCTCCATTGCATCTTCCCCTCTGCAAAGTCAACCATCCACTCCCCCATTACATATTGTTGTTCACTAGGGATTAGAAGCTTCAACATCCAAACCTGCCCACTCCTCAGCATTATTTCTTTCCCATACATCTGGAATTCCAACAGTAGTATCAACCACTGTTGCTATTACAATGGCAGATCCATGGACCAGACCTGGTGCAGTCAATATGCCTGCGCCATTACATCCATTACCAGATTATCCTGAAAAATGGCTACCCAAGTTTAATCCAGATGATGGAACCCAAGTTGAAGAACACATCAATAATTTCATGTTAGCAGTCAACTTGAAAGGAGTAACAGAACAAGATGTTGTTGTTAGACTTTTCCCTTACACCTTACAAGGATAAGCAGGATCCTGGTATTTCTCCTTACCCTCTAGTTCCATTACCAGTTGGAACACTTGCCAAGAGCAGTTTCTTACCAAATATGGAGATGGTAGGTCTTTGGCGACCTTAATAAACGATCTCTCCAATCTGAGAATAGAGCATAGGGAACCAATTAAGGAATTTAATGCTCGCTTCAATAAACTCCTCAATAAAATCCCTACAGCTTCCAAACCAAGTGAACAAATTCGAAGCGAATGGTATATCACCGTCCTACCTGCCAATATAGCCATTTTTGTAGACAGGGCTGGGAAGCCTACCTTAGCTGAAAATATGAGAGAAGCACTTGTTGTGGAAAAACGCATCAATTCTCTAGAGAAGAAAGCTGCTCTGGAGGACAGAAAAGCCAAAAAAGTCTCTTTCAAAGATGACTCGAAGAAGAAGACCCCAAAAGACCCATACGACATGGAAGGTTTGCAAAAGGTCTTAAAAACGTTATCAAATGAAATGGTCGAAATAAAGAAGCAGGTAGCCGAAACCTCAACCAAAAGACCCTTTAGAACTTTTAAGAGAAATGATTCAAAGCCCCCAAATGTCATATCTAACGCAGACTCAGAGCAAGAAGAAGAAGAAGAGGAAGAGGAAGCAATCGCACCCACTGATGATGAAGAAGAAGTAGTAGAATGTCATGGAATGTGGGATTTTATACTCCCCAACCCCGATACTGATAATGAAGAAGAAGCGTTCCCGGTCACTACTAGGAGCAAAAGTACTTCTGAACCTGTTCAGGTATCATCAAAGAAGAGGAGTGCAAGTGCCGCTACAACCGAAGAAAAACACCTGCAAAGAAATCACCTATAGCAGTTCCCCAAAACCAGCCTTCAACTTCTAATACTCCTTCAACATCCAAAACATTAGTCGTATCCGATTCAATGGAGTATAACATTGTTGATGACATGAAGAAAACTAAAGCAAACATTACTATGTTTGAGCTTAGTAAATTAAAGCATCAGCAGAAATTACTTCTTAAGGAACTGAATGTTGTTCCCTCTACACCACTTCCCAGTGCAAAAGCCGCTAATGATTCAGGCCAACCTCCTCCAGGTATGGTTGAAGATACCGATTCAGTTCTAATTGGAGATAGATCAAATTCTCATACTCCACCCTTCCTGCTAACCTATGAGATTTACAACAAAAACATGCACAACTGTTTAATTGACTCAGGGGAATCATCTAACATAATGCCAGCTTCAGTTTGCTCTAAACTGAACATTGAACCCCAGAAGTCTGCTATTCATATTGTACAGTTGGACAGAACCAAAGTGCAGGTTGTGGGAGAAATTAATTCCGTAACTATCAGGTTGTCTGCTGATCCCGGAGTAGTACAAAGGATTGACATCCTAATAGCCGATATACCTAAATTTTACGGTTTAATTCTGAGTAGGGATTGGTCCGAAAAATTGCATGGGTATATTTCCACTGATTGGTCACATATGTGGCTTCCCTACAAGAGCAAGCCAAATCAAATAAGGATCGATCGAGAGAAACATATGACCCACACAGTTACTGAATTTGAGCAAGAAAACCAACCCGTAGCGTTTAACAACAACATTTTGGGAAATTATTCATCAGAGTCATTCTTTGGCAACTTTGTTGCCCAACCATATCCTTTTTCAGTCAATCATTTTACATCTCAGATTGAGAATTTTTCACAAACTGATAGGTCTAGATGTTTCAATGATGCTGAGAAAATTGTAAATACATTTGTTAGTACCTCTTTATTTTGGCCTTTATATTTTGATGGCTCTAAGTCAAACGAGGGCTCAGGAGAAGGTTGCATTTTGGTTAGTCCACAAAGAGAAAAGACAATGCTGTCCTGTAGGCTAGAATTTGAATGCACTAACAATACAGCCGAATATGAAGCCTTAGTCCAGGGACTGTATAAAGCGATCGGTCTTAAAGTGCAATATTTGAAAGTATTCGGCGATTCTGAAATTATTGTTAAACAGGTGAGGAATGCAATCCATTGTCTTTCAAATCACCTCAAGCACTATCAATCGCTAGTACAAGAACTTACTTCGCACTTTTCCGCATTCAACATTTCCTCCATCCCCAGGTCTCAAAACTCAGCAGCCGATCTCCTAGCCAATGTAGCTTCCAAGCTTCTACCTTCTGAAGACTACAGCCTAGATAGATTTTCCGTAGAATTACTTTTTAGGCCTTCAATTCCTGACAATGTCACTAATTGGAGAGTATTCAATCATGATGAGGATATTTTACAATTTCTAACTTCTGAAAAGTCCTATGACGATCAAATTATTGAGGAAAATGACCATGATCTACAAATGAAAGAAACACCTCAGGAAAATTCAATTCCTAAGCCAGTGGTAAAGCTCGAAGATCTTTATGATATCAAAGACAGGTTTAAACCTGTAATTAATGCAAAGCTCCAAAGTTCTACCCTTAGGTTCGAATTGATAAATCTAGGTACTGAGCATGCTCCTCAAAATATTAATTTAGGATTAGGACTTTCCTTGGAAGAGAAGGAGGCATTTATTAAACTGTTAAGGAAAAATAAACAGGTTTTTGCTTGGAAGTATGATGATTTGAAGACTTATGATACATCCATTATCCAGCATACCATTCCTATGCTTCCCGATCAGAAACCGATTCAGCAGAAGTTAAGAAAAATACATCCAAATTTGGAGAGCCAGATAAAATCGGAACTTAACAAACTCTTGAAAGCCAAGATTATTTTTCCTGTCCGACACTCAAACTGGGTCTCTAATATGGTGCCAGTCAGAAAGAAAAATGGCGACATTCGAATTTGTATTGATTTCAGAAATTTGAACAAAGCAAGCTTGAAAGACAATTTCCCATTACCTACTATGGAGCAAATACTCCAATCAGTAGCAGGCTCTGAATTGATGTCCTTTCTTGATGGTTTCTCAGGATATAACCAAGTTCTGGTTCATCCTGATGACCAGCTTAAAACCACATTCAGGACGAAATGGGGAACATATGCGTATCAGAAAATGCCTTTTGGACTTATAAATGCAGGAGCGACATTCCAAAGAGCTATGGATATAGCTTTTAGAGGGTTGATTAATAGAACAGTAGTCATCTATCTAGACGATATTACTGTATTCTCTAAGGAGAGGTATAATCATTTGCACGATCTAAATCAAATCTTTCAGCGTTGCAAAAGATATGGTATTTCTCTTAACCCAAAAAAAGTCTTTCTTTGCTCTTGATCAAGGAAAACTCTTGGGTTTTATTGTGTCCAAAGATGGCATTTATATTGATCCTGATCGGATCAAAGAAATCTCTAAAATCCCTTTCCCACACAATAAAAAATCGATGCAGACATTTTTAGGCCAGATCAATTTTGTTAAAAGATTTGTCCCAGATTTTTCTCAAATTATTTTGCCACTTCAAACAATGATTAAGAAAAATTCAGTCTTTAAGTGGGGATCAGCAGAAAAAGAAGCTTTTGATCTAATCAAGCAATCAATAATCAATGCCCCAGCTTTAAATACTCCAAATTTTTCTAATCAGTTTACATTGTATACCATCGCATCCAACTTGTCTTATGCTGCAGTACTTACGCAACTAAATGATCACAATTTGGAAGCACCCATTTCACTTTTTAGCTCAAATCTTCAGGGTGCTGAATTGAATTACTCTGATGTAGAAAAACAAGCCTTTGCTGTATTTAAAGCAGTCAAACATTATAGACCCTTCCTTTTGAAAACTCACACAAAAGTTATAGTTCCTTTCCCAGCAGTTAGGCAACTATTAATCCAAAAAGAACTAGGTGAAAAAAGGGCAAATTGGGTCACAACGCTTCAAGAGTATGACTTAGAAATTAGGCCAGCAAAGATTGTTAGGGGCCAAGGTTTTTGCAGGATATTGGCAGGAGCATCCAACATTCCAGAATCAAGCGATACAGAGCAAACTGAAGAAATCAATCAGATAAGTGTTACTGATTCTGAATCTCAATATGCAGATTTAATCTTTTATTTAAAGAATGGTTATGCACCTCCAAACTTATCTTACAAGAACAAAAGGGCCATTAGGTTGAAAGCAAATAATTTTACAATTATTGATGATGTCCTTTTTAAGCAGAATTATGATTCCATCTTATTGAGATGCCTTGAGAAAACTGAAGCACAAAAGGTTTTGCAGGAGTTACATGATGGACCAGCGGGAGGACATTTTGGAGCTGATACAACAGCTCACAAAATTATTCATGCTGGTTACTATTGGCCTACTCTGTTTAAAGATGCCCACGAGTATGTAAGGAAATGCCTCAATTGTCAAACTTCTAGTGGAAGACAACGTAAATCAGCTTTCCCTCTGCAACCAGTCAACATTGAACAACCATTTGAGCAATGGGGATTGGACATCATTGGGGAGATTACTCCACCATCTTCCAAACAACATAAGTATATCCTTACTGCTACCGATTATTTTACTAAGTGGGTTGAGGCAATCCATTTAAAGACAGCAAATTCTGAAGCAATCATTGAATTCATAGATAAATTCATCATTACCAGGTTTGGTGTCCCAAATGCTCTTGTTTTTGATAATGCATCTTACTTTTCAGGCAATGCTATGTTTGATTTCGCTATTAAAAGATGATTTAAATTAAAATATTCTGCTAATTACTATCCCTAGGGTAATGGTTTAGCAGAGTCTACTAATAAAAATCTGATCAAAATCATTAAGCGAACTATCGAACAGAATCATAAAAACTGGCACAAATCTTTAGTGTTTGCATTATGGGCTGATAGGATAACACAGAAAGCTTCTATAGGATCTTCTCCGTTCAATCTTGTGTATGGAAAAGAAGCAGTACTACCCACAAATCTTGTTCTTCCTTCTTTAGCCCTAGTGCAGTTCATTGAGGAAAGTCCTTCCTCTTCTATTCAGCTTAGACATGACCAAATTCTAAAATTAGAAGAGGAAAGAGAAAAAACCAGGGTTATTCATGCCAAACATCAGCAAGTCATTAAGGCAGCTTTTGATTCAGTCTCATCTGGTTCAAAACAATTCCAAGTCGGTGATTTAGTTCTAAAATGGGACAAAGCCCATGAGGATAAGGGTAAACATACCAAGTTCCAGAAGATGTGGCTTGGACCGTTTCAGATCTATGAAAGGATAGGCCATTCGACCTTTATATTGCAAGACTTATCAGGGTTGAGAGATTCTCTCCCTGTTAATGGCCTTATCTTGAAGAAATTCTTTAATTGAGGAGGTAACCCCTTCTCCTTCTAGTTTGATAGATTTTTGTAGTTTGTAGGATTTGCAGAAAATAATGTTGTAAGGTATCTACTATTGACCTTTGCCGTGTTTGAAAATTTGATCTACAGGAGTACAGCGATATTTACTTTTAAAATAATAGAACTCTTAACCAAAAGGGATAATTTCTAGGAAATTAGGTATCATTGTATTCTGAAACTATAGTTCAAGTTTTGTGAACTCCTTTCAAAGTTTAAAAGTATTATAAATCATTCTTTGTTTTCAAATTGGTCTCAAAAGGTTATCAATATCAAGATAGAAACCAATCCAATTTCAGCATCTTCAACTCTTACCCTGTCATCCATTAACTCTTAAGGAGAAGATTGTTCATCCCATTCACTAAAGTTTATGATTAATCAGAGTGTAATTCTAAAATATCTGATATTAAAGATAAGAGGTCTTATTACAAGCCTGCTTACCATGTTCATAGGGAAAAAGTTTAACCGACATTACCAAAACAGGGTAATGGCTTGAAATTATAAGACAAGGGGTCTCATCAAGAGCCAGCTTGTTCGGTTAGATTACTACCAGTGAATGGCATTGTCAATAGCTGGCCACCAAACCAGGACAATGGCTTTTTATCTTATCAATAACAGAAAAAGGAAATGAAATACAAAATATGAAAACATGTTTTGAATTCATTCTGTTAGTCACACTCTTAATTGGATGGAACAATGGACAATAGCATGGTTAAAAGGTATCCCTGTCGAAACTATGAACGTTTGCTGGCAGCAGAGGCCCTACCTATGACGGAGGAGTTCACTTTAAAAGCTGATTTGGAAAGGTTTTTTGTTTTATCATTATAAACCAATAAAGGCCTATTTAAAACTTAGAATGTATTTATTTTCTTAAAAAAGAAAGGAAGTTAGCAAAATAGTTTTATCTTACTCGGAGTGCATGTATACCTAGTTATATTAGAATCTTCCCCTTTGACTAGAACTCTATTGTGGAAAAAGTTTAAGTATTTCTATGCTTTCCAGAGATAACTGGTTCTTCCAGCGAATCGCCACTTGTTGTGCCCTACAACAACCCCCCATTTCATATCATATTTATTTACTAAATCAATATATGAATGGGTCCCTTTAGAAGTCAGTTGGTATCAATACTTCATTATTTGAAAAAGGTACGCAAACCAAATGAAGACATTATATAAAACCTTTTAAAAACCCATTTTTGATCAAATAAAACAATCTTTTATCATTGCAATAAAGCGATCGCAAGATCGCATATCGCAATGGCATAGAAAACACAAATAAGTGGCACATTGGTCTCCGCCGATGCGATATCGCTATCAGCTATCGGCAATACTCCATGCACATTTTAAAGCACCCCATGCCATTAACCCCGATGCGATGGAATATCACAATCGGCAATCGGCAGTATCCCATGCACAATAATAAGGCGCCCAGGTCATACCCCGATGCGATGCGATATCGCAATCGGCAATCGGCGATACGCAATTTATGCACATTATGATGTCCATTCACCCCGATGCGATGCGATTTCACTATCGGCGATCGGGATTTCAAAATTATCAACGTAAGGATTTAAGTATCCCCGACGTCCGATTACTATATAGCGCGGATTTCAAAGAAGCCGTTAAATGGAGGAATATTATGATTCATTCATATTTAAAGCTTGATCTTTTAAGCAATCATTCACCCACGCTCAACCGCCAAAATGTCCACAGCACGCTTAAACAGGACATTCAGCCGAATAATGGTATAATGAGCATTTAAGGGGTGGCAGGTCTTAAACGGCCATTTAATTTAATTGTAAGATCCTCCCATGGATTGTGTCTGCACCCATTTTTAAAGCTAATCCCTTATTACGCATTTCTCAATATTTCTCATCACTTGCAAGTTTTCATTGCTATTTCTCTGTGTTACGTATATTTGCGCCTCTGTGCAGAATTCATCCAAAGGAGAAAGCTCAAGCAAGATGGGTAAGAAATCCAAGAAGACCACAGGCGCTTCCGCTACACCAGCTGCAGGACAAGCTCTCGTGGACAAAAAGAAGGGCTTGATATCTGATACTACATGTACAGGTCTCGTCAGAGTTACTTGGCAAGGGACCTATAACCTGATTGAAGCCGAAGAACCAACAAGGACAATAGTTGAAGCTACTGCGGATCCTACTCGGAAGTCTGAATGTACTCTCAAGGATTTAGCCGACTCTTTCCTTCACAGAATAGCGGCCAGGGAGCAAATTCTCCCATACACAGACGTAGTGCGGTGGGCGATTCAAGAAATCCCAATCTTGGATAGAACTTTCAGCACTAGAGACGGAAGAATCTTCGGATCGTTCAGGGCGGATGATCTAAGGCAAATGTATCATTTGCCCGAGCCAGAGAAGATATATAATAAGGCGTTCCTGGAGAAATTCGCAAATGAAAATGAAGTTGAATCCGAACCCATCCGGGATTGGAGACAAAATCCGGCCAAGCACAAACACGAATCTTCCGGTAAGTACTCGGTTGATTCTCTGGCTTCTCCTTATTGCTATGCTGGAATAATGATGTGTAGATTATGGGGATTGCATGACTCTGCTAATTTTACCATAGAAATGGTTCCTCTAATGGAAGCAACATGCAACAATATAATCATGGATTGGGCCACCATCCTTTCTGACAAATTAGCACAAGTTGTGCGTGATTTTAGAAATCAGACTGTCGTCTCTGAAAGGAAAATTTCCCCATTCTATTACAGTGCATATATCTTAGATACATTATGTTTCAATTCTGAATTTCCCGTGCTCGGCTGGAGGTGGACGCCACAAGATCCCACAGCTATCCACATATACCATCAGAAATTATGGAAGTCCTCTTACAAGCACCATCTGTACCAAATCTGCAATGGCTTTATGGTGCCTATTCATTATTCTATTTTTGATAAACCCATTCCCAAGATTTCCTATCAAGCTTCGTTTGATATAACAGCGGTAGGGAGTTGGTTTGGAGAGGAGAGATTTACCTACATAATATTTTTCGGCAGCCAAGCCAACCCACATGTTCTCCCTTTGTACATACCAGATAAACTGCTAGCAAGAGAAATCGCTTATCAGATTACGGCTGAGAGTGTTACACAGACTCTCAAGAAAGAAAAGAAGAGGGGCTGGCCCTCTTTTCCCTTGAGGTGTGGTGTCCATACTCTACATGATCTCAAACATGCAGAAAAGGAAGCCACAAAGATTCAATCCTTATCTCTGGCGACTATCCCAAATAGGCCATATGATCCAAAGAAGGTTGCCTACAATGCACTAGAACAGGCCAAATTGACAAAATTTGAGCACAAAGAAGATATGTTTGACGACCTATTCGTTTCAGCCGAATCAATAGGTTAGGCTAAAGAATTCGCTCGAATGAAATATAAGGATGAAGGGTTGACTGAGTTTAATAAGCTTAGAGAACATAGGTTGCAAAATCTGCCTCTAGATTTACTAGGAACAACCCCGGCAACATCATCAAGCGAGCCTGGTCGGCAACAGTCAAAGGAACCTCCGGTTGTAACAAAGGATCATAAGAAAGAGCAAGAGGAAAGGCAAAAGAAAGAAAAAGAAGAACAGCAGAAGAGAGCACAGGAGGAGGAACAAAGGAAAGAGAAGGAGAAACAGAGGAAAGAGAAAGAGGAACAGCAAAAGAAAGAACAAGAGGAACAGCAGAAGAGGGAGCAGGAAAAAGTGCGGAAGGAGTCCCAAGCTGAAAAGGAAAAACAAACCACCATTGATGTCAATATAGATACTAATATTGACCCTAAATTGCTTCAGGAGTGGAAGCAATTTGACTCTATCATCAGTGGGTTGGAATGTTCCAAGGATACAGACACTTCCAAGACAAACGATACACAGGACATCACTTCACCTCAGGTTCTAAGTGGAACCAGTGGCCCACCCATTTCCAAGGATGTTGAGGTAATACCAAAAGACCCCTCCGACCAAATCATTATCCAGGTAGAAGATATTCCTCCCCTGGATGTTTTCTACAGCCCGAGGCATAAAGCAGTGGTAAAAAGACAAAGGAAAAGGAGGAAGATTGATCAACCTCCCCTTTTTCCAGAACAAACTATAACGGGCAGCGTGGTTTGGAAGGAGGAATTCAACCCCTCTGATGACTGACAAAACTGTCGCAGTATGCGGGAGCCTATTCGGCAGCGACAATTGATAAGGCATCAGAGGTAAGTCTTCTACTGAAAACCAAGGATCAAGAAATTTTCGCGCTACAGGCAGAATTGGCTGAAACAAAGCAGAAGGCAGAGCAGGCAGAGCAGCAATTGTTGACACAACAGCAAGTGAACAGTCAACTAACCCAACAATTGCAGGCAGAAAAGCAAAGGGTCGACCAAAGCGCGATCCAGAAACAGAAGGAATTATCAGAGGCATTGGCACAACTAAGAGCAGAAAACGAGCAAATGATGAAAACAAAGGATGAGCAAATCGCTCAATTGTCATCGCAGCTCGAAAAGATAAAGGGTGCTCCACAAGTGGCTGAGTTTAGAGCAGAAGCATTACAAATAAACACTGCATTGATATCTCAAATTAGGCTTCTGTGTCAACAAATCGCTCAGGCAGAGCCACTCTGTGAATTAACGACATCCATAAATCAACAGGTAGAAAAGGCCAGAAATGAATTAGATCAAGCCGAAGAGATCATAACTGCATTTCTTGACTGGCAAGATTCTGATCAAGGGAGAGAAGCAAATTTGCCCAAGATTTCAGAAACACATAAAGATATACTTTTCACAGAATGGCACTCTCAGATGATGAAAGCATAAAGGGCAGCTTCAAGATGTAAATCAACTTCCAGCAATTTGGTTGAACTAGTCAACAACACTCTCTACTTATCAAATATGATTTCCCAATGTACACCAGGAAATATGACAACAACAAACACATTGGAGCAATCATGCTATCCTGATTTAGAGGAAAAGGGGAGATTAATCGCTGGGATTAATAGTTTAACTATGGAAGCATATTGGTTATTTATGGTAAAGCCGCATACACAGAGAGCCGCCCTTAAGTGCCTAACAGATGCAATCGGGTATATAATTCTCGATATTCAGGATGCCACCTATGTCACCCAGCTCAGTTCGCGCCTCAACAAACCTCCTGAAGTAGAGCCAATGCTTGCGATAAGTCAGCTCAGATTTAAAGGCAAGCAGCCTACCTGATGAATCATGCCGCCGATTGCCAGATCGCTGAGAAAAATAGGATCAAAATTTATTGATACCGATTTAGTTGCATTTCAGTTTAATAGATATTTAGATTAATTTAGTATTTATAGACCCTTTCATTGTTTTGGAAAGGGTCGTAAAGTTTTGTACCAGACTTAAAGACTGAAGTTTGCACTATTGTGCTTCAGTCAATATTCTTTTATGAAACTGGACCAGTTGTTCTTAATTCAACAAGGAGGCTTTTTATGCAATTGTGCACTATTGTCTTTGTTGAGAATGTTTCTGCGTTGAAGAAAGAATTACAAGTAGCGATTGATATCGGGAGTGTCAAAGCAACTCATATGGTATTTCTATCTATGTCTGAATTCATTCCTGTTATGTGAATTGTTATTTGATTATCCTTGCTATTGTTGATTATATGCATGCGTTGTAACAGCAGATCTACATTCATACCACTATTGGATGTTTTATGATATGCTTTCCTTTTAATCATGTATATGTCGATAATATAAATGATGAGTGTGGTAATATCGCATTAATCGTTGGGCTTAACTATTTAGGCACAGTAATCTTAAATGAATTAATATCTATGTCTGATCGATGGAGTCATCTATATGCCTGTCTTTAGACACAGACCATTAAACGCTGCACTTTAAAGTTCAATAGATTCCCGGGATAGGTTATAGTTCTTGTATTCTTGTTAATAGTTTAGTTATTCGCTTACCGCTAGCTTAGTTTATAAATCATACATTCATCCCGTTTATCCACTTTTGGGAAACTGGTCCCATTATCCCCAGTCGGAGCCACTATTCCAAACGGAAAAGGAGTTGTACTAAGGTCCGGACCGGGTGGTTATCCCCGATGTTGTTGCAGCGATTTTCGAGGCTTCAACACCATCGCACGAATCCAAAATCATTGGTTAGTTATCTAGCTTTTGCTCTACAACCAACCAGAACCAGAACCTGGTTAGGCAAATAGACAAAGTAAAAATGAAGAAACTAATATTAATTACAGACGGGTAAAATTGGATAATTGTAATTTTTAAAAAACACTATACACTCATTTAAATAGGCTACATTAGAGAATAATACCATTGGAAAAACCAAAACCATGCGTTAAGAATATTATGGGAAAACCATGGATTGCAAAGATAATAATATTAATTATTATTATTACAATATTTTATTTTTATTTTTATCGTTATCTAATTTGACCCACGCAAAATGTTTACATAACATAATATCGTATAACATAACATAACCTTACAACATCTCTTATGTATTCGTGCATAATGATGAATACATATAGATGAAATGGCCTTCTCCGCGACTATTTTTAAAAACTTAGTTTAAGTTAGACTACATCCAAACAAAACATACAAAAACACAAAGGGCCACATATCAATGTTTTATCTTTACAAGCTACATGCATTCATCAAAGGAAGATGGATATAGGTTAGTTTAATTTACCCCTTAAATAGGTTATATTCCACATGAATACCATGGGTCATTTTTAATTTTTTAATTATTAATTTTTATAGAGTCATTTTTATTTTATTATTTTTATTCTATTTTCACTAAGTTAAAATGTTTACATTAAGTTACGCATGTCTACCATAATTTCTTTTATTTTTACCAAGTCAAAACATTTACATTAAGATTACACATGTTTAGCATCCTAGGTTGGAGAGCACCTCTCAGCTAAATAATTTTATTATAAACATATTATATGATATTTTAAGATAAAAAATATTATATTCAAAATCTAGAGTCCACCAACATTAAATTAACTATTTTCTTTAATAATTATTTCACCCTTTCTCACAAACATAATTCCACTTCTCACTGTTCATTGAAACCACTTGGCATTGTTCAATGAAATGTTAGATGAAATAAAAGTTCAGTAAAAAAAATGTTGAATTTATATTTTGTTTATAAATAATAATTATATTGATTTCTATTCACGAACGAAATTGACATTAAATTAAATTTGTTAAATGTTAAATGTCACATGTTAAACATTTAGACTTGACATCTACCCCATACTGGGTTGTAGAGGTCCTCTAAACCCAATAATGAGAATACAAAGAATGAGAAAATCTTAAAAAGCATTGCACATGATCATTTGCAGCAAATTATTGACCTCATGCTGAGTGTAATCAGTGAGGTCTTCACTAATATTTAATTCCAAAGGCTCTTACCAGTAGACCTTCAGTGCTATGAAATGTCTTTTATGCTTATTCATTTTATGCCTATCACCCCTTATCAAATAAAATATTTGCAACCAAGTCGTTTAAATGGTAAATTCTACCAAATTTTTGATCCAAAATGCCCAAATTAATTAATGAACTTCAATGAAGATATCCAAGGTTTTCACATTTTATTGTTTTGATTTTGATTATCCTTCGATTCAATGTTTACCCATGGAAGGGATGCGGACGGATGGAGTTCACGCGTCGCGACCGTAAAGGCTTAGGTTAAGCTGCAGGAGCCGCAGGAAAACGGGAGCTCGCCGGAACGGACAGCACAGATCTGGGAACAGGGCTTCGGTCTCCGTCTTCAGACAGCGACTGCGGTATCTACGGTTGACCGGTATGGAGGGCATCGAAGCTACGGAGCTTGTGGACTACTCCGCGGACCCTCTAGAAGGGATCGCCATCTTCGGAAACCCTAACGAAACTCCCGCACCTGTTGTTGAAAACCCCGCCGCCCAGGACACCTTTCCTGTGCTTTCTCTGCCGTCTCCTCCCACATCTCCTGCACTGGATGCCCCGCCCCTCTCACCAAGTACTACCCTTCTCCTATCACAATTATCCCCCGACGCTCTAACCTTCGATTTGCCATCTCCGCCTAGAAGTGCACTCCCCTCCGCCCCTGTTGAGATTAGGGAAGCAGTGAAAACCCCCGTCGCACTCACCGAACACCAGGCGGTACCGGAAAACACCATCACCCCTGTTGAGTCTAGGGCTGCAGCGGAAAAACCCTTGAGCGAAGAAGGGATTAGACCCTCGGGCAGCTTCAGCACGCCGGCCATCAATGCACAGCCCGCAAAACCCTCCCCTGGGGTCGAGGTCACCAACCCACTCATAGATCATCCGACTGCTCCACGCTCGAAGAAGCGATCGAAGTGCATCAGAGCAACTGTCAAAGACATTACAGTATCATTCGGTGATCCCACAAACTTCGAGGAGACCATGGCACTGGCTCGAATGATTTTGGTTGGACATGTGCGGGGGCGTACCTTCACGGCGGAGAGATTGAAGCTATGGGTGAAAGAAATTTGGGGCGCATTATTCACTGAATTGCCGGAAGTACAAGAACTCCCAAGGGGATGGTTCTCACTCCACTTCACAAAAGAGGAACACACAAATTCTGTACTAGCACAGTACTGGCACATAGAATTGGCACCGGTGCTATTGAAAAGGTGGAGCCCTCTATTTGATCCGGAACGCGAACATATTGGAGCAGGCCCTCTTTGGGTGAGATTGCCGGGGTTGCCTCTACAATACTGGTCTGAGGAAGCATTCGTCAAGATTGGGAATGCATTAGGAACGTATTTGGACCACGATCGATCCTACAAGGAGAACAACAAAAGAATACTAGCTAGAATCCTGGTCCATCTGGATACCAGGGAGGGATTACAAGAAAAGATGACTCTAAGATGGGGGAATTTCAGCAGATCGCAGATATTGGATTACGAGGGTGTTCCCTTCAGATGCAACCGATGTCACCAAGTCGGTCACTTGTTCAAGGACTGCCCATTGAACAACAATCAGGAAGGATCTCCAAAACCGGCACCTGCGGTCACCAGCGGAACCCCCCCACCTATATCTTGTTCGCCACAAAGCAGCGCGGGACCCCAAGGCGAACTTGCAAAATTGGACAAGCGAAAGATTGCCCCGCCTTCGCCCCCGCTGACCAGGGCTCGGGCAGCAGCAGCGGTCGCGCAAGTGTCGGGTATCTCTCCTATCCCTCTTTCTAAATCATCTGATATCTCATTTGCAATTGAAAATTCAACTGCATGCACTATGGTTCAATGTGAAATCCCCCCTCCCCCTCCGTCGTCATCCACTGCTCCGACCACTATGCCATTCTCATCTCCGCCCCCCTCGCCATCATCATCCCGTTCGACCCCATCCCACCCATACTCCCTTCGCCCTCGCTCTACACATCTGGAGGTCTCTGAAACCCTTTCCGGGCTGGGTATTGTCCCTCTAGGCCCTGGGTTCCTTACTACCCGGGGACGCAAATCATATCTCAATAAAGCCATTAGGCACACGGGCGCGGAAGTAGCAGCAGGGCGTCAAGCCACCATCGACGGGGTCCTTAGAGCAACAAAACCCCCAAAGATCGGCCCCCCATGAAGTGCATCTCCTTCAACTGTAGGGGCCTGGCTAGCTCCCCAAAAAAGCTAGCTCTAAAACGACTTTTTGAGGTCGAACTACCCAATATCATTCTCCTACAAGAAACCCTTGGTTCTGCAGAGTCTGCTACACGAGCCCTTGCCACAGTAGGAGCCCGATGGAACTTCATAGCTTCGGATGCCATGGGCAGATCGGGTGGTCTGGTGTTCGGATACAATCTCAGTTCTATCATACTTGACTCCTCTTGGGGAGGTCATGGATTCCTAGGAGCTGATATTTTCTCTATTGAACTCGGCCTCTCCCTTTGCATTGTCAACATATATGGGCCTTGCCAACAGAGGGAAAATTATTGGAGTAAACTCCTCAGCTGTAATCTATTATCACTTGATCACATCATCATAGGAGGAGACCTGAACTTCTCCCTGGGTTTCAGTGAGTCATGGGGATCATCGGCCCAGATAGATCCCCTCACAGATTTCATGAGACGGTTATTGGAGCAGCATGACCTCATTGATATCCCACTGCAGAAGCCTCATCCTACATGGAGAAATAGAAGGATAGGATCGGCTGCCCTAGCCCGAAGATTGGATAGATTCCTGATGAAAGGCCCTCTGATTCATCGACTGCACACATACAAACAGTGGGTAAGCAACAGAGGTATCTCAGACCACTCCCCAATTGCTATGGAAATCCAGGGACCGCATCTGAAACCAAAAGCACCTTACAAGTTCAATCATCTGTGGCTACAAGACCCTAGCTTCTCTAATCTGATTACAGCATACTGGAAAGCACACCCCATTGATCGGGAATCCTCGATGGCAAGGGGATTTGTTAAAAACCTGACTGAGCTCAAGCATATAGTGATCAATTGGGCCAGGGAGAAGAAGAAGCGAGAAGATGAGCAGCTCATCAAGGTAGAAGAAGACCTGAATGCTCTTCTGGACGAGAGAAACATGGGGTTCATAACTCAGGATGACAAAGCCCGCCTCGTGGAGTTGGAAAATCAGAAGAATAATATACTAAAGGGTAGGGAGGAAGCTATCAGGCTTCGTAGTAGAGCTACTTGGCTTAAAGCCGGAGATGAGAATACCAGATTCTTCCACAAACTTGCCAAAGGAAGGAAAGTGGCAAATACCATATGGAACCTCCCTCTCCCTGAGGAGGGACTGGCAGACTCCTTTAACAAGCTCTCAAATCTGGGTACCTCACACTTCAGAGACCTATACAAGAACCCAGCAGGTACAAATCTGGCAGAAATCATCAACGTGGCCACACACTTCCCCAGATTTGTAGAAGAGGAGGAATTTGAAGACCTTGAAGCCCCCGTCACTATGGCAGAACTGGAAAGCACTATCAAATGGTTTCAAAAGGAAAAGAGCCCTGGGCCGGATGGCTGGACTATAGAGTTCTACATTGCCTTCTTTGATCTACTGGGAGAAGATATCTTAAAGGTTGTTGAGGAAAGCAGGAACTCAGGTAGTCTCTACAATGCTATTAATTCCACTTTCATTGCTCTCATCCCTAAATCAGACAACCCATCCTCATTTGATGACTTTCGCCCCATATCCCTCTGCAATGTCCTCTATAAGATCATTTCTAAGATCATTGCTAATCGAATCAAGCCCATTCTTTCCAGACACATCTCCCCTCAACAATTTGCATTTCTGGAAAACAGGCAGATCCATGAAGCCATTGGCTCGGCACAAGAGGCGATACACTCCATCTGGACTAAACATCTCGAGTGTATCCTGCTGAAGATAGACCTATCCAAGGCATTTGACCGAGTAAGCTGGCTTTATATAAAAATGATCCTTATTCACATCGGTTCCCCCCCACTTTAATCAACTGGATCATGGCGTGCATCACTTCCCCCACCTTCAGTATCTTGATCAATGGATCAGCCTCACATTTCTTTCACTCCGAAAGAGGGCTGAGGCAGGGCTGTCCCCTCTCGCCACTACTCTTTCTTTTGGTCATAGAAGCTCTATGCAGGCTTATCATCTCTGCAAAAAGGGAGGGGACTATCAGAGGCCTCAAAATCACGGAAGTATGTTTCCTCACTCACCTTCTATTTGTAGATGATGTCTTAATTCTATTGGATGGCAGCGTACAGGACTCAACATCTTTCACTCGTATCCTAGATCTCTTCTCAAAAGCTACGGGCATGGAAGTGAACAGATCGAAGTCCACTATCACCGCGGTGGGTACCACAGCAAATGAAGTGCTCGTGGCCAGACAGGCGTTTCCTTATACCACCCAGCCACTGGACAGAGGCCTCAAATATCTGGGATATTGGCTAAAGCCGACATGTCAAAAGATAGCTGATTGGGTATGGCTAGTATCAAAGATTGAAAAAAGGTTAACATGCTAGTGCCACAGATATCTCTCCAGGGCTGGGAGACTAACCTTGATAAAATCTGTACTTGAAGCTACCCCAGTATTCTGGATGGCACTAGCTTGGATACCCCGGAACATATTGGCTAAACTACAACAGCTATGCAATAGATACTTATGCGCTGGCAACCAAGACAAGCGCATCTTTGCCTGGATTGGCTAGAATAAGATAGCCATTCCCAAGAAATGGGGAGGTTGGGGGTTGAAGGAGCTCCCTATCTTCGCAAAAGCACTAGCAGGAAAAATGGGTTGGGCTCTACTAACGTCCCAAAGTTTATGGACCAGTATTACATTCCACAAATACATATGGCCACTCAGCATCAATGACTGGGCAAGGCTCCCCGAGTGGAACAAAACTGGCATATCTTCGATATGGAAGGCCCTCTTACATTCACTGCCTCTCATTAGAGACAACCTGGTCTGGCGTATCAGAGAAGGGAACAGTGCAAGGATAGGCCTTGACCCCTGGACGGGGAGTGGGGGAAGGCATACACTACCACAAGAACTGGTTGCTCACCTCACAGCACGGAACATTAAGGTAATCTCACAGATTGCGGACCATGACCATTCGGATATCTTCCACCAAGCTTGGAAATCAACGCACCATTTACACCTCCCTGGAAGATGGCATACAGCATGGGAGGAATACAGAGATGCCTTAACAGGATCACACATTAGAATCACAGAGGGCCCGGACGAACTTGTATGGAATCAGGCAGAACACGGGGTATACACACCCAAGGATGGGTACATACAGCTCATTGCACAGAAAAAACCTGAGGTAAATGCTAGCTGGTGGCAGAGTATATGGAAACAATCCGCTTCCCCACGATCAAAACTCTTCAATTGGTGCATTCTGAGGAATAAAATTCCCACCGGAGACCAGCTTATGAAAAGAGCCCAGCATGGCCCCACGTGGTGCGTGCTATGTAAAGCGGACTCGGAATCTACAGTCCACTTATTCCTAAATTGTCGTTCTACATTGAACCTGTGGAAAAACCTCAAGTCTTTCATAAATTTCGCGGGCGAATGGGCTGGTACTGATATCATTAGCGCATGGACTGATTGGGAAAAGAATAACAGAGGTTCAAAATCTATCAATCTCCCCATCATTGTAAACTGGGCCATTTGGAAAACAAGAAATAGCGTGATATTCGAAAACAAACCAATTCACTGGCCACTGCTAGAGGCTAGTATTGTAGCTGCCCTGAGGGAACTACCCGACCCGCCCCCTCCTTCAACTCGACAACCTGCCCCGCCCCCTCCCATCGACCCAAGCACGCCCTGGGCATATTTCGATGGGGCGGCAAACCTACAAAGATGTGGTGGAGGCATCATCCTACATATATCAGAGAATCATCACTACAGAATTAAGGCCGGCCTGGGAGCTGGAACCAATAACTATGCAGAACTCATCACTCTCCGCCACTTACTTCACTTTGCCTTGAGGCACCACTGCACTAGCATCAATATTTTTGGGGATTCACAGACCATCATCAACTGGATAAATGGCACAACTACTTGTCACATGCACTCACTCAGCATTATATTACATGAAGCACTGACATTCAAATCAGCATTTAACAATATTACTATCTCTCACATCTACAGGGAACACAACAAGGGTGCCGACAAATTATCTAAGGAGGCAGCGCTGATGGACAGAGGCATCTGGGAGATTACAGAGGTTAAAGATCAGCAGGAACAAAAAATTTCCACCGACCATATATAGACCCGAGATATCCAACCTTGGGTCAGCATGCAGCACAATAGGAACCGCTTTTTGACAGCAGTACTTACATAGACTCATACTGAATTATTTTGATATTTTGAAAATGATGAACAGGCTACTGTAATAGAACAGTCTGCATACCCTGCGTGGTAATGCAAACATAACAGCTCAACTGTTAATACTTGTATAAACAGACACTCTCATGTAAATTTTTGCTTATTAATGCAATATTTATGGATTTTTCCAGAGGAAAAAATGTTTAACCATGGAACATGAGTGAGGATTGCTTATTATAAGTGTGATTCTATCCTAATTATTTTTTAGATTCAATGTTTAATTATGGAACATGAGTTGGAAATGACTATTATAATATGTGGGGATAAGTAGATAGATACTCTCAAAGCCCTAATCAATTATTTCTATTTGGTAAAACAAAAAATTCATGCTTTTAAATAGCTTACATTTATTTTTTTAAATAGCTTACATTTAAGAAGAATACCATGGAAAAAACCACGAGTTAAGAATACAATCATAAAAACCATAAATAAATATAATGACTCAAAAAATTATAATGTATTAGTATTTTTATTTTTATTTTTTTATTTATTTTGTTTATAGAAAATAACAATATATATTCCATACCAGATTAAACACGCCTAAATAAATTATTTTATTAAAAAAAAATTACATTATATTTTAAAAAATTATATTCAAAATTAATAATCCAAAAACTACCACGATAACGTAACATCCCCACACATATATATATATAAATATAATGTATTCCCAACCAAATTTCTTCTTAACATGGTTATGCAACCATCATCAAATATTTAATTAAAATTGTTCCTACACTTTCGCATATATACATTATATAATTATAATGTATTCCCAACAAAATTTCTTCTTGGCATGGACTGTGTACAACAATCATCAAATATTTAATTAAAATTGTTCCTACACTTTTGCTTCAAAGGAAAGAAATGTGGTCTCATATAAATAGAGGAGAGCTTACCATGTTACATAGTATGGTGTTTGTCGGATTCTTGGAAGAAGCCCAAACTACAATTATATATCTCATGAATAAATTTAATATTATTAGTTTTGGGGAATGGTTAATACTTAGCACTCATTTATATATTTTAATTGTTGTATGGTGTTTACCACAAACTCAACTATGTTACTTAAGTTTTGGATTATGAGTTTGTATATATATAAATTTTGGAATTTTCTTTAAAACTTCTTTGATTTCAATTACTTGTCCATTTCATGAACATGATTTGACACTCTCTCGTGTCAAGTTGGGAGATCTAATAGTGTTGGTATTAGGGTTTTGGATCTAATGGTCAAGGAAGAAGGAGGAGTTACGAAGGTAAGTGCCTTCTCCGTTTGCACACCATTATGGCCCATTTGAATTATACCTCCAAAGAGAAAATTGTATGCGACGTAAGTCTTCCCGGTTAGGGATGAGTGGTTGTATTAACACTAAATGTAGGGTTATGCCATAGGCTACTACTTACTACATAGTTCATTTTATACTTCCTTACCATTCATTTTATACTTCCTTACCACAACTTGAACCTAGGGTTTTGATTTTCCCTGTATTTTTTTAACTTCCTAGTTTTTTTTAGAGATTATTTGTGGTCGGGGCCCTTACCCGAATTTCAACTATACTTTTGCACTAATCATTGTCGGCACCATGGCAAGGTAACAAATCCTGGTTATTCTGGCTTAAGTGTTAAAAGGGTTGATCATTCATTTTATTTTCCACATGAATGCTGAATTTTTCCTTGTGGTTAAATGCATGCAATATAGAAGGATTGGACCACCTCGACTCTTTCAGGTTTCGATTCTTGCAATCTTTTTGATTCCCTTCTATTCCTTCTTACTTGTGCTTTTTGGTTGAAAACTAATTTTTGTTCCATTCATCTTTGAATGAAATTTTGTTTTGCAACCTTAGGAGCTATGATTACTGCTCCTTTTACTCAGTCTTATTGGAACTCTAATGAGTCCAACTCCTATTTGTAGGCCAACCTACATTGCGGCCTTATTATGCCCAGGTTTTTAATTTTTGTTTTTCTTTTACAACTCTACTAGGTTAGCAATTTATTTCGACATCCTCACACAGGCGAATTCTAGTCTCAATCATCATGCCTTAAGAAAAATTTCCCCCAAATCTAGGGTGTTTGGGTGGCTTTGAAGCTATGAGCAAATATGCTACCCCTGATAGAGATTGTAAAATAAAATGCGATGAGAAGTTAAATTGTGTAGTTGTTCTGTTTTCTTCGAAATTATAATGTTTCTTAATAGACTGTTATGTGATGAAACATACAGATATTCTAATTTTGTTGGACATTCTCTTTAATCTTTGCTATACTAGTCTTCAAGACTATGTTACTGCTCAAAACACTTGACATATTTAAAACCTTAGACCATATTTGGCTAGTATTCATATATATCTGTATTTTATTTGACTTGTTCTTAGTTCTCTTGCACATCTGCCAACCGATGCATGTGTAAATTCTGAGTCATTATCTTTCCTTATAGAGGGTTTGTTTGATTTCATGAGTGTATATTTTCAAATTCATTGGTTATGGAATTGTTTTTGACTTTTGTCTTTTACTTGATAAGAACAAACCTGCCAAAGTGGGCTTCAGTTCTTCATAGTTGAAATCTTAATCGGTTCCTCACTCTCATATGTAACTGAAAATTATTTGGTTCTACAGGAATGACAATGAATAAGGAGTTCTCATTTCCGAGGAAAATATCTTTTTGGGCAACCATTGCATATAAATTGTTTTCTTTTGAATTTTTAATCTAACTCAATACTATAATTGTACATGCATATACAAATCTGAATCAATTTATACTAAAATATTATTTCGGTATTACGTTTATTTGGTTCACGAACTATTTCTGTATGTCAATATGTCGTTTTTGGACACTTCACTTTCAAACAACTTTACATAATAGTTATTGTTTATACATAGTAGTCTCACAAGTTGTCTGTCATTGCAGGGACTGTTCTCGAATGGTTGGCGGCCTAAGAACTAACCTAGGCTCAAGGTGTTTTTTTTCCTTTTCTTTGAAATCAACTGAAATCTCAATTAAAGTTGGTAGATATTCATCATAGTTTCTCTATTTTTGCAAATGATTCACCAAAAGATAGAACCATCTAATCATTAGATAGAAAATAATAACACACAACAAACTGAAATACTTATATTTTATTTAATTTGGTCCAACCATAAAATTGTCAGGAAAGAGAGTGCTCCACCCAACTTGCGAGTATTGTGTCTGCATAATAGAACTTCCCTCGAGCCAATGTCTTCCTTGAACAATTACTTGACAGTGACGCTGTCAGGTTTTTCTAGAGGCATCAAGACCTTTCCAGTCCAGCCCAGGGACTCAAACTCACAAGTCTAGCTTAAGGATCCCACTAGCCACCCACCAGCTCAAGGATACCCGAACTGGCAGCGTCATGCTAACCTTCAACAATGTCCCGTTTCAAGTTCCAAAGCTTGAAGCTTCAACTCCTCTCTTGGAGCCCTTTCAACTAGGTACCAAGTCTCCAAGGTTGCCTTAGGTTTTCTTCCCTCTCACCCTCTTGGTTCCCTTGTCCCAAATGAGATTATTTATCTCTAGGGAGAGGAATAATTGTCTTAATTGTCTGGTAAATGAAACTCTCTTTTAACACTTTTTCCCATGATTATATGGTTGTCCATAGTTTATATTATTTATAAAATATAAAAAAAAATCAATTACATAAAATAATATTTATGTTTTACCATCCACCTTAGCCTTTACCTAGCCCATAGTTTCACCAAATCATTTGTAGTAAAACAAAGCATTTACAACTTTTAACGAGCGATATTACATCTTCCCCCTCTCGAGAAAAACACGGTCCATTGTGTTTTTTTGGCCCTCAAAATAAGCTAGAATATGCCTCACGCATATAGTCTTCATCTTCCAAAACAACGTCTCCTAGTTGAAGTGTCTCCACCACACTTAACCTGGGTGATTGCTTACCTCCGCAGCATGAGTTTTTTTTTGTCTAGTTAAGAATACATAGAGGTTTGATTAGGAATTTTTTATTCGATCCAACCTACATTCATCGTCATCAAGGTTAGCGTTAGTTTCCACTAATTATTATTTAATAAGCATGTATATAGATGTAATCATTTCAAACGTTATAGCAAACATAAGCAATTATTACTTATGTATTTAGTAAGGTTTCAACACACTTCACCACTCCACAAGGTTAGCAACCTACACTCAATAAGAGGTATCATTATATCTCATCAAAAATATTTTAATCCTTTTTACTTAGCCAATGGTTGTGCCAAATGCTAAAGACTCCATCACATGATTCTATTATAAATCCCAGTTCATGGAAGTATCAACTATTTACATGGTAATAATATCGCAATAACCTTTATTGTTCTTTTTATTTTTCTTTTAAATGATGGATTGCCTTATACCTCTTGATACTACCATCAACATTTCGCTTCAATTTGAAGATCCATTTGCATCTGACAACACTTCTCCCTTCAGGAAGTTCTACAAGATCCTAGGTTTTGTTCTTGGCTAAGGAATCCATTTCTTTGTCCATAACCCTTTTCCACCTTTTGTTATTTGCATCATTCACTGCTTCCTGATAACAAGAAAGTTCCCCATATTTAGTAATCAATGCAATAGATGAAGCATAATCTTCATACTTTTTGAGTGTTTTTATTTTCCTTGTAGACAATCTTAGAGTGACTGGTTGTTGAATTGGTTTTGGAACTTCAACAATTTCATTTGCATCTTCTTCACCTTTTCCTTCGGAAGTCTCTCCTTCCTTTTGACTTTCTAAAAAAGGTTTAGCTTCCAACTGAATTTCTTGATTTGGCGATACCTATTCTTGTTCAAAATTTTGAACATTTGATTTTAAAAGAGAATATTTATCAAATGTTATAGCTCTACTAATGAATATCTTTCGTGAAGAAGGATCCCACAACCTGTATCCTTTCACCGCATAGTCATACCCAATAAATACATAACATTTTTCTTTTGGTAACTTTGAACATTGATTCTTTGGAATAAGAGCATAGGCATCACAACCAAAAATCCTTAAATGTGAATAATCACAAGGGTGACCTAACCAAACTTCTTCAGGGATTTTACAATTAATGACAATTGAAGGTGATCCGTTAACTAAATAACAAGCAGTAGATATTTCTTCTGCCCACAACTCCTTGTGTAGGTTAACATTGTTGATCATGCTTTTGGCTCTTTCCATAGGAGTCTGATTCATATGTTTAGCAACTCCATTTTGCTGAGTATAAACAACAGTTTTATGTCTAACAATCCCTTCATCCTTACAATATTGTTCAAATTCTAGGGAAGTAAATTCACCACCATTGTGAGTTCTTAAACATTTAATTCATTTGTTTGCTTTCTTTTGCACCATAACTTTAAATTGTTTAAAAACATTAAATAGAACATCTTTCTTTTTCAACATATAGACCCAGACATTTCGGGAGAAATCATCAATAAATGTTAAGAAGTATAATGCATCTCCATAAGAGGTCCTCAAAGATTGGAATGGATATTGTCCGATATTTCTTTACTATTATGACTTCCAGTTTTAAATTTTTGTTCATTGTTTACCATATATATAATGTTTACAAGAATGCAACCTCAAAGATTTCAAATCAGGAAGAAATTTGCAATTCATCAGTACTTAAAGATCCTTCTCGCCCATGTGACCCAACTACTGATGCCATAGGCGAGTACCTTCTTCTGCCTTCTCTGATACAGTCGTTGTCTCACTGACCTAAGTACTTACTTTAAGTTTGTAAAGATTTCTGATCTTTTTTTCCTTCATAACAACCAGGGTGCCTTTTGAAGCTTTTAACACTCCATTCTGACCTATAAACTTGTAACTATCCGAGTCCCACACTCCCAAAGAAATCAAAAGTTTCCTCAATTCAGGTACATGTCTAACATTAGTTAATGTTCTATCTGTATCATCATACATTTTAATTATGATATTTCCCATCCCAACAGTTTGACAAGATACAATATTTCTCATAAACACATAACTACCATTGCTTTTGGTGCAAAGGTTTCAATGTTGGACTTCCTTCATACTTCTTCAGATAACGGAGCTTCCACATCTGTATCAAATTCCAAAGATTCAGTTGTGTTCAAACTAATAGAAGTTACGAAGTGGTCCCATGACTCGGGCAAAGAACAAAACAAAGTGATAGCTTTGTCTTCTTCTTGAAATTTAACTTCCATTTATGATAATTGGAAAATAAGTGTATTAAAAACATTTAAATGTTCTACAATTTTTGTACCCTCCTTTATCCGAAGATTGTACAATTTCCTTTTCAAATAAATTCTATTTGTTAAGATCTGGTCATATACAACGTTTCGAGTTTTCACCATAAACCTGACGCTGAGGTTTCTTCAATAATGTTGAAAAGAGCTTCATCTGTTAGGCACAAACTAATGGTACTGACAACTCGGTCATCCAAGTCCTCCCAATCCAAATATGTCATGCCACTAGGTTTCTTCTTCACCCCATCTAATGCTTTAATCAACCCTTGTTGCACCAACAAATCTCTAACTTTCAACTTCCACAATGCGAAATTGTTGTTGATGGTGAATTTCTGCACCTCAAATTTAGCATTCGTCATATTTTCCATTTCTTCCTACAAATCCTTCTCCTAGGGTTTGAAAAAAAAAATTGGTTTCTCTTCTTTCATCTAGGGTTTCTATAAAAAAAAAATGGTTTCCCTCATTTTTTTTTAATTTCAGAAAACTTCCAAAAACACTTCAAAGAAATCCTCCATTTCTTTTTTGTTAATGCTCAAGGAATCATCAACCAGCCAAAAAAAATTATCTACTAAAAAAAGCCGGCTTTTATTTCAATCCTTGAGACAGGCGATTCCATTATGATTCAATGTGCAGGAAGTGTTGTTTATTTCTCAGACAACGACTTGGTTGCAATGGCCGTGGCTCTTAATTTTTTGACCTCTCCTTTTGTGGCTCGACCTCCAAAAATGCACAATAGCGGCTTCTAATAAGTCGTTGGCAGCTCTTCACTGGCAAGCTCACATTCATAGTGGTTTTTTTCTTCTATCTTCAGCCTCACTCATGCAGGCAAAGTTTCTTCAACCAATTGTGGGCAAACAAGCAGTGTTCCTTTTTCACCGGTGGCAGCAGGAGTCATTGGTTTCAAGGCCCCCCAAACTCTTTCGCAGCTAAAAAAAATTCACTCTGCGTCTATGTTTTCCTCGATTCCCTTCCTTCCAACTGCGACGACTTAGAGGCAGCTTGACCGGATTCCTGTTGACTTCAAACAACGACTGTAGGGTCTCTACATTTGATATGATTCCATTCCTCTCTCCACCGCATGAATTTCCTCCCTCTCCAATGACGATAACAACTTCTTTCCCTCCCTTTTGACTTCAACCAAGGGCAGAAAATTCTTCAACGGATAGTGGTTTTGACAAGACACTATTCTACAGAGCAGCAACGGCTCACGATTCTCCACAACAATTTGGTGGCTGCGATTTTTCTTCAGGTGGTAGAGGTCTACAAGAAAGCAACCTTCAACAGTTGTGGGTTGGCTTCTATACGGTAACATAGTATCATGTATACTTCGTACCCTTAAAATTTTTGTTTTCTTAATCCGAATTCATGTTACTGTGCAAGAGATAAATATTCCTATATTATTTTGCATCATTTTTCTGTATTGCTACTTGGGGAAAAGGGTTTTGTATTGATTCATTTTTAAAGAGACTTCCTATTCCTACAGCACTCAAATGCATGATTAATGATTCTAAGAGTATATATTTTAAATTTTTTGAGAGAATATGTAAACAAATATTGATTTCCTTCCCCTTTTTTGGGGGTTTAAACGTACATGATTTCTTGGCTTATGCACACTTCTGAACATCGATTTTCATATATTCATATACACATTATGGCAGCCACTGGATAGAAACCATGAAGATGGAAGGGTAGATGAGGGTAGATTTCACCTGTGAAGGGAGTTTTTATTTCCTTGTCCCCTCTCCCTTCGGCTTTAGAGGGAGTGAGGCTGTGGCTTTCAAGGTGGTGGGGAGTGAAAATAGCCATGTTGCAGAGTATCTGTTGAATTGATCTGCAATGTGCATTGACTGTATTCATTTCTAGTGTCAATTAATCAGATTTGCGTTGACTCTATTCATTTCTAGTATCAGTTAATGAGATAATGATAAGATGATTGCCAGTGTACGGCACTTCCTTGCAACAAGAATAGGCTGGTGTGGTGAGGCTGTGGCCAGACAGGGTGTGAACTTAGTGAAGCAGAGGTTGTGGCCATGCAGGGTGTGAATATAGTGAAGCAGTGAACTGCAGGCCGACAATGAGTGGCGTGGGTTTTTAGACTGCACCATTTTTCAGTGATTTTCATAGCTATTATTTAATGTCAGAATCAGAAGAATGGTGTGGAGCTATTATTTAATGTCAGAATCAGAAGAATGGTGTGGGGTTTTAGACTGCGCCATTTCTCAGAGTCATTGTCATAGAACAACGTCACTATCAGAACAACGTCAGTGTGAGGGTTAGAGCAACCCTTTCAAAACGGCCAAAATTGGGAATTTTTTCTTTTGAAAATGTTTTCTCAATACTGGCAATTAAAATGATTTCTCAATACTGAAAACAAACGACCAACTAAAATGATTTCTCAATACTGAAAACAAACAACAAATGGTAAAACAACATTCTCAAAAGATGGGAAAAAACAGCATTCTCAAAAGATGATACCCTATCAAAAATGGGCATTCACAAAATTGGGCATTTTTCCTTTTTGAAAATGATTTCTCAACACTGGTGAAATAAAATGATTCTCAAAAGATAAATGGTAAGGAGCATAAACGTGGGACAAATATGTTGTTCACTACTGAATAATGGAAAGTAGAAGCAATGGTGAGCGTGGTAGGGTTAATTGTTACTAATACTAACAAATGGTTTGCATAATATGGTCATGAGGGTCCAGTCCAAAAGCGTGACGACCTAATTCAGAGGCTATCTTGATGAAACAATATCAAATCTTCGCCCTCCTCCCTCTCTTCTTCTATCGTTTGTTTCCTTGTTTTCTTCAAATCCCTGCTCTCTGTGTCAGTGGAACAAGTTAGCTCTCCGCCTCGGCGCTTCTTTCCAGTATATCTCTCAACTGCGGCTGTGCAAGTGATTCTGGAGAGGGCCCTTTCTGTTGGTCACTAGTTTGGACTCCAGTAAACATCGTAACAGAATAAGCCGGACCCTCCTGTGCTGCTGTCATTTGCTGATGTACATCTTCTTGAGCAGCAGGCTGCATGTTCTCATGGCTACTAATTGGGTGCTCCTTCTCTCTCTCTGGAGTTCTAGCGCTCCTCCTCCTGGTATGAGTAGGATTCCGATGATGAGCAGCACACTCTATATTCTCATTCTCATGGCTACTAATTAGGTCCTCCTCCTCCTCCGGAATATCGGCTCTGATCCTGGGGCGCTCCTCTTCCTCTGGAACATCAGATCTGGTCCTGTTAGGATCCCACGGAGCCTAATTTTGCATTAATCTTTTTATTATTTAATTTAATTTTTAATTTTATGTAATTTGATTTAGTCAAAATGTTAAATATTACATTATATATTTTTTGAGGCAAATCTATTTTGTATCCTAGTCTAGATCCATCTTAACTCAAATCCTTTTTTAACTCTAAAGATTTGCAGGAGATTTGATCAGCGCTGGAGATATTTGATCCCTTTTAGCGCTTGCTACTTGTTTTTCCACTTGGTAATGCTAAACTGACTTGGTAATGTAAACTGACTCATCACTCTTGTTCAAGAAAACCACATCAACTAAAATAATTTACTAATAATTTACAAAAAAATATAATTTCATTGTTAAAGGGCTAACTGATCCATTGATTTCCAAAAAACATATACTCTTAACAAATTAAAAATAATTTGAAATCTTTCTATAAAATTAAAATATAATTTTTAATTAATGATAATTATAACAAAACCAATATTCATTGAGAACTACTTTTATTTATATTTTAAAAGTAACTAAGTTCTCTTTTTTTAGAATGTGGTAAAACCTATCATAACTTATTGGGTAAAATTAATTATTATTTGTTATTACTATTGATGATGTAAATTAACTCATCACAAAACCATTAGTTTACCATTTTAATTCCTCATTTGTTTTTGTAAAAAGTGGTTAAACTTATCATAACTCATTTCTTAATGGGTAAAAATTATTCTTATTCGTTTTTCTTTTGGTAATGTGAACTGATTCATAGCATTGTTCAAGAAAACCACATCAACTAAAATAATTTACGAATAATGTACAAAAAAAAAAAAAAAAAACACTCTTAAATGGCTAACTTAACTACTTATTTCCCTTGACAAAGTAAAAATATTTTTATAAAATTAAAATATACTTTTTAATTAATAATAATTATAACGAAACCAATATTTCTTCACAATCACTTTTATTTATATTCCAAAAGTAACTGAGTACAACTTTAATTCTCTCTCTCTCTTTTTAGATATGGTAAAACAAATCCTAACTTATTGGATAAAAGAAATTATAATTTGTTAGTATTATTGATGATGTAAACTAACTCGTTGCAAAACCATATAAGCTAAAATAATTTATCAGTGATTTATAAAAATAGATTTTGGCCGTTGACTATTTAACTTATTTCCAAAAAATATAGACTCTTAATAGATTATAAATAATTTGAAGTCTTTCTATAAAATAAAAATATGGTTTTCAATTAATAATAATTATAACAAAACTAATATCCTCTTTTATAGTTAAAAGGACCCGCCTTTTCATTTCATCAACTAAAATAAATCTTGAAATGATTGTTGAACTTTTAATTTTCGCAACCTAAATGATATTGAACTTGTAAACTAAAAGCCAAAAACACAATTTTAATGAATCAACCACTTCCACCAAAAACATATTGAAATACCAATCAAATATAAATTACTAGTGGATCAAATCTCTTGAGGATCAAACCAATCAAATATAAATTACTAGTGGATCAAATCTCTTGAGGATCAAACCTTTTTAGAGTAAAAAGAGATTTGATCCCTCCGAGCGCTTGGTAGATCCAGAGTTAAGATGGATCTAAGCTAGTTTAATTATTAACTATAATTATTATTATTTTAATATAATTAGCAATTAAAAATGTTTTATTTACTTGATAAATAAAGCCTGTTTTGTGAGTTGGGATTTCTTATTTGTTAATTTTTCAATATTTTACTTAATAACTGGGTTTGTTTATTATTTAGTCTATTGATATCTTTATATTATTTTCAAACACAAAATTTAATTAACACTTGATAAATAAATTCAAATTTGATGTGAAATAGATCATATTATTTTGTGAAAAAAAGGACAACCTACTAATTTGATTCATTAACTCTCCTTTTAAAAGCCTTGCAGATGCAGTGAACAATCACTGTGAAGAAAATTAAAAACAACCCAACAGCATCATTATAAAAGAACTTATAAATTGAAAAATAGTGAAAACAAGACAATAAACAAACTCACAGACTCTTCCACTTCAGTAATTACCTTAGTAGGTATCCAAAATCACTTAGCTCTCTTCTGCGTTGCAACGACAAAGTAAAAATGAAGAAACTAATATCATCTCTCTTGTGCAGCCAATGGGTCTTCTACCGGTTAGGCAAGAGGACAAAGTAAAAACGAAGAAACTAATAGCATCTCTCTTCTGCACCCAACCGGTCTTCTGAGTTGCACCCAACGGGTCTTCTACCGGTTGGGCAAGAGGACAAAGTAAAAAGGAAGAAACTAATAGCATCTCTTTTCTGCACCCAACCGGTCTTCTGAGTTGCAACCACAGTTAGGGAAATAGACAAAGTAAAAATGAAGAAATTAATATCATCCGCAACCAATGAAAACCTAGCAAGGCAAGAGGACAAAGTAAAAATGAAGAAACTAATAGCATCTCTCTTTTGCACCCAAAGGGTCTTCTGAGTTGCAACCACGGTTAGGAAAATAGAAAAAGTAAAAATGAAGAAACTAATATAATCTCTCTTTTACAGTCAATGGGTGAGCTGCAACCTTGGTTAGGAAAATAGACAAAGTAAAAATGAAGAAACTAATATCATCTCTCTTGTGCAACCAACGGGTCTTTTGGGCTGCAACCAACAAAAAAAACCGATCAGGCAAAAGGACAAAGTAAAAATGAAGAAACTAATAGGTTTTCTGAGCTGCAATCCCGGTTAGGAAAATAAACAGTAAAAATGAAGAAATTAATATCCTCTCTCTTCTGCGCTGCAACCAACTAAAGGAAAATATACAAAGTAAAAATTAAGAAAGTAATATTAATCACAACCAGTAAAATTGGAGAATTGTAATGTTTAAAAAACAATAGCACCCATTTAAATAGGCTACATTAGGAACTAATACCATGGGAAAAACCATGGGTTAAGAATAATGTGAGAAAAGTTAAAACTATAGATTGTCAAAATAATAATAATAATAATTTTTTATTATTAAGGAATTTAGACTTCTGTGATCCATAACATTGTTTAGATAATCTTCGGCAAAATCACATAACCAATCTTTTGTCGACGCGTTTCGAACCAACCAGTGTGGTGTTCATCGTCAGGACAAGTTGAAGAACCAATCCGGTTTAGCTGATTAAATAGAGTGTGCAAAGACTCCAACGGTTATCTTGCCAACGGCTAATTTGACCTAATGATCCTAGTCAAACCATTAATTTAATTATTAACATTTCTATAAATAGCTAAAACAAGTAAATTTGTTAATTAAATTTAAGATTAAAATTATTTAATAATATGAGTATTGAATAATCTACTATCCATGTTTATTATTTAAATATAATGGTCATATATTTATTAAATAATGTATAATTATTATTATTCTAATATTATTAAAGTATAAATAAATATTACTCTTAGGTAAAATTATACCATTTTATTATTTATTATTTAAATATAATGGACCATTCGAAAAATGTTAATGTAAAGTAATGTTCAAAATACTAGAATAACCATAATATAATAAAATAATATTATTATTAGAATAAAGTAATGTTCATGTTTATTAATACTAGAATAACTAATATTATTGTTAAATCATAAATATATTTATTTATACTACTAACTAATTAACTTTTAAACCTAATGGTCATTTGGTAAACTAGGTCTCCTTTAATATTTAAATAATTGATCTATATATATTAAATACTCAATATATAAAATTAATTATGTCATTAGGTAAATATAATATTACTATAAGGTTTAAAAGGGTTTTTTAGACATTAGCATATTTAATCAAATTAATGGAACCAAAAAATCTAATCTCATAATAATATATCCAATAGAATCATACTCGGGACAAGGTTAATACCCTGAAACTCACTAGGACTAATCCGCCAAAAACGAAACTTAAGGAGGGGGAAGACGGAAACCATAAGGCTAAACACAAGGGGAAAGAGGAGGCTAGGAAGACAAGGGGGCGGGGGGGGGAGGGGGGTGTAGGGGTAGGGGTAGGGCGGGGGGGTAAGGGGGGTGCAGGGGGGGAGGGGGGTAGGGTAGGGGGTGGCAGGGGGTGGGGGGGGGGGTAAGGGGTAGGGGGCAGGGGGGGTAGGGGAGGTAGAGAGGAACTCTTCGCTTCAAGACGACAGAGATTCTGAAAAGGTTGTTACCAGAAGGAACAGTGTTGACATGGGACTCTGCTGAAACTAGTCGTAGATCTAGAAGACTTTTGAAACCTGGAATCTTGGGCATGCATGTGGACTCAGATGGGGCACTAGTTGATGACAGAGAAGAATATGGAACATCTTCGTCAGCATCCAGTCACTCATCTGAAGATGTGAATTCTGATGGTGTGCAAGAAAATATGAGTGATTTTGAATAATTGTTTAAGACAGTTTATATAACTGATGTATGCATCGTATCTTCAAATAAAATTAATGTTTTCCATATTTTGTTAAATGAGAAGTTATGAAGCATTTTTATGTTGTTGGATTATGTCTTAAGTATGATAAATTTTATTGTTTAAATATCTACAATGCAATATCAAATTAGAGATATAATGTCTGTTTTATTCAGTGTACAAATAAAGACTTTTGAATTCATTCAGTGATATAATTTGTTCATAATGTCATGTTTTTTTAGTTTTATAGTTGAAAAAATTTCAATTTCTTTTGTATCTAGCATGTTGTGGTTGAAAACATATTAAATTTATACTTAGGAAAGAAAAATGATATTCTACCAGAAACATTAATGTGTTTTTTCCTTAAAATTTAACTTTGTTTGAGACATAAAAAATTGGTTTTATTAGCATTTTTTAAAAAGTATGAAAATTGACCCTAAAAAAAAAAATCATTATTCCAATATCAACACTTTCGTTCTGAAGCTATATTTTGCAGGAAAATTTCGTAGTCATTGCCATTTTTAAAACAGCCGCAAAATTGACACCTAAAAAAAAAATCATTATTCCAGTATCAACACTTTCGTTTTGAAGCTATATTTTGCAGGAAAATTTCGTAAAAAATTTCGTAGTCACTGCCTTTTTTAAAACAGCCGCAAAATTGACACCTAAAAAAAAAACATCGTTCCAGTATACACACTTTTCGTTTTGAGCACTGTTTTTGTGGTTTTTTTGGGGTTTTTGGACCAGAGTTCCCGTTTTGAGTTTATAGTTCCCGTTTCAAAGTTTACATTGTTTTTAACCAAGCTAAAATATTTAACATACATTAAATTACAACATCCATTTTTACTCTTGATTGGATCAAATATTTTTTTGCTCTATGCTAGTTTGCATATCACGATATTTGATACCTCTCGGGGGTTAGTAGATCCAGAGTAAAGATGGATCTATGCTGGTTTAATTCCCCCATTTAAATAGGCTACATTCCAGGTGAATACCATGGGTCAATACCATGTGCCATTTTGGTGAATACCATGTGCCATTTTTATTTTTATTAATACTAATATTAGGGTTAATAATGTTTTTTTGCATGGTATTAATAACAATCTAGTCCATGGTATTTGTCCCATAGTATTTTGCCCATAGGTTTCACCTAAATATAACGCATTTTTTGAGTGTTCGTAAATATAAGGTGACTTATGGAGTAAATATAAAAAAATGTTTTATTTGTTTACCATACCTCTCATTTATTTATATTTTTATTGATCTACCATACCTCTTTTACAAATATGGTATTTGGCCCATAGGATTCACTTAAATAAAACCTCTTTCTTGAGCCCTCATAAATAGAATGAGGGTTATGGACTAAATATAAAAAGAGGTTTTATTTATTTACCATGCGTCTAGTTTATTTATATTTTTATTTATTTACCATACCTTTTGAGTAAGTATAAAAAGACGTTTTATTTATTTACCATACCTCCACTTTACATATATTTTTATTTGTTTACACCCTTGCATGTATATAAGGTGGCTTATGGAGTAAATATAAAAAATGTTTTATTTATTTACCATACCTCTCATTTATTTATATTTTTATTAATTTACCATACCTCTCATTTATTTATATTTTTATTAATTTACCATACCTCTTTTATAAATATGGTATTTGGGCCTTTGGCCCATAGGATTCACTTAAATAAAACCTATTCTTGAAAATGGGCTAATGGAATCACTTAAATAAAGCCTATTCTTGAAAATGGGCGAATGAAAGGTTGTAACTCCTAGTTTCAAGGGCTAAATTACCTTTTTTACCCTCTCCCTTAAAATAAGGTGGATTATTTGAGGTGATTTGAAAAAATGTACTATGATACAAAATATTTGCCTAATAAAAATTTAAAACCCCTTAATTTCGCCAAATGGTGAACATTCGCCCCTAAAATTATCTATGCTTTGGGAACCAGATTCATTGGAGAAGGCATTCAGGTTGGCAAGAAAAATAGAAAGCAAAATTATGGCAAAAAGAAAGCCTACCACTCACAATCATAAAGATGGAAGTGCTACTACCCCTAGCCATCCACAACCTACAAGGTTGACACCACAACAATTGGAAGAAAAAAGAGCAAAAGGGCTTTCTTACAGTTGTGATAGGAAATACACTAAAGGTCATAAGTGTGATTAGAAGAAATTATTTTACATAGATTGTGAAGAGGAGGAAGAAAAGGAACAAGAAACGTCAAAAGAAGAGGATATACACCAGGAAAAAACCCTAGAAAAAGAAGAAATGAATCCGACCATATCTTGTAATGCATTGGCTGGAATTACCACTCCTCAAACTATCAAGATAGAAGGGCATATCAAGAAGAAAAAGGTAATAGTGTTGATTGATTCGGGAAGTACCCATAATTTTATTCATTGTAAGATAGCTAAGGAATTAAATTGCTTCCTATATCCAGCACCAGAGTGTCAAGTGATGGTTGCAAGTGGAGTAACCATAAATTGCTCAGGAAAGTGCCATATTATAAAGCTATCCATGGGAGAATATGTATTGAATAGCCCAATGCTTTCCATTCCAATGGGTGGTGTTGATGTTGTACTAGGAGTCCAATGGCTACAATCCTTGGGTACAATAACTTTTAATTTTCACGAACTTTTCATGAAATTCTCTTCAGAAGGAAAGGAAGTTGAATTAAGGGGTATCGTAGGGAAACCAGGAAAGATAATTAGCTCTAATGGAATGACAAATTTTATAAAGAAAAAACAACAAGGCATAATTGCACAATTATGTTCACTAAAGGTTCCCACATCAAAATCATCCATTTCTCCAGATCTCCAAAAAGTCTTGGACAATCATTCCAAGGTATTTGAGACTCCCAAAGGCCTTCCACCTATTCGTGATCATGATCATGCTATTAATTTGATTCAGGAAGTGTTCCTCCAAACATCAGGCCTTACAGATATCCCTATGTCCAAAAGAGTGAAATTGAACGTATGGTTGCAGAAATGCTAGAGGTTGGTATAATTCAACCTAGTCAAAGTTCTTTCTCTGCTCCAGTAGTATTAGTTCACAAGAAGGATGGATCATGGTACATGTGTCCAGATTATAGGGAGCTCAACAAGCTCACTATTAAAGATAAATTTCCCATTCCTGTCATTGATGAATTATTGGATGAATTGCATGGATCAATTTACTTCGCCAAGTTGGATCTTCATTCAGGATATCATCAAATCAGAATGAAGACTGAAGACATTCCAAAAACAACATTTAGAACTCATGAAGGTCATTATGAATTTTTGGTCATGCCTTTTGGCCTTACTAATGCACTTTCAACATTTCAAGGTTTGATGAATTACATTTTCAAACCCTTCCTTAGAAAATTTGTGTTAGTATTTTTTGATGATATACTAATCTACAACAAGTCTTGGAAGGATCATGTCCAACATGTTGACATGGTGCTCAACCTATTGGAGGAGAAACAATTATATGCAAAAATCTCCAAATGTTTCTTTAGAGTACAAAAGGTGGAAATATATGGGTCATATTGTATCTCATGAGGGTGTTAAGGTAGACCCTAGCAAAATTAAAACCATTAAGGGATGGAAAATCCCCACATCCATAAAGCATCTACGAGGATTTCTCGGGTTGACAAGGTATTATCGCAAGTTTGTTAAGAATTATGGGAGAATAAAAGCACCTCTAACAACATTATTAAAGAAAGATGAATTTTCATGGACTCTAGAAGCAACAAAGGCCTTTGAACATCTTAAAGAGGCAATGTGCCAAGCACCAGTCTTAACTACATCAGACTTCACAGAAACCTTTATTGTGGAAAGTGATGCCTTAGGAAATGAAATTGGTGTTGTTTTAATGCAAGAAGAAAGACCCATTGCTTTCGAAAGTCGTCCAATCAAAGGAAATTATTTACACAAAGCTATTTATGAGAAGGAAATGTTGGCAATACTACATGCACTTAAGAAATGACGACCCTACCTAATGGGAAGACACTGCAAGGTAAAAACAGATCATGACAGTCTTAAATAATTTTTAGAACAAAGATTATCTTTAGAAGAGCAGAAAAAATGGGTCACAAATATGTTGGCTTATGACTTTGAAATCATCTACAAAAAAGGGAAGCAAAATGTTGTGGCAGATGCACTCTTAAGAAAGGATGAGGATGTGGAAGCATTTCTTTGCACCATTTCTATTATCCAACCAGATTGGATAAACAAAACAAAGGATGAATGGAAGAATGACAAGGAAGTGTGGGCACTCATTCAAAAGATACAACAAGATCCCAGTACATCTGATACATTTATCTGGAAAAATGATTCGTTATGGTACAAGGATCGGTTATACCTATGTAAGAATTCGCAACTCAAACAAAATATTCTTAGGGAATTGCACACCTCTCCCTTAGGAGGGCACTCGGGATTTCTAAAAACCTACCACAAGGTTAAGAAGGATTTTTTGGGATAGCCTTAAATCGGATATTCAAAAGTTTGTGGTGGAATGTTTGGTTTGCCAACAAAATAAAGTTGAAACAATTAAGACTCCAAGACTATTACAATCATTATCCATTCCAAGCCAACATTGGGAGGAGGTTTCAATGGATTTTATCACAGGTTTACCCAAGTGTGAAGGAAAGAGTGTTATCATGGTGGTAGTGGACATATTTACCAAGTATGCACACTTTTGTGCGTTATCTCATCCATTTAAAGCGAGTATAGTTTCTACTGAATTTATGGAAACAATTCAAAAGCTACACGGAAACCCAAAGATTATTGTAAGTGACAGAGATCCCATTTTCACTGGAAATTTTTGGACAAAATTATTTTCTTGTCTTGGTACTCAGTTAGCTCATAGCTCATCTTATCATCCTCAATTTGATGGGAAAACTGAGATAGTAAACAAATGTTTGGAAAGATATGTTCGTTGCTTTGTATCTGATAAAGAGACACAATGGGTCAAATGGTTGCCTCTGGTTGAATGGTGGTATAACACTTCCTTCCATACTACGACAAAAATGACCCCATTTATGACACTTTATGGATATCATCCACCATCCATCATATCATATTTAAGAGAAAATTCTAAGGTTCAAGCAGTGGAAGATCACATCAAGCATCATCAACAAGTTCTCCAACTCTTAAAGGATAACCTCACCTTGGCACATAATAGAATGAAACAGCAGGCAGATCAACATTGTAGCAAAAGAAGTTTTGATGTAGGTGATTGGGTATTCCTACGGATACAACCATATAAACAAATGTCCCTCAAGCAAGCTAAGAAGGATAACAATTTTATCACCAAAGTATTATGGTCTATACAAGGTGTTGCAAAAGATAGGTACTATGGCATACGAATTGGAGCTTCCTACTACTTCTCAAGTGCACCCAGTTTTCCATGTTTCATGCTTAAAGAAGGTTATAGGTGACAAGCTTACAGTTCAGACAATATTGCCAGAACTTGATGAGGAAGGAAAAATCATATTGGAACTTGAAGAAATCAAGGAAACAAGAACTCGACAGCTACGAAATCGATCAATTTCAGAGTATCTCATCAAGTAGAAGAACTTACCCGTTGAAGATTCCACATGGGAGGATGATAATTTTATACAGAAGCATCCAGAACTACTCAAGCGTTGATGACAACACTATTTTGAAAGAGAGGGGCATGTTAGGTCCCTATAATATTAGTTATCCCCCCATTACTATTGTCGTTGTATCCCTTATTGTTATTATTATGCCCCTATTGTCCCCATATTGTTATTATTGTGCCCCATAGAATCCCTCTATTGTTATTTTTGTGTCTTTATATTATTATTGTTGGGTTAGCTTGGTTATATTGTGACCCTGTAGACTCCTATATATAGAAAGGAGGTTTTTCCATTTGAATCATCCAAGAATTGTTTATTTGTGTAATGTAAAGGAGGTTGTCCCCTCGAAGAGGCTTATTTCTAAGGCGTTGATCTATCTTTTCTATCTTTTTGTGAGCTGGTTTCATAATAGTATTTTTACAGCTACAACCATACAAACAAATGTCCCTCAAGCAAGCTAAGAAGAATGATAAATTATCACCATATTACTATGGTCCTTACAAGTTGTTGCAAAAGATTGCTACCACGACATACAAATTGGAGCTACTTGCATCTTCCAGAGTACATCCTATTTTCTGTGTTTCATGCTTAAAGAATGTTATCAGTGATAAGCTCCCAATTCAAATAATGTTTCCAGAATTTGACGAAGAAGGAAAAATCATATTTGAGCATGAAGCAAACATAAACAAGAACCCAACAACTATGAAATCAATTAATTTTAGAGTATCTCATTAAGTGGAATAGCTTACTTATTGAAGATTCCACATGGGAGGATGAGAATTTTATAGAGAAGCATCTGGAATTGCTTAAGCATGGAGGGCATTATTTTTTTGGAGAGTATCATGTTATGTCCCTATAATACTATTGCATTCCCCTTATTGTTATAGTTAGTGTAGCTCCCTAGTGTTATTTTGTGCCCATGTATCCCCCATGTTGTTATTGTTGTGCCCATAGAAGCCCACTATTGTTATGTAGGATCTGATTATATTGTGACCCCTTAGACTCCTAGATATACCAAGGAGGTCTAATCATTTGAATCATCCAAGAATTTTTCATTTATGTAATGTAAAGGAGGTTTCCCCCTCGAAGAGGTTAATTTTTAAGTCATTGATCCATCTTTTCTTCTATTTTGTGAGCTCATTGCATAACATTTTTGGACACTTCACTTTCAGACAAATTTACATATAGTTATTGTTTATACACAATAGTCTCACAAGTTGTCTTCCATTGCAAGGATTATTCTATGATTGCTAGCAAGACCAGCATGGCCTAAGAACTAACCTAGTTTCAAAGTGTTTTTTTTCCCTTTTTTTGGAAATCAACTCAAATCACAACTACAGTTGATAGATATTCATCAAATTTTTTCTATTCTTGAAAAAGATTCACCAACAAACATAACCATATAGTTATTATATAGAAAATAATAATAGGAAACATATTGAAATACTTATCTTTTCTTTAATCTGGTCCAACCATAAAATCACCAAGAAGAGAGTGCTCCACCCAACCAACGAGTATTGTGTCTGCACAACAAGAACCCCCCCCCCCCTTTCCAAGCCAATTTCTTCCCAGAATAGTTACATGATAGTGACCCAGTCAGGTTTGTCCATAGGAATCAAGACTTTTCCAGTCCAACCCAAGAACACAGACTCACAAGTTTATATTAAGGATCCCATTGGCCACCCCCAGCTCAAGCATACCCTAACTGGCAACATCTTGCCAACCTTCAACAACGTCATGTTTCAGGTTCCAAAGCTTGAATCTTCAACTTATCTCTTGGACCCTAGGTACCGAGTCTGCAAGGCTGCCTCAGGTTTTCTTCCCTCTCACACTCTTGGCTCCCTTGTCCCAAATGAGATTATTTATTCTAGGGAGAGGAATAGTTGTCTTAAGTGTCTGGTAAATGAAACTATTAATTTTATGGTTGTCCATAGTTTTTATTATTTATAAAAAAGAATAAAGTCAATTACATAAAATAACATTTATGTTTTACCATCCACCTAAACCTTTACCTAGCCCAGTTTTACCAAGTCATTTATGGTAAAACAAAACATTTACAACTTTTACTGGGAGGTGTTACCGGTGAATAAACTATTATACATTAATGATTAATTTAATTTAATTTATTTTTATTTTTATTTGTATGTAACTTGACCAAGTCAAAATGTTAAACATGACAACATCTCTAGAATATATTTTATTAGGATAGTGTCAATATTGTAAATTTATAATTGATAATTATTTATCAACTTCTTTAAAGTAAAAGAAAGTAAATCTTCTTTTACTTTTTTTTCCGAAGAAAAAAGCATAAACTTTTTATTAAGCATATAAAAAGTTTACAAACTGTTGCTATCTTTTGCAGGCCTGTTGGCACCCATGTATGCTGTTTTGTACATTCTGAAGAGTAAAAGAAACCAAAACATAAAACTCAGTCCATTTACGACTGACTTTTCTGTCCTGTAACTTGTTTGAAGAAACAAGTATGGTCTTCCTCCCTACAGGAGGCTTTTAAAACATAAAACCAGAGAGCATACATCCCCCGGGGTCTCCTTCGAAAAGGAAAACAACCCCATACAAAAAAATATATAAAGAGTCTTTGTGTAAAAACTGAAAGCTGTACATAAAGGTTTTTTATGATGTTTGTAGTGCTGCATATATATAGACAGAAACATGGAAAAGACATAGTAATAACAGAGTGCAAAAAATTCCCTCTAGCCTGCGGGACTGCTGACAAAAAATGATATTGTCTCGATCATAGTGGAGGATTAAAAGGAGCCTGTTGTGAAAAGAAAGATTGCCCCTGTCTGAGTTCTGCTATTGGCCATACGCCCAGATCTTGCTGTAGACCAGCCTTAGAAAGCTGGTCTGCTTCCTCGTTCTTCTCCCTGTAGATGTGGCAAAGAGATAAACTGTTAAAAGAAGACTTTAAAAACAAGATTTCTTCTACGAGAGTCTTCAGGATCTGGTTTTTACAGGATGCATTTCCATTCACCCATTTTATGACATTCATAGAGTCTCCGAAGATTTGAATTGTGAAGATATTTCTTTGAAGTAACCAGCAGAGGAGAAAGCGCAACGCAGATAGCTCAGCATAGTTGTTTGTACCAGGACCTAGCCCTATAGAAGCCTTTAGAGTATGATCATGGTTCAAATGAATGCATATGCCAGCCCCGGCCTTGTTGTTCTGAGATGCTCCATCAAAGAAAGCCCAAGGAATGCCCTCCATAATAGAGACAGGTTTTTGTTTCTTTTGAGTATCTTTGGGAACAGGGGTCGGGATGGCAGAGTAGATGGCAGCACAGTTTATTGCAGTGGTGGCTGTAGGAGTGTCCTTGTCTTGAAACAAACTTTTGTTTCTTGCTAACCATACTCCCCAAAAGAAAATAAGGGGTAAGTTCCTCATGTTTCCCTCCGGATAGGATTGCCACCACTTCCTCCAAGACTCCTCCAATGGATCCATACCCCATTGGGCTTTTACCTTAAGTAAACAGGTTACCTCCTCCCATATTTTTTTTGTGACTGAACATGCTGTAAAGAGATGATTGATTGATTCCTCTTCTGTCTTGCATAAGGGGCACCTCCCAGGCCCCACTAGAAATCTGGCTTGTAAAATGTCCCAGGTAGGGACTTTTCTTTTTAATATGCACCATAGAAAGATCCTGGCCTTAGCTGGGCATTTTAATTTCCATATGTTTTTCGCCCACCAGTCTGGGACTCCCCATCCTTTCTTTGCCATTAAGAAGGTATATCCATCTTTTGGGGAGTAATCTCCTGATTTGCCCTGCGCCCATATCAGGTGGTCTGGTTCGTCTTTTAGCCTGACATTTGATCGATGCAGTTCTTGGATGAAGGAAGCCCATTCGTTCTTCCACCTGATATTCAAATCCAAATCTTCATCATTCTTCCAAGCCTGGCCCCAAATTGTAGAATGACCAACTTTCTCCACCTGATTTAGAGTTGTAATACCTTTGTTATCAAGATGTCTGAGAAGACCAGGTGACAGGGCATAAGCTTCATTATAGCCTACCCATGGGTCTCTGCCAATTCTGATATGTCTTCCATCTCCCACTTTCCATGCCAGACCTTGCTCAATCACAGAGAAAGCCTCCACCGTGGCCTTCCAGATGACTGAGATATTCTTCATTTTCTTGTTTTGGCTCCGGATCCAATCTTCCAAGGGAGTTGGGTCAATGTACTTCCTTTTGACCACCTTTGTCCAGAGATTCTCCATTGTGACTAGTCTCCATCCTGATTTAGCTGCTAGAGAAAGGCTGAACTCAGGGAGCCTTTTTATTCCCCAACCTCCCCATTCTTTTGGTCTAGCCACCTTGTCCCATGCCACCCAAGGTAAAACAGAGGATTCTTTTGAACCTGCCCAAAGAAATCTACAGCACATTCTTCTGATTTTCTCCATCACTCCTTTGGGGACCCATGTTAAAGCTGCCCAGTATACTGGGATGGCAAGCAAGACAGATTTTATTAGGGTCAATCTGTCAGCTCTTGAGAGCCACTTGAAACTCCAATGGGAAATTCTGGCTTCTATCTTTGCTATGATCCAGTTCCAATCCTCTTTTTTATATGCTGTCGGCTTCAGCCAAAAACCCAAATATTTGAAAGGAGATTCCAGAGGCTGATGTTGGAAAGGGAAGAGATTTAACATCCTGGATCTTTCTCTTCTGTCAAAATCTGCCACACAAACTTGAGATTTTCTAGAGTTTATCTGCATTCCAGTAGCTTTCAGAAAAAGATCGAAAATGCATTTTAACTCCTTAAGTTCATTATAGGATCCATTGGTGAAAATCAAGATATCATCAACAAAAAGCAGATGGGTGATAAAGAGATTTATTGCTACTTTAATACCTTTTACCTTCTCCTCTCTTCTTGCTTTGTGAATCAGTCTGCTTAGCCCTTCTGCCACTAGGAGAAACAAGAGAGGGGATAAAGGGTAGCCTTGCCTGAGACCTCTTTGGCTGTTGAAAAAGGGGGAGGCTGCTCCGTTGATCAGGACTGCAAAACTGACATTTGTGATACAACCCATAATCCAGCTAATAAAAGAGTAGTTGAAGCCCAGGTGAGTGAGCAGCAAAATCTTCTTTTACTTTTAAGATACTTCAAAAATTTTATGGGTAAATGCAATGACTAAAAAAAATATTTTGATTTTATTTTAAGGCATTAGTATTTTTATTTTTTATTATTTTATTAATTATTACTTCTTAAAAAAAAAAGTAAATCTTCTTTTACTTTTAAGATACTTCACAAATTTTATGGGTAAATGCAATGACTAAAAAAAATATTTTTATTTTATTGTAAAGTGTTAGTATTTTATTATTTTATTTATATTGTTTATAGGACATGACAACATCTATTCCATATTAGGTTTAAAATATTATATACAAAATCTAAAATCCAAAAACTGCCAATGGTGATATAACATCCTCATATACCTATATATATATAGAATGTATTCACAACAAAAAAATTTCTTCTTAGCATGGACTCTGTACAACAATCATCAAATATTTAATTAAAATTGTTCCTACACTTTTGCTTCAAGGAAAGAAATGTGGTGTCCACATATAGTATATATTTTAATTGTTGTATGATGTTTACCACAAACTCAAATCTCTTCTCTAAGTTTTGGATTATGAGTTTCTATATATATAAACTTTGGATTTTTCCTTAGAACCCTCTTGATGTTAGCTACTCGTTCATCTAATGAATATGTTTTGACACTCTCTTGTGCCACGTGCTGGGAGATCTAATAGTATTGGTATTAGGGTTTTGGATTTGACGTTCAAGGAAGAAGAAGGAGTTACGAAGGTAACTGCCTCCTCCATTTGCGCACCACCATGGCTCATTTGCATCATACCTTCAAAGAGGAAATTTCTCTGCAACCTAAGACTTTCTTTCCATGGATGAGAGGTTGTATTAATACTGAAGGTAGGGTTATTTTGTAGGCTACTACTGACTGCATAGTTCATTTTCTACTTCCTTACCACATCTTGAACCTAGGTTTTTTATTTGCCTTGCATTTTTTTTTAACTTCCCTTTCTTTGACAAAGATTATTTATGGTCGGGGTCCTTACCCGAATTTCAACTATACTTTTGCACTAATCACTGTCCACACCATGGCAAGGTAACAAATCCTGGTTATTCTGGTTTAAGTGTTAAAATGGTTGATGGTTCATTCTCTTTTCTTCATGAATGATGAATTTTTCCTTGTGGTTAAATGCAGTACATATAGAAGCCTTGGACTGCCTCGACACTTTCAGGTACTGATTCTTGCAATCCTTTTGATTCCCCTCTTATTCCTTCTTACCTATGCATTTTGGTTGAAAACTAATTTTGTTCCATTCAACTTTTATTGAAAGTTTGTTTTGTAACCTTAAGAGCTATGATTACTGTTCCTTTTACTCGGCCACTACTGGAACTCTATTGAGTCCAACTCCTATTTCTAGGCCAACCTACTTTGCAGCCCGGTTATGCCCAAGTTCTTAATTTTTATTCTTTTACAACTCTAATAAGTTAGGAATTTATCTCAACATGCTCACAAGGTCGCCTCATGTTTTCTTCCCTCTCACCCTCTTGGATCCCTTGTCCCAACTGAGATTATTTATCTCTAGGGAGAGGAATATATGTCTTAACTGTCTGGTAAATGAAACACTCTTTTAGCATTTTTTTCCCATATTTTCATGGTTTTCCATATTTTGTATTATTAAAAAAAAAAAACAATTACATAAAATAACATTTATGTTTTACCATCCACCTAGGCCTTTACCTGGCCCACAGTTTTACCAAGTCATTTACCGTAAAACAAAGCATTTATAGTTTTAGCCGAGGGGTGTTACATCTTCCCCCTCTTAAGAAAAACATATTCCTCTATGTTTTCTTAGCCCTCAAAATAAGCTAGAATATGCCTCGCTCATATAATATTCATATTCCCAAATAGCCTCTCCCAGCTGAAGTGCCTCCACTGCACTTTAATTGGGTGATCGCTCACCTCCACAACATATTTTTTTTTGTCTAGTTAAGAATGCATAGAGGTTTGATCAAGAATTTTTCATTCGATCTGAACTACATTCATCGTCATCAAGGTTGTCATTAGTTTCCATTAATTATTATTTAAGAACCATGTATACGAATATAATAATTTCAAACGCTATCACAAACATAAACAATTGTTACTTGTGTATTTAGTAAGGTCTTCAACGCACTTCACCATTCCACAAGGTTATCAACCTGCACTCAATAAGAGGCATCATTATATCTCATCAACAATAGCTTAATCCTTTTTACTTAACCAATGGTTGTGCCAACTGCTAAGGACCCCATCATGTGGTTCTATTATAAATCATAGTTCATGGAAGTATCAAATATTTACATGGTAATAATATTGCAAGAACCTTTTATTGTTCATTTTTTTGTTTCTTTTAAATGAAGGATTACAACTAGTGGATCATCATACTAGGTAGAATTGTTATGTTATTATGCTTTTATGTTACATATACATTAATTATGTTTCATGTAAAGTTTGGAACAACTTCATTTTCTTTCCATATTTAAGATGGTTATATTGTTGTCCACCTATCCAAGTAGCTCTTTCTTGTTGTTTTCTTCCATCGCAAGACCAAAAGTTAGCATTCCCTAAATTTTGTCCTTTTTCCATGCTGCATTACAGGTGATAGTTCAAACTTGTATGCAATTTGCTTCTATGTGTGGTCATGAAATTTCTCTCTTTCACATTTACATTCCTTTGTTAGTATAGTATTTCCTTATATATATTAGTGCTTGGTATGTCATTTACTTCATTCAATCAATAGGTTACTTTAATACATTTAAACAATAGGGTCCTAGGGATTGTTAAAATAAAAATAAATAGTAGCGTTAACTCAAATGGGATTCACTATTCATTTCACTCTAGCCATACTTGTTATCATCATCATTTTTTTATTCCATATCTTTTTTTAATTAATTTTAATTTTGAGGGAGAGTCCCTACTTTGTCCCTACAATGGATTGCAACTAAGGTTTGTTCTTTAGACACCATCATTATTCCAAAATTTTCTAATTGTTATCACTCAGATGTCTTCCATAGAAGTTATCAAAGAAGGAATAGTCTGAGGTAACCACAAACCTAATCTTTTAGACTCAGGTTCTAGCCAACCTAAGTCCAGAGATGGCTCTCTCTTTATAATTTAACTTTGTTTTGGGTAGGATTTTAGGCTAGTTATTAGTGCTCATGATGTTTTGTTTTGATTGGGTGGTGGAATTAAGAAAACAGATGGGAAGAGTAAGTATTCAGGCTATTGGGCTATGGAGTCAATCAAGAGTGGGTTAACTGGATCTGATCAATTACTAAGGTAAGAGTTTATAGGGTAGGCTAGCACAACAAAAAGCAAATCTGCAGGTTCAAATGGATGAGGTAGTCCTAACTAGGGAAAAGGGCAATGAAGAATCCTTAACCAAGATTAAGATGAAGAAAGGAAGGATGATTAATAGCAAAGGGCAATGAAGAATCCTTTACTATGGACCAAAGGGGGGGTAAACTACGGAAGTAAGGGAACAATTAAGAATCCCAGATCAAGATAGTTTAGTAGAAAACATATAAAAAGTAAACAGTTAAAACAGAGAGCATTTAAGCTAGTTCTAAGATATCATTCCTTGTTTACTTTTCAGATTTCATAAGAGACACATATGAATATTTATAACATGAAGAGAAAACAATATTTAAACATGAAAAGATAATACTTATTTGTTCCAACTGTGCACAAGAATCCAGTGAAATTTCCTTAGCTTTATTTCATATCCAGCAAAACCAGTCCAGTCTTGAGTACAATAGCTCCTTGGCTCAATATAAAATGTCTACAAAAATGTATTTTAAGCCACATTAATTACTTCATTTTGTGAAGTATTTATACAAAAATTGTTTACAAAATATCTCATAACAATATGAGAATTATTCTAGGAAACTGAAAATATCTTCAAACACGAAGATAGAGACAGATGGAGAACTGTCTTCTCGTTGTCCCTTTTATTGTGACTGTGTTGGCTGTTGTAATTTGGATTTGGCTCTTTCAGTTGCTTTATAGTTGTGTGCTAGAATCACTTTCCATCTTCTACCTACTGATACTCTTTACATGTTCTTCTTTGACTCTGTCTTGCCTGTTTTACCTGGCAGCCATGTTTTACCATGTAGATTTACTGCAGTAACTTTATAGTAAATCTGTGTGTTTCATCCACCATTCACTGTCAGGTAATTTTATCCTTATCATATTTCTATATATCTCGTCAGATTTTGTATACTTAGCAAAATTTGGCCTGCTGGTAAACAAGTGGTTTACCTCATGCTCTATGAAAAACAGATTCTCAAGACTATCATATAATACCTTTCCAGTGGGAAAATATTTTACCCCTGAAGTACTAGCTTAGCTTTTGGCTAGCTTGTTTAGTCTTTCAATATAATCATCTTGAGTCATCAACTTGTCATGTATTACCATAGGACTGGGAAGTCCTTTTTCTCTTAAAATACCATACTTTGTCATAAATATGTCAATGTTTGCTTGGATTCTCTGGCATTTTTTCTCAAGATTTAGCATAAGGTTTCTCTTGGTGAGAACTTTCTTGATTTCTATGATTTTTCCTGTTATCTCTTCTATTTCTAGTTCATCAAGCTAGTACCTGTTTCTACTATTCAAGAATGTTATCAATTGGTTGGCTTCTTTAGGCTTATCTCCCAATTCTTCCATTGTCTTGCGGATTGCTTCTGCGGCCACTTTGACTAGTTCAGTTTGTTCAAAAATAACTTGAAAAGATGGCCAAACATCATTGATGGAATCAATGATGTTGGCCCAAAGAATTTCCTTCATGTCTCCAAGTGGTTGTTGCAATGTCAAGTCCTTTTCAAGGACTTTTATTCTTTCTCCCATTCTTTGATTCTTTTGAGCTTCTTTTTTCTGTTGTATCTGTGCAAGTTTACAATTAGTTTCCAAACTTGATGCTTGTTCTCTAAGTTTATTGAGCTCAATAGCCTGGATGGTAACTCCTCCATGAATTTTACCAATTCAGCTGTCTTTTCTGTCCCTGTGCTTGTTGATGTACCTGTAACTGGAAGAGCAGTAGCTGGTGGAACTGTTGGTGCTAATGAAGCAGCCAATGTGGAGGGTACTGCTGTAGAAACTGTAGGAATTACAGTCTGAGGAGTGGTGGCCAACTCACTCTGTTTAGACTGTATCAAATTATCCAGTTCTTTCTCTATTTCTTTTAGTTGTTCATTTAGCTTAAGGACTAAGTCCATAAGCTCTTCCTCCTTTTGAGTTTCCAATACTTCAGCTGTCTAAGGATGATGATGGGGAGGAATCTTGAGTTGTTTTTTTAGTGCAGCTATGTCATCATTTTTCTTCTTAATAAGCTTTTCTGCAGCTTTCACATCTTTGGGATCATGGCCCAGTTCTATGACTAAGTCCTCTAGGGAATTTATTGTGGTATCTTTGGCCTATGAAGAGGCCTTTTCTAACTGGAATTGCACTGATATGTTATTCAACGAATTTTGGAGTTGGTGAGATGCAATTGCCTTACTGGTTAAGGTGGAGTAAACCATTTCCCCAGTCTGCTTATGTAATTCTATTTGGTCAATAGGATGGATATCCTTTGCCAATAATTCAAAGTCTATTTTCAAATAATCTATAATTGACTGGGTTGTTGTGTAGTGGGCTTCATAAAAGTCATCTGCATTTTACCCTCTTTCACATCAAAGGCTGGCATTAGCCTTGTCTGATTAGTAGGAGCCATCTTTAGGTAGTGTGCATAGCTTTGGGATTTAAATCTTTCATTCTTGGATTTTATTTCCTTATATTTCTCTCTGATGTCTTTGCTCTGGCCAGTTGGAGCTCTAAAGGAGGATACTTCCATGCTCTATTGTCTCTCTAGCATTTGAGCCTGTGAGGTGGAAGGTTCTTGTGTACCTCCTGAGGGAGTGGTATGTCTGTTGTCTTCTCTTTCTGCACCTATAGTTCCTGTTGTTTCTTCAGTAAACTCCTATTATGAAAATGGATTCAACTTTTGTCTCTTGACATAAGTTTGGGCAACAGGTCTACTAGAAGGAGTGGCCTCCTCTCTATCTCTTTTAGGGTTTATCTCCTCATTTAGAGGAGTCTGTAAAATAGGTGGATTGTTCATGATATGTTCTGGCTGAGCAAGTTCTTCTGAAATCTCTGGCTGTTTGATTCCTCTGGCTGCTCTAATGGTTGCTTCTCTTGAGGTCCTTCTTCTGCTGTTTTCCCACTGTGTCCCTGTGATTCCCTTTGAGATTGGGACTCTCCTGGCACCTGTAAAAATGAATCTTCATCAAGTCTTCTTTCTAAATCAATCAATACATTATCGACAACAACTTTTGTGCTATCTCGGTCTACCAAAGTGTTTTCCACCCATTCTAGCTTATTTGCATATTGTTCAATTTCAGGAATTTTATGGTGGATATAAGGAGATAATTTGTTCTTTTGTCTCCTATTGCAAATGAAATCTAAAGGGTCATAATTCCAGATAAAACTTTGTTTTAGTTTCAGCCTTTGGAGGATCTCCTCTGCTTCCTTCCCTGCTTCCCTACTATTACATATGTAGGGGCCAAGCTAATCTTTTATCCTAAGTTGAGCTTTTTTCTTGGCCTTCACAAAATGCACCTCATCTGAATTGATCATTTGCCTGTAGTACTCCAGAGAAAACAATCTTATAGGGAGGTATCTGGGAAGTTTGTAGGGAGCTAGCTCACATCCATATATTCTGATTTCAGTATGGTTTTGGTACAAGTACCAATCCCCCACTCTATATTGTTTTGACAACTGTAGGACCCTCTTGATATCTGCACTAATTTTGGGGGGAGGACTTCCTAATAGCATAGTTGCCACTGGGTGTTCAAATATATCTATGAAATCAGTATAAGAATATTGAGAGTCATGTAGGTGGATTAATGAAGTCTAGAAGACCACTGATCTAGGGTTGCCTCTAGTATCAAGCTCTTGAATGGAGTAATGTCGACTGTGCACTGTTTGCAGAAAGCGCACGTGACTGAAAGGTGATCTAGAGTTTCAGTAGCTTCAGTAAATTGGCAGTTGGACGTGGGTTGACAGTTGCACATTCTCTGGTGCTTGCATGGAGGTCTCAGCGGTCTTTTTCATGATAAAACAAAAAACAATGAGTTTTTTAGTTTTATTGATAAAGTCAATTATTTTAGCGGGTACATTGGGAAAATGACACTTGGTATTAAGCGAGGGATGTGACATTTTGTCATTTAGGGGGAGGCGGTAAGCGGGATCGTATCGCACCACTTTTGGGATAAAGTGGTTTTGGGGGGAGGCCTCCCGATGCCATTCATCGGGTGCCACATAGCAGTGGGGTGAATAGTGAAACCACCCATATCAAGCGGGTAAAGGTTGGCCTTTGGAGGCCGCCCGATATGAGCGTCGACCGTTGGATCAAAAGGGGTCAGATCGCACAGTGATCGGGGTGACGATTTAATATGAAGTTTAATGGAGGGGCCCGGCGAGGTTTTAATGTGCGGAGGGATTAATTAATTGCAGATTATGGAGGATTAATGACATCAGGAGTGATTTCATTGGTGGGGACAGATTGTTAATTAATCATTGATTAATTAATTTCTTTTATTTGACGGTGGGTCATGGTTATTAATTAGTCGCTGATCGACTTAATTAACCCATTAATCAGTTTATTTAATAAAGTTTATATTTCAAACTTCGGGGCGGGATATTAACATAGGGGTTTTTAATAAAATATATGGGAAAGGGGTATTTTTTGGGATTTAATAAATAAAGTTAGAAGTTAATATGAAATGAAGGCGAAAAAATGAAGTGTGCTAAGTATAATGTGTGTTGAATTTTATTTAATTTTCACATAAAACATTATAACTTAGGTTAAATGCGCATTTGTGGGTTTTTTTGGAAAAAGGGTTTGCTTGGGGGTGATTACGTTCCCTAGGAAAATGGTGCTTTTACCTTAGGAAAAGGGATTTTTTAGGGGAAATGAGTGAATTACGGAGGGGGTGAATGTTTATGAGGGAACTTTAGTACTTAGAACCTATCAGTTATTGGGCCGAGGGTTCGGTCCCTCCAGAAGTTAGAGAAATTCTCTGAGCCCCTTTAACTTAAGGTTTTAGGTACATTAGACTTTACTTAAGGAAATTAGTAAAATTAAGGGTGAATTGAATGGGGAAATTAATCACTTGACTTTGTGTAAATGCTCAATTATCATCCATACTTTAGAAATTTGATGATGAAGGTAAATAATATGATTTTAACTAATCAATCATCACAATTCTGCAACCATGAAACTCCTTACCCATCTACTCATCCTACCATTTTTTCTACTCTTTATTAGGGTGCACTTAAGCTGGCAAACCCTTATCAAAACTTTTCTTTTCTTTTACAATAGAAATCTATCTAAGTCTATCTGTATTACATCCAAGGGCTTAGATTAAACTGTTGAGCTCCTTTTATTTACTCTACCTATCTACTTATCTACCAAGATTAAACAGTTTGGTCAGATTTTATTCTCTATCTATAAACATGAAATTGAAAGCATGAAATAGCCAAGTTTAAACTGTTTGACCATCCATGGATTGTGGCAAAGGTAACAAGCTGCACACAATCTTTTTATTTCTCATCAAAGTAAATGGTAGTGGCATTTTGACTTGCACACTTTCATGGCCTTTTTCATTTTTCTTGGGGTTCATTTTTCATCTTTTTTGACCTTTTTCATTCTTTTTGTCCTTTGATTTTTCTTTTAGGACATACCCTTTTTACATTTTTTAATTTTTTTTTATTTTTTGAATATGGAAAACATTTGCAGAAAGCAAAGGTATGTACATATTACAGTTTTGACCTCAGCCATTCAAAAATTATGACTCCTATTGGTATAGGAACATAACACTAACAACACGTTATCAAGGCTCTTGGACAACTATTTCATTCCACCATTTCCATAGCAAGTGCTACCTTTTTTCTTGTTGAGGTAGACTTGATTCCGTCCAAATTGTTTATATATATATATATATATATATATATATTCCCTTCCTTTGTTATTTCCCAATACCACCAAGATTTAAAAGCACGAGATAATATTAATGGAGTCACCATGATGACATAAGAACACAACTCAGAATAGTATGGCATACTTAAAATCAATGAAAGAAGATAAGAAATTCATGTCACCAAATCTCGTAACAGTATTTTGCTAACTTGCCTCACTTATGAGTTCCTCTTAACCCTCATCTTGGTGTTTATGTCCTTTTGATCTACAACTATTAATTAGGGTGTCTAGGAAATCCTTTTCTTTCAATACGTCATCTTCATGTCGTTATTTTAACATGCTCATTTTGTGAGCAAAAAATTCATTCCAATCAATAACTTAACCAAACTTAATTTGTGTCTATCAGAATCATATTTGAGGTACTTAACCGGGTCATATTAACTAGTCCCATGTTTCCCTTTCCATGTCGTAACGCTTCTATTAATGTGCTATCAACATTTTTTTAACTTCAAATTTTGTTAAAATTAAATGTCATATTTCTTATCTTACTCAGATGTATGTTCATTTCTAATAATCATTTTATTTGAACCCTCTACCCATTTTTCAAGGCATACTAGGATACCCATTTTTTTTTACATTGTCCTTGTTGGGCATGGAATCCCCCAAGGCATGTTTTGGGGTTTAAAGCCCAACTTTTCACCAAGTCTTTTGTAAAAGCTCTGTGAATTATGGGCGCGGAGCGTGAAGTTATAATAGAGTCACAGGGTTGTCTACCGTCGGTTTTGTAATGTAATGTCGACTTGATAGACCTACCCATGGTCCATGGACCATGTGATTGTATAAATATAGCGAGGCTCTAAGTATATAGGAGAGCAAAGTAGAATGGAAGTATGATGAGTCTAAGTGCTTGAGTTGAAGTATAAAGTGTGTCTTTGGGTCGTAGAGTAGGAGAAAGCTCTGTAGCTGAGTGTGCAGAGGCCTAGTAGTCCACAACTGAGTGTGTAGGGAAGGTCGAGTCTGTAACAATTGGAAGAATTAATAAAGACAAGTTTACCATATTTATGTGTATCTTTTCCTGTTTTAATGTATGATTGGGTATAAATTGCAAGTGTATTGTTTATTTGCTGCGAGAAATCTTATGAATGTGTTGTATAAATAAATATAACGTAAGACATCTAGTTGCGTAAAGATAATTGACTAGACGTAGGAAGATAAGTAAGATCTAAGGTGCGACTCAGGAAAATAGCACAGAAGATGTAGGAAGATAAGTAAGATCTAAGGTGCGATTTAGGCAAATAGCACAGAACGTTGCTCCGGCAGCGCAGAAGCCCCATCACCCCTGGTTAGGGCTATGCGAAGGCAATTATATCAGGGTGCGAAGGCCTGGGAAGTGCGCAAAGAAACCTGCGCGCAAGGATGAACTATTGGACTAGTCGAACCTCTCAGACATCTCAAGGGTGCGGAAACCTGGTTCCATCACCCTCCCATACTACTTCGGGTATCCCAGTCCGCACTCTGCAAACTGTTGCTGAAAGGGCCAGTAGTACAGGGATTTGTTTGGCTAATTAACTCCGAACCTGGGTCAGGCCCCAACAAGCCAACAAATGGTTCCGTTGCCATGACCGGGATCTGCATAGAGATATCTGATGTCGTATCACTGGAATCTGACAAAAAAGGGAATTGAAGATTGCTTGGATAGAAATATTCATGAGTTCGCGGCGTAGGAAAACATGATTCCATGACTATCAAAGGAAGAGGCGTTAGACTACTACTTATACACAGAGATCCATGAAATTTTCTTTGCGTCTTTTCCTACTGAGCTATACGAGTGGATCGCGAAGCTAACAGATAGCCAAGGAAGGTGTAAACTCGATAAACCTATTGTGTGGACTCCAGAAGTGGTGTGTAGATTGGAAGCATCAGAGGTTAAGATCGCATGCACTATCGATCACTAGCTCAATTGAATCATAGGAGGATTCATCACCGAATTCGCGGTAGATACTTCAGTCAGTTATAGCGAGGCAGAACGACGCTTCCTCAAAGGACTGTGAGGTAAGTACGTTAAATCTTTGAACACTTGGATTAAAATGCTACTGTGTGAAAAACTGGTTATGCAAATAGATTGATGTTTGGGGCTACGCAAAGTGGGAGAATCTATAGAAACGAAGGTAGCACAGAACTAGAAACTAGCCCCTTGATTTCACCTCCGTGAGGGGGTGAAGAAGAGCTCACAAAAGTCTCGCCAAAAAGTGCGATCAATCTGATAAGGCAGAGAATTCCATGCATACCGCCCCCACCCACACCACCACTTGTTTCACCATCTCCACCCTCGTCTTTGCCCATACCACCTCCGCCACCACTACGAAGCAGTATGGCGAGTGCGATAAAGCTACCAGTGTTCAAGGGAGTAGGGAATGAAGATCCATACCATTTTTGGTTTGTGATAAAAGTTGTATGGGAAGCGCAGGGAGTCACGGATGACAATATAAAGAAGGCAACATTGGTTAGCGCTATGCAAGATCACACGCTGACCTGGTACATTAAGCATTCCAATGACAATCTAAATGTGGGGATTGCAGATATCCAAGTTACGCTAAACAAAGAATTTAGCAGGCCAAAGTCAGAGGCACAGTCGATCATTGGGTTCAAGGAAATCACAATGCTACCAGGTGAGACCCCTTGGGAGTTGGATCAAAGACTGAAGTGCACAATTCGCGAAGCTAACATGACGTTAACAGATGGGAAACATCGCGAATGGTTTGTAGCATCATTAACACCGCATCTACGGAACGCGTTGTCACAATAGAGGCTAACCACTCAAGCCGAGGCCTTGGAGGTCGCGATGAGATTGCACGAGACCTTGATACAAGATCCCAACCTGGGAGTTCAGCAAATTCACGTACAGTTGCAAAACTTGTGCCTTGAGATGTAAAGTTTGAAACAAGACAGGACAACCTGCCCAGAGGTGCGTGATGAGGTATGGTGCGTAAAATGCAAGGGCCAGGGGCATGACAAGGACCACTGCCCGATATTCACGAATTACCTTGCTGGAGGAGGGCCAATTCCATTGATACTGGAGGCACAAGCAGGACCGAGCACGGTGCCTACGCTATGGTGCGTGTTTTGTCAGATAGGAGAAAAGCATGCTATAGATAACTGCCATTTATTACAGAAGTATACGCAAAATTCATAGCAGTTGTTTTGTAATTTTTGTAGGTCAGTGGGACATGATGAGCACACCTATAGAAGTTATGAGCTGATGATGGATCGATCTCCTACCTACAGAGTTCAGGCAAAAGGCGGCCCCTTGATCAGAACGCAGGAATTGCGCACATCGAATTTTAGGGGCGCGGACGAGGCTGAGGTGGAGGGGGACCAGGAAGAGATCGGGGGCAGTTGATATGTTACAATTGAAGAGGGCCAGGGCATTATGCCCACGATTGTATGAATCCAATGCGACCATCATGCTTGTATTGTACGTTGTTTGATCATGAGATGGAGGATTGTCCCACACTGATAGCAAGGTTGTGCGATAAAGGAGCACTCCAACCTCCCCCGACCTAGAACCTGCAAATGATGAGGTATGAGCCGCGCGAGGAAGACCCTAATGTAAATATCGTGCTCCGAAGTGGAATTATGACAGGGGATGACAAAGGCAAGCAGCCTAAAGAAATTACTTGGGGTCGTAAGGCTCCAACGAAGGAACAAGAATTTGATTTGGAGCGCGCTAAGGAGACCTTCAAGGAAGCCAAGAGGAGCTTCACTGATGCCTCCACTTCAGGAAGTAAAGACAGATTGGAGCTAGAAATGGACCCATCAATGCTCACTACATTCCTAGAAACATGCATGAAGCTATTGCACGATAGCAAGGCTGTAAAGGGGCTATAGGAACTCATAAATAGATGCGCTAGGACCGCGCAAGGAGAACCGCGCATATTCTGGAAGCTCGGGTAGAACACAACGCGAATGTCCTGCCAAAGCAGACATGGGAGTGCATGGGAAGGCCCACACTACGATGGTATCTTATCCAACTACGAATGGCAAACTAGCAAAAGATCCTACCTATGGGGATATTGTAGGGAATCACAGTAGATATTGAGGGAGCAAGTGCGCTAGCAGATTTTGAAGTAATAGAGATTGTTGATGATAGCAATCCCTACCCCACACTATTAGGAATAGATTGGGCCATTGACATGAATGGAGTAATAAATTTGAAGAAGTGCAAGATGATTTTTGAGAAAAAGTCTCTACGCGTAGTTGTACCTTTGGACCCTGCAGAGGGATCATGCTACATGGAGCCAGTGCGCGACTACGATAATGACAATAACTTGGACTGCATCTACAAGATAACTGTGCGAGAGCAAGACTGGGTGAATCCACCCGTGGATGGAAGAATCTCATGGGAGCGCGAAAGCTCCTGCACATCAAATTCAGACGAGGAAATAGAATGATGGCAGAACCGGTTACACGAGGTAACCACATTGAACTATAACATGATGACGAGATCGTTGCACTGTGTATCGACGGAGGTGAGAGACCTGCCTACGTATGATGGGTTAAGTGAGGTGGATGACTTCCTGAGAAAATTTGAAAGAGAAGTGCCGAAACAGTAACGGTTCGAAGCTTTGAAATGGGTACCACGCGGTACGCTCGTGAAGTGGTGGGGTACGCACCAAAGAAGTTTTGAGGATTGGCGCGAATGTAAAAGAATGATGCACATGCGGTTTTGGAAGCCTTAGATTCGATTGACGGACAAGATTGCCAGACGAAATGGTCCGCGTGCCCACCTGTTCAGATGGATACAGGCATATGGTATGAAACATGTACGGATGCACATAGTCTTCGCATTAGGAGACACGGTCAGTAACCAGGTGCATGCAAGGTAATGGCGCGAACAACCCCTTCGGTTGGAAACACGAAGTATGGAAAAACCAAGAGCGCAGAAGGTTATCCATGCAAAAGCCCTTGACAAAGTGTGCGAAGTGTTGAAAAAGGCCCACAATGCGAAGTAGACTGACTGGGACCTGCGCGTACCAACAATTCTATGGACTTATAAGACCACATGCAAGAACTTGACCGCAGAGGCATTGCCAAGGCTGGAGTATAAAACGAACGTTGTAAGCCCTATAGTACATGAAAAGCCTAGTCCGCGCATGACATCATCGGTAGATACGACAGTTCGCAGAACCTTGGAAGAAGAAATCCGACAGGGAAATTTTAGGCTCCAAGAACTTGAGAAAGAAAGGGTGTGATAAAGGAAGCAAAGCACTCTGGTAGAAGTGGAAGTCAAGAAGCTGGAGGATGAGATAAAGGAATATTTTCTTGATAAGAAGACTAGGGTGATAAGATAGGATGCGCACGATCACACTGACAAGTTTGAGGACTATCGTCGCGAATTGATCAGTCTGATGCCTTGGCTTGGAGAACACATTACTAAGCGAATCAACCAAGGTGGTGCATTGTAGATGATAAAGTGCACAATGTCGCCTATAACAATAAAAGGCATGTATTTTCTAGTAAAAGTGATGGATGATAGGATGAAACCCTATACAGGTGGTGCAACCACCTGACTAGTCGAGGGAAGTACAGTCTTAGCACTCCAGGCAGTTGAAAGGAGGCGCGAGACTATAAACTACTCTGCCCAGAAGCTGCGCAATGTTGGAGCTACCCTTTATGGCCACAGATGACATAATCTTCAATGTACTAGAGACATAGCCATCGGAGTGGTGTACTCCAGACATCGCGACGATAAGGAAGTCTGCAGCGTAGAGGAAGAAAGAGGAGGCCAAACTACGCATGGCGCAGTTGGCAGAAAAGAGAAAGAAGGAGGCAACGGTAGCAGAAGCACAGGAGGTGCGAGACACTGCTCAAACAAAACTGAATAGAAATAGGTAGTGGCAGCAGCAGCGCAAGAGGCAGCTGCGAAGGTGTGTAATGGCCAAAAGTCGTCTTCGCATGGGCAGGAAGTAGAAGAAGAGGAGGGAGGCACAGACCCACAAACCGCGTCAACAACGTTAAAGCACTAGCACCCGACTGAGCGGACAGGGTCGCATAAGAAGGTCTAGGCATCGAAGTTGTCGATTGACCCAATCACCCTTATTGAGGGTGATCTATACGACATCGGCGAGACAGTGCATGATGTCACCTCCGAGGCCCTCCAAAATTTTATGCAGGAGAACCAGACTGTGTTGGGGACCCCCATAGCACAACTAGAGGAGTTGCAGGTGTGCACTCCTTAGGCTGGTACCCTTTCGGCCAGCCTCACATTTGGAACAACGGCAGTAGAATAGCTGTTGTGCATTCAGGTGACGAATAACATAGTGCTGCCATAAGGGGCACTGGTGACAAGAAATGAGGCCGACAGCCCTACGGTTAGTGCGTTGAAGGGTATCGGCATTAACATTGATGCACTCTCGCGGGAGACATTATATGTTCTAGAGGATGGAATTACTACAGAACTGTGGGCTAGGGAGAGCCATGCACTGCAAGTCCTCAACGAGTAGAAAATAAACATGGAACAGTTGAGCTTGCAGTGCGACGAAGTGGTGTCACAGAATCGGCAGTTGGTACAAGTATTGGATGAAGCTTGTCAAAGCATCCCTGAGCCGGCCATCCCAGCAGACACACCAGCAGAGGCGCGCATCCATAAGCTAGCAGCAGGGGCGCGCGAGGCACAGGAGGAAATGATAAAGGTTCAGCTGGAGCTGAACCTTCAGATAGCTGAGCTGCGGTTAAAGGCACAGCTGTCCACCCCTTCGGAAATTAGAGAATAGTGTGCCAATGTTATTACAGCAGTACTGAACAAGATCAGTAGTGCAGTACAACATTGCACCAAAATGTTGGAGGAGTCCTTTGAGGTCCTCACTAATCTGCAGGAGGACCCCAACATCCAACGCTTAGAGATGGAGGCGTGAGAACTCCAGCAGTCGTATGACAACGTGAAAGGAATTACGCAAACGGTGACCCTCACTCAAAGGCTCGTGTAGATGCAACAGGCCAAAGCGCTGAAAGAACAGGTGGATGCGGCACGGCACAAGGAAGCAATCCTAGAGGCACGCGTTCAACCTTGGATCGACGAAGCCTTCACCATCACAGCAGTAATTGAAGGCAAGCTTGTGCAAATGTAGGGGACACACTCAAAGATGTAGGGAAGCAGTTCCAACACCGCGGTTTCGGAACAACACGTACAGGAGATCCAACAGGCAGCCGCTCGGTGCGCTGCTGACCTTGCAGCAGTTCAGATAGAGTTGGAGGAACTCCGTGCAAAGATCTCCGCACCGACAAAGTGACTTGAGGGTGAGTCACGGTGTTTGTGTTGGGGGCCTGTTGGGAATGGAATCCCCCAACGCATGTTTTAGGGCTTAAAGCCCAAGTTTTGACCAAGTCTTTTGTAAACGCTCTGCAACTTATGGGCACAGAGCGTGAAGTTCTAATAGAGTCACAGGGTTGTCCGCCCTCGTTTTTGTAATGTAATGTCGGCTTGATAGACCTACCCATGGTCCGTGGACCATGGGATTATATAAATAGAGAGAGGCTCTATGTATATAGGAGAGCGAAGGAGAATCGAAGTATGATGAGTCTAAGTGCTTGAGTCGAAGTAAAAAGTGTGCCTTTGGGTCGTAGAGTAGGAGAAGGCTCTACAGCTGAGTGCGCAGAGGCCGAGTAGTCCGCAATTGAGTGTGCGGACCCCTACAGTTGAGTGCACAGGGAAGGTCGAGTTTGTAACCATTAGAAGAATTAATAAAGATAATTTTACCATATTTCTGTGTATCTTTTCCTGTTTTGATGTATGAATGGGTATAAATTGCAAGTGTATTGTTTATTTGTTGTGCGAAGGCAAGTATATCAGGGCATGAAGGCCTGGGAAGTGCACAAAGCAACCTGCACATAGGGACGAACTATTGGACCAGTCGAACTTCTCAGACATATCAAGGGTGCGGGAACCTAGTTCCAGCACCCTCCCATACTACTTCGAGTGAGACCTTAGTCCACGCTCCGCGGACTGTTGCCAAAAGGGCCAGTAGTATAGGGATTTGTTTAGCTAATTAACTCCGAACTTGAGTCATGCCCCAATAAGCCAACAGTCCTTTTCAACTTTATGATGTCGGCCAAAAAATTTAAAGCAAAGGTATCAAACTAGCAAGGACCATAGTTTATGACTGTATCATTTGGTATTAATATAATTTCCCGCAGTTCCACTAAATTGCCCATAAAATTTAGCATGCATTTACTCTCGTTCCTTATTGTTTCAACTTATCTCAAATCTTTTTTTTTTCTAAGTAAATTTAATTCTATTAAGAAAGAGAGAAGGTATTTACAGGGTGACCAAAGTCAGTACATTGCTCTAAAGAGAGCCATCATTCCAAAAAATCAACTTAAGCCTCCTTCTAGAGGAGAAGAAACACATCACCATGTTCTAAAACCACCCATGGAGTCCCATACATCCCAAACAAAACCAGGAGACCCGTTCGTCAGCAGCCGGAAGAAACCCATAACCCAGATGACTAAGAAGCAGTCGAGGATAGCCAAAAACTTGATCAAAAAGGAGGATCACCTCCAGCAGAAGCATGCTACTCATCAGGCCATTCCTCCATAATTCGGAACCAGCCAAATTCCGGTTCATCCTCAAAAGGAGCGTTGAACTGAGGAGAGGGACCGGGATCGGCAGACTGCGTCTCTGTGTCTTGAATACCTCTCCCTGGTTCCGCTCGTGCAGACTGTGGCATCATACCGATGCCAAGTTGGAACGTAGGGGGAGGATCATCAGCAGCTCCCGAACCTCCCGTATGACTATCAGAGCCTTCCAATTGCGTAGTTTCGTAAAACACCATAGAGATGTGTGCAGTGACCCGTGGCTGATGAAGCGAACTGTTGAAAGTAAAAATGGCTGACCCAGTTGACGAAGGTGGCCCTGGAGGCAGATTGGAGACGTGGCACCTTCCTCGCCCACTATGGGTGCTTGGATAGTGCCCAGTGAACAACTCGCTAGTGGTCGGCGAGTCCGAAGTGGGGTCATTGGGGGCTCGCCTGGGTTGGCCTCGAGGGCAACCCATTCTTTGTCGAAGGTGGGCCATAATAGGAGGGGCCTCAGACGGATATTCACCAAACACCACACTGAAACCTTGAAAGCTAACAGAGGTGGGAGAGGACCGAACGCGACAAGATGGCTTTTTCTCCCCTGTCTTCCACCCACCCCTTACCAGGACCACGCACAGAACAGGGCCAATGTACAGGAGGTTCATGCTAAGGGAAGAAAAATACAGAGGCCTCCTTCTAGAGCTTGATAACATAACAGAAGGAATGTCGCCAACCTTGAAACTAAAAACCTCAGAGCCAACAGAGATGGAATAGGACTGAACGGGAGCAGAGAGGCAGTTTCCTTCAATGTCCCCCCCCCCCTTTTCAAATTCTTTACGCGAAACAGGACCAATATACCCGAGACCCGAAATCAGAGGCCACCTCCCAAAGCCCGAACTCCAGCCAGTGCCCTAGAGAGAATTAGAAAAAACCAGACACAGTGTTTCTGCTTCAGGCTCAGAATTGACAGGGAGGACCCAACTTAACACCTCACCTAGCTGCATCACGCTAGCATTACCCTGCCCCTCCTTATAATTGTCTGCCCTTTCTCGATTAACCCACACCATAACTGCCTCATTGATGGAGGCGCCATCGCTTGTAGGTCACAGCGTGCGAGAGCCGAAGCCATAACAGCAGATCCTATAGCACTTAACGGGAGAATGTAATGGCCTGCATGCCAAGCTACCCTCCCCTGATTGACATTACACTTCACGTACAGGGTGGGCAGGTGTCGAGCCGCCTCCCACCACCCCTGTCCCATCACGCTGATCGCCTCCCTATTCACCAGCATCCGGGGGAACTTATCTCAAATATTTTAGATGTCATAGCCATTTCAATTAATCAAATTTCTAATGTCATCTTGTTTTTCAATCACACCGAACCTTTCCAATTGCAGGGTGGTTATAAAATATACCATTTAGAGAGTCATTCTAGGATTAGTATTCGTGGAATCCTTAAGCTATCTACCCACACAAAGGGCATGAATTTCAAAATTATTTGGATTCCTTTCCCATGTTTTAGAGCCATCGTACTCCTTGGTTAATTTTTTATTTTTTGACTCTCATCTTACTTACTTTGTACTTGCTAAATTTTGATACGATGTAGACATATTTTCTAGATATCAGTAGCATTGTTTTGATGTACTTCCACATTTATTTAGTATCGTGGAATAACCCAGATATAATTACCACGATCCTTCCAACTTAAAGGCTCCAATTATATGGTTCTCTTATTACTTCCAAGACTTATCTTCTTCTATCATACATTTCGAAACTTATCTCTATTTCGTTGGTTCTTAAGCAGGTATCTTGTCCATCCATTCTACCACCACTCACAACTAGTTAACTATTATAATCCTCCATGCTAATGGTTTGTGCCAACTGATCTACTATGGTAAAAATTCTCTTTGTGGGCTCCTTATGAAAAGGCTTTCCATTGCAAAATTTCATTAATTCCTTTTGGACAATATTTTCCATTAATCATGAAATCTATTCTAGCCATTATGATTGCATTGGACGTATTTATACATAAGATATACTATTGACATTTTTTTGTATATTTTATTTTAATCACCGGAAACATCTGTTATATCAGTCAAAAGGATTCCAACCATCCCCGCCAACCACCCACCATGGACTCATATCTGTACATTTATTTTGTTATCATGAGCATCCTACGTCCTCATTCAACTTGGACACGAATTATCCTTAAGTGTGCTCAACTGGCTTCCTTAGGTATATCAGTATACCCTACATTTTGCTTTATATTTAACAAGGGTTCTTGATTTTCCTTTTATTTGAATGCATTCATCATGTTGAGTGTATTATTATTATTATTTAATGTTGCTATAGCTATGGGGGCAATATATAAGAGATAACAGTTAAATGTTACTTACTTGATGTCAGTAGTGTATTTAAATTCTTTTTATACCTACCTCCTTTCTTGACCAAAAACCTTATAAATATCGTTCTTAGGAATATCACTCTTATAAGCTATGCATGGAAATGATTGTTATGTGAATTAACAAAATAATTTCACAACCACTAATAGGTAGTTGTCCTACAGATAACCCCAACCTTCTAAGAATGATCTTAGAAATAACACCCATCTTCCTTCTCAGACATATCTATATTTTACTTAGTTTATCTGTATTCATCTTTTGATTTGTTGGTGTATACGCTTCCTCATTGTTTCAGATTCATGATATTTTCATTATCCTATTAGTAACGAAATATGGTCTACTTAATTATCATTCATTGTCATATAAATATTTCATGCAATTGCTTGTTCTCTTAGGGGTTCAATAAATCAATATTTGTATATAAGGGTGGCCTCAACGGTGAATCAATTAATACTTTGATAATTTAACCATGTAATGAAACTACTTCAATGCACTCTTAAAAATAGAAATTTACGCTCCTCTTGCCCTTAATCAGGCCACAATGTTGAACCCTTCAACTCTGATACCACCTATAACATCCCCATACCCCCATTAAAAAAAAATTTACAAATTACTATTTAGAAATTTGTATTCCCAACATAAATTCCTTCTTGGCATGGATTGTGTACTACAATAATCAAATATTTAATTAAAGATTATTGTAAGTGAAAAAGATCCCATTTTGACTGGAAATTTTTGGACGAAATTATTTTCTTGTCTTAGTACTCAATTATCTCATAGATCTTCTGATCATCCTCAATCTGACGTGTAAACTGAGATAGTGAACAAATGTTTGGATGGATATCTTCGTTGATTTGTATCTAATAAAAAAACACAATGGGTCAAGTAGTTACCTCTGGTTGAATGGTGGTATAAAACTTCCTTCCATATTGCAAAAAAAATGACCCCATTTAGGGCACTTTATGGATATCATCCACCATCCATCACATCGCGTTTAAGAGAAAATTTTAAGGTTCAAGAAGTGGAAGTTCACATCTTACATCAACAAAAAGTTATCCAACACTTAAAGGATAACCTCAGTATGGCGCAAAATCTAATGAAACAATAAGCATATCAACATAGCAATTGAAGAAGTTTGATGTAGGCGACTGGGTATTTTTACAGCTACAACCATACAAACAAATATCCCTCAAGAAAGCTATTAAATATAATAAATTATCACCCTAGTACTATGGCCTTACAAGGTGTTGCAAAAGATTGGTACTACGACATAAAAATTGGAACTGCTTGCATCTTGTCAAGTACACCCTGTTTTCTATGTTTCATACTTGAAGAAGGTTATCGGTGACAAGATCCTAGTTCAAATAATGTTGCCAGAACTTGACGAAGAAGGAAAAAATATATTGAGCATGAAGCAATAATAGTACAAGAACCCAACAAATATGAAATCGATTAATTTCAGAGTATCTCATTAAGTGGAAGAACTTACCCATTGAAGATTCCACATGGAAGGATGAGAATTTTATACAGAAGCATCTGGAACTCCTCAAGCATTGAGGACAATAACTTTTTGAAGGAGAGGGCATGTTATGTCCCTATAATACTATTGTATCCCCTTATTCTTATAGTTAGTGTAGCCCCCTAGTGTTATTTTTGTGCCCATGTATCCCCCATGTTGTTATTTTTGTGCCCATAGAAGCCCACTATTGTTATTTTTGTGCCCTTATATTATTATTGTTATGTAGGCTCTGATTATATTGTGACACCTTAGACTCCTATATATACCAAGGAGGCCTTATCATTTGAATCATCCAAGGAATTTTCATTTATGTAATGTAAATGAGGTTGCCTCCTCGAAGACGTTAATTTTTAAGTCCTTGATCAATCTTTTCTTCTATTTTGTGAGCTCGATGCATAACATTTTTGGACACCTTACTTTCAGACAAATTTACATATAGTTATTGTTTATACAAAATAGTCTCATAAGTTGTCTGCCATTGTAGGGATTGTTCTCGGACTACTAGCAAGATCGGCTTAGCCTAAGAACTAACCTAGTTTCAAGGTGTTTTTTTTTTTCCTTTTTTTCAAAATAAACTCAAATCACAACTATAGTTGATAGATATTCATTAAAGTTTTTCTATTCTTGAAAAAGATTCACCAACAAACATAACCATCTAATTATTAGATAGAAAATAATAATAGACAACATACTGAAATACTTATCTTTTCTTTAATCTGGTCCAACCATAAAATCACCAAGAAAGAGAGTGCTCCACCCAACCAATGAGTATTTTGTTTGCACAAAAAGACACCCCCCGAGCCAATTTCTTCCCAGAAAAGTTACATGTTAGTGACCTAGTCAAGTTTTTCCATAAGAACTCCAAGCCAGTTTCTTCCCAGAACAGTTACATGATAGTGACCCAGTCAGGTTTGTCCATAGGAATCAAGACCGTTCTAGTCCAACCCAAGAACGCAGACTCACAAGTTTTTCTTAAGGATCCCACTGGCCACCCACCAACTCAAGGATACCCTAACTAGCAGCATCCTTCCAATCTTAAACAATGTCATGTTTCAAGTTCCAAAGCTTGAAGCTTCAACTTCTCTCTTGGACCCCCTTCAACCAGGTACCAAGTCTCCAAGGTTGCCTTAGGTTTTCTTAACTGTCTAGTAAACGAAACTAGTAATTTTATGGTTGTCCATAGTTTGTAGTATTTATAAAAAATAATAAAGTCAATTACATAAAATAACATTTATGTTTTACCATCCACCTAGACCTTTACCTAGCCCAGTTTTACCAAGTCATTTATGGTAAAACAAAACATTTACAACTTTTACCGGGAGGTGTTACCTGTGAATAAACTATTATAATTTAATGATTAATTTAATTTTATTTAATTTTATGTAACTTGACCAAGTCAAAATGTTAAACATGACAAGACAAGACAACATCTCTAGAATATATTAGGATAGTGTCCATAATTATTTATCAACTTCTTTAAAAAAAAATCTTCTTTTACTTTTAAGATACTTCACAAAGTTTATAAATAAATAATATTTTAATATTTTATTATCTTTAAACAAAAATATTCTTTAACTATATTGAATTTAATTATTCATTATATATCTTCTAACTTTTAATTATTCATTATAAATCTTCTAACTTCTTTAACAATGAATAAATTACCCTTCAACACTTGTTTCAATCTTATTTCTCTATTTTTTTAAACTTCCATTTCAAATTAATTATTTTGTAATTCTAATTTATTTAGTTTTCCATCTAGACAAACGAATAATTAACATTTTCTTTGTTTTATTAAGATGACACATAATTTCTCCCATTTGTTCATTGTTATATTTGGCGAGCCTTATTTCCACCCCTATAGGTTATTTAATGACCACTAAGTACCCGTGACAGGGCATTCGTGCATCCGAAGGCATGCTACATATGCATGAAAGCCATACATATCCATGGACATTTCGGCAACTCAATCACTCTACCTCTGGAAAGCTCCAGTATTCAATGTAATTAATGCAGATATTGGACAATCTGACATCTAGACCAGCGTGGATTAGACATTCACTTCATGTATTCAATGCACCATCTGCCTCAGAGAATTTCAAATTCAACATTCCCCCTCAATATTTAAATTAGAAAAACTAAATTTATATCACTACTCAGTGAATTGTTTTCGCAGATTTGGCGTTCAATGGGAAGATACTTAGGATCCTTGTTAGGAAATAGGGCTCGCCTTCCTCTGCACAGCTTCATTTTTGGGCGCTAGTAAGGTCGTTGGAAGCCATGAAGAGGACACAGTTTCTTGTTCTGTTTCTCATTCTGTTACTCCATTCTGCTGCCATGGCTTCCACTCCCAGGAAGCCAGTGAGTTTGCCCTTTCACAACAATTATGTTGCCAGCTGGGGCTCAAATCACATCAAACAATTCCATGGCGGTCGAAAGACTGAGCTTCTCCTCAAGAAACAATATGGTAAGCTATTATACATTGGATTTCTTTCTGCATATTTTTGGGCTGTTTTATCCTTTTATGAGCTGTGGGAATAATAATGTGGGATGAAATATGGGTTGGCAGGTGCGGGGTTCGAGTCTAAGGGGACATATTTATTTGGGCATTTTAGTATGCAGATAAAGCTGGTCCTCGACGATTCCGCTAGCACTATCACCACCTTTTATGTAAGTATTTATAATAATATTGGGGGTTTTGGGGGGTCTAAGTCTGCTTCTGCCTGTTTATGTATCTATATTTCTTTTGGTGCGGGCAACTTTCTTCTCAGACTACAAATCATGATGAGATAGACTTTGAATTCTTGGGGAACAAGTCCGAGAAACCCTACATTCTTAGACCAATGTATTTACAGGCAAGAAGAGTGAGAGAGAACATCCAATATACCTCTGGTTCGACCCCACCAAGGATTACCATTCCTATGTTGTGCTCTAGAACATGTACCAAATTGTGTAAGCCCCCATTCCCGAGCCCATTATTTATTATCGAACCAGAGCCAAATGCAAATGTAGCATGTAATTTTACAATGAACCTCTTTTAGTTTAATATGGTTTGGTGTGATGTTTTTCTTTGGGGTGCAGATTTTTGGTAGATGAGGTACCAATCTGGGCATTCAAGAACAACAAGGATCTAGGCGTGAGGTACCCATTTAACCAGCCAATGAAGATCTATTCGAGCCTGTGGAATGCTGATGATTGGGCCACTTGAGGGGGTCTGAAGAAAACCGACTGGGCCAAGGCGCTGTTCATCGCCTCCTACAGGGAATTCCATGTCAATTCCTGTGAGGCTTCTGTTCCGCAATCGGTGTGTGCTACGCAAGGGCGCCGGTGGTGGGATCAGGAGGAGTTCAGAGACCTGGATGGGAAACAATGGCGATACTTGAAATGGGTGGGGAAGCACTACACCATCTACAATTACTGCACTGACATGCCCAAAAACAAGCAAATGCCTTCGGAATTTGTTCGTGATTGCGACAATATGTAGTCTAGTTATCATTATTTGATGCTACCCATGGCTGAATAGTTCGAGGTCGGATTATTAGTTTGGGGAGGCCCAAATGTTATGTTGCAGTGAGCTTTTGGGTAAATCATTTCTTTGAAAATTTCGGTTTCCAAATTGATTTTCATGTCTGGTTGTTGCCGAATGTATTTATTGTTTTTTCTCAATGTATTTCCTAAAGGCATTTTAAATCCTTTTCAAAGGATTCAAAGCGTGTTATAGTAATTGGAAGTTTGATGTTGTGGTTTATTTCAAATTATTCCAACGAAGAATTAATTACCAATTAATCATTTACCAGAATTATCATGGAATTATTCATTCGTCATTCACCAAAATAAGAAGTGATTTGATAAAAACCATCTTTAACAAAATTATCAATATAAATAATTTTTATAAAATGAAAATGATTAAAAAAAACTTTCTAGAGATTTCCTATAGCAAATATCAAAATATAAAAATATATATAATTTTTTTTAAGAATATTAAAAAATTATTCTTTATCGGAATATATGATGGGTTTTAATTTTTTAAACAATATATATATATATATATATATATATATATATATATATATATATATATATATATATATATATATATATATATAGAGAGAGAGAGAAACTAAAAAATTAATGTAATCTTCTTTATCTTTATCAAAATAAATGACGGGTTTTAAGACCCACTAATATACCCCTTTTTCATATATTTTCAACTTCCTCGATGTGGTTTTAAAATAAATATATTATATAATATTAAATATTAAAAAAATGATATAATTACTATCTCTATCAAGATAATACATGAGGTTTTAGAATAAAATAATAAAGAATAAAATTCAAATTCAAATCTCTGTAATAAAACATTTTGAAATGTCTTATATTTCTTTCTTATGTAATGAGTTTTATAATAAAATAATAAAGAATAAAATGGATTATTAATTATTTTAATAGAATATTCGCAAAATGTCAAGTCTTATATAAAATCAAAGATAATTACAATAATTCATGATGATTAGATAATTTCTATAATATTGAAAAAAATGATTAATTTTTTTTAATTGAATATTGGCAATGTCAAGTCATATATAAAATCAAAGATAATTACAATAATTCATAATGATTAGATAATTTCTAGTAAAAAAAAGTTTAAAGGGTTTTTAGTAATTTCATTTTTCAAATGTCTTATGTTTTCTTTTAAAAATAAAATAAAAAGGATCATTGAGCGTTTCATAATAAAATGTTTTCGAATGTCTTATGTTGGCTTCTTAAATAAAAATAGTAATTATAAGTGAAGATGGATTAATAAATATTAGTTTTAGATTATCTTGAGTTCTAAAATTTTGTTTGAGTAATAATAAATATTAATTTTAAAATGTTTAAGTTTATAAATTTTGTTTTTGTTATTGTATAAGGGTTTTTTAGGTTGGTAGAATTTGGGTGAATAAGAGACTTATAAACAATTTTCTTTTCCACTCTGGTTCTATTGTTATAAGAAGATATGTTTAGCTTGTTATGATAAAATAAGAGTAGGTACTATTTTTTTTTGGCAATATTTCGGCTCTCATTAAACCAAAAAATTATTGATATATCTAACTTGTAGGTAGTTGGATATACTCATGGTTTTATGTGACAACTCAAAGATTTGATTTTGAGTCTTACTAAGACTACTCCAATGTATTACCAAATGGTCATTGTTTAAATGAAAAATTATTACACAAGGGTTGATTTTTTGCAAAATGGTAAGCTTTCTAATGTAAATATGCATGTTTATTTGAATATTAATATTAATAATTTAATATTTTGTTGATTTAATAGATATATATCTGAGCTATAACAAACCATTTGTATGTTGGGTGTGTACAATTTGTATGTTAGGTGTGTTGTGAATAAACCTATATACATAAGTATTGTGAGATAAAGGTGATATAAGACATCATTTATGACAATTTTTTTGTTAATTTGGAAATTAACTTTCAAATGTAGGTTTTCAAGTTGATGTGACATCAACTTGATAACAATTTGGAATCATCTAATGACAAGAATTTGGAATCATCTAATGACAAGACTTCATCGTATTACACACCTCTAACTTGAGATATCGAGGTATTTTCTAAGCATTAAAAAATAAAACAAGTAAAATGTATTTTCTAAGCATTCAAAAATAAAACAAGCAAAATGTATTTTCTAAGCATTCAAAAATAAAACAAGTAAAATGTATCTTCTAAACATTCAAAAACAAAACAAGTAAAATGTTTTTCTAAGCATTCAAAAATAAAACAAGTAAAATGTATTTTCTAAGCATTCAAAAACAAAATAAGTAAAATGTTTTCATACTTTATAGGTTTGGTGGCATGGTACTTTAACAATATTTGGTGCATAATGACATAATGGGTATAGGTTTGGTGACATGGTACTCTAACAATATTTGGTGCATAATGACATAATGGGAACTATTGTATACTTTATAGGTTTGGTGGCATGGTACTCTAACAATATCTAGTGCATAATGGGAACTATTGTGAGTTTGATAAGAAGATTTCATAAATGTCTTAGTGTGGAACATGGAAGTTGTTAGGATGAACTAAGTTGCTATTTGTTTTCCATATTAACATTAATATCACAATTTCTCTCAATCTCATTCCAAAATGTTGAAGTAAAGAATCTATCCATAATGTCATTCCAAAATGTTGAAATAGAGAATCTATCTAGAATGGGGAGGACCACTAAATCAATATATGTTAGAGAAGATAGTAGACTATGATGAGTTTATGGACATGGAATCATGATAATGTGATAATGTTGGAGTTGATAAGAAGATTTCATAAATGTCTCTAGTGTGGAACATGGAAGTTGTTAGGATGAACTAAGTTGTTATTTGTTTTCCATATTAACATTAATATCACAATTTCCCTCAACCTTAACGTCAAATCTAACAAAAACATTTAATTTCCATATTAACATAGGTATCACAACTTCCCTCAACCTTAAACATCAAAATTAAGGTAGAGATTAAACCTTTGATATTTAAATATAAATATGCGCAAATGCAATGTCATATTAACATATATATCAAAGTATTTCCTCAATCTCAATATCAAAATTAGGGTAGAGATTAAATCTTGACTATTATGACAAAAATATGTCACTCTCACAATTATAACATACAATAATAGAAAACAATCCCTGCTTCTTCAAAAATAATTCCTATTAGAAAACAACGTTTTTTAATATTGAAAAAAAAAAAATTATATATATATATATATATATATATATATATTCATTCTCAGAAATAAATTATAAAAATCTGAGAAATCAAATGCTAAAATAATTTGTCATAATCCTTGCCATGGCTCTAGCATCAATGACAAATCACTCTCCAACAATTCGTTCCCAATGTAGTTTTCAATTTAAAATTTGTAATAAACTTTAAATTAATTTAAGTGCACATTCGAGAGAAGTCTAGATTTAAATAGACTATTGGAAATTAGGTTGTCTAAAGAAAACGTAAAAGAATAAAAACATCAGGAATTCCTCTACAAAACGCTGTGAGGTCCTTGCAACTATACCATGATTTACAAGCTCCTCCAAAATTGTCCACATAAGTTTCGACCCCCATAGGGATGTTAAAGTTGCTTCATTAACGGAAAATACCTTAATCTCCAATGATGTTTTCCTTTGTTGTTTTTCCATATTAGATTGTTAGCAAATCATCTCTTTTTCTTCTTCTTCTTATTTGATGTATTATTTTGCTATATTTTCATAGAACGTTTCATAGAGCTTTTCCATGTAACCTGTTAAACTGTATCAAAATCAAGAAACATAAATTATGTTTAATAATATCAAGTTCAAGAAACATAACTTAAATCTCGGTTGGACACACAACAAAAGGAGCCTGCATTGTTATTTGTAGGTTACTTAGAAAGTCCTCCTCTGTCATCGCCATTGCCATGGCTGATCTACTGAAATGCTGCCCCTTTAATTCTTGTTTTTGGTGATTTTTTTACCGTTATCGCTGCTTGGGAGTTAGTAACCCCTTGATATGCCGATGGAGGTATCAATATGAAGGTATAAGATAGTTCTATCCTCTAATATAGAGAATGGAAGGCACACAATTGCACAAGGTGTAGCTCGGACTTGTTTTCAAAGGGAAACGCATTACGAATGTAATTACATTAAAATATTGTGAAAGTTTGTATGCTGAAAAGTTTCCATTGACTTGTCTTCTTTACCACTATGGTGAATATAATATTATTTAAAATTTAATAATTTTGAGATAATTTGAATTTGAAAATTTTAAATATGGAATGAAGTTTTGGTTTTAAAAGTTTTGATTTATTTGAAATACAGATTGAATTTTTGTTACTTTTTTGGGGTTAATTTTTACTTATTTATTGAAAAGATATATTTGTTTTGGTTTATTCATATTTATTGGTTTTGGTTTATTTTGGTTTATCCTCGAAAAACCATATTAATGGTACAACTATAACTTTTTTGACATTCAAACATAATTCACGAAATATTAATAAAAAAAGAGAATTTGATTTGTATATTTACAACATAATTGATCATTTAACATGGAAATAAAAAACCAATAGAGAACTAAAGAAGCCTAAAAAACTATGACTAATCATGCATACTTGGAGGTATCTAATAAGTCTACCGTGATTGGATCCTTACTACTCCGAGGTGAGCTTCTAAGATCTAGAGGCAAGATAAGATGGTCTTATATCCACTTTAGGTGCCTATCCAAACTTTTAAAGAATAATTGTACTTCATCCAATACTAGGATAATTCCCTCCTCGGCCTCAATTACATCTATCAGTACTCTACCCAGAAGAATTTTCATATGCTAGTAAGTGTCCATGGTGTTCATCTATTAATTAAACGTTCCTCTAGTGTGCCCTATGTTAGGCACCCAGTATAAACTTCTAAATCAATGAGACAACCATGTTGTCTTGCAATGTCTTGTTCTTCTATGACAATTTCATCCTAAATATGATGAGATGTTTGGTTTCAATATAAGTGCACAAAAGATTTAGCTTGTTGTTGGCCTCATGAACCTCCAAAACCTCTATAGTAGGTTGTAACTTTCTTACTTCTAGCTCTTTATGGAGGCATCAATGATAATAATGGGGAAACACATAGATTTCTCGAGTGATGGTGGATTAGTCTAATGATAAAAGGAAGGGATGAGGTGTTACACGTCATTTTGTCACATTAGGCAAATGACCATCTGTTTGGATCTTTCACTATTCACAAATGTGTCCCAAGAACATTCCCCTACAAAGTCTGAATCTAAAATATCTTTAAGAAAGTGGAATTTCTTGATCCTATGGTACAAAACCTTTATTTGGCTATATTCATAGTTTCCTAGCTAATTGTTACGCATACGTAGAGAAGACAATTAATGTTTGTGCATAAGTACGCACTGTCTTCCACTATGACCTGCAAACATGACTTGAAGTATGTAAAAATAAAAAGTAAAGTCTAGAAGCATTGCTGGTAGCATCTATTGCAACCAACAAGCTTCAAATGAGTGCCTATTCAGCATTGATCCCTCCGATCATGGAGTAACTCCCCTTCCTTTGTGGAACCTCTATCCCACTAATAGTGGATCTCATCCCTTGGAGAATGGATCCATAACTTCCCATTCTTGGCCTATAAAGCTACTACAGGTCGGAAGATTGGGGAAGGATTGTTGGAAGTAGGTTTATGCTGTTGAGATTAGGTTGGAAGACTTCTCTTGCAAGGGAGAGGGTTGGAGATTGTAGAAGGGACTTGCAACATCAAGGCTCCATGGTTGTAAGGATTTTCTCCAGTTTTATGAATATAAGCAATTGTTCTTTCTCAGTTACATCTCCATTGATTTAATTTGTAAAATTCCTTGATCACCTACATAGGTTTTGGTTGTATAATTGATCATTTTTTATATATAATTGATTAATTAGTTCATTTATCTCTTTGAGTATATGTTGTATGCTTTGATCTCTTGTTTGTCTCTTTCTTTGCAGATATATTTCAGGACATTGTGGCGAAGTTGTTAGGAGCGACGAGAGGACATTTAGAGCATCAAAGAGCAAGTGATTGAAATATTTGAGGGAGTTCATCAATCAGTTCGTTAAACCAGTAAGAGCCCTCTTTCATTCTATTTGCTTTCATTCAATCAAAACGTAGAGAAAGGTAGCAGTTATTGTTTGTTTGTTACTAGGATTCTTTGAAGTCTAGGGAGATCACTCTTGCCCACAAGAGGGATTTGTCCACATCACAAATTGGTGAGTTCGCTGGGGAATCATTTCAATCTCTGTCTTTTCCTTGTTTGATATTTTCAACCCACTGCACAAGCCTTCCTCGAGTGTGAGAATTTTAGAAATTTGGATTTTGAGTTGGATTTGATTTATTTTTTATTTTTCTTAATATTTTTGTTGTGCACACTTATACTTTTGGCACAGTGAACACTTTTGCACATTTACCATTTAGAAACAAAGCACATTCACACTTGTTTACTACAGAGCCTGGGCACATACCTGGAACTTTTGAAAAAATCACTTCTTTCCTCTTCAAATCCAAACTTTTTTATTTTTTCCCATTGTTTTACACGTATTTGAACCTCTTGTAAGTGTTTGTTAGTCTGATTGAATGTTAATTTGGTTTTTTCTTGCAATTAGTCTTGCTTTTGTAAATTAGGGTTGAGTCTTGTCTCATGAATGGTCGACCTATCAAGAGAGAGATTTGTTGGTCCCGTTGAGTTGGCCATCTATCTTTCTTCTGTCGATTAAATCAGGTTTTTAGTCCAGATTGCTCTTTTGAAAAGTTTATTTTGGATATAAAAGTGAATGATTTACAAGATAATTTAGGTTTGGTTTATAAAAATGCTTCTTATGCTTGTTCTGAAATAAAAGATCAATTTCCTTTCTATTTGCTGAAGTGTTTATGAACTGAATTAGTTGTTGCAAGCAGAGTTATGGCATTCAATTAGGGAAAATTCATTTCTAGTAATTATTGGTTTCTTGTTGCATTGTTCGAATTTCTCACTGATTGTATGAAAACACAAATTTCTTGTTTGCTTGTGTTATGGGACAAAGTGAAAATTTAAAATTGTTTTCAATATTTGGACGATTTGCAATTGGTTATTTGCATTTTAGGAAAAGGGTTATGGTGGGGTTTTGAGTTTTTGTTTATATTTTAGTTGAAAAAGTGAAAGACTCTTTCCCTACCTTAGATATATTTTCATTGAAACAAACAGCTCATATCATCATTTTCGATTGCATTAGGATTGCATCAAGTCATAGTTTCATCAAGTTTCACATCCATTACCTTTGCGTAACAACAAATATTAAAATCAATCTAGAAAGTTTTATTCTTAGGTCTCTTTTCCACCTACAATAGATTAATTTGTAGGGCTTTGGAATAGGGAAGTGAGTAAAATTTTCAAAGCTATAAACAAACACTAGAATCTTGTGATAGGGAGATAAATCTAGTTATTTAAGTTTTTCTCTAGGAAGCCTCACAAAGGAGTTAAGAATGAGATCATATCAGACCTAGTGAAGTGATCTTACCCACTTCATTGGATATTGTACAATGCTTTACATGTATTAAAATGGTGCCAAAAGGTACTTGGGGTGTGACTTGAAAGTAAACCTCCAATTAACCATGTTGAGGTGCTTTCAAGGGGATTGAGCTTTGTTACACTGACCTTGCGTGTACATCTGATCTACGACTGTCCCCACGAGTAGAATTTTTGTAGTTGGTAACCTTAGTACCATAGTCCTAGGGCTATTACCCTAGTTGATGGAAGAGGGAAGGTCTTGTTGTACCTGGAACAGACGTTGACTAGACTCAATTGGACTTTTTGGAGGGAAATATTCACTCGAGATGGCATAAGTGAAGTTAATTGCACCAAATCGTTTCATTAAGCAGGTTGCAAGTGTAACTAGTTCTACTCGCTCTATTTACAACCACTTTTTACTTTGATTTCCGCGACGTTGGATTTCATTACCGACTAGTGATTTCCTTGTGAAAAACTTGTTGTATGGTTTGAATACTTAGGTTTTTTTAGCGCGTGTTATATTGTTTGTTTTTACTTTTTAGTGACCTTAGGATTGGATTGTGAATATCGTTTAATTTTTTGATAAATTTTAATCCTAGCTGAATCACCAAGACAATCACGTAGAATGCGAGGTCAACCTCCTGAATACACAACAAGTCAGTTGGAAAAGACAAAAACTGAAAGGTCAAAATCTACAGGATCAAAAGCCTAAGATGAACCTGAAATATCAATAATTTTAAAATTGGTGACAGTAGAAATCGATTTGAATCCAACTCATGAAGTAGAATCAGGCTTAGTTCACTCTGATCTAGAGATTACCGAAGTAGTTCACATTGAATATGACATTGTTGAAGTTTCGGTTACTGAACTAACTGCACCAGAGGTAGAAGAACTCGAGTATGAAGTTTATCAACATGAATCACCTTTAGTTGTTTTAGCTCCTACTTTTGAGCCACCTTCACCTCGAAGGAATCTGATAGTTACGACTGAATTACCGCCTGGGTTAATTAGCAATGAAGACGTTACCGAAGAAACATAGACACCTCATTCTGCATTTACCGGTACTGAAAATTTTAAACCAAGAGTTCCTTTGTCTCTTTTCCGACTTGACCCTTGGTATTCTACAATTTTGAGTTTTTTAGGTTAGAATTTATCACCGCCACTTATCCTTTTTTATTCACCAAAAAGAGCTTTTTCAGAAATTCATATTGGAAGTCAACCCATTGATTCATTTATGTTTACCAGCTCCCCGAAATTGTTATTGTATGGTTGTCCATCAGTTCCTCTTAGATACCCTTCACTTACTGGGACCTTTTTAGGAGCACCTTCTTCTCCCCAACCTTCTACTTGGTCATCTGGTTTATCCACATCTACTGCTTAGAGGATGACTTCCATGCCTGAAGCACTTACAACATCAGACCAACAAATTCACATGGTTTTTGGTAATTCAAGTAACCCTCAAGTAACCCCGACTTGTGTTTAATACTAGCTTGGGGAAACCACCTTATCCTCCACATGGAGGACAAAATTTTGCTGGGGGTCAACCTTTTACCAGAATCTATGGTCAGATACCTAAACTCGGTTTAGGTCAACCTTTTGTAAATCAACATTTACATGGTACTCCTTATCCTAGGACGAAAACTATTTGGAATCCTTCATTTAATCAACAACATGGTCGAGGTGATCCACAAGTGTCACTTTATCAATCTGTTTAGCCTATTATGAAAACTATTCATCAAATACCTATTCCAAGTATTGCATTACCTGTCCAACAACTTGTTCAAGGAATTCCTCAAACACTTGTTCAGCAACCGATTCAATGACCTGTTCAAAGTTCATGATGAACCCTTATTCAAACATCTATTTCGTAGATGATTCCCATTTCTCCTCAGCCACCTATTCTAGGAGTATCACACATGACCATTCCAGTAACCTCGTGAATATCTATTCCTTAGACTACTCAGGAAATCCCACAGGCTTCCATTTTTCAAATTTTTCCTACAGTCTAGTCTATACTACATATTCCTATCAGAAAAATTGTTGTCCGAACAATGAAAACACCTTTTCAAGGTCAATCTTACCAGGTTCCACCTTTTCAAGGACAATTTTTTCAAAGTCCACCTTTATAAGGCCAAACTTTCCAAACCCACCTTTTCAAGGTCAATTCATTCAAAGTCAACATGTTCAAAGTCAATTTGTTTAAGGTCAACCTTTACAAGTGTAACCTGTATAGGGGTAATATTATTTATGTAAAATGGGTCAAGAGTAACCTTTTAAGAGTCAACTATACCCCGATCATACTTATCAAGTCCCTACTCAACCTCAACCCAGTATGGTTCACCCTGGTTACCATGGTCGAATAACAATTCCAACTACTCAAGCTATTCTAGGATATTCTAGATATTTGCTTCCAATGGTTGGTCTTAACCCACAAGGTTATTAAACTTTACCGCAAGACGTTAGCCGGTAGTTACAGTTTATTGCGATGCTAGATTTACTAGATTTATTCTGGTTAACCAATGATCATATTTATTATTATCCTTTTTGGCCAGTGATTCCTACCAAGTCACTGAATGACACACCCAAATTGGAACACAAATAAGAAGAAGATCCATCCAATCATGTGATGACATATCATCTTTGGTGTGCATCAAATTCTTTAATCGATGATTCCATCTGTCTTCACCTTTTGCAACAAAATTTAACTGGTTCGATAGCTAAATGATACATCGAGCTACCTCGCACCTCTTTCCATAACTTTAATTCCTTGGAAACTGTTAGTCTTAGTCAGTTCTGCCTATCACCAGTGATCAAGTATGATTTTACCAAGTTTTGTTAAGGGTCTTAAAGTCAAATTTTATCATGTCACTAGGTTTTCAGAATAAAATTTGGTCACTGGTTAGTGTATTTAGGGTTATTTCTACTCTCTCAATAATTTCACATACCGGTCACTTTCATCACTCAGCTAAGTGTATCATCACTAAGAGACTGTCATCATCATGTCAGTCATCATCATCATGATTTCATTCAGTTCAGTGTCTCCATGAGGTCTTTAGGGTTTCAAGGTCACTAAAACTTTCATTTCATGCATAAAATCCGGCAAAGGAGGAGTGGTAATAAGCAAGTATCTTCAATAAATTTTGATTTCAAATGTAATTTTATGTTTTTATATGTAATAAGTACTTCAAAGTTCCATTGGCTGCAATTTAGAGTTCCAAAAAGATCCAATGTTTCAAGAAAGCCAATAAAGTTACAAAGGTTCAAATTTCAAAGGTTATAAAGTGTCAAGGTTCCAAATTCGAGTTTAAAAGGGTAAGATGAGTTATTTTTAACTCATTTTCACTCTTAAAAATCTCAATATCTCTTAGTCATCACCGTGCAAACTAAAAAAGGAGAAAAAATTATGAAAAATCGAGGGTTTCCTTGGATTAGCAGCTCAAGAGAACTAGTGATTAAATTTAAAATGATCCAAGATATCCTAAATGAGAGCCTCCTTGCTCTATTTATAATTCTTTGCCTCTCTCTCCCTTGGTTCCCCCCACTCTCCACAAGTTGGCAGGTCTTAAATATCTTTGACATAATAATAAGTTTGATAAGAATTATTTGGAAATATTTAATGGTCCACCCCTTTTTAAGATATTTTTAAATATTATTTTATCCCTATTTTTCAATATAGTTGCAAATATTACTATTAAAATATTACAATATACTTTCAAATATGATTATATTTCTATTATGGTATATATTTTTTTAAATATTTTTTATTTTAATTTTATTTAAGTTTAGAACCATTTATTAGTCATGTAAGTAAGTACATGTTGCATAGATAATGCATGGCTCTTAGTCTACTTAGAACTACCAAATTGAAAACCAAACCATAGGTAAAAATTGTAGGGCTTTAGTCGAGTGATTTAAATGTTCATGAATAAATTTTAGAAAATATAAAATAGACCTAAAAAGCCATAGCTTTTCATCCATATACATATCAACAATAGCTAATATGATCATATTATCCAAAGAAACAAGATATCTAGCATAACATAGTAAAGAAATTGCAAAAATAACCACTAGACTCATGGAGATAGTCAAGATGAAGTGAAAATACTCAAGATGAATTGGAGATATCAATAGACACTGGTTTCACTAGAATGTGTGGGAGCTAAGTCTTTCCCTCGCAATATAGAAACTTTCATGTGCTTCATGCATTCATCCAAGTCCTTTTATAAATATTTCTAATCAACCATTTTTTAAAGATATTTTTAAATATTATTCTATCTTTGTTAATCTAGGTTGTCATTGATGTCAATATAGCAGTGTTTGTGATGGCAAATTCTTTGATACATGATTGCCCATTGATGCCCATTGATCATAATGCTCATAGTGATGAAAGTTTGGTATATGATGATATGATGAGATGGAGGACCCAAGTGGATTGAATATATATATATATATACAGATAGAATAGAAGCAGTAGATCCATGAAGCAACAACAGCAAGAAGCCAAATAGGAGAAGCCATCGTGAAGCCAAAGAGTAAGCGAAAGCCATCAAAGAAGCAAGTCATTGGAGCAAGAGAAGCAGGTTATCGAAAGAACAAGGATCAACAACTATTAGAAGAGCAGAAGAGTGAAGAGAAGTCACAGGAGCAATAGCTATCAGAAGAGAAGGGGTAGGAAAGTACAGACTTCCTTGATCGTGGTTGAAGTCTCGCACTCCATCCTAGCCGTCGATCTTATAGTCAACCCTTAGATCATGGTCAACTACAGGGGTTAATGCAGTTTTTAATCCATGTGCCAGTCGAAGTCTCGCAAATCGTCAATTGCGATAAGGCTGTGGATCCAACGGATATCGGGTCATAAAGTGATCATGCTTTAATTCCCTAAGTTGCGGACCCGATGGTCCTCTTACAACACCCCCTAAAGCAATATCGCATCTGCCGCATCGGAACTTTCACATCACACGTCTTAAAGGGATGTCACGATAAAACCCTTGATTATGATATATGTATTACGGACGTGACTGCACCATTTAACACGACTGAATGTAATATCACATCCACAGTATTGCAAGTTTCAAAGGATGTTAAAACCTCTGATTGCAATAGGGTTGTGGACCCGATGGATTCATTAAAAATAGTTCATTAAATATCGCATCCGCTCCATGGGTAGACAGAGCATGTGCATACTTGTAAAACCTCTGATTTTCTCATGAAATTGCGATTGCAGGATTAAATGTGATGATGTGGCAAGTGGGACCTCCATGTGGAGAAGAAGGAAAATTCACAACTCGTGAACATGAATTAGCATAAGAAAGGAAGCCAAAGGTCGAGCGAACTATAGAAATAAAGTCGAAGGTCGAGTGAGTGCAGAGGAATCCGAAGGGCCAGCGGAAGACGAAGGTAAAAACATTCTGTTGATTGGGTTAATCTTTAAAAAGTCTCAGACCTGTGATACATTGATTGAATGGAAGAAGTACAGAATGAATTTTTGAAGAAAAATTCTGTGAAAGGAAATAAATTTTCATCTGCCATTGTTTGAAGGGAGCAGTAGACAGCACCAGCATTAAAGTGTTTGTGAGTTTGTTTCTTGGAAGTAAGACACTGAGGCTTCGTGCAACTTATCAAAGATATCTTATTGAAAAGCATCAGCAGACCTTGGAGACATTATTGGAGATCATGATGGCTATTTGAAATCATCATGAGGTAACTTTGCAAACTATGTGTGGGAAATATCAAGAGTTGTAAAGACTCCTTCGTATGAAGATAGGTTGTCATTGATGATGTAGCATGGAGACTATAGTGAAGTTGTTGATTGACAGAATTCAATGACGAAGATTTTGGGAGCAGAGAATTACTATCAAACATATCTAGACAAATTATAGTAGTGGGTTGGAGCCCAGAGGGTTGGTGCCCTGAAGGCTGGAGCCTCGAACAAACAAGGTTGGTGCCTTGACAAGACAGGGTTGGAGCCTCACAAAAAGTCCAAGTTGGTGCTTAGCAACAGATTGGAGCATTATGCATATTGTACCTGATTTATTGTAAAGATTATATTAATAAAAGAATTTATTCCTATTGTTCATTTTGTGCTCTAAATATAAATGATTTAACTGGTAAAAATAACAATTGAAAAGGAATACTGATTCACCCCCTCCCCCAAGTATTTCCAACAATTGGTATTAGATCCAGCTTCTTCATATCAGGCTAACAGCTATAAGAAGGATTCTTAGTCACAATGAGAAATCAAGAAGTGTCAGGAAGACCTCCTTTGTTCGATGGCACAAATTTTGGTTTCTGGAAAAAGAGAATGTCCTACTATTTAATGTCCCTTGGACTTGAAGTTCGGCATTCGGTTTTAAATGAGTACACAACTCCTTCCACTCTTCCAACAGATCAAGACGAAAGGAAATCTTACATTGCAAATGCAAAAGCCTTAAATTCCATCACTAGTGGAATCAGTGATTCTGAATTTACAAAAGTCATGAATTGTGACCCGACCAAAGAAGTATGGGATAAGCTAGTTACCTTATACGATGGGGACTCCAAAGTTAAGAAGGAAAAACTTCAAACTCATAGAAGGAAATTTGAAAGTATGAAAATGGTTGATGAAGAAGATATTGCATCATACTTTCTCCGAGTAGTTGAAGTGGTAAACTCTCTTAAAGGATTGGGAGAAAAAAATGGAAGAAAACACTATTGTTCAAAAGGTCTTAAGATCTCTCCCATACAGATTTGACTCCAAAGTAAGTGCTATAGAAGAAATGAAGGACCTAGATACTCTCAAGATGGATGAACTTCATGGAATCCTCATTGCCTATGAGATGAGAAAAGGAAGCCCAAGTTCCAAAGATGCAGCATTCAAGGCCTCAAAATAAAAAAAGGGAAAGAATGGAATACCAGTAGTGATGACTCCGATGTTGAATCAGAATTGGCACAATTTGTACGAAGACTAAAGAAAGGATCTAAGTTGAAAGGTAATTACCCTCTTATTTGTTTCAAATGCGGAAGAATAGGTCATTATGCTACAAAATGTCCTTTTAAGCATGATAGTGATGGTGAGGAAAATTCTAAAAGGATGGTATACAAAAAGAAAGGGTTCAATAAGAAGAATTTCTTCTCTAAGAAAGATGAGCCTAATGAAGGTGAATTTGTAGTTATCAAAAAGAAATCAACTAATCAGTTCCCTCACCCCAAAGGAGGTAATGATGAATTAGATGAAGAGAATGACCATGCTAGAAGCCAGGAATTATTATTCTTGGCATTCAAAAATAATGATGATTCAGGTCTAGAAGGAAATGTAGATGAATTGTTAATGAGTGCCATTGAAGAAAATGAGAAATTACGAAATAAAATCATCTCTCTCAAGGTAGAAAACAAGGAAACAAAAAGAAGGGAAGACCTCTTGAAAAATAAGCTAAAAGAAAAAGAAGAAATTTTTGAAGAACGTGAAGCCGAAATAGTATCTCTGAGGAAGGAATTGGAGCAAGTCAAAAATGGTTGGGAAAGATCTCAAATACTTGAAATTATCCTAAATATCAAAAACCTCAACATGACAAATCTGGGAAAGGTTTTAAAGGAGAACCATCAAGTACTAAGAATAATGCAAAAAGCTATGCCAACATACTTTCCAGCAACCTAAAAGAAGAAAGATTATTTCATCAAAGGCCCATCTCAAATCCAAAGAATGAAGAGAGAGTAACTCCAAGGAAGAATATTGATTCAAATCATGGTTATTACAACAGGTACAAAACTATCTTTTTTGGGCATTGTTTTTATTATAAAAATTTTGGTCATCAAGCTAGACATTGCATGGCCTGTAAGAATGAAACACCAAAATGAAGGATCAAACAAACAAACCATATGGTCTCAAAGGGCAAGGACAAATCAAGACCTACAAATCTTTTGATCCCTTGGCCAAATTTGATCCAATTTGCTCATTATGTAATGATAATGGACATAATGAACAAAATTGCCCCCTCAAAAGAAGAAAATAAAAAAATGAGAATCCCAACACGGATAAATGTGGCCTAGCTATATGTGCTCGTAGTGATGAAAATCATTGGTTTGTGGATAGTGGGTGCTCCAGACATATGACAGGGGACAAAAGGAAATTTGTCTCATTGAACAAAAAGGAAAGTAATGCATCCTTTGGAAGTGGATCTGCCAAAATTGATAGAAAAGGAACTGTTACCCTTATTAATTGAAAAGGAAAGGCTCAAAATGCTTTGCTGGTAAACGGCTCAAACACAATCTCCTGAGTGTTAGCCAAATCTATTATCAATGACATAATGTTGTCTTTAGCACTAAATATTGTGAAATAAGAAACTCTTCCTCAGGGGAACTTGTGGCGAAAGGAGTTAGAACATCAGATAACATCTACATTCTGAACAAAATTCAAGAAGATAAATGTTACTTAAGTCAAACAGATGAAAGTTGGCTATGGCACAAGCGAATTGGACATACAAGTTTTGATAACTTGATCAATATCAACAAGATTAATGCAGTATGAGACATCCCAAAGTTATTCAAGCCAAATCAAGGAGTATGTGGTCCATGTCAACATGGAAAGCAAACTAGAACCAGCCACAAGACCAAGGAGTTTTCTACATCAAAACCTTTGGAGATCATCCATGCTGATTTATGTGGACCAACTAGAACTTCGACACTCCAAGGAAAAAGGTACTTTTATTTATTTGTTGATGACTATACTAGAATGATGTGGGTATATTTCATAAAATATAAATTCGAAGCATTTGAGTGTTTCAAGAATCTTAAAGCTCTTGTAGAAAATGAAAAGGATTCTAAGATTAAATGTCGTAGAATGGATAGAGGGGAGAATTCACATCAAAAGGATTCGATGAATTTTGTAAAGTACATGAAATCGAAAGAGAACTCCTTGCTGCCAGAACACCCAAGCAAAATGGGGTAGTTGAAAGAAGAAAAAAAATAGTTCAAGAAATGGCAAGAACAATGTTAATAGCGGCTGACTTGTAGCCAAAATTCTGGACAGAAGCAGTCGAGACAACTATTTATACCTTGAATCGAACTCAACTAAGATCAAATAATGGGAAGAATCCTTAAGAATTATGGAAAGGAAGACCTACCTCAGTAAAATACTTCAAGATTTTTGGAAGCAAGTGCTTCATAAAAATCAATGATGAATCACCAGGAAAATTTGATTCTCATGTTGACGAAGGGATATTCCTTGGATATTCTACAAAGAGCAAAGCCTACAAGTAGGGATAATCCCATCAATCCCGTTAGCCACACAAGGAGGGATAATCCCATCAAGCCCGACTTGTGGGTGTGATGCCAACTGGGGTATACTCTACTAGACCAAAATATGAGTAGATACCTGACTTTGTCAAAACAAACAAGGATCATGCACACCCTATGGATGACAATAGGGTAGATACACAAACTACTACACTTCTATATACACAATTTTTATATATGCACATCTTTTGTATCACATATCTTCCATATATGTGAAACTTCTGTATATGTGCATTTCTTCTGTATATGTGCAACTTTCATATATGCATATATGAAAGTTGCGAATATGAAAGTTGTGCATACATGGAAATTGCACATATATGGAAGATATTTTCATATACAAAAGATATGCACATATAAGGAAGTTGTTGTAACAACCCCTAGTTTTATATGCACATATTTTTCGTATATGCACATACACATGTACAACTACAACCTTCATATATACACAACTTCAATATATATGTACACAACTTCTGTGTATACGCATATACAAAGGTTGTGCACTGTAAAGAAGGTATGCACATTTAGAAAAGATATGCACATAAAAGAAAAATTAAAAATTAAAAAATAAATAAATAAATAAATTGTATATACGGAAAAATATGCGCATATACAGAAGATATGCGCATATGCGGAAATTGTGCAGAACTCTAGCCTCCATATATGTGCATGTCTTTCGTATATGCACTTCTTCAGTATAGGCACATAAGATATGCACATATGGACGCTGTTAGATATGCCTATATGGAGGATATGCGTATATACGGAAGTTGCACATGCACATGATATATGCACATATCTTATGTATTTGTGTAGCTTTCATATATACGTTTCAAGTATATGTGCATATCTTCTGAATATGCGTATATACAGAAGATATGTGAATATATGTAAGATACACATATAGAGAGAATATGCACACATATAAAAGTTTTGCATATACGGAAGATATGTGCAGGTAGAGAAGTTGAGCATATATATGGACTGTTGTGTATGCATATTATGGAAGTTTTGCACAACTTCTTTATATACTTAGCTTTTGTATATGTGCATATACGGAAGTTTCACATATATATAGGATATACGCATATACAAAAGTTGTGCATATACGGAAGATATGCACAACTTCCGTATATACGTAGCTTCCATATATGCACATATACAAAAGTTGAGAATAACTTCAACCTTCTTATATACTCAACTTTAACCTCCATATATATGTGGATCTTCTGTTTATGTGCATATACGGAAGATATGCACATACATATAAGTTGTGCACATACGGAAGATATGTGATATGAAATATGCACATATATAGAAGTTGTGCTACCTCCGTATATAAAATTTATGCTTCTTTTGTAAATACACATATCTTCTATATATGTTCAAATCTTCCATAAATACGCATAACTTCTGTATATGTGCACATCTTCCGTATATGCGCAACTTCTGTATATGCGTATATCTTTTTTATATGTGAAACTTTTGTATATCTGCATATTTTTTGTATATGTGCATATTTTTCGTATATGCACATATACGAAAAAAACGCATATACGGAAAAAAATTGTGCATTTACGGAAGATATGCGCATATGCGGAAGCTGTGCAGAACTCTAGCCTCTATACATACGTTTTGTGCCCTATACTTCATGTCTTCTCCTAATTTATTAAAACAAGAGGTCGATCCATGGTAATGATATGTTCATCCAGGCATGCAACATCAAATAAGATATAAATATAAAAGTAACTTAACTTGTAAACTTGATAATTTGTAAATAATAAAAGCAAAATCCATTACAACTACATTCATCAAAAGTAATGTAACATTGATAGAATATAACATCGCATCCACATAAGGATTTAAAATTCAATGAAGATGTTGTCATAAACACAAGTCTAAATTTATGTATTTTTATTCAAAATTGGTCCAACTATACATTTTTCTTTTTACAAAATAGAACTTCATTTCCAACATAGATAATGGAATCTCATGCCCATAAATGACATAATGGAAAAACAACATCATGATCGATCTAAAGTATGGGTCTATAAGTCACCCTCGTCCCTCTTGGCACTCCCAGGTGGTTTTCCAAATTGATATCTCTGCAAAAATTACAATAATCAATTAGTTGTAAAAATTGAAAGGCCTAGAATCAATTTCATTAATTCATGATGATATTTTGATCAAATACTCATTCTCACCATGAGGATCCGAGGCAATGGAGAGGACAGCCCCTCTTGGGTAGATGGTGGAGCACTTGGTGATGGATATAGGCATGGTTCAGGGGTGCTGGATAAAGGCATGGTGGAAGTGAAATAGGGAAAAGGTAGTGGGCGTGGGCGACGATACACCCCCACCAGTTGTACGATAGTGGGAATCACTGTAGGCTGGGGGATTAACCTGGGGGGGAAATTAGAATGTTAAGGGTGGATGATTGAAAAAATGAGAATGGTGGATGACTAAAGGGTAGGGGTGAGCATTAGGAAGGTATTACAGAGGTGGTTATAGGCATGGAAGAATTTATGAAGGAAAAAGGTGGTGGGTGTGGGTGATGATGCATCTTAATTGGTTGTACAATAGGGGGAAGCACCCTTAGGGAGGATATTGGGATGTTAATGGCTGAAACAGTGTTCCCAATGCTAAATCATTTTTCAATAGCATGTTCATGAAATAAATGAATTCAACAATTTGGAATGTTGTGAGATGTGGGTCTCTCAGCTGTAACAATAAAAAAAGTTCATATAGTTATGCAAATGTATTGAACATGATAATATATCTCATTTAACGTAAAACAATGCATAGCATGAAATTTCCATACCAATATTGGGTATAATAGAATCTTGCATTATCTCAGGTGCGTGGTCCACATTTCTTTGTTTTTGAGAAGATAACTCCAATTGTTCATCCATTCTTTTTTTTCTTGCATGAACTCGTCCAACCCTTTCAAATTGTAGTTTATCTATCCCTGATTTTGACTTGCGACCACATCGCCTCTTTTTATTTACTGGACTCAAGAAACTATGTTTTCTCTTGGTAGTGATCTTTGATGGAGTTATAGTATTGAAAAACATTTTGTTGTATTCTTGACATGCTTTGTCTACCAAGTTGTTCAATGCATATCCCTGTTTCAAATTTGTAGGTATTATGGATCTCAATTTCTCATGATGGATGAAAACTTTGCGTGTCTATCCCATGTCCATATTTAATTTAATTTATTATTTATGTTATTTATTTTTAATTAGAAAATCATAATTTTTATTTCAATTATTAAAATGAGAGATGTGAGAGCATATGTACATAGATGATGCATGCATCTCTAGACACTTCTAAGGGGAGGTCTCTTCTTGTATTTATTTTTGGATGTGGCTCATGTCTGTATTCTCCTAATCCCATACCCATTCTTCATCATCTGTGTGCTTATAAAAAACAAATTTACTTCTCTTTCTATATTCATGACATATATATTTTGCATGGGGATATACTTTCCGTGATCCATAATGCAGGGGTATGGATTACTCTTTCTTCCATTGGGATAAGCCCTATAGTTCAATAGTCGGGTTAGCTGGGTATATTACCAATGTTTCATGGCACTGAAGAGATCTAATTCATACCAAAGAGAGAAAAATAAGGCAGTCTGCTATGTGTGATCTAGCATATATGAAATATTTTCATATACAGAAGTCATGTATAGAAGTTGTGTATATACGGAAGATATGCACATATACAGAGTATATGCATATACAAAAGATGTGTGTATATACAGAAGTTGTGCATATATGCGTACATGCATATCTTTTGTATATGCACATATCTTCTGTATATGTGCAGTTTCCGTATATGCATAGTTTATGTATATGCGTAGCTTCCATATATGCACATATCTTCCGTATATGTGCAAATTTTGTACATGTGCATCTATTGTATATGCGTAACTTCTTGATATGAACATATACAGAAAATATGCACATATACATAAGAAGCGCATATACAAAAGTTGTGCATATACAATAAAAACATGTGCATATATGAAAAATTTTCATATACAGAAGTCACACAGATTCTATATGAAAGATATGTGCATATATGGATGTTGCGCATATACGGAAGCTACACATATACAGAAGTTGTGCATATATGTGTGTATGTGTATCTTCGGTATATGCATATATCTTTTGTATATGCGCAGCTTCCGTATATGCGCATATCTTCCATATATGTGAAACTTTTGTATATGTGCATCAATTGTATATGGTGCAAACTAAAATGTTAACATATGTTGACTTTAAAAAAGGTAAGCATTCCTAGCACGCTAGATCCCCATATTATGAGATATAGAACCATTGCAGGTCATTTTAAGTTTCCTCTATCTAACCACTTTTTGAAATTTTCCCCTATGACTTCCTTTCTCCACAAATCCAAGAGAGCTAGGGATATATCAACTTACTTCGATAAATACACAGAAAATGGGCCCATCAAGAATAAAGGATAATTTATTTGACTATGATATTTATGCAAAAGCACCAACTACGACCAATTATTTTTAGTTTTTATAACATGTCAATTAACACCAACTATATTAATAGAATACACTTGAGAGTTGTTCAAACTTTAAGAATTTGGGCGAGCTCAACCTTTCCTCCCTCAAGCTAAGTGTTTGCATCTACATGTCACAAATATGGATAGAGTAGTTCCCCTATCTTTTCTTTAAGCCCAAATTAATTCAATAGGACATTCATTCACCTAATTGGATATGACTTGCTACCTATTCAAATTCATTTAATGAGCATTCATCCAACCCTACTATTGAATATTCATGCCTTTTAAATTGTCCAAATTATTTAGAGTACATAATCTTAGCTCCTAAAGGTTAGAATGATGTTATGAGGTATGAAGTTGGACTAAATATAGGCAAATATGGCATTAGATGATGTTTGAACAACTAAGATAAATACATAAAATGTGTATACATAGAAGCTGTGTGACTTCCGTATATGAAAATCTTTTGTATATGCACATGTTTTTTTTATATCCACAACTTTTGTATATGCACTTCTTCCGTATATGTGCATATCAAGAAGTTTTGCATATATAATAGATGCACATATACAGAAGTTTCACATATACGGAAGTTACACATATATAGAAGATATGTGTATATACAGAAGATACACATATATGCATAAGTTATGTGAATGTACACATCTTCTGTAGATATGTATCTTCCATATATATGCGCATATCTGTCGTATAGAAGCTGTGTGACTTCTGTATATGCAAATTTTTTGTATATGCACATGCTTTTTTTTGTATATGCACAACTTCTGTATATGCGCTTCTTATGTATATGTACATATCAAGAAGTTGCATGTATACAATAGATGCACATATATAAAAGTTGCACATATATGGAAGTTATGCGCATATAAGAAGCTACACATATACCAAAGATATGTTCATATATAGAAACTGTGCATATACAGAAGATATGCACTTATACAGAACCTAAGCATATACAGAAACTGCACATATATAGAAAATACACATATATGCACAACTTTTGTATATACACACATCTTTTGTATATGTGCATATCTTCCGTATATCGACAACTTTCATATAGAAGTTGTGTGACTTACGTATATGCAAATATTTCATATATGCTAGATCGCACATATCAGACTACCTTATTTTTCTCTCTTTGGAATGAACTATATCCTCGCTAGTGCCATCGAAAATTGGTGGTTTATCTTTATCTTCTACCTTTGAATGTCATTTTGTTTACTAATTTTTATCTTCAATGTTTTTTTATATGTCTCAATTCTTGCATTTTCTTTGCAACACATAGTACAATTGCTAGTTATAAATAACATGAATATATCTAATTATAATGGTGTTAACACTTAATTAATTTATGATTATTCACATGAACTTTTCATATAATTTAAATGTTTTTTGCTTTAATTATAAGTAACTATATTTTGACAAGATGTACATAATGATATTATATTTGACTATTCATTACATTTCTTATATCTAAACTATAATACAATACTTGTTATTTTTCAAAATCAATAAAAATATTAAACAAAAATTGAGACATAGTATAACATTTAGATTAGATAATATCAAAATCTCATGGTAAAAATGATTAGTCTGGAGGTTTAATTATTAATTAAGTTGTCTACTGGGTAGGAAAATGGTTGCAATGGTTAAGGCTAATCTTAATTAGAGGTAAAGGGGTAAATGTTGAAAATGTTTAGGAAAATGGTTGCACTAGTTAATGCTAATCTTAATTAGAGGTAGAGGGGTTAAAAAGATAAAACCATATGATGACATCTCCATTTCTATATTTGGTGCAACATTCAATATGGAAGGAAGGGTATACATGCAAAATCATATTGGAATCTTCATTTCCATATTGGGTGTAACTATCAATTGATTGATTTGGATTTTTGATGAAATTTATAAAAAGGTGCAACAATCAATATATATAATTAAATTAATGATTTTCATTTTCCAAAATATCAAACAATATTCCATTTCCATCTTGGCTGCAATTCTCTATGTGGAAAAAGGGTATAAATGTAAAATGATACGATTGGAATATTCATTTCCATATTGGGTGTAATATCTCTTCATTGATTGGCATTTATAATGAAATTCATAAAACGTACAACCATCATTATATATAGTAAATGATTTTCACTTTCCAAAATATCAAATATCTCATATTACTCTATAATAATGAATGGAATATTTATGCAATAAATTTATAAAATTATGATTCCAATTAATAGAATATCCCTGCAATAAATTTATAGAACTATTACAATCTAACCATTAAAATCCAAACATTCACTATACACCATAAAAAACCATATGATGACATCGTCATTTCCATATTGGGTGCAAGGCTAATGTGGAATAAAGGGTATACATGTAAAATCATATTAGAATATTCGTTTCCATATTGGGTGTAACTATCAATTGATTGATTGGCATTTATAATGAAATTCAGAAAAGGTGCAACAATCACTATATATAATAAAATTAATGATTTTCGTTTTCCAAAATATTAAACAATATATCATTTCCATCTTGGGTGAAATTCTCTTTGTCGAGAGAGGGTATAAATGTAAAGTCATACAAGTAGAATCTTTATTTCCATATTGGGTGTAAATATCTCTTGATTGATTGAAATTTATAAAAAGTACAACCATCACTATATATAGTAAATGATTTTCACTTTCCAAAATATGAAATATCTCAAATTAATCTATAATAATGAATAGAATATAAATGCAATAAAATTATAAAATTATGATTACAATTAATAGAATATTATTGCGATAAATTTATAGAGTTATGATTACAGTGTTCTAATCATTAAAATCTAAAACAACATTCACTATACACCCTAAAATACCATCTTTAAAGATTATGAGGCAATCTATGTTGGAAAGCTTATAAAAACTCTTAAATTGGCATAATGTAAGCGATTTCTCTTTATCTTCTAGCTTTGAATGACATTTTTGTTACTAATTTTTATTTTCAATAATTTTTAATATGTCACTATTCTTCTTCAATTCCTAATCAATCGTGAGAAAATTATTTGTACAGATGTCCAATCAAGGTACCGCCCTACAACAGCCATCGGCAAATCCAAATCAATTTACATAGATATGTTCAAGCCCACAAAATGCAAATCCCCATAGGTATTTTTGCAGGTCTCCATATGTTTCCCCCGCTGTTTCCAACCTCTCATCTCGTAAGGATATGTTCAACTTTTATAGCCTTAACTATTGATGTGTTTTGTTGTGGTCAGGGTTGTTTGAAACTTTCTCCTTTGTAGTGTTCCGAGGAAAATCTTGCAATATCTCCTCTGAGAGAAAGAAGGTTGCTACTTACAAAAGGTCACCCCTGTCAAATAATCCCACAGTTGGAGACCCATAGAGATGCAGATTTCATTTGATAGCACTCGATCACATGGGTTTTGGATACCCTCTTCCTGGAACTAGATATTCATGTGCATCACCTTCATATTATCTTGACCTACTATTGTAGATTCACACTTATTTCACAACAATTGTATTACCAATGATTATGTCCTTCATATTACCTTCAATTGTTGTTACAGATTCACACTTAGTTTGTAATTATTGTACTACAACTTCTTCATTAGTTCACTTGTCAGCTTGTCATGGAGTTGATTCATTCAACTGGGGAAGAATCCAAATTGAGGCTAAGCCTTCAGGTTGTATTTAAAAAATCCATTTTTTCATAACTATAGAGATTGTCATTTAAAGAAATTTGATCTCTCATGCCTATCTAAATATGGTTTTTGGGCATCTCTGCATTCTTTTTCTTAGTATGTTTGCGTTATTCAGCCCAGTATTCGAACCTTTTTAGTTTTTATATATACATAAATGAACACAAAGATCCATCTTTGGTTTTAAATTTTTATGTATACACAAATTAACACAGAGATCCATCTTAACTTAAGATTTGATTATTGAATTTAGGCTTCTGTGATCCATATCAATTTAGAGAAGAATCTTCAGCGAAAATCACATAGAGATAATTTTTTGTCGACGCGTTGAAAACGGTTATAGCAGACATTTGGGACATAAGGCTTTCCTCAAAGCGACTAAGAATTCGTTATCCAGAAGAGAACCTAAGGATCGGATTCCTAGTGTCCATCTTTCGTATGTTCAAGGGACCACGGATAGGATTGCGTGGATTCTTAAGAAGCACAATGTCCTCGCAACCTTTAGACCTCTTAACACCATTCGTAAGTCCCTCAGATCTGTGAAGGATCCTATTGACCCCAAGGACATGAAAGGTGTTTATATTATTCCTTGTTCATGTGGGACCCCCTATATCGGTGAGACTGGTCGCTCCATTAACCAAAGGATTAGTGAGCATGCAGCGGACCTCAAGCATATGAGAACCAAGTCTTCTGCTTTAGCAGAGCATGTGGAGAAAACCAATCACCATGTCTGCATCAAAGAAGCTAGTGTGATTGCTAGAGTGTCGCAATTCCATCACCGGAAATTTAGGGAAGCCCTTGAGATTGAAAAAAGGCCAAACAATCTCAATAGAGAGGATGGCTGGAAGATTAGTAGTTGCTGGGTCCCAGCCATCTCCTCCTAGTCGTTTTCTCCCTTGAGTGGTTTTTTTTTTTGCAAGTTCTTTGATTCTTAAATTTAAAATTAATATATTTTATTTATTTATTTATTATTATTATTATTATTTATTTATTTATTCTCTTATATATATATATATATATATATATATATATATATATTCCAATCTCTTCATTAAAATTAACATTTTTATTTATTTATTTTTTTATTAATTAATTAATTAATTTATTATTATTATTATTATTTCATATCTATATATATATAGATATATCTATTATTTATTTATTTCTATTTTTATTTTTTATTTTTATTTTTTAAACTAATATACTAATTTTTACCCTTAATAACTATTAAGTAAATACTTTTATCAGGTTCTTCTTTGACTATGAATATGAAACTTATTTATTTATTTATATATATTTTAGAATTAACTATTCTATATTTATATAACCTCGTTGATTTATAATTAATTTATTTTAAGATTTAAATCTTCCTTTATCTGATATTTTATTTGAAATATTATTAACTTATGTTTATAGTCAACTATTATCTATTTTTAATTACTCGATTATTTTATGTTTATAGTATATTAACTCACTTATTTTAATATATATTTATAAAATTGTCTATTTACGTTAATAAGAAAATTAATAACCGAATTAACTGATTTGAATATAAATAAATATTTTGGTCTAACTAGCCGTTTCCTGGTCAAATCTAGCCGTTACCTGGATATTCTGCCCGATCTATTTATAATGCATAGCAAGATCTGCTCATTCAACTTGTCCTGACGATGAACCACACTGGTTGGTTCAAAATGCGTTGACAAAAAATTATCTCTATGTGATTTTCACCGAAGATTCTTCTCTAAATTAAGATTTGATGTGTCCCACTAAGCTTGCAGGCTAGGAGGGTTGGTCTGGAAAGGCCTTACCTAAGCTAGCTCTACAATGTCTTGAAAAATCTATATTATGCTTAGTTAAGATGCTTGTCATGAGCTCAAGCTCAATTGAGGAAGGTATGGTCCTCATTAATTGGTTATACTTGAGCAACAAGAAAGATTCTAGTAGTGTCTTAGTATCAAATTCCACATTCACTGAGATCAAATACATTGAGATTCACATTTGAAATTTTTTTAATTATGGTTTTGGTCATCTTTGTAATCGTGTGCACAATATATGTAGATTCTGCAGCCCAGTAATCAAACCCTTAAGCTCAATTAAGATGCTTCTCATAAGCTCAAGCTCAATTGAGGAAGGTATGGTCCTAATTAATTGGTTATACTTGAGCTCAAGAAAGATGCTAGTAGTGTCTTAGTATCAAATTCCACCTTCACTGAGATCAAATGCATTGAGATTCACATTTGAAAAGAATTTAAATATGGTTTTGGGCATCTTCGTAATCTTGTGCACAATATATATACATTCTGCAACCCAGTAATCAAACCCTTTTGTGGTTTTTCTATATATGAAAAAATTAACACAAAAATCCATGATAAGAGGGTTGGTATCAACGTTCTTACCCGATTTATATTTTCTAACACGAGTAATGACATGAAATATCTTACTTGACTCTGTTAAGGTCCTTGTCATGAGATGGAGCTTAATTCATTAAGTGTCTTGGTCCCTCTAAGTTAAGATCCTATCCTTCAGTGCGATTTTGATCTGGTGGTACCCCGAGAACCCATCAGTGAAAGAATATGCTTCCTAACCACCTACATTGTCCAACACTTCATATGTGAATAGAGTTGGGAATGGATCATGCACATAAGCTTCATTCAATTTTCTAAGATCCACGCATATCCTTATCTCGTCCTTCTGCTTCTTCTCTTGCACCACCATTGGGCTTACCTAATCAGATTCTTCCATGGGCTCAATGATGCCTGCTGTGAGAATTTTGTCTAGTTCTACGCGGACTTTCTCCTTGTATTTCGGATTTAAGCAGTAAGGCCTCTGCTTAACTAGCTTCGCGTCGGACTTTAGCATGATCTTCATCACTCCTAGATCTCTACTTATTCCTTTCAAATCCGTAAACTTGGTCAGGAATAAGTCATGATACTCGCAGAGTAACTTAGCAACCTTATCCACCATCGCATCGACCCAGCAGTCTCTGATCTCTGTAAATTTGGGTTATGCCTCCGTACCAATGTTCACCTTCTTAGTTTTCACTGGCGCAGCTATATCAGGGTTCTCAACCTGTGGTCCTTGAACCTCGCGGTGGTCTTCTGTTTCTCAAATGTTAATATTCAGCGGATCCTCATCCTCCTCTTCAGAAGTTACATTATAACATTCCAGTGTGCAACTCAGCTGAGTAGCCCATTCAAGCTGAACTGGGTCTAAAGGATATTACATTATCCTAAAGATGGTTGCTTTTACCTCTTGTAGTGCTTCATCAATACTGTCCCACCCATCCTAAAAAATGAAGGTCATCATGAATCCTTCGCACAAGATATCCCATTCACCTGTCCCATGGAAGAGCTTTATACCAATTCATTGGTATAACATCTAGGGTATGACATAATAGGTGTACTCACTCAGGTTGTGGTTTTTCTCCATAGGCCTGCGCCCACTTGGCCAGATGTGCATGCGGATCATCCTGTCCATCATACTTGTCTGTCAATCGTACCTTAGGCTTCCCAAATTGTGCATCATTCTCCTACATTCGCGCCAATCATCAAATCTTCCTTTGTGCATACCCCACCATCTTGCGGGCATAGAGTGCAACACCCAGTCCAAGGCCTGGAAGCATTGCTTGTCCGGCACCTCCCTTTCAAATGAATCCAAGAATGTATCTACCTCATTTATACCATCATAAGTAGGCATATTCCTTTCTTCTGATCACACACAGCGCAGCGATCGAGTCATCATATCACAATTCAATGTAGTTACTTCGTGTAACCGATTCTGCCATCGTTCTACTTCTTCGTCAGAATCCAAAGTGCAGGAACTCTCGTGCTCCCATGTAAGCCGCCCATCCACGGTGGGATTCTCCCAGTCTTGGTATCGTGTTATTATCTTGTAGATGCAGTCCAGATCATCATCACTCTCATAGTTGCAGATTGGCTCCGTATAACGCGATCCCTCAGCAGGATCCAGGGGTATTATTACGTGTAGTGACTTCTTCTCAAAGATCATCTTTCGCTTCTTTAGATTGATTACCTCATTCATATCAGTGGCCCAGTCAATTCCCAGGAGCGCGGGGTAGGGATTGCTGTCATCAACAATCTTTATTACTTCAAAATATGCTAGCGCGCTCGCTCCATCAATATCCATGTTTACTCCCTGCAATCGCCCCATGGGTATAATTTTCTATTGGTTCGCCATTCTTAGCTAAATCAAAGACCATTACAATGTAGGTCTTCCCATTCACTCCCATTTCTGTTGCAGTAGAACATTCACATCTGATCCCAAATCTTGAATGACTTGATCCATCTCATATTCTCTGATCTGCGTGGTAAGTCTCATTTCATGCCCCGTCCTTGTTTTACGCTTTCCGATCTTTCGAACTACACGTGGTTCGCCTGGCATGGTCTTATCACATCTATTGGTTAGTTCTTGTAACCCTTTCACAGCCTTACTGTCGCGCAGTAACTTCATACAAGTTTCCAGGAAAGTAGTGAGCATAGAGGGGTCCATCTCTAGTTTTGGTTTATCTTTGCTTCCTGAATTGGAGGCCTCAGTGAAGCTCTTCTTAGCTTCCATGAATGCTTCGCGAGCGTGCTCCAAATTGAACTCATCTTCTTTCGTCGGGGCTTTGTGAACCCGGGTACTATCTTCCGGTTGTTTTCCCTTGTCCTCTCTTGTCGCGATTCCACTGTTGAAATTTGGTACCGGAGGACAGGTGGTTCCCTTAGGCTTTGATCTTTGGCCTAGGGAAAAGTGTCCAAAAGAATTTAATTTTTCTCCTAAAGTAACTTTATAATTTTTATAAAGTTAAATCTAATTTAAAAGTGACTTTAAATGATAAAGTTACTAAGTCTAATTTTAAAGTGACTTTTATAAAGTCAATGAAAAATTAGAAAGAAAAAGTGACTTTGGAAATAAATGACTAAGTGGGTCTTTATTAAAGTGGGGTGAATTAAAAAATAGAAAGTGAGATTTAAATGAGCATTTAATCTCAGCCCTTGATCTAAATCTATTTTAGCCATTGGATTTAGGGATCACCCGAAAGTCACTTAGGGTTGGATTAAGGGAGGAAAATGAGGAAAAGATCATTCATTCTTTCATGAGCAGATTGGGAGAAAGAGAGCAAGAGAGCAAGGGAGATTTCTGGACAGGAATGAGGAGGCAGCAGCTTGGCACACATACCAAGGCAGCACTTCAACAAATCTGTACAGCTAAAAGAACAAGCAGAAAAAGGAAGATTTTTGCTGAGCAAACAGAGAAAAACTGATTTTTGGGCACGAATTTCGAGGAGGCGATTTTCTGCACGGAAACCGAGGTCTGTCTGTACAGTCCGTACGTCCGCACACTCCGTACATCCGTACGGTCCGTACAGCTCGTACAGCAAATTTCCAGATTGTCTGTTAGGCTGAAAAATAGATAAGTTTGCTTGCTGGAAAAATTTGTTTTGCTGAAAATTTTCTCACTGTAAAAGGCATTTTCCAGAAATAAAGAAGAGCTCTCAAACTGGTTTTCCCCAAGAGTTATAGGGGGTTTTTCCAGGGTCACATTGACCAAAAATCTCAGTGTTTAAATGTGATTTAATGGCTGTTTGTTACTGCTGATTTTTATTTCTGCAATTTCCAGCATTCTGTAAAAATTTCCAGAATTTGTGTTTTCAACAAATTTATTTTTTCAGCTTGTTGAATGTATGGTTATGGGAAAGGGCATTTAACTACATGGGAGAAATAAGGTGAAACTGAAAACCGGGGTGGGAAAACAAAATTTCTACATGGTATCAGAGCTTGAGTGCTGAAGGGCGGTTTGGGACAGCAAAAAGGAAAAATTACAGCTGCTGATTTTTCACTCAGAAAATTCCAGCAAGCTGATTTTTTCATAAATAACAGTTTTACCTTTACTACAGCAGTGCTATTTTTCAGTTTTAGGACAGCAGGATGTCATTGGGATTGAGGGTGGAGGATAGGTTGGATGGGCATACAAATTACAGCGTTTGGAAGGAGAGAATGCAGAGTATCTTTGAGGAGGCAGAAGTCTGGGATATCATGGTGCATACCACACAAAACCCTGTTGTTGTGCCTACTGATGCTACTCAGTTGGCTGAGTATAATAAGAAGAACAATAAGGGTAAGAGGCTGATTCTAGACGGAATCAAAGACCATTGCATTCCTCATGTGAGAGGAAAGAGCAATGCCCATGAGATGTGGACAGCATTGTCCAATCTCTACCAGAGTACCAATGAGAACCGGAAAATGGTTCTGAAGGAGAAACTGAAAAACATTAAGATGGGTAATGATAGTGCAACTGGATATCTCACAAAGATTACTAATGTGAGAGATGAGTTGGCAGCGATTGGAGAGGCCATTCCACCCACTGAGTTGGTGCGGATTGCAGTGAATGGCCTCCCTCGTTCATGGTTGAACTTTGCTGATGGGGTTTGTGCACGTGAGACCCTTCCCACATGGGAGAGGTTTTGGGATGATTGCATTCAGACAGAGATCAGGAAAGGTCAGCTTGGGGCAGCCAAGCCAGTTGAGCAGGATGAGGATGTAGCACTAGTGGCAGGAGGCAAGAAAGGCAAAGGGAAGAAGCAGGCTTCCACAAGCAGTGGTGGGGGAAAAGGTAAAGGTAAAGGTAAATAGGGGAACACACAGAAGGACTATTCCAAGGTGAAGTGTTGGAATTGTCAAAAGATGGGACACTATGCAGTTGTGTGTCCGGAGAAGAAAAAGAAGAAGGGGAAGAACCAAGACGTGGCAGCCTCAGCAGAGATTGAGGACTTTGCAGGTTGTTTTGACCGGGAGTTTGCGTTCACTACGTGTGAGTCCTCTAGTGCAGGATCACCTGCCACACAGGTTCAGAGGGAGCATGCTTTTCCCTCGATTAGCGGAGCATCTTCAGGTATCTGGTATGTGGACAGTGGGGCTTCACGTCATATGAAAGGAGTCCGTGAGTACTTCTCAGAGCTTTCAAAGAGTGGCACTGATATTGAGGTAGTACTCGGTGATGACAGAGTTGTTAGAGCAGTTGGGGTGGGGACACTGACATTTCAGAGGGAGTCCAAACCTCCCTTGAAGGTGTCAGATGTTCTTTATGTGCCAGGGATGAGGAAGAACCTCATATCCGTCTCAGCTTTGGAGGACAGAGGATATGAGGTACTGTTCAGGGGAGGACAGGTGTTGATGTATCCCAGGCGCACTCCAGCTGATTCAGCTAGAGTGATAGGTGTACGCCATGCAAAGGTGTACAAGTTTTCATTCCAACCCCTTTTGGCATTGAGCAGTAGTATCGACAGCAGAGCTAGTGGTTCTGAGCTTTGTGAGATGTGGCATCGCAGGATGGGACATATGTATCATGGAGCCTTGAGGACATTGCGGGAGATCACTACAAGTGTTCCAGATTTCAGTACTGATCACTTTGATACTTGCAGAGGTTGTGCGATGGTCAAGTTTTCCAAATCCCCTTTTCCCAGCAGTGACAGCAGAGCGACTAGGATACTTGATTTGATTCATTCTGATGTGAGCGGTCGGATGTCTCATGTTTCCTTGAGTGGATATGAGTACTATGTTTTATTCATTGATGATCACTCCAGGAGGATCTGGATTTATTTCTTGAAGACCAAGAGTGAGGTCTTCAAGCGGTTTCAGGAGTTCAGAGCTCTTGTGGAGACACAGACAGGTCGGAAGATCAAGTCCCTGAGGTTGGACAATGGAGGAGAGTACACCCTTGGAGAGTTTTTTGACTATTGTGCGGAGGCAGGCATTAGGAGGGAGTTCACTGTTCCTTACAACCCCCAGTAGAACGGGGTTAGCGGAGAGGAAGAACAGATCCATCATAGGGGCTACCAAAGCCATGTTACATGATCAGGGGTTGCCATTGTTCTTGTGGGCAGAGGCCTGCAACACAGTTGTTTACTTGCAGAACAGGAGTCTGCATCGTGCCTTGGGGCACATGACTCCGGAGGAGGCTTTCTCTGGGAAGAAGCCTGATATTGGTCATCTTCATATCTTTGGATGCATTACATACTCCTATATACCCAAGGAGAAGAGGACCAAACTAGAGCCCACAGCAGAGAAGGGTATCTTTGTGGGCTACAGTGAGACCTCAAAGGCGTTTCGGATTTACATTCCTGCACAGAGAGAGTTGTTGTCAGACGGGATGTGAAGTTCGAGGAGGACAGGGCCTTTAGGAGGTCACGGGAGTTAGAGCACTATGTTTAAATTCATATCTTCCTCGCACGGCTTAGACCTCATCATCTACAGGTTCTGAGTCGGGGTAGGTGGTACCGCTCCTTTGTCGCGTATCCTAGCTATCAATGTAGGACAATCTTCTGTCTCATGATCAAACAATGTGCAATACTTGCACGAAAGACACGTTGGATTAGTGAAATTGCGGTAATAGTGTCCTGGTCCTCCGAAATTGTAGCAAATCAATTGTCCGCAACCTCTACCAGGTCCTCCTCTACCTCGGCCTCATTTGTGCCCTTGAAATCCTGTTTGCGCCAGCCCTGCATTCTGGTCAAGGGGTTGCATTTCAGCCTGAACCCTATAGGTGGGAGTTCTATCCATCATCAATTCATAACTCCTACAAGTACGCTCATCATGTCCCACCAACCTACAAAAGTTACAAAACAACTGTTGCGGAGTTTGCGTATACTTTTGTAACAAGTGGTAATTATCCGTGGTATGCTTTGCGGATACTTTACAGATAGCGCACCACAAAGCAGGCATCACGCTAGGTCCTGCTTGAGCTTCCGCCTTAGAGGAATCAGTCCTCCTCCTGCAAGGTAATTTGTAAAGACCGGGCAATGGTCTTTGTCATGACCCTGACTCTTTCATTTCATGCACCATACTTCTTTGCGCACTTCTGGTCGAACCGTCTTATCCTGCTTCAAGATTTGCATCTCAAGGCATGGATTCTTCAGCTGCGCATGGATCTGTTGAACTCCTAGATTAAGATCTTGCATCGGGGTCTCATGTAGTCTCATGGAAATCTCTAAGGCCTCTGCCTGAGTTGTTATCTTCTACTGCGACAATGCACTTCTTAAATGTGGTAGTACCGAAGCCACAAACCACTCGTGATGATGTCCATCTGTCAAATTCATGTTGGCTTTGCGGATCGTACATTTCAGCCTCTGATCTAACTCCCATGGCATCTCACCTGGCAGCATCGTGATCTCTTTGAATCCGAAAATCAACTGTGCTTCAGATTTAGGCCTGCTAAATTCCCTATTCAGTGTTGCTTTGATGTCTGCTACTCTCGCATTCGGGTTATCGTTGGAGTACTTAATATACCAGGTTAGCGCGCGATCCTGCAAGGCACTAACCAGTGTTGATTTCTTTATATGGTCATCTGTAACACCTTGAGGTTCCCATACAGCCTTCACTACGAACTAGAATTGGTCCGGATCCACATTTCCCAAGCCTTTGAATAAAGGAAACTTCACTGTGTTCGCCATACTGAATCGAGGTGGTGGTGGAGGTGGTACAAGTGAAGTTGGAGGTGATGGAGGTGAAGCCAGTGGTGGTGTGGGTAGAGGTGGTATGTGCAGAATTCCTTGTCTTATCAGATGAATATCACTTCGCGGAGAGACCTTCACGATCCCTTCCTCATCCCCTCATGGAGGTGAAATCAAGGGGTTGTTCTCTAGACCCTTATTTCCATCGTTTCTATAAATTCTTCTGCTTCGCGTAGACCTGAACATCAAGGTAACTGCATAACCCACTTTTCACACAACAACATTTTAATCCAAGTATTCAAATATTTTGTGTACTTACCTCACGGTCCTTTGAAAAAGCGTCACTTTGCCTCACTATAGCTAACTGAGGTGTCAACCACGAACTCAGTAACAAATCCTCCTATAATGCGATCGAGCCAATGATCGATGGCGCGCACGATCTTATCCTCCGATGCTTCCAATATTCGCACTAGTTTCGGGGTCCACACAATAGGACCGTCAAGTTTCCACCTTCCTTGGCTATCTACTAGCTTCGTGATCCACTCATATAGCTCAGTAGGGAAGGATGCGAAAAATATTTCGTGGATCTTTGTGTACAGGTAACTGTGTAACCACTGTTCTTGTGACAGTCACAGGTTTCTGTTTTCTTGTGCTGCGAACTCGTGAATTCTTCTATCCAACGAGCCTTCGATTTCTTTCTCAATTGGATTCCAATGATATGACATAACACATCTCTATGCAGATTTCAGTCTCGGCAACGAAACCATTTGTTGGCTTGAGGGGGCCTAAGCCAGGTTCAATGTTAGTTAGCCAAACAAATCCCTACACTACTAGCCCTTTCAGCATTAGCCCGCGGAGCGCAAACTAAAGTCTCACTCGAAGCAGTATGGGGGGATCCTGGAACCAAGTTTCCGCACCCTTGAGATGGTTGTGATGTCGGTTTATTCCAACTATACTTGTCTTGGAGCAGGTTGCTTTACTCTCTTCTCTATCCTTCAATACCTTCGCGAAGTGTTACCATCGGCTTTCATGAAGCCCTAACCAGGGGCTAAAGTCGTTTCGCGTTGCTAAGGCAGTAAGCTACGATATCTCCTAAACTACACTAAGTATCTTACTTATCTTATTAACAGATCTTAGTTAGCTTCGCGAAAATAGATTTTCTTACTGGCATTCACTTCACCAATATAGTTATTCACATTTGTGCATCATATAAGCATTAGAAGTTAAATTCATACCCAATATAACAGATGCATAAACAGGAAATAAAGACGCAGAAATGATATAATACTTCTCTTTATTAATACTTCTAGATGATTACAGATTCAACTCGCCCTGCGCACTCAGCTGCAGGGGCCCATGCACTCAGTTGCAGACTACTATGCCTCTGCGCACTCAGCTGTAGAGCCTCTACCTACGCCACGACCCAAAACTTAGATTTACACTTCAGATTTATCTCTCTAACATCTTCGTCATTTATTTTCCATATTGTATATCCCTATCTACTTAGAGATTTTCTCTATTTATACAATCACATGGTCTGCGGGCCATGGGTAGATCTTCTACAGCCGACATTACATTATCAAAATAAGGGCGGAAAACCCTATGACTCTTTAACAACTACGTGCTTCGTGCCCAAAAAATGCGGAGTCTTTACATTGGAATTACAAAATTAGACCAAAATTTGGGCTCTAAGCCCCAAAACTTCCCTTGCGGGATCCCGCACCCAACAGTCCCCAAACCTACTACTGGAACCTCTTTGAGAACTGAAAGACTCCCCATAGTCACTAAAACAGTGGGATCCAGAACGACCATAGCCACCTTCTGACCCACCACCATAGCTACTTCCTAATCCACTACTATAACTGCCTCCTAATCTTACATAACTTGAACCCCCATAATCTCCTCCTGATCCACCATAGCTTGAACCACCAGATCAACCCCTCCTAAACCACTGTAGCTTCCAAAATGACTCCCTCCTGAACTGCCAAAACTTCCAAAACAAATCCTCCCTGAACTGCAAAACTTCCAAAACGGCTCCCCCCTGAACTAATGTGTTGATGTGAAATCACAAGAGAATCACAGATATAATCAAAGAAATTGAAATGAATTTTCTTAAAGATAGAAGAATGCAAATACTCCTTGTGTTCTAAAGGGAAATACTAAATTAGTTGTGTTTAGATGTTGGTAGATCACTTCTCTCAAAAATAATATACTTGCAATTTTTTTCCCCTTGACTTTGTTTGCTGGACATAAAATATATAATATTAGTATTACTTCACACCACAAATTAATTGACCAGTATGAAAATCCCACAAGATGATAAGTCAAGATACATTTGCTAAGAGTGCAATGGCTCATCACTTTGAATACGATGACTGAAGTTGTGCTTGAAGAAAAAATTTACCAAACATTACTTGATATTAAACAATGAACCATTATTGGAAAAGAAGAAGAGTGGTTGTACTCTTGGTTGTAGATGTCTTACATTTTTCACAGTCTATTGGAAAACACACCAGATTTCTTACATCTGATCAAATTTTCAAATACAAATTGTGAGTTCATTTGAAGGAGATATGACAAGCATGCCATTCATACAAGTCAAGTTTTCTCTATGGTATGTTTCTTTTCTTTCTCCATATTGTTTTTTATGGGGATAAACAATTGTTTATTTTTCATTATTGTTTTCCATTACATTTGATTTGTGTTACATGAAGAGACAAATATATCTTCCACCTAGGTTTCATGAATATTAAAAATTGCTATCTACCTTAGCCTTTGATCTATCAGTAATTAAAAAAACACCATATTCAAACTAATTTTTTTCTCATATTCGTAAAACTTAGCTTCCACCCTAGGTTGTAAGTATCCATGCGATAGCTATGTGTAGGAGGCTCTGTGCTAGTAAATTTATGTAAAACCATTTCGTTCTAATCAATTATTATAGTGAGAATGCTTGGCACATTTTTAAGGTTAAAGTCTTGGCATAATTCTGAGGGTAAGTCCTGACAGTTGTTGCAAACAAATACAAATATTTGTACTTACAAATCTGAGGCAACTTCTGTGAGTTGGCAATGTCTAAGCTTTCAACTATCCCTTGGTATGAGTGAATTATGTATGCACAGTTTAAGCTTATCCAAGACAAACAATCCAACACTAATCTGGATCCTTTCTTGAGGCTACTGTGGAAGATTTTTTCTACAAAACTACATCATACTTATAGATTGTGGTCTAGGTGTTAACAGTGAGCACTAAAGTTATTTTAGTAGACAACCTTGTATAGAAATTGCAATGAGATTTTGCTTAAAGGTGACTTAATTGTATCACATTGATTTTGACATGACAACATCAGTAAAATGATATAAGTCGTTGCAGCTGGTATACCTATGTTTGGTGCATTAATCACTGTATGACATTGAAGGAATCTAGTGGTATTCGCGATCAACACTATTTCTTGATTGACAACAATATGAACCTTGTGTTGTACAACATTTGTATTGACTGTGAAGGATTTAAGGAGGAGTAATTTTGTTTTTGCTGAGCCTAGCAAGGATTGTCAAATAGATTGTTTATTGGTCCTTGTGGTATACATTCTTTGGATCTTGTTTTCTCCCTCAATTGTACCATTTTTTAAGATCATTTAAAATATTAGATTCATAGGATAGGGTACCATTAATCATGTGAGCCAATGATCTTGGACGTTTTCTGATTGAATTCTTCAAAACTTATTGCCATTTGATCTTCCAAAATGTGGAGATAGTTTTGTTGGTTGGAATAATGTTACGAGTTATAATAACAGAGTTTCTGTTCTGCTTCCACCTTGCATTATTTTTTGTGGATATGGGTAAGCAATATGTTCTTCGAGTAAAGAATAAATTCTTGTGTGTAGAGTCATTGAGTTTACTATGGTAATGACCGTAACATTTTGCAGTCTTTTGTTTGTTGGCCTGTGGTTTAGTGGTTGAGTGGTTGATACACGACATCACCATGTTAATGACCCAAAGTCAAAATTAGAGATCATAGTAAGTTGGTTGAATTTTATGAGATTTCTATGCAATATTAATTCAATAATTAATAAAAAATAGAGTGAGGCATCCTAAATCAACTTCTGTTTATAAAGCTTTAGAATTTCATTTTTGCTACATCTCTGCATCTTATTTAGATTTGCCCATTCCCATGTTGTGACTACATCTCTGCATATTATTTAGATTTTCTCATTCCCATGTCGTGATTGTTCCTCAATTTATGCCTTAAGGCATTTCCTTTGCAACATCTGGTGCAAATGCTAGTTTAAATATTTTTTACTTCAATTATAAGTAATTATGTTTTGACAAGGTGTACATAATCATATTATATTTGACTATTCATTATATTTCTTCTAACTAAACTATGATACAATACTTGTTATTTTTCAAAATCAATAAAAATATTTTAGAAAAATTGAGACATGGTATAACATTTAGATGTGATATTATTAAAATTTCATGGTAAAAATGATTAGTCTCGAGCTTTAATTGTTAATTAAATTGTCTATTGGGTAGGTAAATGTTGAAATTGTTTAGAAAAATAGTTACAATGTTTAAGGTTAATCTTAATTAGAGGTAGAGGGGTTAAAAACATAAAACCATATGATGACATCTCCATTTCCATATTGATTGCAACTCTCAATATGGAATTTTGTTGAGAACCTTTACCTCAACAACGAATGTCACTCCCCCAATTCCTCTTCTTCTTCCTTGGGCCACATTTAGTATAGTTTGTGGAATTAAAAGAGCAGATGGTAGTACACTCTGCGGAAGTGAATTCTCTCTCAATGTTCCCCTTACTGATACATGTGAATCCTTGCTATCAAGCATATTCGGAAAAAAATCATGGCTTTCACGCATATTCGGAAAAGAATCATGGTTGTCAAGCATATTCGGAAAAGGACAAAGTTGTTTCTTAACCTGCCCCTAAAACGCATTCGAGGAGATGAATTGAGGTCTTGACCTAAACCTAAAACCTATTTAAAGAGAGGACACCTATTTATCTTGATGTGTTGATATTGAAAATTAAAGTCTTGGCTTTCAAGATCTTTTATGATTTTTTAATGAGGTATTTGATTTTCTAACTTAATAATATCTTTCATATAAATAAAATCAATATAAATAATATATACATAACATTGCAATTTTAACATATTTCTTTTGATATAAATACTTTTAACATTAAAATTCTAATAATGTAAGGGAAAAAAATTATTATGAAAATATAAAATAAATAATTTTTAAAATCAAATAAATTAAATTTGATCTTAATGAAGGTTAGTGATTATCATACATCATATTTCTCTCTCTCACACTTACATATAAAATTAAGATAATATGCAATTATGATAATAAATGGGTGAGTGTGTATACATATGTTATGTATTAACAAAAAAATTACCCATGTAAATTAGTTTAATAAATCTAGAAAAAAAAAAAAATATATATATATATATATATAAAAGGTTTTTGCCAATACAAATTAGTTTCATAAATATAAAAGAAAAATAAATATATCAATTCTTATGATCATAACAATTAAATAAAATATTAAAAAATAATAATTTAATCAATTAAATTGCAAAATTTATGATATTTAAAAAATATTATTTTAAATAAAAATTATTATAATAAAATAAGGTAATATAAATTTATTAAATAATTTAAAAATTAACATTTACCAGTTATATATTTTTAAAAATTATAAAACATTAAAAAAAAACTACATTTCAAAAAAATTAATCTTTTAAACTTAATAAACTAATTAATATTAAATTCCCATGTGTATTTTCAAAGAAATTATTTGTAATTAACATCTCCTCTCAGTATGTGTATTTACAAATCGAACTGCTTAGATTCCAAATCTCAGATTTATGAACAATGTTCAAACCACAGTTTTGATAAGACGAGGTTAAGGTTAAACTGCAGAGCCGAAATCCCTCTGGTTGTTGCAGTCCAGGTTTGATCCGTAGCTCACCCGGAGAATGTCACAGAATCTTTTGTAAAAGCCGATGCGATCCTCCTTCTCCTTGACGTTTCCTTTCCCGCACTCCAACCCACCGTTGATGATGTTGGTAACCATTCCATATCCCACAGTTCGCAAGGCGGCCTTGTCGCTGCTGGACGGACTCCATTTCCCGGTCATCCATCGTGGCAGGAAGGCTTTGGAGGCTGGGCAGTCATCCATAACCACATCGCTGTCTTGAACGAGACCGTGGGATTGTTACCAACGATGTCAGGGTTGTTTATGCCATCGAATCTGATTGCCTCCCCGGTCGCTGCATAGTTGAAATTCCTAAATAATACAAAGCAAATTGAACAAATGGCGCATGAAGGTTAAATTTGATACAGATACTTTTTTGAGTGTGTCTGTGTAGAATACAGTTAGAGGAATTAAAATTGGGAGATATAGAAACCAGTGACCATGATAATTGAAGGGGCCCTCGTCCATAGTAGCTCTTTCCAAGTGCATCGGGCCATTGGGTGGTTTCATCGCAATAACCGGGAGGATCGCCTACCTCCTCTTTGAAACAATAACCCCATGAGTATTGGTCGGGAGGGTTGTCGCCCATAAAGCCAAGTAATATCACATAGGGAAAGCACAAGTAGTAGAGATGAAATATGACCTGTGGTTTTGTGGGAGGATTGTCCAAAGAAAGCAGCGAGCTCTCTTTTCCGAGTAGCGAGATTGCCGGTGGTGCCGAAGCCGGGAAAATCATTGGCAGCCGTAATGAAGGTAGAGTAGTTGTAGAATCCTCATGCCATGCAAACGTCGGCGTTTTTGTGCTTCAATAACTCATTGAAAATGCTTTCAGTGATGATAGATGCAACTGCCTGTCCACCATGAGTAGAAGGTGAGGGAGGAGACGGTGAGGGAGGTGTGGGTGAGGGAGGCGTAGGACTCGATCTTCTATATTGGCTTTGGCAACCTTGCCCACAATAGGCCTCCGTGTTGCCACACCATCCCCATATGCTGCAGCACAAGTCATCCCGACGGAGTGCTCCACCTGCTTGCTCTCCATAGTCCTGATCCGCAGATACAAAATACAAATTTATCATCGTCATTGCAAGCAAGGCGATTGCCATCGCAGAGAACTTCATCAATTTCATATTTTGGACACTCGCTCTATGTCAGCACTACATTAATTGCAAGTTTTCACTTGAACCATCTGCTGCTCAGCTTGCATTCCCATCTTCTGCACCTAAACCAGCCCAACAGATGTGGATGTGTGCTACTACCTAGCCTACGAACCTCCCAGGACAGCAGGGAGGAGAAAAGCTCGAAAATTGGATTTCATTAAAGCTTTTAATTCAAATCTCCGTGTAAAAGCCAATCCAAAAAACATCATACAATCTGGAGCGGTTTGCGGTTTGGAACAAATTCCTCTGTCCTCTAAAACTCTATTTTTTTTTCTTGGCCTGTAAAATGAAAATCTTCCCATTGAACGCCAAAGCTGCAAAAACAATTCACCGAGGACTGATATAAATTTAGTTTTTCTAATTTAAATATCGAGCGCGAATGCTGAATTTGAAATTCGCGAATGCTGAATTTGAAATTCTTTGAGGCGGATGAAGCACTGAATAGATTAGCTAAATGTCTAATCAACACTGGTCTAGATGTCGGATAGGGGGTTGTCCAAAATCTGCATTAATTACATTGAAGAGTGGAGCTTGCCAGAGGTAGAGTGATCGAGTTGCTGGAAATTCCATGGACATGTATGGCACTCATGGATATGTAGCATCCCTGCGGATGCAGGAGTGTCATGTCACATGTAATTAGCGGTCATTAAATAATATATAGGGGTGGAAATAAGGCTCGCCATTATATTTGGACTTCAAAAGTTGTAAGAGAGTACATGACTCATTTGAATTTCTTTCCAATAATCAAATATTTTGTTTTGTTTTGTTAGAGTAATTGAGTAAGCAACCAAACCATGTTGGGATATTTTGTTTTGTTCAGTGATAGTAATAAGGTAAGCAACCAATCTATGTCCGAAGAGAGTATATGATTCATTTAATTTTCTTTTAAAGTATTAAACATCTTGTTATTTCATTTATTTTTTTGTTATAGTGATAGTATTTGGTTAAGTAAGCAATTACTCAAGCTGTGGGATTAGGTGGATGTGACATACCTCCTATCTCATATCAACAATTTTTTGATGATGTAGTCTTATAAAGGCTACCCATAATGAAAGAGGTGAGAGGTATAAGAAAAATAGTACAAACTTTCATGGATATGTCTGACACATTGATAAACAAAGATTAAATGAACATTTTTTTTTCAATGTCCTGGAGTTCAAGCACAGTTGACCTGAGTTTTAGGTTTCAAGAAGGATTATCTTCCTTCCAAATACTTTGAGTTACCTCTCATCATTCACTCTAATCGAGTGGCATCTTGGGAAGAACTCATAAAAAGAACTCAGAGAAATATCAACAATTGGACTTTCAGGGCTCTTAAATTTTTGAGCCGCCTCATATTACTGAAATCAATATTACAAGAAATTTTTAATTATCAACTAGCGGTCATGCATTTACCCAAACTATTTAGTCAACATCTTTGTTCACTATGGAGTGACTTCTTGTGGAGGGGCACTACCAAAATGCGCAAGTGGGCATTGGTAGGATGGGACTAATTGACAAAACCTAAGGCCATGGGGCCTTGGGTATTCAGGATCCACAAATAATCAACCAGGCATATGGTATGATTAACATCTCCTCTCAGTATCTGTATTTACAAATCGAACTGCTTAGATTCCAAATCTCAGATTTATGAACAATGTTCAAACCATAGTTTTGATAAGACGAAGTTAAGGTTAAACTGCAAAGCCAAAATCCCTCTGGTTGTTGCAGTCCAGGTTTGATCCGTAGCTCACCCGGAGAATGTCACAGAATCTTTTGTAAAAGTCAATGCGATCCTCCTCCTCCTTGAAATTTCCTTTCCCGCACTCCAACCCACCGTTGATGATGTTGGAAACCATTCCATATCCCACAGTTCGCAAGGCAACCTTGTCGCTGCTAGACGGACTCCATTTCCCGGTCATCTATCGTGGCAGGAAGGCTTTAGAGGTTAGGCAGTCATCCATAACCACATCACGATCTTGAACGAGACCATGGGATTGTTACCAACGTCGAATCTGATTGCCTCCTCGGTCGCTGCATAGTTGAAATTCCTGAATAATACAAAGCAAATTGAACAAATGGCGCATGAAGGTTAAATTTGATGCGGATACTTTTTTGAGTGTGTCTGTGCAGAATACAGTTAGAGAAATTAAAATTGGGACATATAGAGACCGGAGATATAGAAACCAGTGACCATGATAATTGAAGGGGCCCTCGTCCATTGAAACAATAACCCCACGAGTATTAGTCGGGAGGGTTGTCGCCCATAAAGCCAAGTAATATCACATAGGGAAAGCACAAGTAGTAGAGATGAAATATGACCTGTGGTTTTGTGGGAGGATTGTCCAAAGAAAGCAGCGAGCTCTCTTTTCCGAGTAGCGAGATTGTCGGTGGCGCCGAAGTCGGGAAAATCATTGGCAGCTGTAATAAAGGTAGAGTAGTTGTAGAATCCTCATGCCATGCAAACGTCGGCGTTTTTGTGCTTCAATAACTCATTGAAAATGCTTTCAATGATGATAGATGCAACTGCCTGTCCACCATGAGTAGAAGGTGAGGGAGGAGACGGTGAGGGAGGTGTCGGTGAGGGAGGCGTAGGACTCGATCTTCTGCATTGGCTTTGGCAACCCTGCCCACAATAGGCCTCCGTGTTGCCGCACCATCCCCATATGCTGCAGCACAAGTCATCCCGACGGAGTGCTCCACCTCCTTGCTCTCCATAGTCCTGATCCGCAGATACAAAATACAAATTCATCATCGTCATTGCAAGCAAGGCGATCGCCATCACAGATAACTTCATCGATTTCATATTTTGGACACTCGCTCTATGTCAGCACTGCATTAATTGCAAGTTTCCACTTGAACCATCTGCTACTCAGCTTGCATTCCCATCTTCTGCACCTAAACCAGCCCAACAGATGTGGATGTGTGCTACTACCCAGCCTACGATCCTCCTGGGATAGCAGGGAAGAGAAAAGCTCGAAAATTGGATTTCATTAAAGCTTTTAATTCGAATCTCCGTGTAAAAGCCAAACCAAAGAACATCATACAATCTGGAGCGGTTCGGAACAAATTCCTCTGTCCTCTAAAACTCTATTTTTTTTTCTTGACCTGTAAAATGAAAAAGACGACACCTAAAAGCTGGTGCCTGTCTGGAGATTCAAACAGGTAAAACAATAATGGAGCTCATCTCCTAAGTATCTTCCCATTGAACGCCAAAGCTGCGAAAACAATTCACCGAGGACTGATATAAATTTAGTTTTTCTAATTTAAATATCGAGCGCGAATGCTGAATTTGAAATTCTCTGAGGCGGATGAAGCATTGAATAGATTAGCTGAATGTCTAATCAACACTGGTCTAGATGTCAGATAGGGGTTGTCCAAAATCTGCATTAATTACATTGAAGAGTGGAGCTTGTCAGAGGTAGAGTGATCGAGTTGCTGGAAATTCCATGGACATGTATGGCACTCATGGATATGTAGCATCCCTGCCGATGCAGGAGTGTCATGTCACATGTAATTAGGGGTCATTAAATAACCTATAGAGGTGGAAATAAGGCTCACCATTATATTTGGACTTCAAAGGTTGAAATAACCTATAGGAGTGGAAATAAGGCTCACCATTATATTTGGACTTCAAAGGTTGCTCGAAGAGAGTACATGACTCATTTGAATTTCTTTCGAATAATCAAATATTTTGTTTTGTTATATTTGGACTTCAAAGGTTGCTCGAAGAGAGTACATGACTCATTTGAATTTCTTTCGAATAATCAAATATTTTGTTTTGTTATATTTGGACTTCAAAGGTTGCTCGAAGAGAGTACATGACTCATTTGAATTTCTTTCGAATAATCAAATATTTTGTTTTGTTTTGTTAAAGTAATAGAGTAAGCAACCAAACCATGTTGGGATATTTTGTTTTGTTCAGTGATAGTAATAGGGTAAGCAACCAATCTATGTCGGAAGAGAGTATATGATTCATTTAATTTTCTTTTAAAGTATTAAACATCTTGTTATTTTATTTTTTATTTTTTTCTAGTGATAGTATTTGGTTAAGTAAGCAATTACTCAAGCTGTGGGATTAGGTGGATGTGACATACCTCCTATCTCATATCAACAATTTTTTGATGATGTAGTCTTATAAAGGCTACCCATAATGAAAGAGGTGAGAGGTATAAGAAAAATAGTACAAACTTTCATGGATGTGTCTGACACATTGATAAACAAAGATTAAATGAACATTTTTTTTTCAATGTCCTGGAGGTTGTTCAAGCACAGTTGACCTGAGTTTTAGTTTTCAAGAAGGATTATCTTCCTTCCAAATACTTTGAGTTACCTCTCATCATTCACTCCAATCGAGTGGCATCTTGGGAAGAACTCATAAAAAGAACTCAGAGAAATATCAACAATTGGACTTTCAGGGCTCTTAAATTTTTGAGCCGCCTCATATTACTGAAATCAATATTACAAGAAATTTGTAATTATCAACTAGCGGTCATGCATTTACCCAAACCATTTAGTCAACATCTTTGTTCACTATGGAGTGACTTCTTGTGGAGGGGCACTACCAAAATGCGCAAGTGGGCATTGGTAGGATGGGACTAATTGACAAAACCTAAGGCCATGGGGGCCTTGGGTATTCAGGATCCACAAATAATCAACTAGGCATATGGTATGAAATTATGATGGCTCTAGGTCTAGGGGGCCCCTCAAATTTGGAAGAAAATTTGGCTAAGGAAATATTTTCCTCTTCACAATCAAGAAGAGTGATTATGTTTCGATGGCACTATCAAAGGATCTGGTCTTTGGAACTAGGCTATGGAAGGCAAGGACCTTATTGAACGACATGCATTCTAGGATATCAAAGATGGTACAACTGCATCCTTTTGGGATGACTCTTGGCAACATTTACCTCACTTGGGAGAATTTCAGTAGTTTCAACCTATACAAACTCTTTCAAAAATACTTGGCACTAATAAGTTGATAGACTTTTGGAAATCTTTAATGGAGAAGCAACGATGGAGGATATGGAAGGATAAAGATGATTGGGCACTTCAAGAAAATAGCTATCCTTGGGAGGAGATTTAATAAATACTTGATAATAGGAAGATTAGAATCTATCACCAATGAGATATTTTGCGATGGGGACATCAATCATCTGACACATTCTCGTTAAAATAATCCTACTTTATACTTGTAGGGATTTAGACAAGTGACAATGCAATTTTCTGGAAGAAGTTGTGGGATGGCCAATGGTGGCCAAAGCTTACCACTTTTCTCTAGTTGACAGCATGGGGTCGTACCCTTACATGGGATCACCTACGGAGAAAAGGCTATATAGGGTTGTCTTCATGCTCACTATGTCTCCAAGTGGAAGAGTCAGCAGATCACATTTTTATTACTTGCATCTTTGCATGAAACCTTCGGGACATTATCCCACAAATTTTCTGGTGTCTCTTTCTAGACTCTAGATATGTTAAAACTTTATTAACTCATTGTTTTGATAATACATTTAAGAATCTTATTGATCTACGAGCTTGACAACTTTCCCTTGGCTTCACCCTATGGGATTTGTGGAAAGAAATAAATCTAAGAGTGTTTGAAATGAAGAAAAGGATCGCTGCCATTTTAAAAGAAACCACCCTTTGAAACATTTAAGAGACAACTTTGGCATCCTCTTTTACAAAGGAAGATTGGTCATCTTATGAGTATGAGGATTATATTTTTAAAAATATTGATTTACACTCTTCCATGATGATCCCCTCACCCAATATAGATATAGGATCAAAGGACCTACTAGCAACAATTTTTTTACGACTCCTTTAAAAGGCTTCAGGATATTAAGTTTCAACAGTGCATCCAAGGGGAACCCAAGAGCGATAGACTATGGTGGCATTTTATGAGATGATAATTCTTTCCCTCTACATGTATATGAATTCTCTTGTGGCATCATAACAAATAACTTGGCATAATTTCTTGCCCTAAAGAAAGGCTTACAAATTGTTGTTAGAGAAGGGTATCAATTGTTACAGGTACATGGTGATTCCCACCTTGTCATACAATTTTTACGAAAGATGTTACATGGTCACTAGGTGGATAAATTAAATCACAGTTGGCATATCCACATAGTGGTTATGAGTATTAAAAATATTCTCCTATATATTGATTACATTATTCCTCACCATACGTGGTGGGAAGGCAATAGGGTGGAAAACATATTGGCCAATAGGAGAAGCCACAATCGACACCTGGCCTTTGATGAGCCATGGAGGATTGTGGCTCATCTCGAAGACATTCAATAAATCCAATGATGGGTGCAACAAGACACATATGTAGCCAAGGAAAATGTCCCGGATGGGGGTGATATTAAGGATATTTAAGTGTAGGTAAAGGCGATGAAAGACCTGGGTATGAGAGCCATGATCTCCACCTATCCCGATCCCATCCAAGCATGGAATCCTCACCTCCCTCAGCTTCACACCCGCCTATCCTCGTCATATCACTTTAAAAGCAGACAATTGGTAGTAGTGGGGTTTCATTACGACATTCCATTTGTTCATAGCTTCCATCCATCATAGGTTGTTATGGCTACTCTCTTTCAGGGAGGATTGGTTACAAATCGTAGTGACCTTGACATATATAGGACACATTGCATCCAAGAGCACATGATTTGGGATTTCCATGACTCTATTAAAATATGTGCCATGATATAAACTTGTCCATTTGTTGATTTTGTGCATTCCGGGATTCTCTCCCATCCGTTTGATCCTCCCATGTATTCGTTTGTCTATAAATATATAGGCTCAATTTTAGGTTGGAAGATTCTAAGTATTGTTCATTCGAATGTGGATGGACTCCAACTGTTGCATTTCTCATGGTTGTTGATAGAGTCTATATTTTCGAAGGAAGGTTTGTATGTGTACTTCTTTGCATTGCAATTTCATTCTTGTCTACCATCCACTGGTTTATTTGTGCCCTATATCCTTTGTAGTATTTATAGTCCCTGCAGGTGTCAATGTTCTTTGTGTTGTTTCTCCATAACACATTGACAGGTCCCTATTTTGAGTTGGTTGTTGTGCTACCCACCTCATCACCCAAAATCTCTGATTTTGTGGGTCTTTCTTTCACCTATCTTGTATTGGTCTATGGTGTTTGGTACCTTGGTACATTTTCTATCTCGTTCTGATACAATGAAGGGTCGGGTTCTTATCAAAGCTACCCTAAATTTTCAAGGTTTAATTTGTTTTTATCCCTTGTCAAATCTACTCCTTTGGGAGGTAGGGTACGCAATTTAGTCTAAGCCTCATTATTTCGTATCATACCCTCCACTAGAAAACAATTGTATCCTCCTTTTTATGGTTGATGACATGTTCACTACCAACAGTTATGCCTCTCCAGTAACATTGTCTATCTGTTGTTGTCTCTCGTTCATCTTTCCTTTGTTTGTCCATACTCCTAGTTGTTATTTATACATAGGCCCCACATAGCGATTACCCATCTTTCATGGTGGCGCTTCAGGCTCATCCTCATCTCATTGTCGATGTCCCTTTTATTGGGATTTTGTGGCTTACCATTTTGATTCGGTTCCCTCAGAAGTGAAGAATGAAATTATTCACTTAGAGGCAACAAAAATTGGGGACCAATTATATTTTTTTGTCTCCGAGATCAATGGCAGGCACATGAGGTGGATTCTTGACCCAGGGAAATTCAGAAAGAGGAGGCTCCACTTCTTGATTCATTTTCTATGCACCATCATTGGAAAATTTGCTTCATATGGTAATTCACGACAAACATGTCGACAATTATTAGTTGTTTGTAGGTCAGGAGGAAATCAATCGAATTCTCTAGGACATTTGACACAATTTGGATGATATTGCGGTCATGTTAATATGTGTAGATCATTTTTTGGTGTCTGACTCAAATAGTGAGTCTGATGCACAACTAGAAGAACCATCAATCATTAATGATCCAACTAGGATTTCGTCCCAAGGCAATTCTACTCTAGTCTTTCTAGTAGTCATCTTAGATTAGTAGCTTCTCATGGTTTTTTCACTTCATTTTTGCAAACTGGTTGCTACTAGTTTTTATGTTCTAGTTCGTCATCATCGGTTATTGGCATGCCATTCTCAAACACTATTTTTTTTTTAAGTTTTACGCATAGTACAATGCATGCAATGTAACTTTAAATGGGTAGAAGAGACAGTAATGCTTGCTACGTCTTTAAACAAACATTTCTTTTCTAGTATTGTCTGCTTTAAGGTTTTGAACCAACCTCTGGGAAGTTATCTCTGGTACCCAAGGTCTTTATAGATAGTAATGATGAAATTTTGTCTTTAATGTTGGAATCTGGGATCCTTGAATGTTGGATGAAAATGAGATATCAATGTAATATTAGTTATCAGTAATGAAATTATATTTATGGAGCTTACAAAAAAAATGTGATTTATGAGAGGGAAAAAACTATAGAGAATCATTGGTGCTGCGACACACATGGAATCCCAAAACAACCAATTATAATCTTACGATCAAACAAGTTTGCAATTTTTATCATGTGTTATCTTAGGGCCTCCGTTTACCTAGTATGTATGTGATTTAATCTAATTATCTGAACATTGGAGAAAAATTTATTGCATTCATAGAAGATACAAATATCCTTGTAAGAAGAGAAAATTAATGTCCCTGGTTGTTTCGTTCCTAATAGTGGTAGCATTGATTTTTAGGTCTGTCATAAGATAATGTTGAAATAGTTTTCAAAATAAGTCTAATATGACGTTAAATCCAATCACCATATGAAATTTTAGAGTTCCTAAAAATTCCAAATGAAGCAACAACACTAGAAAATATAATAACATTAACTCAATGGAGAATGCACATAACAACAAAATAGAATTGCACCAACATTTTGACACAATTGCGAAGCTCAAGCAACACTGCATATAAATAACAACTCCCTGATCTGTGAGAAGTTTAAGCAATACTGGATATAAGTAGCAAAGTCGGTTCTTTCATTAAAGCAGTTGCCAAAACAAGAAGATGGAAATCACTTCGAGGTGATGGTGCTTCTCGACTTGATCACAACTCCCTACTTACATTTACTACTCGTCAACTTAATTTTTCTCTTTGAAAAAAATGAAGAAAATTCATTGGAATTCATGTATTTAAATAGTCTACATTAGAGAAGAATACCATGGGAAAAACCATGGGTCTGAAAACTGCTAATGCTTACAGGATAGGAAAGGACAGGACATGAGATTACAACATCCCTTCCATACTGGGCTGGAGAATGCCTCTTGACACAAAACTCTTGTTTTTAGAAGAATTGAATGCCTATTTGTTTAAAACCCATATTTCTATGTTTGGATAGAGGAACATAAGGACTACATAACTCTTCCTTTCTATTTTTTGTAGGGAATCTATAGAGCCAAGAATGCAGGGATTTTTTAGAATAAAAAGTCAGAGATTTTTTGCACTTACATCAAAATTTGTGCATACAATAATGAAATTGGCCCAGTGACAATATCTGGACCCATGGACATTTGGGTTAGTTTCCATGTGGGGTTTTTTGATGGGGCATCCAATAATAATTTTGCAGATGTGAGGCTTTCATTGTCATAAATCCTAGACATTTCTTCCATTTTAGCTGGTTTGGTGGCAGTGGTACAAAATCTAGGGGGGAAGTCATTGCTTTATGGGGCATATTATATTGTGCAAAATGGATTTCTCTCACAAAGCTTGATATTTTTGGTGACTAAAGAATGATGATTAAATGGGTCCTAAGGCAATATATATTTTCAACTCCTTCTCTTTTGGGTTGGATGCAAATGATTAGGAAGTTGATTGATCCTTCTATATTTGCACCTCCTTTTATTTTGGGTTGGATGAAAATGATTAGGAAGTTGATTGATCCTTCTGGGAGGTCCGCTTCACACACATTTACCAAGAGAAAAATGATGTAGTGGACAAATTGTCTAAAATTGGACATCTTTTCATCTATGCATACTATGCTTTCTATTTTCTAGTGATTGTGGGCTAATGATGAACATTGTTTAATCAAATATTTTTTGAGACATGGTGTAATAGTTATTTTTTTGCACTAGGTGCTCTCAAGCTAAGTATGGTAGAGATGTTATAATGTCCCTTCCTATAAACATTTTGACTCGGTAAATTACATAAAGAAAAATACCAATATGATAGAGATGTTATAATGTCCTGTCTTGTAAACATCTTGACTAGGAAAAATTACATAAAAAATAAAAATAAAAATAAAACAAAATCAGAAAAACAAAATAAAATAAAAATTAATAATTAAAATAAAATAGAAGTAAAATAGTCAATTTATGGTTCATAGTTTCTTGGTTCTAGGTTTTGACAACCCATGGTTTTTCCCATAGTATTCTTATATAAGAATATATATAAAATAAAAAGTAGAATTAATAATTGGTTAGGTTTGGACAACTCATGGTTTTGCTCATGGTATTTTTATTACATAAAAATAAAATTAATAAAGTGAAAATATTTTTACTCAGTTAAAGTAAAATAAAAATAATTAAAAATGTCGTTAAAATAAAAATAACTTCATGGCATTCCCCCATGGTATGAGAACTCATAGTATTGACCCATGATATTCATTTGGAATATAGCCAATTTAAAGGGAGGGATTAAATCTTAACTTGGGATCTACCAAGCGTGGAGAGGATCAAATCTCTTCTCACTCTAAAATAGGCTTGCATCTCAAGAGATTTGATCCTCTCGAGAGTTAGTTGATCTAGTGTTACTTCAAGGATTAGAAACTTTTATTTTACCTCATATGAGAATATGATGTATTATATGTGGCAAATCTCTTCTCACTCGAAAATAGGTTTGCATCTCAAGAGACTCGAGAGTTGGTTGATCTAGAGTTACTTCTGGGATTAAGAACTTTTATTTTACCTCATATGTGTAGAATATGATGTATTATATGTGGCATCTCGAATATGTAAACGACCTCTTATATTATCCAATTTCTTCTCACTCTAAAATAGGTTTTCATCTCAAGAGATTTGATCCCTCTAGACACTTGGTATATCTAGAGTTACTTCGGGGATTAAGAACTTTTATTTTGCCTCATATGTGTAGAATATGATGCATTATATGTGGCATCTCGAATATGTAAACAACCTCTTATATTTTTAATTGCCCGGAGAGGAGCTCTACAATCCAGTATAGGGTAGATGTGTAGGTGTAATGTTAGCACAATTAAAAAATAATAAAAAGTTAAGAGTGATATGGGGATGAGTGTAAGCATTTAAATGTTCACTTAATTAAAAATAAAAAGTTAAAGTAATAAAAATAATATAATTCAATTTGTTATATTTTGATTTTTTTTAACTTGTGATTACAATACCATGGGCCAATACCATGGCTTATCAATACCATATGCCCACAAAGCATAACTTATTTTACAATCAAAATATTTTATAACAATATGACAAGATTTTTAACTATGGATATCCACCCCCAACTTTACTGTGGATATTATTAATGGTTTTATTACAATACTATGGGCCAATACTATGGTTCATCAATACCACTCACCCATAAAACATAACTTATTTCACAATTAATTTTATAACAATATGAAAAGATTCTTAACCATGGATATTCACCCCCACTTTACCATGGATATTATTAAATTTTAAATAAGCTTTGTTACAATGTGGTGAGCCAATGCCATGACTTATCAATACCACATGCCCAAAAGACATAACTTATTTCACAATCAAAATATTTTATAACAATATAAAAATATTCTTAACCACGAATATTCACCCCAACTTTACCATTGATATTACAAACTTGTGAATAAGCATTGTTACAATACCATGGGCCAATGCCATGACTTATCAATACCACATGCCCAAACATCCTAGCTTACATCACACGCAAAATATTTTAAAACAATAAGACAAATTCTTAACCATGGATATTCAAGCCCACTTTACCATGGATATTATTAACTTGTAAATAAGATTTGTTGCAATATCATTGACCAATACCATGGATTATCAATACCACATGCCCAAAACCATAACTTATTTTGCAATCAAAATATTTTATAAATATTTTATTTTTATTTTATTTTTTAATTTTTTAATTAAATCTAAAAGGAAAATGGTTATTACTTTTGAGATATATATAATCCCTCTATCCTCATGACTATTAAAAATATTCCCATAGAAATTAAATCAAAGTTTAAATAAAATTAAAAATGATAATAATTATATATATAAAGATGTGATATTTATATAACATAAAAAATTATTAAGAACCTGCATAGATCCAAGTAATGATCCAAGCAATGACAACGAGCAAAGTGACTAACAATAATAGAGGAGAAATAGTGCAAGATTCTTTTAGGTTTTTCATTATTATATTTTCTTTGACATGATTAATCCAAAATATAAGTTTAATACTTTGTAACCAATTGAGTTTTTCTAACTTAAATACTTCCTTAAACATAATACGACATGATCAAATTTAAGAAGGGGTGAGAAAGGAGGGAGATAGTGACAGAGATAGAGGGTCGAGAGAAAGAGGGAGGTGGGAGAGAGAGGTAGGAAGAGAGAGAGGAGGGGGGAGAGAGATGGAGAGAGTGAGAGAGAAATGGAGTTGGAGTGTGAGACAGAGGGAGGAAAGAAAAATGTTATAGAGAGATAGAGGCGAGGAAAGAGAAAGAGTGACAAGGGAGAGATGGAGAGGGAGAGAGGGAGAGAGGATTAGATGAAAGAAAGAGAATAGGAGAGGAGATAGATAGGGAGAGAATTGGAGAGAATGGGAGAGAGAAAATGAGAGGAAGGGAGACCGTGACATATTTCAGTGGAAGGGAGAGAAGAGAACGATGGGGGAGAGATAAAGGAAGGTGGTAGAGAAAGGGAGAGAGAGGACTCAAGAGAGAGAAGGAGAGAGAGAGATGGAGTTGGAGGGGGAGAGAGAGGGAGGGAAGAAGAGAGACATAGAGGGAGAAAGGTGTTGAGAGAGAAAGGGAGTGACAAGGGAGAGATGGAGAGAGGAGAGCAGAAGGGAAAAGAGGGAGGGAGAGAAGGGGACGAGAGAGAGAGGAAGAGGGAGGGAGAGATAGATAGATAGATATGGAGAGAGAGAGTGTGTATGTTTTGTGGGTGAGATACAGAGAGGTAATGAGAGAGACACATGGATGCAAATATAAATATTATATAACTAGTCTAGATCCATCTTAATCCCAGATCTATGAAGCAAAGAGAGGGATCAAATCTTTCATTGTGCAAACATTTCCTCAAGTTTTACATTCAAAAAAGAGGTGCACAATGTTTGGGCTACACATAGGCAACTCACACCCACCCCTAATGTTGAATCTTAGGTTTCCCTTAAGCAACTTGTGTGCATTGCTTGTGGAAGTTTGTTACTTGGGATTTTTTCAAGTAATTAGTTTTAAGAGGGAATTTTTTAGTTTTCTAGTTACCATTGAAGGGAACAAGAAGATATGACTTGGCTATGATATATCCCACCAGTTGTATCTTTATATTAATTGTTTAATTGGTTTACATTCATGACACTAGCTCATAGAGTTGTCTTAATTTCTAACTTACATGAACAAATCATTCTAAAATTTTGATCTGGTTCTAATTAAAACTACTCTAGTTATTAATGAAATAATAAATTTACATAGAGATGTAATCATAAGAATACTTTTAATATTGACTTTGTATAATTGAGTGAACTTATTGTATAATTATATGTTCTAAACATACAAACCAAATATTTCATAATTGTGCCACCATTATTTAAAAAAACCAAATTCATATCAAAGTTTTAAATGGGAGAGTATAACCCAGATACTCTCTTAAAGGGATAACTTATAATTTCGCTCTTAAAGGGCTAAATTATCTACTTATTTCCAAAAAAACACTCTTAACAAATTAACAAAAATTTGAAATCTTTTTATAAAATTAAAATATAATTGTTGAATTGAGGCTTCTGTGATCCATATCAAGTTTATGAGAGGAGTCTTCGGCAAAAATCACATCATATTTCATATGATCTGGTTCTTCAACTCGTCGTGACGATGAACCACACTCGTGGGTTCAAAATATGATGTGATTTTCGCCGAAGACTCCTCTCATAAATAAAATATAACTTTTAATTAATAATAATTATAACAAAACTAATATTTCTTCACAACTACTTTTATTTATATTCCAAAAGTAACTAAGTACAACTTTAATTCTCTCTTTCTCTTTAGATATGGTAAAACAAATCATAACTTATTGGGTAAAAATAATTATAATTTGTTATTACTATTGATGACGTAAACTAACTCGGTGCAAAACCATAAGTTAAAATAACTTATCATTAATTTATAAAAAACAGATTTTTGCTCTTAATTATTTAACTTATTTACTTATTTCCAAAGAACATGGACTCTTAACAAGTTAAAAATAATTTGAAATCTTTCTATAAAATCAAAATATGTTTTTTAATTAATAATAATTATAACAAAATTAATATCCTCTTGTTAAAAGGACTTCCTTAACCCTTTCAATTCATCAACTAAAATAAATCTCGAAATGATTGCTAAACTTTTAATTTTCTCAACCTAAATGAATATTGAACTTATAAACTAAAAGCAAAAAAAAAATATTAAAAAAGAAAAAAGAAAAAAAAATAATATCAATCTTAATGAATCAACCACGTCGACCAAAAACACAGTGAAATATCAATCAAATATGAATATTGAACTTATATATATATATATATATATATACATATATATGTGAAAAAAGAAAAAAGAAAAAAAAGTAATATAATCTTAATGAATCAACCACTTTCACCAAAAACACAGTGAAATATCAATCAAATGTAAATAACCAACTTAGATCCATCTTAAGGGATCAAATCTCTTGAGGAGCAAACCTTTTTAGAGTAAAAAGAGATTTGATCCCTCTCCACTTTTGGTAGATCTGGAGTTAAGATGGATCTAAGCTGGTTTAGTTATTAACTATAATTATTACTCTTTTTAAATTTAATTTTAGCAATTAAAAATGTTTTATTTACTTGATAAATGAACCCTTTTTTGTTAGATGAGATTTCTTCTTTGTTAATTTTTAAATATTCTACTTAATAATGGGTTTGCTTACTATTTAGTCTATTGATATCTTTGTGTTATTTTCAAACACAAAATTTAATTAACACACACAAATAAATTCAAATTTTATGTGAAATAAATCATATTATTTTGTGAGGAAACGGTCAACCTACTAGTTTGATTCTTTAGCCCTCCTTTTCAGTAAGCAATAACTGTGAAAGAAATTAAAAACAACCTATATTTAGTTGAAATGCCTTGTTACATATTGCAATAGTTAAAACCCTTACAATTTCCTGCCACATCGCTATAAAAGAACTTATAAATTGAAAAATGGTTAAAGCAAGAAAACAAACAAACTCTTCCACTTCAGTGGCTACCTTAGTAGGAATCCAAAATCACTAGTTAGTCATCTATCTTCTGCGCTCAACCAACGAAACCCCGGTTAAGCAAATAGACAAAGTAAAAAAGAAGAAACTAATATCATTTTTCTTAGAAAATAATACCATGGGAAAAACCATGAGTTAAGGATGCTATGGGAAAACCGTGGATTGTCAAAATAATAATAATAATAATTTTTTATTACTTTATTTCACTGTGTAAAAAGGTTAAAGGTGATAGGACAAAACATTACAACATTTTATTTATTTATTTTAATTATATTATATTTTTATTTTTATTGTTATAAAGGTGATAGGACAAAACAATACAACATTTTATTTATTTTTTAATTATATTATATTTTTATTGTTATTGTTATCTACTGTGTAAAAAGGTTAAAGGTGATAGGAAAAAACATTACAACATTTTATTTATTTATTTTAATTATATTATATTTTTATTTTTATTGTTATAAAGGTAACAAAACAAAACATTACAACAATTTTTTTTAATTATAGTATATTTTTATTTTTATTGTTATTTAATTTGACTGAGTCAAAATGTTTACAAATGCCAAGTGCGAACATATCCAATGTTCAAAAATGGAAGTACTGACATGACTACATATTCATCATATCCAATAACTGGTGACTTCACATCAAGGAGTGCCTTAATAGAACACCCAATCACCATCAATCGGATAGACCGATGGACTACCTTACATTAACGTTACACATGTCTATCATATCTTATTTTTATTTTTACCTAGTCAAAATGCAATATCTTATCTCTATTTTTACCTAGTCAAAATGTTTACATTAACATTACACATCTCTAGCATCCTACCCTGAAAAGCACCTCTCAGCTAAATAAAAAATGAGTAATTTTATAAAAAAAATATTATATTATATTTTAAAATAAAAATATTATATTCAAAATCTAGAGTCCACCAACTTTAAATTAACTATTTTACTTTAATTATTTCACCCTTTCTTACAAACAAAAATCCACTTCGCACTGTTCAATGAAACATAATTTCCCTAAAACTAATGTTGAATAATAATTAAATCGATTTCTAAGGGCCGATATTGACATTAGATTAAATTTGTTAAATGTTAAACATTTACACTTGACATCTACACCATACTAGGTTGTAGAGCTCCTCTCGGTGCAATAATGGGAATACAAAGAATGGGAAAATCTTAAAAGTCTTGCACATGATCCTTTGCATCAACTTATTGACATCTCTTACTAAGTGTAAATAAGGGGGTTTTTTGCCACGGGGCTTTGGATTGACGGTGAATGGGTGAAAAAGTAAATAAGGGGGTCTTCAATAATATTGAATTCCAAGGGCTCTTACCAGTAGATCTTTAATAGTATGAAATGTCTTTTACGCTTATTCCTTTTATGCCTATAGCCCCTTATCAAATAAAATATTTGCAACCAAGTAATTTAATTGGGAAATTCTACCAATAAAATTTTTGCAACCAAGTAATTTAAATGGTAAATTCTACCAAAAATTTCATAAAAAATTCTGAAACTAATTAATGAACTTCAATGAAGATACCTAGCATTTTCACATTTTATTGTTTTAATTTTGATTATTTTTCAGATTCAATGGTTAACTATGAAACATGGATGGGGACTGAAGATTATAACTTTGATTCCGATTCTAATTTTAATTATGGAACATGAGTTGGAATACAATGGGAAAAACCATGCCTTAAGAATACAATCATAAAAACCATGGGTAAATGAAATGACACAAAAAAATATTTCTCTTTTATTTTAATGTGTTAGTATTTTATTATTATTATTTTATTTATATTATTTATAAAACATGAAAACATCTATTCCATACTGGGTCGAGAGAACCTAAATAAATAATAATAATAATAATAATAATATATTTTAAAATAAAAATATTATATTCAAAATCTAGAATCCAAAAACTGTAAACCATAATGCAACAGCCCTTACACCTATATATATAACTATATTTAGAAGGTATTTCCAACCCAAAATTTCCTTTAACATGGATTGTGTACAACAATCATCGAATATTTAATTAAAATTGTTCACACTTTTGCTTCTAAGGAAAGAGATGTGGTGTCCAGAAATAAAAAAAGGAGAGCGTACTAGGTTACATGGTATGTTCACAGTCGGATTGCTCGAGGAAGCCCAAACTAGAATTATATATCTCACCAATAAAGTTAATATTATTAGTTTTGGGGAATAGTTAATACTTAAGCACTCAGGTATATATTTTAATTGTTGTATGGTGTTTATCACAAATTCAACTCTGTTTCCTAATTTTTGGATTATGAGTTTGTATATATATAAAATTTGGAATTTTTCTTAGAACTTTCTGGATGTCAGTGACTCGTCCATCTCATGGATTTGATTTGACACTCCCTCGTGCCACGAGCTGGGAGATATAATAGTGTTGGTATTAGGGTTTTGGATCTGACGATCAAGGAAGAAGAAGGATTTACGAAGGTAACTACCTCCTCCGTACGCACACCACTATGACTCATTTGCATCATACCTTCGAAGACAAAATTGCTTTGCAACCTAAGTATTTCCTGCCATGGATGAGCGGATGTATTAATAGTGAAGGTAGAGTTATGTTGTAGGCTACTACTGACTGCATAGTTAATTTTCTAATTCCTTACCACAACTTGAACCTAGGGTTTTGATTTTCCTTTGCATGTTATTTTAACTTCCCATTCTTTGACAAATATTATTTGCGATCGGGATCCTTACTCTAATTCCAACTATACTTTTGCACTAATCACTCTTGGCACCATGCAAGGTAACAAATCCTAGTTATTCTAGCTTAAGTGTTAAAAGGTTTGATGGTTCATTTTCTTTTCTTCATGAATGATGAATTTTTCCTTGTGGTTAAATGCAGGACATATAGAAGGCTTGGGTTGTCTCGACTCTTTCAGGTATTGGTTCTTGCAATCCTTTTGATTCCCCTGTTTTCCTTCTTACGTATGGATTTTGGTTGAAAACTAATTTTTTGTTCCATTCAAATTTGAATGTAAGTTTGTTTTGCGACCTTAGTAGCTATGATTACTTCTCGTTTTACTTGGTCGTTGTTGGAACTCTAATGAGTCCAACTCGTGTTTGTAGGACAACCTAAGTTGCAACCTGGTTATGCCTAGGTTCTTACTTTTTATTTTTCTTTTACAACTCTAATAGGTTAGCAATTTATCTTGACATGCTCACGCAGGCGAATTCTAGTCTTGACCATCATACCTTTAGAAAAATTTTCCCAAAATCTGGGGTTTGTGGGTGTCTTTTAAGTTATGAGCAGATACCCTGCCCCTAACAAGGATTGTAAAAGAAAATGCCATGAGAACTTGAACTGTGTAGATGCTATATTTTATTAGAAATTAGAATGTTTCTCAGTAGGCTGTTATGTGAGGAAACATACAAATATTCTAATTTTGTTGGATATTCTCTTTAATCTTCGGCTATACTAGTCTTCAATAATATGTTAGTGCTCAAAACCACTTGATATAGACCATATTTGGCCAATATTCAGATATATCTATATTTTATTTGACTTATTCTTAGTTCTCTTGCACGCCTGCTCATAGATGCATGTGTAAATTCCGAGTCATTAGCTTTATTTACAGAGGGTTTGTTTGATTTCATAAGTGTATATTTTAAATTCATTGGTTGTGGAATTGTTGTTGATTGTTGACTTTTACTTGATAAGAACAAACCTACCAAAGTGGGCCTCAGTTCTTCATAGTTGAAATCTTAATCGGTTCCTCATTCTCATATGTAACTAAAAAATATTTGGGTCTATGGGAATGACTATGAATAATGAGTTCTCATTTCCGAGCAAAATATATTGTCATGCAACCATTGCTTATAAATTGTTTTCGTTTGGATATTTAATCTAACTTGATACTGTAACTGTACATGCATATACAAACCTAAATCGGTTTATACTAAACTATTATTCTAGTATTACATTTCTTTTGTTCACAAACTGTTTCTGTATGTCAATATGTCATTTTTGGACACTTCACTTTCAAGCAAATTTACATAATAGTCATTGTTTATACACAATAGTCTCACAAGTTGTCTACCATTGCAAGGTTTGTTCTCGAACTGTTGGAAAGATTGTCGTGGCTTGAGAACTAACCTAGGGTCTAGGTGTTTTTTTTTCCTTTTCTTCGAAATCAACTCAAATCACACTTACAGTTGGTAGATATTCATCATAGTTTCTCTATTCAGAACCATCTAATCATTAGATAGAAAATAATAATACACAACAAATTGAAATACTTATCTTTTCTTTAATTTGGTCCAACCACAAAATCTTCAAGAAAGAGAATGCTCCACCTAATCGACAAGTACTGTGTCTGCACAACAGAACTTCCACCGAGCTATTTTCTTCCCAAAACAGTTACTTGACAGCGACCTAGTCAGGTTTGTCTAGAGGCATTAAGACCTTTCCAGTCCAGCCCAAGAACTCAAACTCACAAGTCTGTCTTAAGGATCTCACTAGCCACCCACCAGCTCATGGATACCCCAACTAGTAGCGTCTTGCCAACCTTCAACAATGTCTTGTTTCAGGTTCCAAATATTGAAGCTTCAACTCCTCTCTTGGACCCCCTTCAACCAGGTACTAAGTCTCCAAGGTCGCCTCAGGTTTTCTTCCATCTCACCCTCTTGGCTGCCTTGTCCCAACTGAGATTATTTGTCTCTGAGGAGAGGAATATATGTCTTAAATTGATGGTAAATGAAACTCTCTCTTAACACCTTTTTCCCATAATTTCATGGATGCCCATATTTTGTATTATTTATAAAAATAAATAAATTCAATTACATAAAATAACATTTATGTTTTACCATCCACCTAGGTCTTTACCTGACCCACATTTTTACCAAGTCATTTACAGTAAAACGAAGCATTTACAACTTTTACCGAGGGGTGTTACATCTTCCCCCTCTCAAGAAAACACAATCATCTATTTTTTCTTGGCCTTTAAAATAAGCTAGAATATGCCTCACTCATATAATATTCATCTTCCCAAATAACCTCTCCGAGCTAATGTAACTCACTACACTTAACCTGGGTGATTGCTCACCTCTGCAGCATGAGTTTTTTTTCTTGTCTAGTTAAGAATACATAGAGGTTCGATTGGGAATTTTTCATTCAATCTGACCTACATTCATCATCGGAAAGGTTATCGTTAGTTTCCATTAATTATTATTTAAGAAGCATGTATACAGATATAATCATTTCAAACGCTATCACACACATAACCAATTGTTACTTGTGTATTTAGTAAGGTCTTCAACGCGCTTCACCACTCCACAAGGTTAGCAACTTGCACTCAATAAGAGGCCTCATTATATCTCATCAACAATAGCTTAATCCTTTTTACTTAGCCAATTGTTGTGCCAACTGCTAAGGACCCCATCATGTGGTTCTATTATAAATCCCAGTTCATGGAAGTATCAACTATTTACATGGTAATAATATCAAGAACCTTCTATTGTTCCTTTTTTTTGTTATTTTTAAATGGTGGATTACAACTAGTGCATTATCATACTAGGTAGCATTGTTATGTTATTATGCTTCAAGTAAAGTTTGGAACAACTTCCTTTTATTTCCATATTTAAGATGGTTATATTATTGTCCACTGATCCAAATATCTCCTTTATGTCTATCTTAGATTTCTTGTTGTCTTCTTCCATTGCAACACCAAAAGTTAGCATTCCCTAAATTTTGGTCTTTTTCCATGCTGCATTACAGGTGATAGATAAAAATTGTATACAATTTGCTTCTATGTGTGGTCATGACATTTTTCTCTTTCACATTTACACCCCTCTGTTAATATAGTATAGTGTTTCCTTATATATATTAGTGCTTGGTATGTCATATACTTCATTCAATCAGTAGGTTAGTTTAATACATTTAAACTATAGGGTCCTAGGGATTGTTAAAAGAAAACGAAACAGTAGCCTTAGCTCAAATGGCATTCACTATTCATTTCACACTAGCCAAACTTGTTATCATCATCATTTTTTTATTCCATCTTTTTTTTTTAATTTTGAGGGAGAGTCCCTACTTTGTCCCTACGATGGCTTGCAACAAAAGCTCTGTTCTTTAGACACCATCACTATTCCCAAATTTCCTAACAAAACGTTATCAAGGCTCTTGGACAACTTCTTCATTCCACCATTTCCATAGCAAGTGCTACCTTTGTTCTTGTTCAGGTGGACTTGATTCCATCCACATTGTTTATCCACCGATCTTTTCACGTAGAAGTTGTAATAATATATATATATATATATATATATATATATATATATATATATATATATATATATATATAATATATATATATATATATATATGATCCATTCCCTTCCTTTTTCCTTTCCAATACAACCAAGATTTTAAAGCACTAGATAATATTAATAGAGACACTATGACGACTAAATAACACAACTCAAAATAGTATGGCATACTTCGTATCAATAAAAGAAAACAAAAAATTCATGTCACCAAATCTCGTAACAATATATTGCTAACTTTCTTCACTTATGAGTTCCTCTTAACCATCATCTTTGTGTTTATGTCCTTTTCTTATGCAACTATTAATTAGGGTGTCTTGGAAATCCTTTTTCTTTCAATACATCATATTTGTGTGGTTATTTTGGCATGGTAGTTTTGTAAGCAAAAAATTCATTCTAGTCAATCACTTGACCAAACTTCGTTTGCGTCTATCAGAATCATATTTAAGTTATTTAACTAGGTAATATTAACTAGTGGCATGTTGCCCTTTCTATCTCGTAACGCTTCTATTAATGTGCTATTAACATTTTTTAGCTTCAAATGTTGTTAAAATTAAGTGTCATATTTCTTATCTTAGCTATCTGTTCATTTCTAATCATCATTTTACTTGAACCCTCTACCCATTTTTCAAGGCATGCTAGGATAAAAAAAAAATCTTAGAATTATATATATCTATATATATATATATATATATATATATATATATATATATATATATATATATACATATACTTATTTATTTATGTTGTCCTTTTCAACTTTATGATGTTGGCCAAAAAATTTAAAGCAAAGGTATCAAATCAACAAGGACCATAATTTATAATTGTATCATTTGGTGTTAATATAATTTCCCGCAGTTCCGCTAAATTGCCCATAAAATTTAGCATGCATTTACTCTTGTTCCTTATTGTATCAACTTATCTCAAATATTTTAGATGTCATAGTCATTTCAATTAATCAAATTTCTATTGTCATCTTGTTTTTCAATCACACTGAGCCTTCCCAATTGTAGGGTGGTTATAAAATAAACCATTTAGCGAGTCATTCTAGGATTTGTATTCACGGAATCCTTGAGCCCTCTACCCACACAAGGGGCATGAATTTCAAAACTATCTGGATTAATTTCCCATGTTTTAGAGCCATTGTATTCAGTTAATTTTTCATTTTTTGACTATGATCTTACTTACTTTGTACTTGCTAAATTTTGATATGATGTAGACATATTTTATGGATATCAATAGGACTGTTTTGATGTACTTCCACATTTATTTGGTATCGTGGAAGAACCTAGATACAATTACCACAATCCTTCCAACTTAAAGGTTCCAATTATATGATTCTCTTATTACTTCCGAGACTAATCTCCTTCTATCATACATTTCACAACTTATCTCTATTTCGTTGGTTCTTAAGCAGGTATCTTGTCCATCCATTCTACCGCCTCTCACAACCACTTAACTATTATAATCCTACATGCTAATGGTTTGTGCCAACTGCTCTACTATGGTAACCATTCTCTTTGTGGCCCCCTTATGAAAAGGCTTTCCAGTACAAAATTTTATTAATTCCTTTGTCAATTTGGACAATATTTTCCATTAATCCTGTAATCTACACTAACCATTATGATTGCATTGGGCGTATTTATACATAAGATATACTATTGACATTTTTTTATCTTTTATTTTCATCACTAGCAATATTTGTCATATCAATCGAAAGGATTCCAACCATCCCCACCAATCACCCACCATGGACTCATATTTGTACATATATTTTGTTATCATGAGCATCCTACGTCCTCATTCAACTTGGACAAGAATTATCCTTAAGTGTGCTCAACTGGCTTCCTTAGGTATATCAATATACCCTACATTTTTCTTTATATATAACAAGGGTTCTTGATTTTCCTTTTATTTGAATGCATTCATCATGTTGAGTGTATTATTATTATTATTATTTAATGTTGCTATAGCTATAGGTAGAATATATCACAGATAATAGTTAAATTCTACTTACTTGATGTCAGTGGTATATTTAACTTCTTTTTATACCTACCTCCTTTCTTGACCAAAACCCTTATAAATATCATTCTTAGGAATATCACTCTTATAAGTTATGCATAGAAATGATTATTATGTGAATTAAAAAAATAATTTAACAACCACTAACAAGTAGTTGTCCTACATATAAGCCCAACCTTCTTAGAATGATTTTACAAAAAACACACATCTTCCTTCTTAGAGATATCTATACTTTACTTAGTTTATCCATATTCATCTTTTGATGTTTTGGTGCATTCACTTCCTCAATGTTTCAGATTCATGATCTTTTCATTATCCAATTAGTAACGAAATATGGTCTGCTTAATTATCATTAATTTTCATATAAATATTTCAAGCAATTGTTGTTCTCCTAGGCATTCAATATGTCAATCTTGTAGATAAGGGTGGCCACAACAATGAGTCAATTAATACTTTGATAATTTAACCACATAATGAAACTACTTCAATTCACTCTTAACAACAAAAATTCACGCTGCTCTTGCCCTTAATCGGGCCACAATATTGAACCCTTTAGCTATGATACCGCCTATAACATCCCATACCCCCATTAAGAAAAAACATTTACAAATTACTATTTAGAATGTATTCCCAACAAAAAATTTCTTCTTGGAATGGACTGTGTATAAAAATCATCAAATATTTAGTTAAAATTGTTCCTACACTTTTGCTTCAAGGAAATAAATGTGGTGTCTAGATATAAACATAGGACAGGGTACTAGGTTACATGGTATGTTTACTTTCAGATTGTTGGAGCAAGCCTAGACTAGAATTATATATCTCACCAGTAAATTTAATGTTATTAATTTTGCAGAATGGCTAATACTTAAGCGCTCGTGTATATATTTTAATTGTTGTATGGTGTTTACCATAAAATCAACTTTGTTCCCTATGTTTTGGATTATGAGTTTGTATATATATAAACTTTGGAATTTTCCTTAGAACTCTCTCGATGTCAACTACCTATCCATCTCATGAACCTAATTTGACACTATCTCGTGCCATGCGCTGGGAGATCTGACAATGTTGGTTATAGTGTTTTGGATCTAACAGTCAAGGAAGAAGGAGGAGTTATGAAGGTAACCACCTCCTTCTTTCTCGTACCACCATTTCTCATTTGCATCATACCTCCGAAGAGAAAATTGCTCTGAAACCTGAGTTTTTCCTGCCATGGATGAGTGACTGTATTGATACTGAAGGTAGGGTTGTGCCACATGCTACTTCCTTAGCACAACTTGAACCTAGGGTTTTGATTTTCTCTGTGTTTTTTTTTTACTTCCCTTTCTTTGCAAATATTATTTGTGGTTAGGGTCCTTACCCAGATTTTAGCTATACTTCTGAGCTAATCACTGATGTCACCATGGCAAGGTAACAAATCTTGGTTATTTTGGCTTAAGTGTTAAAAGGGTGGGCAATTCATTTTATTTCCTTCATGAATTATGAATTTATCCTTGTGGTTAAATGCATGGCATATAGAAGGCTTGGACCGCCTCGACTCTTTCAAGTACTGATTCTTGTAATCCTTTCGATTCTCCTCTTATTCCTTCTTACTTGTGCATTTTGGTTGAAAAATAATTTGTGTTCCATTCAGCTTTGAATGCAATTTTTTTTTGCAACCCTAGGAGCTATGATTACGACTCCTTTTACTTGGTCGTCGTTGGAACTTTAATGGAACCCACCCCTATTTGCAGGCCAACCTAGACTACAACCCGGTTATGCCCAGGTTCTTAATTTTTATTTTTTTTACACATCTACTAGGTTAGAAATTTATCTCGACATGTTCACACAGGCGAATTCCAGTATCAACCATCATGCCTTTAGAAAAATGACCCCAGTAGGGACATTCTCTTTAATCTTTTCTATACTAGTCTTCAAGGCTATATTAGTGCTCAAAACCGCTTGACGGATTTAAAATTTTAGACCATATTTGGCTAGTATTCAGATATATCTATATTTTATTTGACATGTTCTTAGTCCTCTCGCACGCCTGCCAATCGATGCATGTGAATTTATTAATTATTATCTTTCCTTATAAAGGGTTTGTTTGATTTCATAAGTGTATATTTTTAAATTCATTGGTTGTGGAATTTTTGTTGACTATTGAATTAGGCCTCAGTTCTTCATAGTTGAAATCTTAATTGGTTCCTCACTCTCATATGTAACTAAAAAATATTTGGGTCTACAGGAATGATTGTTAATAATGATTTCTCATTTCTGAGGAAAAGATCTTGTCGTGCAACCATTACATATAAATTATTTTATTTTGGATCTTTAATCTAAATTGATACTATAATTGTACATGCATATAGAAACCTGAGTCGGTTTATACTAAACTGTTATTCTGCTATTACGTTTCTTTGGTTCACGGAATATTTTTGTATATCAATATGTCGTTTTTTGTTTGGTCCCTATAATACTAGTGTATTCCCATTATTTTTATTGTTAATGTAGCCCCCTATTGTTATTTTTGTGCCCATAGAAGCCCACTATTGTTATTGTTGTGTCCTTACATTATTATTGGTATGTAGGCTCTGATTATATTGTGACCCCTTAGACTCCTATATATACCAAGGAGGTCTTATCATTTGAATCATCCTATAATTGTTTATTTATGCAATGTAAAGGAGGTTTCCCCCTCAAAGAGGCTAATTTTTAAGTCGTTGACCTATCTTTTCTTCTATTTTGTGAGCTGGTTGCATAACATTTGGTATAAGAGTTTTGGATTATAGGGTTTCGCTTTTTCAAATGGGTCATCTTGGAATTTTTGATATAACTTTTTTTATACAAGGATTCTTGAAGCTTAATTTGCAACCATAAGGAGCCTAAATATTGATGAATTTCGTGTACAAATTTCAGATCTTGGTTCGCTATATTTTCAAAGATATGTTCCGATAATGTTAGGGTTTTTGCAGGATCTATAATTCCATCTCAATCAGGTGACCTAGGGAAAATAATCATAACTTTCTCTTTGAGCATTAGATTTGAATTTCTTAAAAAGTAACAAAACGTGCATATACTTTAGTTTTTCTTGTATCATTTTCAGGGTCGAAGTTCAAAACAATGAGATGTGGTACTCTGTACAAGTTCGCACTACTGAACCAGTCTATAATTTGGTCATCGTGGGAGACTGAGAATAACTCTTTCTTGAAGAATCCAATATTGGTTTGACTTATGGGGTTGGAGTGAAGACTCATAGGGATATCATAGAATGAAATTTTAGACCTTGGGATCCAAAACTATAGAGATACAACAACTTCAATATCGAGCTCCTAAAAAGAAAGAAAAAAGTTTGTATTTTTTTTAAATTTTGCATAACTTTTGTTTGAAAAATTAGTTTGAAGTGATTCAAAGGGAATATTGAAGAATAAATATCAATATTTGGTTCTAAAATCCCTCCAAAACAAATTAATTCTAGACCAATCAAGCCCTCATAAATCTCTACTATGACTCATGAATAGGAAGAATTGCAACATGATATATCAAAATTACAGGACCAAGTGCAACAAAATTCGCTCTCACAAAGAGCAACCAATGATGAACTAAAATAAGAAATGAATGGTTTAAAATCAAACATGGAAGGTTTGAAGGAATGTTTTACAAAGATACTACAATAAATTCTTCTTAATGATGAAAAGGTATTCCATGAAACTCATGAGGAGAACAAAAGGAATATGAATTATGATTTTAGAGACTCCAACGTTGGGTTTAAGAACCATCGAATTCCAAAGAATGATATGAGGGAGTTTGATGGAAAGAATATGGTAATATGGACACTATAGATGGAGAAATATTTTGATCTCCATGATGTGCAACACACACAAAAGGTACACATTGCATCTTTATATTTAGAACCCAATCAGTTTGTATGGTATTGATGTTTTTGTTATCGTAAATCACTTGTAACTTGGTCAATTTTTAAGGAGGAAATGATAGCACATTATGATGATACAAAGAGAAACATATTCTTTAGCCATATGATAAATCTCAAACAAAAGGCTTCAATGGCGGAGCACATTGAGGACTTTCGAAAATTGAATATCATGGTAACTAATATTCCAAAGGAGCATATGATTGATGTCTTCATAGGGACTTTGAAGGATAACATCCAACATGAGGTTCAGCCTTGGGAACCTAATTCATTAGAGAAGGAATTTAGGGTGGCAAGAAAATTTGAAAGCACAATTATGGCAACAAGGAATTCTACCACTCACAACTATAAAGATGAAAGTGTTGTTTCTCCTAGCATTTCACAACCTACAAGGTTGACACCACAACTATTGGAGGAAAAAAGAGAAAAAGGGATTTGTTACAGACGTGATAGAAAATATACTAAAGGTCATAAGTGTGCTAAGAAGAAATTATTCTACATAGATTGTGAAGAGGAGGAAGAAAAGGAATAAGAAACATCAAAACAAGAGGATATACACCAGGAACCAACCCCAAAGAAAGAATAAATAAATCCGACGATATCTTGTAATGCATTGGCAGGAATTGCCACTCCTCAAACTCCTAAGATAGATGGATATATCAAGAAGAAAAAGGTAATAATGTTGATTGATTCGGGTAGTACCCATAATTTTATTCATTGTAAGATAGCCAAGGGATTGAATTGCTTCTTATATTCAACACTAGAGTGTCAAGTGATGGTCGCAAATGAAGGAACTATAAATTGTTGTGGAAGGTGCCATAATATCAAGCTAACCATGGGGGAATATGTATTGAATAGTCCAATGTTTTCCATTCTAATGGGTGGTGCTGATGTTGTACTAGGAGTCTAATGGTTACAATATTTAGGGATGATAGCTTTTAATTTTCAAGAACTTTTCTTGAAATTTTTGTGGGAAGGAAAGGAATTTGAACTAAGGGGTATTGCAGGGAAACCAGGAAAGATAATCAGCTCTAATGGTGTGACAAAGATTACGAAGAAATAATAACGGGGTGTAATTGCACAATTATTCTCACTAGAGGTTCAAACATTGAAATCATCTATTTCTCTAGATTTCCATAAAGTCTTGGACAATCATTCCAAGGTATTTGAGATTCCCAAAGGCCTCCCACCTATTTTTGATCATGATCATGCTATTCATTTTATTCCAGGAAGTATTCCTCCACACATCAGACCTTACAGATATCCCTATCCCCAAAAGAGTGAAATTGAGTGTATGGTTATAGAAATGCTAGAGGATGGTATAATTCAGCCTAGTCAAAGTTATTTCTTTGCTCTAGTTGTATTGGTGCACAATAAGGACGGGTCATGGCATATGTGTCTGGATTATAGAGAACTCAACAAGCTCACTATTAAAGATAAATTTCCCATTCCTATCATTGATGAATTTTTGGATGAATTACATGTAGAAATTTACTTCACCAAGATGGATCTTCATTCATGACATCATCAAATTAGGATGAATATTGAATGCATTTGACAAACATAATTCAGAATTCATGAGGGTCATTATGAATTTTTGGTAATTCCTTTTGGCCTTACTAATGCACCTTCCACATTTCAAGGTTTGATGAATTCCATTTTCAAACCCTTTCTTAGAAAATTTGTGTTAGTATTTTCTACAAGATATAATAATATATAACATGTCTTGGAAGGATCATGTTCAACATGTTGAGAGGGTGCTCAAACTCTTGTAGGAGAAACAATTATATGCAAAAAACTCCAAATTTTTCTTAGGGGTACAAGAGGTGGACAATTTGGGTCATATTTTTTCTCATAAGGGTGTTAACTTGGTAGACCCTAATAAAATTAAAGCAATTAAAGAATGGAAAATACCCACAGGCATAAATCATCTTCGAGGATTTCTCGGGGTGACTGGACATTATCAAAAGTTTGTTAAGAATTATGGGAGAATAGAAGCACCTCTAATAACATTACTGAAGAAAGATGCATTTTCTTAGACTCCATAAGCAACTAAGGCCTTTAAACATCTTTGATGAGCCCCAGAAATAGGTATATGGGCTCATTTTGCCTATTATTCTCATTTAATCCAACATTCTCCATAGTTTTATGCATGCTTTTGAATATATTTATGTTAATTGAGTGAATGGGAATAGTCACTTTACCACAAAATCTAATACGTGTTTATTGCATATTTTTGGACATTTTTTGACCAAGATCAGGCATTTATGAGCAGATTGGCAGCCAAATTCGAAGAAACAAGGCTGAGGATTTATAGGAGGGGTGTCTCCTACACTAACTGACCCCTTCCTCAAGTTCTCCACCATTAGCTCGGAGTTCAACAGCCCACCAAAGATGATTTCAAGGGGCAACTGAGCAGGTCTAGTGAAGTGGCTGATTAACTACAGTTTTGGGCAACCAAGCTCCTAAAGTTAAGGAGGACTGTTGGGAGTCCTCATTTGCATAAGTAGGAAGGCTTCAAGCCTTAGTAGTTTAGCCATTTGATAGTCTATTTTCGCACTTTAGTGCAGCCCTGTATCAGCACATTTTCGAGCTTCTTCTTGCAGACAGTTTTTGTGATGTAACTATTATTTTTTTATCAATGAAGATGAATCCAGCTTTGCACCAGCTCTGATCTTTCTTAGGAGGTTGTAGCTCTTGGGGTTAGGCCCAACCCAAGTGCCCAGTACCTCCTTTGTGTACTTTTATGTGTTTTTCTTGCATTCATAGAATAATTTCTGTTATTTAGGTTAAAATCTTGCTTTGTTACTTAAGTCGTTTTTGGTGATTAAGATAGTTGTTCATACTTCAGGTTGATTTGACAGTTTGGTAACAAAAAAGATCCACAAAAAGGCTACCAAGCAGTCCTTGATCTCATTTCTCCCTCCTTGGGACCATGAATTGAGACCAAGGCACACTTGCTGCCACAAAAACATTGTTTTTGCCTTCCAATGCAATTGCTAGTGTTAGATTTTGAATTGGAAAAGTTGATATCAGTTGTGTTTTTCATGCTTAGATATGTTCTTGCTTAGTTTCCATAGCTTTCTTGCATGATTTCCTATCTATAAACTTCTTTTCATTACGTTTCTGGTTTCTAGGTCAGAATTAGGTTAAAATAAATAAATCTCTGTTTTTTAGTCTTTGCTTGGATCAGTTTTGGAAAGTAATGTGCAGAACACCTGTAAGGCACTCCATCCTATCCTTCCTCCATCATACAACTTGGTCCAGTCCCTCGCTTAAGGTCTCCTTCACTCATTCGCCATACTTTCCCAACTTGCCCTAATTTCTACATTTTTGTGCAACATTGCTTTCTTCATCCTTGAACAATTCCAACCATCTTCATCACTCCTGAGCTTCATTTACCAGGTCCTAGACCTCTTAACATTCCTACCCATCCTTCATCTCCACTTTCCCACTATTTTTCCATCATCAACCCTCTAAAAACCACTTTCGACCTGTTCTTGTAGAATTTCCGGTAGATCCCCTGCAGCCTCCTGTAGAAGTTCACGCGAGCAATTTTTCGAGATCTGAGCGCGGTGGAATTCTCCAGAAGGGTGCTAGGGACCCCTTAGGTCCTCTCCACACCTTCCCAACCTCCTGTAAAATCCCACTCCATTTCCTTTTGCCAATAAACCTCTGCACAGTCAAAAATAATTAAAACACATGCATAATAATTCTGCATAAAATTACTCAACAATACAAAAAGATGATTTTTCCATATTTTCCTTCAGAAGTAGCTTAAACACATGCATTTTACCTTTGCAATAATCAATGGCATCCATTTCAGTAGCTTACATCTCTTTTCTTGCACAAGTAGGGTTAGTCAGTAAAAATAGGGTCTGCTAGGGTTTTCATTTCCTTTCAGCTTTCATCTTCTTTCTGCAAGTAGACTAGCCTCTTTTGAGTTAGCTTTCATCCATCACAATTAAAAGCTTCTTCTAAGAACTCATAGAAGTTGTCTTAAGCTCGTAGCGAACTTGTGCCAACTGATCAAGTGATAGCCTGCAGTAAGAGCTATTACTTGTGCATATAGCACCGTCGCTTCCAAGTTTGTTATGAACTACCGGGTTGATAAAAGTAAAATAGAGAGTCCCAAGAGTTGCAACATCATCGCTGCAATACTGGAGCTCACCATATTTTTGGCGCCATTGCCGGGGAAGCGTCAGAGTATTTTGTGATTACTGCTTTTCTTCTACTTTCTACTGCTCTTCTGCTAAGTAGTTTCTTTCAGCAAGAGTAGAGTAGTTGTTTCATTTCAACTTTGCAATTTCATTTCAGCAAGATAGATTAGTCCTTTCCTGCTTTCATTTCAATTCCGCAATTTCATTTCAGCAAGTGTAGATTAGTATTTCCTGCTTTCATTTCAATTCAGCAATTTCATTTCAGCAAGCGTAGATTAGTATTCCCTGCTTTCATTTCAATTCTACAATTTCATTTCAGCAACATAGATTAGTCATTTCCTACTTTCATTTCAATTCTGCATTTTCATTTCAGCAAGATAAATTTCAGTTAGTTGTAATTTGCAGTTCAATCTATTTCAGTTTTTGCAGGTACCAAAAAAACAAAAACAAAAACAAAACAAAACAAAACAAACAAAAATCACCCAAAAAAAAGAGATTTCATTTCATGCCTCATAGGGACAGAGACAATTCAGGAAAATTCCTACCCAACAACCCCACCACATCACTGAGTCACCCTTCTCTCTTCTTTGATGGCAATGATCTAGAAGAACCTATAGGTGAACCTCCACAGATATACGAAGATCCTATAACAGAAGAAGAGCAAGAAACCATTCCTCCTGAGACCATGGCTGAAAACAGAAACGGTAGAGGAAATGGAGAGAGAGTAGAAGGTGCCTTTCCCATCCGAGAGACCAATGGGGACACAAAAATGAAAAACATAAGTCCCTCAACCTTACCTCAGTTCCATGGATTGACTACTGAAGACCCTGATACCTTCCTATTTGAGTTTGTTGTCCTTTGTCAAAATTATGACTATGCAGAAGATGAGCAAAAGTTGAAACTCTTTCCTTCTACCCTCAAGGATGCAACACTCCGCTGGTTCATGGAGCTACCTGGAAACAATATCACAACTTGGGCTCAAATACAGCAAGCCTTTAACAACAAATACCGGGACTACTGTAGGTCAAAGGATACAAAACAAGAAATCTTTCGCATGACCGTGGGAAGTGATGAATCTTTAGAAAACTATGAAGAGAAGTTTCAACTCAATTATAAAAGGGCCAAGTGCACACTTGACCCCAAATCTCTGAAGTTGGTTCTGCTCATAGGATTCCTTGAAGACCTTCTAGATACCTTCCATTTGCTAGCCGAGGGAGACATCTACCAGCTACCTTATGATGACATAAAGACTGTGTTTAGAAACCATTCTAGGGCAGCTAGAAAGAGAGGTAGAGGAAGTCAACTCTTAGCTAGTACCCCCTTATCTAGTACATTCCTTAAAAACAACTTTGCAAATCAGATGGAAGATTTCAAAAGCAAGATGAGACAGACATTGCCATGCAAATGGATACCTTGCGAATCCAAAAGAAGCAGGAGGAAGCCGAGAGGGCTTTGGCCATCTTTTGTCCCAGGTGCACCAAAAAGAATCCTAGGAACGAATGTCCATTGCACTCTATAGAAGTGTGTTTTGTCTGTGAAGAAGACCATCCTACAAATAAGTGCCCTTCCTTGCCCGTATTTAAAGCTATGTACCAAGGGGTTGAAGGAGCCATTGAACCACTCTACTTCATGAACCAAAGGAGGTCACATGGACCCAGACCTTACCAGCAAGGAATGCAAGGGACATCCCAGACTTACTACAACCCCAATCAAGCCACTTCCATGCCTTCTTGGGTCCCCCCTGCTCATCCTTCCTGGTCCACACCCCCTCCTTGGTCGTATCCTCCTCAATACCATACTCAACCAGCTACTCACTCGTTTCATTCTCACGCTCAGCCACAACCTTAGTGGAATGCACCTCATCAGGGTTGGAGGCTCCAATACAACTCTCCTCCCACTCTTTTGCCTCCACCACCTGCTCAACCACAACCATTACCTCCTACTCCTCCAAGACAACCCCAGATACCTGCTCAACCGAACCTGAACCCCAATAACAAACAGGCCCAGCAGGTATATACTGGAGAAACAACATGCCCTACCTATGCTGTGGAGATTCAGGAGATCAACCTATGATCTAGGAAGGTCCTCCCAAATAGCCAACCTCCTCTTAAGGAGGATGAGGAAGAGAAATAGGAAAGTGAACCCAAAGCCATTCCACCCTTTCCTGAGAGACTAACTGGAACCACGCAACCAAACCCAGAAGAAACTGAACTTCTGGGAGAACTTAAACAGTTATGTGTGAAAATACCACTTCTCCAGGCCATAAAAGATGTACCAATCTACAATAAGTTGATCAAAGAGAAGTGTGTCAGGCACCCAGGCATGCGTAAGAGAGATGCCCCAACTATTAATGTCATGGGACAACTGTCTGACCTGATGTTGGGACAGGTAATCTGTCCAAAATATCTGGACCCTGGAAGTCCTGTAGTCGATGTCCACATCAATGGCACCATAATCCCCCACACTTTGATTGATCTAGGGGCTGCCATTAACGTAATGACCAGGGACACTATGCTCAAACTCAACCTTTAGAGTTCCCTAAGAAAGACCTCAACCGTACTGCAGTTGGCAGACCACTCCACTGTGACTCCTAAGGGGATTGTGGAAGATTTCATGGTCTCCATTAATTCCTGGGAGTACCCTGCTAACTTCTTGGTCCTTCATCCAAAGGAAAAACTCACTGGGTATCCCCTCATCTTGGGAAGGCCTTGGTTAGCCACTGTAGAGGCTTACATCAATTGTCGAGCTGGGAGCATGACCATCAAGAATGGGCATATGTCCAAATAGCTAGTCCTATATCCTCCTACCCAACCTCTACTAGAACATGACTTACCTCTCTGGTTGGAGGAGGAAGATGAGGATGAAGTATACTCTGCACCATTGTGCACAATGGAAGCCACCAGGGGAGGTCCTCAAACCGAGGATGATCTTATTGAGAATTTGATTCAAAATCCACTCCCCACTGTACTGCCATTGGAAGATTTGGTGGAAGAAACCCAAGCCAGTGCTTTAGTTGATCTCTGTGTGGTTGATCTGACCTCTCTCTGAGTTAAGAATGTGGAATTTGGCCCTGAAAGAACCTTGAAGATCAACTCATCCCTATCCCCCTCTCAGGAGAAAGAGCTATGTAGCTTATTGAACAGCCATTTGGATTCTTTTGCTTGGAGATATAAGGAGATGAAAGGAGTCCACCCTTCAGTCTGTACCCATCACATTTACATTAAAGAGGATTGTAAACCAATCAGGCAGCCTCAAAGGAGGATGAATCCAGCCCTTAAGGACATTGTCAAAGAAGAACTGCAAAAGTTGTTGGATGCAAGATTCATCTACCCCATCTCTGACAGTGAGTGGGTTTCTCCTTTGGTGCTTGTGCCCAAGAAAAACGGGAAGTGGAGAATCTATGTAGATTATCGAGAACTTAACAAAGCCACCAAGAAGGACCATTTCCCTTTGCCTTTCATAGATCAAGTGTTGGATGGCCTGGTAGGGAAGAAGTTCTTTTCCTTCCTAGATGGGTTTAGCGGGTACAATCAGATCCAAATCAGCCCGGAAGACCAAGATAAGACCACTTTCACTTGTCCATGGGGTACCTTTTCCTACTGGGTCCTTCCCTTTGGGTTGTGCAACGCTCCTGCCATTGTCCAGAGAGCAGTACTGAGTATATTTACTGAGCTGGTTCATGATTCAGTGGAAATCTATATGGATGACTTTACCCCTTATGGTTATAACTTCCAAGAAGCTCTGACTAACCTTAGGAAAGTTTTAGCCAAGTGTATTGAAATGAATCTGTCCCTCAGTCCTGATAAATGTGAATTCCTAATGACTGAAGGGACCATGCTAGGTCATACAATTTCTCAACAAGGTTTACAGGTGGATCCCAACAAGATTACTATCATCCAAAGTGTCCCGCCTCCTAAAAAAGTAAGAGATGTTTGGAGTTTTCTAGGCTTAGCAGGATATTATAGAAGATTCATTAAAGATTTCAGTAAGCTAGCCTCTCCATTGTTTGGTCTTTTGGGAAAAGATGCTGAATTCATATGGATTGACAACTGTCAAGAGGCTCTAGATGCTCTGAAAGGTAAGCTGATAACTGCCCCAATCTTGAGAGGTCCAAACTAGGCCCTACCTTTCCACATTCACACAGATGCCTCGAACAAAGCCATAGGAGCAACCTTAGGATAAGTTGAAGAGAAGCTACCATATGCCATATATGTTGTCAGTAAAAACCTGTCCAAAGCAGAGTTAAACTATACTGTAACCGAGAAAGAGCTCATGGCTATAGTCCGTTCCCTAAACAAGTTTAGACACTACATCACTGGCTATCAAACATTCGTGCATACTGATCATGCTACAATTATGTATTTGATGAATAAACCTGATGTAAATGCTTGAATCATTAGATGGTTATTTTTATTGCAGCAATTTGATTTGACCATTGTTGATAAGCTAGGTAAGGAAAATGTTGTTGCTGATTTTCTGTCTAGACTAGATTTGCCTACAGGTGAAGAAGGGATGGTGGATGATCAAATGCCAGATGAACACCTGTTTTCTATTTTAGTACTCTCTCCATGGTTTGCTGATATAGCAAATTATTTGGTTTCAGCACAGTTTCCGCCATACCTGTCCTCAAAAGAGAAGAGCAAGATCGTGAGGAAAAGTGCCCCATTCACTTGGATTGGGGGCAATCTTTTTAAACTTGGCCCAGATCAGATTTTGAGGTGATGTGTCAGGGAGGAGGAAGTTTTTGACATCCTCCTAACCTGTCATGATGGGCCCTATGGGGGCCACTTTGCAGCAAAGAGAACCACCTTCAAAATTCTACAGGTAGGATACTATTGGCTTCATCAAGATGTCAGGAGATACATCAGCCAATGTGACAGATGTCAAAGGATGGGGAAACCTACTCAAACGATGAGATGCCCTTGCAGCCTCTTTCGAGCCACTTGAGAAGTGGGGCATGGACTTTGTGGGTCCTATCAACCCTCCTTCAAAACAGAAGTCCTACATCATTGTGTGCACGAATTACCTAACAAAGTGGGTGGAAACAAAGGCAATCAAAGCAGCAACAGAAGAAAAAGTAGCTGAGTTTTTGAGGGAAAATATCTTCTACAAGTTTGGCTACCCAAGAGAATTAGTCACAGATCAAGGAAGTCAGTTTACCTCTAACTTGATTGAAGACCTGCTCACTCATCACAAGATTAAGCACAAAACTTCCACCCCTTATCATCCGCAAGCAAATGGACAAGTGGAAGTTACTAACAGAGCTTTGGAAGAGATTTTGACTAAGGTAGTGAGCAGCAGCAGAAAAGATTGGGCAGATCGCTTGGTTGAGGCCACCTGGGCCTATAACACTACTTGGAAAACTACAACAGGTTTCACACCCTATGAGCTAGTCTACGGGAAGAAGGCTTTATTGTCCATAGAATTTGAATATAATACATTGAGGTTGGAAGCTCAGTTGGACCTAGATCTCAGCCATGCACAACAGGAAAGATTGCTTCAGCTGAATGGATTAGATGAACAGAGAATGCATGCCCTTTTCCACTCAGAGGTAGTCCAACTTCAAAGAAAGATATGGCATGATCGGCACCTCAAAGAAAAGCAATTTCAGCCAGGAGATTGGGCACTGCTGTATGATTCAAGATACAAGGATTTCAAGGACAAGTTGAGGACAAGATGGCTGGGACCATATATAGTGGAGACATGCAATGACAATGGTTCAATCCTTATTCGGACCATTGATGAAGAAGCCATCCCCATGCTCGTCAATGGGCATAGATTGAATATCTATAGGAAGCCCCTTTCCAAGTAGGAGTTCATTGAGACTCTTGGTAAATCAGTATTGGTAGTGGAGCAAGTCCCTGTATCCACTCCACCTACACCATGAGCAAAAAAAAAAAAACAGAAAAAAAAAGGAATAAAAGATCCTTGGGTGAAAACCTCTTGGAGGCACTCAGGGCAGACAGTGAGGGTGAAAACCTCCTGGAAGGGCCCCAGCTGTCTCAGACTTAAAAAAAGAGAAAAAGGAAGAAAGAGAAAATAAAACCTAATTTCTTTTGAATGAATTGCAGTTTGCAAGAAGGTCATTACAGGTTTTAGGAGGATCGCACAAGACAAAGACAGAGGACATGACCAGGCTGAATGCATCCCTCACAGTCCATTCCTCCATCACCGTTACCTTTTCCTAATATTTGGTCTCATTTGGTCTGAAATTTCACCTCCTATAGGAAACTTTGTATCTTCTACAGGAGGATCCTGTAGAATCTACAGCAAAGCCGAAAGCGATCTCAAAATAGGACCCGAGGGTTGGGGATCTGTATATGAGGCCTGTGAACCTCCCTGCCTCTATCCCTCGCCATATGTCACCCTTTTCCATCTCTGTACACTTTCGTTGCACTCGTTTTTATGTCACTGCACAGTCACACAAAGAAATTTTATTTCCTTCATGCTGCAAACAAAAAATTGAATGACAAATCAAAGTAGCAACCTTTTTCACTCACCATACCTGATACCCTCCATCTGTGATTCCTTGTCAGCCGAGACCCTTGTTCGCAGTTGTAGCCCTACTCATTTTAGCTTGAATTTCAGAAGGAGAAGCAGCTACAAGAAATCCTATAGGATTCCTGAAGCAGTTGATCCCTCTGAAAGATATACTCCAGAGACAAGGACAACAAAGTATGGCATATGAAACAGGCAAGGAGGTCTGTTTGAACGTGCGAACATCAGCAAAAGCTGAGGCTGAGCATGCAAAGTGCAAGCAGCAACAACAATGAAGAAAAGGGTTCCAAAATCAGAAATATGCATAACACGACCGCGACTGCACAGGTAAGTGCCTAAACCTATTCCTCAATTACATGAATCATATTTCAAGGTTGCATGACTATGGGAATGATTCAAATTGAATGGAATCGGTGCCCAGTTAACTGGCCACCCTCGTTCAATTACACATCCTCTTGGAATTCAAATGAGCCCCGTCAAATTCAAAATTGTCGATCAAATACGCAACCAACACGTGTGGTATGTCCATTCAAGAAGAAATATTCGGGACTGGTAATGGTGGCGGTGGATAACGGGAGTAAGGGAGGTGATGGTGGTTAGACGGCATGCAGAAACATTATGACCGTGACATAGGATCAAAGGTCCAGTCCGGCCACCTCATCTCCTCACCACGAATCACACCAGCTATTAAAAGACAACTCAGTTAAGACATTCACCACCCTTTGTTCATTTTGCATTCACGACATTCTCGACTCGAGTACACACCTACCACTTCCAAAGTAGCTAATCAGTCGTCCTCCACCAGTTTTCTGCCTTTTTTTTAAATCTCTCGCCTATCAGGCTCTACAGGAGCACAGTTTCATTCTACAAGAGCCGGGAGATTTCTACAGGAAGGGTTCTACAGGAAAGGCAGAAAACAGATCTACAGAAAGAAAACCTGGTATTTTCATCGAAATTCAAGCTCAAAAATGAGGTAGGCTCGGGAAAAATTCTCTGTGCATGATTTGTTTGAGTAAGGTGGTGAATTGAACATGGCATTAGATTGAAAAAAAAAAGAGAGTGGAAGTTTGCCTATGCATTGGAAAAAAGTGAAAGTCTGCCTGCATATTTCCCTAAGTCTACACAGTTTCTTTTTCTCTCAGCATCTGAAATCTCCTCATCCTTTTTCAAATTCTCCTGTAAGGAAGATACATGCAGCAGTAGAGGCCAGCCTGTGTGAGTGGAAAAAAAACAACTTTGCATATCTATCTATTTGCTGAGAAAAGAATCTGTGTCCTTATCCTCTGTTCTGTAGAAAAAAAAAATTATTTTCATAAACAGACAGTCAAATTCAGGGTGAAAACAGTTTAAAACAAGGGAATTATTGCCATTTGATGTTGTACGGAGCACATGGGAAATTCCTTCTTTGTTTCAGAAAAAACCGAATTCAGCGATCCTCTATTTTAGTGATTGACTGTTTTTTTCCCACCTGAGCATTTTCTTTTCTGGTTAAAACACAAAAAGAAGCACTCAACACCATGCCAGAGGATTCATGGGAAAAGAACCCTTAAACTCTAGCAAATTGTATGATCACCCTGAGGTGGTGGACCTTTTCACCAGGGTAAACTGGATATCCTTCTTTTACAGAATTCAAGGTTATGATGAGGAGGTGACTGAAGAGTTTTTGATGTCCCTAAGAACACATTCGAAGACACATGCCACAGTTAGTTTTAGGGGCTTGACCCTAGAACTTACACCTGATCTCGTCAGTAGAATTACCAGTCTCCCATTGGGGCTCCCTTGGAGCAAAGAGGAGAAATCATTGGGAAAAGTTGCTAAGAACACATTTTTCTGCCTGAGGAGCATCCTATAGAAGACAAAAATGGGGTTAGAAGGACAAGCTTGCTGCCTCTCTGGATTGAAGTCGGTTATCAAATAGTGAAGTATATCTCATGTGAAGGGAGGTTTAGCATCATTTATGGTTATCATTTCAGGTTGTTACATGATTTGAGGTATGGGATGGACTTGCCTCCAGCTAGAAAACTGAGCATCCCATATTTCCTCCTTCAGTATTTAATTGAATGTGGTACAAAGCTAAATTCAGGGGTCCCAGATCAATTGGCCCACCATGGGCTCATTAAACTGGTGGTGGAAGATTCTTTACACACCTATACTATCCCCATAGCTTGGAAAATCTTCAAAAATATGTCCAGGGATGATAACATCAGAACTTTGACTGAGAACATCAGCCCCTCCAGCAATGATGACGGGGAGCAAACTGAAGAAATTGAGAAGAACAATGATGGGGGAGCACAAGACATTCAAGCAGAGGGCAAAACAGAGAAAGAACAAAAGGAAAAAGAGGAATTTGACAAGATTGCTGAGCCTAAGACAGAAAAGGAGACAACAACAAAAACAAAGAAGGGAAAAAGGACAAAGATTGGAAAGAAAAAGGCCAAGAAAGCCCAAAAGAAGACTGCCATAGCCAAGGTAGGCACCCAACAAGAGAAAGAAAAGACATACCCTGAGATATCAGTGACACAAGCAGAAATAGTGGGCATAGATATTTCTACAGGAAGTGAAGGAAAAGAACAACACAAAGAAAAATCCTCTGAAATGTTGGCAAGGGAAGCAGTAGCTGTGCTTGTTGCATTAAGCACACCTACAAAACAAAAAGGAAAAAAGAAAAAGCCAAACCTCCATGTACTTTAAATCCAGAAAAAGCACAAGGATCAAAGTGGGCAAACCCCAGCCACCATCAAAGGAACCAATTGTCATTGAGGACTCACCCACTAAAAAGAAGGAAGAGTCTCCTTCCAGGATATCTATCACCTATGAAAGAGGAAGCCCAAAAACCTCCACATGGAAAGAGAAAATTAAGTTGATGGACTCAAAGGCAGTTCTACAGGAAGCTGAAACATCTCTACAGGAAACTCTAGCCAAGTTAAAAGAAACTGAGAAATTGGAGGAGAAGGCAGCCAAACAGTCACAAGGGGAGAGCAAGGCCAAAGAAATACCTGAACCAACCCCTCAGCCTAATTTGGGCTCATATTACAATCTGTTAGAGGGTGGGAAAATCATCCCACAGAAATTTGTTGTACCTTTATTCTTTGAATTAGAAAAAGAGAGGGTCAGAACACACACATGGATGCAAATCGCCAAATCTAAAGGAGTTGAGGACATAGGCCACATGGAGGACAAGCTAAAGGAATTAAGAGGGGAGTTGGCCATGGTGAGGCACATAGAAAGCAGCAAAAGAGCCCAGCTACAAGAGGAGAATGAGCTGCTGAAAAAGCAGTTGCAGCTACAGGAAGTTCATAAGGGAGATAGGCTGTCCATTTTGGGAGGGCAACAGCAGCAAGAAGGCCCTCCAACAAACAAGGAAACAACCGAGAAACAGCAGAAAGAGGGAGAGCTACAAGCTGAGGTTGAGATGCTAACGAAACTGCTGCAAGAAAAGGAGTCTCAGGTAGCAGAAGAAGTACAGGTTTTAAAACAACAGTTGCAAGAAAAAGAAGCCCAAATGGCTTGCATGGCCAGCTGGGCAATAGAAGCCTTGCAATGTAGGAAACCTGCTAAATCCTATGCATTATATCTTAAAGACCAATGGTTGCAATTTCAAATTAACACATTGGCCCAAAGGGGCACCATTCCATTCCAGAATTACAATCAGTTTATGCATTTGTGTGACGGTAGTTGAGCTGAAGATAAGGCCAAGTTGGCATAATTCTATTTACACAACTTGGCGCTTCCTAACATGAATCTATGGGACCCAAACACTGCATTAGGAGATTTGAAACTCATGGCCATGGCTTCTTGGTTAAGCCATGAGGAAAAGAGGGCAGTAGAGATTCAGAATATTATGGCTAGGGAGCTAAGTGAGCCACTCATGATCAGGGTAGAACCAGAAGATCCCTCAACTCTTATATATTCCCATCGGCACCTTGCAGACAACCCTCACATTGCACCTGACTATGTTGAAAGGCAAGCTCATGCCATTGCTCACTTTGAAGATATGGAAAGACTGTTTGGTGATAATTGCATTCATGCTTGCACAAGGAGATGGAACACATTGTCCCATAGTCTGAAAATAAGAGAGTACCACTCCCAAACCAGAATGAGGGAGGCTATGAGAAGAGTACCCCTATACAAAAAATCAATGCAGAACTTGAAAGCGAATTGGATTGGCCTTAAGTTCAGCCCTCCACTACTGTTAGGGATGTCAGAAGCGGTCAAGGAAGAAGAGGAACAAAGACAATGGGAGGAAGTATACAGAAAGGCAGGTTTTCATGATAGAGAAGAGGACATCACCTTAGAGGCCTGGGATGTCAGAGAGATAGTCAAAGAAATCAAAGATGATGAACTGGATTAGTTACTTAGAGGATGAGCAACACATTTAGCAGGGGGTGATGATGAGCCCCGAAAATGGGTAACTATATGGGCTCATTTTGCCTATTATTCTCATTTAATCCACCATTCTCCATAGTTTTATGCATTCTTTTGAATATATTTATGTTAATTGAGTGAATGGGAATAATCACTTTACCACAAAGTCTAATACGCGTTTATTGCAGATTTTTGGACATTTTTGGACCAAGATCAGGCATTTATGAAGAGATTGGCAGCCAAATTCGAAGAAACAAGGCTAAGGATTTATAGGAGGGGTGTCTCCTACACTAAATGACCCCTTCCTTGAGTTCTCCACCATCAGCTTGAAGTTCAATAGCCCACCAAAGATGATTTCAGGGGGCAGCCGAGCAGGTCTAGTGAAGTGGCTGATTAACTATAGTTTTGGGCAGCCAAGCTCCTAAAGTTAAGGAGGACTGTTGGGAGTCCTCGTTTGCATAAGTAGGAAGGCTTCAAGCCTTAGTAGCTTAGCCATTTGATAGTCTATTTTCGCACTTTAGTGCAGCCTTATATCAACACATTTTTGAGCTTCTCCTTGCAGACAGTTTTTGTGATGTAACTATTATTTTTTTATCAATGAAGATGAATCCAGCTTTGCACCAGCTCTGATCTTTCTTAGGAGATTGTAGCTCTTGTATTTGGGCCTAACCCAAGTGCCCAGTACCTCCTTTATGTACTTTTATGTGTTTTTATTGCATTCGTAGAATAATTTCTGTTATTTAGGTTAAAATCTTGCTTTGTTACTTAGGTTGTTTTTGGTGATTAAGATAGTTTTTCATGCTTCAGGTTGATTTGACAGTTTGGTAACAGAAAAGATCCACAAAAAGGCTACCAAGCAGTCCTTGATCTCATTTCTCCCTCATTGGGACCATGAATTGAGACCAAGGCACACTTGCTGCCACAAAAACATTGTTTTTGCCTTTCAATGCAATTGCTAGTGTTAGATTTTGAATTGGAAAAGTTGATATCAGTTGTGTTTTTCATGCTTAGATCTATTCTTGCTTAGTTTCCATGGCTTTCTTGCATGATTTCCTGCATGTTTCTGGTTTCTAGGTCAAAATAGATAAATCTCTGTTTTTTAGTCTTTGCTTGGATCAGTTTTGGAAAGTAATGTGCAGAACACCTATAAGACACTCCATCCTATCCTTCCTCCATCATACAACTTGGTCCAGTCCCTCGCTGAAGGTCTCCTTCACTCATTTTCCATACTTTCCCAACTTGCCCTAATTTCTACATTTTTGTGCAACATTTCTTTCTTCATCCTTGAACAAATCCAACCATATTCATCACTCCTGAGCTTCATTTACCAGGTCCTAGACCTCTTAACATCCCTACCCATCCTTCATCTCCACTTTCCCACCGTTTTTCCACCATCAACCCTCTCAAACCCACTTTCAGTATGTTCCTGTAGAATTTCCTGTAGATCCCCTGCAGCCTCCTGTAGAAGTTCACACGAGTGATTTTTCGAGATCTGAGAGCGGTGGAAATCTCCAGAAGGATGCTAGGGACCCCTTACGTCCTCTCCACACCTTCCCAACCTCCTGCAAACGTCCACTCCATTTCCTTTCGCCAATAAACCTCTGCACAGTAAAAAATAGTTAAAACACATGCATAATAATTCTGCATAAAATTACTCAACAATACAAAAAGATGATTTTTCCATATTTTCCTTTAGAAGTAGCTTAAACACATGCATTTTACCTTTGCAATAATCAATGGCATCCATTTGAGTAGCTTACATCTCTTTTCTTGAACAAGTAGGGTTAATCGGTAAAACTAAGGTTTGCTAGGGTTTGCATTTCCTTTCAGCTTTCGTCTTCTTTCTGCAAGTAGACTAGCCTCTTTTGAGTTAGCTTTCATCCATCACAGTTAAAAGCTTCTTCTAAGAACTCATAGAAATTGGCTTAAGCTCCTAGTGAACTTGTGCCAGCTGATCAAGTGTCAGCTTGCAGTAAGAGCTAGTAGTTGTGCATATAACACCATCGCTTCCAAGTTTGTTACGAACTACCGGGTTGATAATAGTAAAGTAGGGAGTCCCAGGAGTTGCAACATCATTGTTGCAATACTGGAGCTCACCAATCTTAAAGAGGAAATGTGGCAAGCTTCGAACTTAGTTATGCCAAACTTCACAAAAACCTTTATTGTGGAATGTGATGCTTCAAGAAATGGAATTGGTGTTGTTTTAATGCAAGAAGAAAGGCCCATTGCTTTTGAAAGTCATCCAATCAATGGAAAATATTTACACAAATCTATTTATGAGAAGGAAATGTTGGAAATACTACATGCACTAAAACAATGTATACCTTAATGGGAAAACACTTTAAGGTAAAAATAGATCATGATAGTCTTAAATACTTTTTGGAACAAATATTATCTTCAGAAGAGTAGTAAACTGGGTCACAAAGATGTTGGGTTATGACTGTGAAATCAACTATAAAATAGGGAAGCAAAATGTTGTTGCGGATGCACTCTCAAGAAAGGATGTGGATGTGGAAACATTGCTTTTTCCATTTCTATTATCCAACCTGATTGGATAAACGAAGCAAGGGATGAATGGAAGAACGATGAAGAGGTGTGGACACTCATTCAAAAGTTGTAATAAGATCCTACTACATTTGATATGTTTCGCTGGAAAAGTGATTCCTTATGGTACAAAGATCACTTATATCTTTGTCAAAACTCCCAAGTCAAGCAAAATATTCTTTTGGAATTGCACACCTCCCCCATAGGAGGGAATTTGGGATTTTTAAAAACTTACTGTAGAATTTTCCCACTGTAGATCACTAGATAATGCAATATACTAAAGCAAAATACTTGATATACTTCTACAAAAAAACGTGCAGAAGCTTAATCGATTATGAGAAAGATCAAATAGAACACATATAACAGAGAATGAGAAAGCAATCACACATGAACACAGAAGAATACTCTGGGGAAAGCCTCAGCTAAAAGCCCCAATCTCTGTATTATCATACAAGTGGAAATATGTCCGGATTACACAAAGCTTTAGCTCACAAGCTATCCAACTCTTAGTACAATCCCTCAATACAACTCATAGACTGAACAGACACAACATATGCCTTCCCTTAGTCCTCCAAGCCTCCTATTTCTTTGTGCAGTTTCTCCTAGGTCCTCTAGTTGCCACCTGTGTGAATTGACCTCTCACACAACTCACCAAACTCAGAAGTAACTGCGCAATCTCCAAGGAATGAATTCCTTCTGCATGCAAGAGATATCCTCAATGGAATATTCTTGCAACTGATAGTACACTGTCCCATCATCTGATCTCAATTGGGTCTCTAATTGAACTAACATGCATGAGTTATTTATGAGAGAATATTTAGTTATTTGAAGTGCAGTAGTTACATGCATGCATGCATTAACTAACTGAACTCACAATTAGTTCCACAAACTGTTGGAACTAATCTAACTGGACTTAACTTAGTTAACTGAGCTAACTAATTACAACTCAAAGTACAACTCATCCTGATCTCCTTAATCAAGGGATAACTTCCTCAATCAAAGGGGAAACTGTTGCATGTCTTCACATAGACTTCATGTTTGATTTTCTACAACTAATTAACTCAAGATGAATTAATTAATTATTTTACAAACAACTGCTAAAATCAAATTCGAATTTTAATTCTCAATTTTAGTTCAGGGACTAACTAAAATTGGAATGTATCCCGAAATGCTATTTATAACAGTGCTATTTTTAACACTTCTATTTTTAGCATTTATCTTTGCTATTTTCAACACTTACCACAGGGTCAAGAAGAATTTTTTTGGGATGGCCTTAAATATGATATTTAGAAGTTTGTGGCAAAATGTTTACTTTTCCAACAAAATAAAGGTGAAACAATTAAGACCCCAGGTCTGTTAAAACCTTTATCCATTCCAAGTCAGCATTGGGAGGAGGTCTCAATGGATTTTATCACAAGTTTACCCAAGTCTAAAGGACAAAGATCCCAATTTCTACTGCATTTATGTTAAAAATTCAAAATCTACATGGAAACCCAAAGATTGTTGTAAGTGACAGAGATCCCATTTTCACTGGAAATTTTTGGATGGAATTGTTTTCTTGTCTTGGAACTCAATTATCTCATAGCTCATTTTATCATCCTCAATTTGGTATGCAAACTGAGATAGTGAAAAAATGTTTGGAAGGACATATTCGTTGCTTTGTATCTGATAAATAAACACAATGGGTCAAGTGGTTACCTCTAGCTGAATGGTGGTATAACACTTCCTTCCATACTGCAACAAAAATGACCCCATTTAGGGCACTTTATGGATATCATCCACCATCCATCACATCATATTTAAGAGAAAATTCTAAGGTTCAAGCAGTGGAAGATCACATCAAGCATCAAAAATAAGTTCTCCAACTCTTAAAGGATAACCTCACTATGGCACATAATTGAATGAAACAACAGGAAAATCAACATCACAATGAAATAAGTTTTGACGTAGGCGACTGATTATTTTAACAGCTACAACCATACAAACAAATGTCACTCAAGCAAGATAAGAAGGATAATAAATTATCACCCAAGTACTATGGTCCTTACAAGGTGTTGCAAAAGATTGGTACTATAGCATACAAATGTGTTGCCTGCATCTTCCCGAGTACACCTAGTTTTTTATGTTTCATGCTTAAAGAAGGTTATCGATGACAAGATCCCAGTCCAAATAATGTTGCCAGAATTTGACGAACAAGGAAAAATAATATTTGAGCATGAAGCAGTCACAGATACAAGAACCCAACAAATATGAAATCCATTAATTTCATAGTATCTCATTAATGGAAGAACTTACCTATTGAAGATTTTGTATGGGAGGATGAGAATTTTATATAGAAGCATCTGGAACTGCTCAAGCATTGAGGACAATACTTTTTTGAAGGAGCGGGGCATGTTATGTCCCTATAATACTATTGTGTTCCCCTTATTGTTATAGTTAGTGCAACCCCGTAGTGTTATTTTTGTGCCCATGTATCCCCCATGTTCTAATTGTTGTGCTCATAGAAGCCCACAGTTGTTATTATTGTGCCCTTAAATTATTATTGTTATGTAGGCTCTAATTATATTGTGACCCCTTAGACTCTTATATATACCAAGGATGTCTTATCATTCGAATCATCCAAGAATTTTTCATTTGTGTAATGTAAAGGAGGTTTCCCTCTCGAAGAGGCTAATTTTTAAGTCATTGATCTATATTTTCTTCCATTTTGTGACCTAGTTGAATAACATTTTCAGGTGCTTCACTTTTAGACAACTTTACATAATAGTTATCGTTTATACACAGTAGTCTCCCAAGTTGTCTGCCATTGCAGGGATTGTTCTCGGACTGTTGGAAAGACCGGCTTGGCCTAAGAACTAAACTTGTTTCAAGGTGGTTTTTTTCCCTTTTATTTGAAATGAACTCAAATCACAATTATAGTTGATAGATATTCATTAAAGTTTCTCTATTCTTGAAAAAGATTCACCAAAAAACAAAACCATCTAATCATTAGATAGAAAATAATAATACACAACATACTGAAATACTTACATTTCTTTAATCTAGTCCAGCCACAAAACCGCCAAGAAAGAGAGTGCTCCACCCAATCGATGAGTACTGTGTCTGCACAACAAGACCCCCCTCGAGCCAGTTTCTTCCTAGAACAGTTACTTGACAGTGACCCAGTTAGGTCTGTCCAGAGGCATCAAGACATTTCCAGTCCAACCCAGGAACTCAGACTCACAAGTTTGTCTTAAGGATCCCACTGGCCACCCACCAGCTCAAGGATACCCCAACTGGAAGCATCCTGCCAACCTTTAACAACGTCTTGTTTCAGGTTCCAAAGCTTGAAGCTTCAACTCCTCTCTTGGACCTCCTTCAACCAGGTACCAAGTCTCCAAGGTTGCCTCAGGTTTTCTTCCCTCTCACCCTCTTGGCTCCCTTGTCCCAACTGAGATTATTTATCTCTAGGGAGAGGAATAATTGTCTTAACTGTCTAGTAAATGAAACTCTCTTTTAACACTTTTTCTAGTAATTTTATGGTTTCCCATAGTTTGTATTATTTACAAAAAATAAAATAAAAAAAATCAATTATATAAAATAACATTTATGTTTTACCATCCATCTAGGCCTTTACTTGGCCCACAATTTTACCAAGTCATCTACGGTAAAACATAACATTTACAACTTTTACAGAGTGGTGAATGATTTCACTTTAATTATTAATTTAATTTAATTTGTATTTTTATGTAACTTGCCCAGTGAAAATGTTAAACAAGACTAGACAAAACAACATCTATACCATACTGGGTTGGAGAGAACCTCTTAACACAATAATATAAAATTATTTTATTAAAATAATATCAATATTATAAATTTATAATTTGACAACTATTTATCAACTTCTTTAAAAAAAACCAACCAACCTCAATGAAGGCCAACGTGAATCAAGGATACGCATTGATGAGTGTGATAAACCTCGGGATCCGCAGACAACTAAGTCATGTGACTTAAGGTTAATGGTTATTAAGAGGTTATGACAAACCTTGAAAACAAACAAATATCCTTTAAGATTAAGGGATGGTGGAAGGCACGTGGTCAATGCATACGGTTTGTGGTGTAAGTTTATAAAACCAAATTATTAACCAAACCCGGAAGCCTTCACGCGAATTGAGAATGGAGATTAAAGCTGGAATGGTTTATTTTAAAACAAAAAAATATATATTGTGTATATTGGTGGGGTTATAAAACAAAAAATGAGATTTGTGGAGGGGTAAGATTTGACTAGATAACTTCCTCCACACTAAATGAACAATTTACCAACTATGCAAAACAGATTTTTGGGTAATTCTATTAAGTTATTTAAGAATTCAGTTTTTTGCCAACGCTGGGAGGAGAAGCACGGGACGAATTTCGAGACAGGAGCATGCACGAATTTCGAGGTAGTTTAATAATTTTTTAACGCAGGAACCATGAATTTTGCAAGAAGGTAAAATTTTCAACTTTTCAGAAATTGACAAATTTTATATGGATTTTACATTTCTCATCACCACGAACACGATGACGCTATCCGTTTTTCAATTTGAGTTCTGCATCTTCCATTCAATTCCAGAATGCACGTGGAATTATGATTTCCGCAAAAGCAGGGAGCGGAACGATGAGCCATGAAATTTTCCCAAGGAGGTATATTTTCATTTTTCTCAGAATATGGTCGAGTTTATACTTGTTTTTCATGGTTTTCCGCACAGATCATAATGTTGTAGTCAGATTTTACATATGAGCAGTGGATTTTCAGTCCATCCCTAAAACAGAGTCTTTGAGAAATCCCGAAGGAATCTAAAAGATTCCTTGAGCTTTGAATTTTCAAATTCTCAGAATTTGGATTTTGGACAGTCGTTTTAGCACTACTCGACGCCAAAAATCTGATGGTGTATTCAGATTTGTCTTTCTCTCATTTCTTCTTTCAGCCACTTTTCTAAGTGCCAGTATAGATGTCCATCTTCATGTGTGAACAGTCTTCTTCTTGCGATCGATGCTGTGAGATCGATGTTTCAACAAGCTTCAGCACTTTGACAACCTTTACTTCAGATGGCCCTTAGTGGTGAGGTATATGATGTGTTCATGTACTTCTTCTTTCTGCATTATGTTGTACATATCCATGATTGATGTTGATGCAAGATCTTGTTTATTACATGTTGTCATGATTCCTTGCTTGATTTGATGCGGAATCTTTCTATGTGATGTACTTTCTATCATAACTCTTTATGTTATGCTTTGAGATCCCTTGTTTTATGTTGTTGGGATACTCTTGTTGTCGTCATGCATGTGTTTTGCTTTGACATCCCTTTTGCGCCATGTTGGTGGGATGCGCACCATGCTTGTTTTTGTGTCATACTGATAGGAGTATTTTGATTGACAGTTCTAGCTGTGGAACATCTCTTAGAGCCACTCCTGCGTGAGGGCATTCTTCTTTTTGTGATCGAGACATCATCTCTATGTACATCATCTTTATTGACAACACATAATGCAGCGGCCTACACCATCTTGACACCGGGGCCCAGAGACGTAGTCTCTCCTGGACGAACTCCGTTATCAATGGCTTATGTTTTCACGTGCTGATGATTGTTATGTTCCTCTTCCTTACAGTCTGCAGCTGTATTTGTTAATGTTCTTTTAAAATGCAATTTAACACATCACGAAAGTAAAAAGTCTTGGAAAGGTCCTTCTTCACACCCGGACCTGGATCATCACACCACATCATCACCATACCCTGCTCTAGTGTTGATGCTGCTGCAAGTGGTAAGGGTGATTTTCTATTATTGTATTGTTACTCGACGAGAATTCTGCATAAAGGTACATTATGTGACCGAGGCTAGAAGCGAAGGAACAACTTCCTACCTTTTTTGATAAACCTATTTGAGCTTGGATTTCATGTTCACAATTTGTGGAGGGGTTCCCCTCTAGAGAACTTTGCATCACAATTGATTTTCCTTTCTCATTCCTCTTTATAAATGAGAATGAAAATATATCAAACCCTAATTTTAATGATTAAAATCACTTCAATGGAATCATTTCCCCTCGTTCACAGTTGTGATTTTTACCTGACCAAAAGAATATCAAAACCTTAACGAGAGTAAATATTTCATTCTCGCTAGATAATGTATTTTGTAACAGAAAATATGAAGCACTCACATTTTCAAAACATCCACTTAATATGAAGGAAATTTCCCTACAATACCTCAGTTGTTAGGTACATAAAGATTCCATTACGGTTCCCGGTTCCCGCTTGCTAGAAAAATTCTCAAAGGTTGGCCACTAAGGATGGTGTGAAGCTAGGAGGGCTTAATGTGTTATAAATAATGAATGAACAGATCATTGTGGAAACTGCATATGGGTTTGAGAACAAATCATAGCTAGTAGATAATAGCGAGAACATTCTCATCTCGGTGAAGGGATTTTCGATGAAATTGTGCTTTATATTAACAAGCACAAATGTAAGGGCAACACACTCGGTAGAGACACCCATCTGGGATTAGACCTCATAATGTAGGTGAGAGGACCATGATTGAGCTTTGTTCCGTTGGGGAATCCATGGAGCAATAATATTATAATACGATGTCCAAGGGAACCAAGACCTCCATTCAAAAATCATAAGAGGAAATTTTTATTAGTTGAACATCACAACAAACCCAAAAATGTATCTCACTTAATTTGCAGAACAATGTAGGAAATGAATAAATTGTATTTGTAGAATTGAACCTAAGAAAAACCACGATTATAATTATATTTAAGCATCTTGCCCGGGATTCTTGAAAGCCAGTCTAGAGTTTTGTTCTGATCTTGTATTCAAGAAAAAACCAAGCCAACGATACCAATAAGAACCCACTTGAGGCATGCGACACCAATTGTACTACATGCAATAATTTCTCTTGCATCGAGAGGGAAAGAAGCTTCATGTCAAGACATGGCTATAATTTATAAGTAGACTTTGAAGATTTTCATGTGAGCTTAAACATTGAAAAAAACATCTTTATAAATTTTGCAAATTATTTTATCGGATTTCAGTCAATGCAATTGCAAATTTGACCCATAATTGAGTTTCAACTTTCAATAAATAAAGAAATATTAGTGTTTTCTATTTGAATATTTGACTTTTCAAGATCAATGTGCTGCGGTTTTCTTAGAGTTGCGGATGGGAGAAGTAAATATGAACAAATTACTTTTGATAATTATTTAGCATCAAGACCAAAGCCCTAAGTATGGGCTAATGCTTGTGACATGTTGTGATGACTACATCTATGCAACACATATGGTGGTAGGGACTTGCTTCCCCACACCCCTTCTTGTTTTAATTTATATCCAATATTGTCTAGATTAAGAGACATCCAAACCTTCGCGAAGCTGGTTAATGTTGGTTGTGGAGCTTGAATATCTTCTTGATTTAGCAGTCTTGTTTTAGTTGGGTGTATACCCCAGGAACATTGTACACCCCTCCATGCAGGGGGGACTATTACCTCTAGTTGGGGGGTCTAGGGGCTAGTGGGCCCTCTGTTGGCATTTGGGGGTGGCACCCCCAAAGCTAAAAATAGATGAAAATTTTCTTTGTAAAATATTGTAAATTCATAGTCAATCCAGGTCATTCAGATGATCTAACGATATAAGTTATGTTAATTTAAATTTTGTTTCCCTAGAAGGAAACCCTCGGTTTATATGAGGTATTTGTATTGCGACTATGTATTATTATTTTGAGTGAAAGAGAAAATTGTGTGAGAGCAAAGAGGAAATTACAATGAATATGATGTACGTTGTATCTCTTCATTTTGTTGGATAATATAAAAGGAAGGATTGTTTGTTTCTCCGTGGACGTAGCCCAAATTGGGTGAACAATGTATATCTGTGTCTTTCTTATTTTATGTGTTTCTATGTTTTTGTTTTTGCAATATTATATGTGTTCCATTGCTCCATTAATTATTTTCTAAGAATAGGTATTAGAGTCGAAGGTCTATTTGGATGATAAACTCATTGGAGAGAAGGGTTCCTGGTTCGAGTGGGAGCAATGGCGGAAGATGGTAGGTTTAGGGTCGAGAAATTTAGCGACCAAAACTACCAAATGTGGAAGATGCAAATGGAATATTATTTGTATCAAAAATATATGTACCTACCATTGAGAGTAAAATCAAAGTAGCTGACGAATATGACAGATGAAGAATGAGGTCTTCTCAATAGAAAGACATTAGGAACAATACAATTGTGTCTAGCGGCACTAGTGGGATTCAACATTTCAAAGGAAACAACAACAAAAGGTTTAATGGCGACATTGGCCAAACTATATGAAAAACCCTTAGCCTCAAATAATGTATTTCTTATGAAGCGTCTATTTAATATGAAGATGTTAGAAGGTGCATATGTTGTTGACCATTTAAATGAATTTAACATGGTTACCATTCAGTTAAGTTCTGTAGGGGTAAATTTTGATGATAAAGTTAGGACTATGTTATTTCGATACTCATTGCCAGAAAGTTGGAATTGCTTAGTTATGTCTATTAGTAACTTTATCTATGGATCTAGTACTTTAAAGTTTGATGATGTTGTTGGTTCCATCCTTAGCAAGGAAATGTGACGGAAAAGCTCCGGTGAGACATCGAGTAATGATTTGACTGCAGAGACTAAGGGAAGACAAATGGAAAGAGGAAGGACCCTAGGAAATTTCAGTAACTCAATAAAATACAGATCCAAATATAGGTCAGGGATAATGTGCTGTAAATGTGGGAAGAAAGGACACCTGAAGAAAGACTGCAAATCTTGGAAGGGAAAAGAAGGAGATGGACAACAAGATAACAATCATGAAGCGATTGTCACAGATGATGTGTTGCAAGATGTTTTGATTCTTTCATTAGAGAATATTATTGATGCTTGGGTGGTAGATTCAGGGGATTCATTCCATGCCACACCTCATAGGGAACATTTTCATGACTATGTTCAAGGAGATTTTGGATAGGTTCGTTTGGGTGATGATAAACCCTATAAAATCATTAGAATGGGTCAGTTTTTTATAAAGTAACATAGTGGAAACCAATGGCTATTGAAGGACATAAGACATGTTCTAGATATGAAGAGAAATCTAATTTCAATAGGGAAGTTAAGTGGTGAAGGTTGTGTAACTACATTCACAGAAAAAACCTGCAAGTGTCACTAAAGGAACCTTGCTAATAGAAAAAGGAGAAAAGGTTAGTACATTGTATTTATGCAACGATATTTCTAATTGTGTTAATACTTTAACCTCTAGGAGCAGATACAAAATTATGACATCATAGGCTTGGGAAAATGAGTGAGAAATGGATGCATATTCTTCACTTAAGAAATTTGTTGCGAGGTTTGAAGCATGTTGATTTAGATTTATGTGAAAATTGTATTTATGGAAAACAAAAGAGAGTCATATCTCTCAGAGTTGGGAAGGAAAAGAAGATCGAAAAATTAGAACTTGTGCATATAGATGTATGGGGACCTGGTCAGGTATTATCTCTCAATGGCTCTCACTATTATGTTACTTTTATTGATGATGCAAATATGAAAACTTGGATTTATTGTATTCAGAATAAATCTGATGTATTTGATACTTTCAAGAAATGGAGATATTTGGTTGAGAATAGAATAGAAAAGAAGTTGAAGTGTCTCAGATACAACAATGTAGGTGAATAATGCAACAAAGAATTTGATAACTACTATTCAGAGCATGGAATGTGCAGAGAAAAGATAGTTCCAGGAACACCACAAAAAAATGATGTGTCGGAGAGGATGAACAAGACAATCATGGAGTGTGCAAGGTGCGTGAGATCGCATGCAAGATTTCCCTTATAATTTTGGGAAGATGTTGTAGATACTTTTTTTTTATCTAATAAATAGAGGGCCTTCAAGTTCCTTCGATGGTGGTATTTCATAGGAGGCATGGATAGGTAAAAAGGTAAACTACTCAATCTTAAAGACTTTTGGTTGTGAAGCCTTTATCCACATCAATAAAGAAAATAGAACAAAGCTTAAGGAAAAATCAAAGAAATGTACCTTTATTGGATATGGTGTTAATTATTTTGGTTATCACTTATAGGATTATGAAAATCACAAAATAATTAGGAGCAAAAATTTCTTATTTTGTGAAAAGGTTTTGTAAAAGGATCAGATGCTAGAAAAGAAACAGGAAAAAGAAAAAAAGAATACGCAGTGCTTGATGAGATCACAGAAAAAGTAAAGGTGCCTGAAAATCATAATGATCAACAACAACAACAACCACAATACCAACAAGCACCTCAAACACCTGGAAGTGGTGTTAGAAGATCTATTAGGATAACTAAACCCCATGAATGATACTCTCCTTCATTATATTATGTATTATTGATTGATTATGGTGAACCAGAAAGATATGAAGAAGAAATGCAGGTAGAAACTAGGAATAAGTGGGAGCAAGCCATAGAAGAAGAGCTAGACTCCTTGATGCATAACCTGACTTGGGACTTAGTCAAGTTGTCTGCAGGTAAAACAAAATTGCATAATAAATGGGTTTACAGGTTGAATGAAGAAGATGGAGGTAAATAAAGGTATAATGCTAGACTTGTGGTGAAGGAGTTTGCACAAAATAAAGATATAAATTTGATGAAAATTTTTCTCCTGTTGTTAAAATGACTTCAATCAAAACTATTTTAAGTCTAGTGGCAACAAAATATTTTCATCTTGAGCAGTTAGATGTAAATACAACCTTTCTCCATGGGGATTTGGAGGAAGAAATATATATGCAGTAGCCACAAGGGTATGAGGTCAAAGGGAAGGAGAAATTAGTGTGCAAATTGAAGAAGATATTGTATGGCTTAAAACCGTCTCCAAGGTAGTGGTATCTAAAATTTAATAGGTTTATGTACAAACAAGGTTATACTAGATGTCACTCTGACCATTGTGTTTATCTTAAAAAGAAAAATGATGACAACTATATTATATAGCTATTGTATGTAGATGACATGCTAGTTGTAGGGTCTAACATGTAGGAAATAAATGTGCTCAAAGGAAAATTAGCAAATTTATTTACAATGAAGGATTTGGGTGATGAAAAACAAATCCCTGGTATGAGAATAACTAGAGACAGGAAAAATCACAAATTAACATTGTCTCAAAGTGAGTACATAGAAAATGTGCTGGAAATATTTAATATGTAGAATGCAAAACCAATTAGTACACCTTTGGCTAGCCATTTCAAAATAAGTAAGGAGATGTGTCCCAAGACTCAGGAAGAGATGGATTATATGTGTAAAGTTCCATATGCATCAACAGTTGGAAGCTTAATGTATGCAATGGTCTGCATAACGCTTGATATTGCACATGTAGTGGGAGTTGTAAGCATGTATATGAAAAGTTCGGGAAAAGGGAATTGGATGGCAATGAAGTGGATTCTCAGCTATTTGCGAGGTACCACAAATCAAGCATTATGGTTTGGTGGTTCAAATATTGCTCTACAGGGATATGTTGATGCAAATATGGTAGGTTATAGAGATAGCATGAGGAGAACCACAACGTATGTGTTTATTGTAGGCATAACAACTTTCAATTGGATTTCAAATTACAAAACATTGTCACACTTTCAACAACATAAGTAAAGTATGTTGCTGCTACAAAGTCTAGTAAAGAAAGGATTTGGTTACAAAGGCTTATGGATGAATTGAGAAAGAAGCAGGAGATGGGTAGGTTATACAATGACAGCCAGAGTTCTATTCATCTTGCAAAAAACACAACATTTCATTCCAAGACTAAACATATACAACTCAAGTACCATTTCATACGGCCAGTTTTGGAAGATGGATAGTTGAAGCTGGAAGAGATACACACAAGCCATAATCCTACATGTATGTTAAAAAAGGTTGTAACAAGGGAGAAATTGATTTTTTTCTCAGTTTCAATTGGTCTTCAAGTATGATGATGAAGATGAGAAACAATCAGGTCCAAAGTGGAATCATTGTCTAGAAAGTGAAGCAGTGGTGGAGTTTCTATAATAAGTCTCCAATTGGGATATTGTTGGTTGTGGAGCCTAATTATCTTCCTGATTCAGAGGTCTTGTTTTGGTCAGGTGTATACCCCAAGAAGAATATACAACCCTCCACGTGCGGGGGCATTGCACCCCTTGTGAGGGTCCAGCGGCTAGCAGGGGGAAAATTTGCCTTGTAAAATATTGTAATTTCATAGTCAATCTGGACCGTTCATTAGGTGAATTATCTGATGGCAGAAGTTATGTTAATTTAGGGTTTTTCCCCAGAAGGAAACCCACAGTTTATATGAGGGAATTTTATTGCGGTTGTGTATTATTATTCTAAGCAAGAAAGAAAGAGGACACTATGTGAGCAAAAAGAAGAAATTACAACGGATCTGTTGTAGGTTGTATCTCTTCATTTTGCTGATAATATAAAAGGAAGGTTGGTTGTTTCTCTAAGGACATAGCCCAATTTTGGTTAACCACGTATATATGTGTTTCTCTTATTTTATGTGTTTCTATGTTTTGGTTTTCGCAATATTGTATGTGTTTCATTGCTCCATTAATTATTTTTTAACAATTAATTGTTTGACACATGGGGATTGGCAAGCAGGTTGGAAAAATCTATGGTTCCTTGTGATTAGAGTTCATCTGATGGTGAGAAATGGAGGAGGTGGTTATAGGGTAACCACCTTCCCACTCTGGTGCCGCAAGCAGCCATTATTTCCCTTCTCCCTGCTAAAATTAGCTCTGCAGTTTCGAAGAAAACCCAATTTTTCTTACAGCTGAATGAATCTTCTGCCATTATTTTTCCCATGCCACCAGGTAACGTATGAATAGTTTTCTTTCTTTTTTGTTTACTTCTCTTAATAGGAAAATTGCTCAGTACTTGAAGTTCTATCGTATATTAATTTATGAGTTTATTGCATTTATGAGCTTGAAGCTACGACAATTGGTGAACTATGCTATGTGTAAATTCTGAAGGGTTTCTAAGAGGCTATAACTAGAGGTTAATAAAAAGAATCTTACTTTAGATAACCATCTTTTTAACTCTGTTTATTGTTTATTTCCTTTTTAGCACGACTATTGTTTTTACAACATGGAAAAGTATTTGTGTTGTAACCCTTCATGTGGAAAGTTGACCTTTAGTCTTAGTTATAATAATTATTACATAATTAATTTTTTTTCATTACAAGTCACCCCTGTCTGAAATGTTTCAACCCTAAAGCATAGAAAAAGATGATTTCCTTGATATAAAGTCTTCATTTCCCCATGTGGCTTCATTTTCTGGTAAATTATTGCACTTAATAAGATACTTATTAAACTTCTTGAGCTATTGGTTCAAATTTTTGGAGTTGACAGGTGTAAAATTTGTCACATCAATATGTATGGAGCTGAAAATGGATTTTTTCATGAAAAATAGTATTATATTTTTCAATAATCTTGTCAAGTCATAATATCAATTTCATTAAAGGCCACCTATATTGAATAACACAAGAAATGAATAATTTTTCCATTCTATTAGATAACAATATTTTGGGGGTAGGAATTTGATTCCATAAGACTTATATTTCTTTTCATTTCTGAAGAAATTTAGGAGTAGACTTTGTAAGTTTAATCCCATTGTACCAATTATGGACAACCATTGGGATCCTAATAATATGTCATCTCCCCCTATTTCCATGGCATACATGGGGGATTTTATTTGGTAAGCATTAATTGACAATTTAATCTTGTGACTTTTCCTCATGGACAAGGTAATTTTATTCTCTAGAATTGTGATTTGAAGGTTAGGAGAGGGATAAACAAACATGTTTAATTGTTTTCCTACTTTAGTATTGATGAAATTGTGAGAAGTCCCACTATTTATTAGCTTTTTTACCCTTTTACTTTTAATGCAACCGCATACCTTGAGAATTTGTGTTGAGAAATGATGATCATCCAAGTAGATGATAGTGTTGGAGTAGAATTTTGGTAGTTCGACCTCTAGGATTTTTGGGCTCTTTATTTAAATTCTCTAAATCTGTGTTATATGGAGAGGAATTTCCATATCTCCTTGTCTCTATCACTCTGTACTTGTTGTAACTTTAATAGTTTTGAGTGCAGTGGAACCTTTTTTATTGTTTAATTGTGCAGTTGAAAAAATAAATTTGATTAAACAGGCATGCAATTCCACCCTTTTCACATGTGATTAACCCTTGTGCAACTATGCGAGCATATCATGGAGGTCATTTTTTATAAATAGTTGAAAAGGCATATCAAGGGCCCTTGAGTGCTCAATGGTTAATTGTGGGGGGTGGGGAGGTCCAAAGTCGTGCTTGAGTGACATACTGTTGGGACATGCATCACTCAAAGAACCATATGCCCCTTGGTTTTCAAAACAACTAGCCTAGCCCCTTGATATTGTTTGATGATGTGATCTATGGGACCATTGTTGGCCAACAAAGTGTCACATTGGCCAATGAAAGAGATGAAATGGTGGACAGGAAACTAATAAGCGATCCAGGTGGCACAAAACCATTGGTAAACATGTCATAACATGAGAACAATGCCAACAAATGAGATGTCACTAGTTGGTTCGAAACGCGTCGACAAATGAGATTCCATGTGATTTTCGCCGAAATCTTTCTCTAAATTGCCTCCAATCCTTTTATAAAAAATGAATATTAAAGTGATAAAACCCTAGTCTACAGATTCTTCAAGTCTTGTGAATTTTGAAGACTTGTTATTGATAAATTGGGAATCAAATACACATGAAACTCATTGTGAATTTGACTTGTATGAGGTAAGGGAGTGTTATTTTAAATCTTTTCAAAACTAAGAGGACATCTCCTTGGCTTGGGAGTAGTATTTAGCTTAGTTTATAATTCCTGGGCCTACCCTTACCCTATGATCATCTCCTAGTGTGTTGAGAATTATCTACACAACAATTAAGCTATAGTATCCAAGAATGGGGTTATCCTATTCCATATTAACCCTTAATCCATTTAGGAAATGTTAAAGATAGCAATGATCAATCAAAAAATACCTATGAATTAATTTTTCTTGAGCTAGAGGTACAATGAGTTGACTTCTAAGGAAAAGTAAAGTCTTTCTTTCTTTCAAATCCCTAATCACCAATGAATGCCCCTCCATATCCTTCAAATATATTCCCTGAAATATATAGATAGATCATTAATCCAGATTTATGAAGGAGCGAAATGAAATAAATATTTAAACAAAAACAAAAAGATATAGTGAAACTAAACCTCAATTAATAAATAAGAAATTTAGAAAACTATTTACATGCATAATGAAAACAAACTAGCTTGGGCGATGGTAGCTTATTTCTGAGGAGAGATGTGAGGGATACATGCCTTTTGAACTATCTTACAATGAGGATTCAAGGCCTTTTTATAAAAAACAATTAGAAACCAAAAAAATCCAAGAACCTAACCCAAGGGGATGAAGCCCCAAAATCTTATGGGCCTCGATGGGGTTAGTTGGAATGTCAACTTCCAGGGGCCATAATTTTAGCATATGATCTGTGTTCGGCGTGCATGATATCTCGATAGAAATGTCTATCCAAGGACAACAATTTTTTTTACTGAAAATGATATATTTAGACTCGCATTTACTCATTTCCACAAAAAACACCATTTAGGGCCTCAAAATGGCTTCGAAAGTTCAAGACCCAAAAATTGCCTAAAATAGAAAACTGTCAAAACATGAAACTATGCGGAAAAATAGGAAATAGTGTTGGGAGTCTAAGTGAAAGAGACAGGTTGTCACCAATATCCACCTGGATCATTCCTCCCCACCTTGGAAGAAATGGTTCCCACTGCATAGAGGGCCTCCATGAGATGGGGAAACTTCTGTTGAACTTGGTACTTGGTGAGCCACTACCTAGGTGCAGGAGCTGGTCGCCTTTAACAACTTGATATAACTGGATCCTAAATTGGAAAATGTTCTTAATTTGTGTATCCATGATTTGATCAATTGTGGCATATTCAATGCAATATGGGTTGAGCTCTACTGGTATCAGCTACTCAATAATGTATGTTATTTCCAAAAATGTTGGAAATAATGCTTGAAAGTGGTCCACATTGAATATTGGGTGAAGGCAAAGGAATGGGGGGGATACTTAGCGTCAAATCATTGTCACCCATAGCCTTGGTGATGGTGTAAGGCTTACATTGGAGTGGTCGAAGTTTCCGATGGGCTCCTGCAAGGCATTCCTTCTACAAATGCAACCAAACCTTATTGCTCACTTGAAATTTATGTGGCACCCGAAGTTGATCATGACGTTGTTTGTATTTAGTATTGGACTTATCCAAGATATCATGAACTTGCTGGCAGATGTGCTAAATGCATTCAATAAAGTTGACAGATTTATCAGCTTCAGATTGAACAGGTGCATATTTTGCTTGTGTAGTTCCAAGAGGCATTGCAACATCAATGGGACATAATGGTTGAAATCCTAGGCCCACCTGAAATGGGTCGTGGCTAGTTGAGATATGGAGAGCCCTGTTGTAGTTTTGTTGAACATAGGGGATACTCTCATCCCATGTTCATGGATGCTTATATTTGTACATGAGTAGTATGTGCACTATCATCCTATTGACGACGTCTGTATAGCCATCAATCTGGGGTTGGAAGGAACTCAACTTGGTAATCATGGTGTCTAAGAATAACCAGAGGCTCAACCTGAATGATATTAAGAACTTGCTATCCCAATTTGATATGATGGTCCGCGGGATCCAAAAATGCACCCACACCTGTTTGAAAAAGAGCATGGCAGTGGCTTCTGTTGTGATACTCTTCTTGTAGGTAGACAATATGGTCATTTTAGAAAATCTATCAAAGACCATAAACACACAATCATTACCATGCTTGGAAGTAGGAAGGCCATACATATAGTCCATGGAGATGCATTCCAAAGGCCAATTAGGAATAGGAAAATGGGTGTACAGGCCTAACTTCTTAATGGTTGGCATGGCGATGGCACAAGTAGTGCAAGCTCTAAAATATTTTCAAACATCCTTTCATATTTTTAGCTAATAAATATAAGTTTGTAGCACTGCCACTATGTTTTCCATGCCAAAGTTCCCTACTACCTAAGTGTAATGGGCCTCCAAAATCGGTTTGTAATTCTCACTTGATGGAATAAAAAAGGTGTCCCAGGTAGCACAATAGTGCATCATGGAGGTGGAATTCAAGAACTTTCTTGTCATCTGACAATCTCATGAAAGGTGCAGGGGAATTCATCAAACCAAAGGGCATGACCGACACTCAAAATGACCCTGCTTGGGCTTAAAAGTAGTCTTCCACACATCCGTGGGTTCTTTTGGAACTTGGTGATAGCTAGAATTCAAATCAATCTTGCTAAAATATTTTCCCCCCTTGATATGATCAAGAAGGTTGTTAATCCTTGGAATCAGGTACGTGTTCCTGACTATGATTTTGTTCAGGGCTTAATAACCAATGAAAATCCTCTAGGTCCCATATTTATTATGCAAGAGTATAATGGGGTAGACACAGGGTGAGGAAGTTGTTCGAATGTGCCCTTTTTGTAGTAGTTGTTGGAACTACTTCTTGATTTCCTCGTTTTCCATAAGAGAGAAGTAGTAGATTGGCCCATTGAGTGGAGATGTGACGTGGGTCAGATCAATGGAATGCTTGACCTAACAATGAAAAATTACACATGTGGGTGAGGAGAAGATATCTCGGTACTCTTCCACGACCTTATCCATTTTCCTTTACTGCGTAGAGGAGCCCTATGTGGAGGCCATGGATGCGGTTGTGATCTTCCCCTTACTTTGAGAGCGAATTAGGAGGAAGAAAAACTTCTCAGTATGGGAGATGATATTACTACATTGCTTAGTATAGATGAGGTTATTTTGACACCCACTATTGACAATGAAATGTATCAAAGCCCCCTTTACCCATATTTTTGAGTGGAAGATATGCTCACCTTCCTCTAGATCTTCGGGCTCCTTGTGTTGGACATTGGTGGTAGCAATAGTGGAACTAGATTCTACATCAATGATATGTTTCCCCTTGTTAAGGTCTGGTTTAGAGTTGGAACCTGCATCTAACTTCGAAGCTTTCATCTCATCCACCATTTACTACTTTGCATGACACTCATTTGTTTTATAAGTGGGGCTCTTGTGGAACTCACACCATTTTCTTGTGTTCTTCTTCCTTCCCATTGATATTCTTTGCTTGCGAATTTGATGGGTTATCTTGGGTCGTTCCATCTTGGCCCTATCCTTTGTTATACAATTTGGGTGTTCCCTTACCCTACTTTGGATTCACAGAACCAATTTTTCGCTTCTTTTATTTAATTTTTTTCTTGATTCGGGTAGCATATTGGTATGCTACACCATGTGAGGAGATGCCTAAGAACTCCATCTCTAGATGTTTTTTTTCAAACAACCACAATACTTAAGCACTAGATTTCACTTAAAGTACTTGATACCTAACTTTGTGTGCAAAGTATGAAAGAGATTCATGAACTCTGGCATGTCTTGGTCCCTATCCTGATGTAGTGTGGTAATGGGGTAATACTATTACTTAACAACATCCTTAAAAGAGTTCCAAGAGGGCATGGCTGAAAAAAGTGCAACATACTCCGTGGTATTTTTCTCACATTCAGTTTCCCACCATTCCTTGACGTGTGACAAAACTTTAAGCAATGTAAAAGTGATATCTTCTATATCGAAAAAATTGTAGACCAAAAAATATCCTTCCAACAAATTTAACCATTTGTCTCGAGCATCTTCATCTATCTAGACTTTGAATATATGAACATAAAAGCTAACTTGTACCTTAAAGGGGTAGGCACCTTCGAAGTGGATACTAGATAAAGATGCATCACCTATTGGTAACCACCGAAGGATCTGGGAAAAGTTGTCCATAATTTCGTTCCTTTGTCGCTTGAGGGCTTCTTCAAGAAAAAAATTGATAAGATCTCCTACTCCCCCATATTTCTTTTCTCGTCTTTCTTTTCTTCTACCATAGGAGGCTATCGGGTTTGGTGAGGGAAATATTGCAAGGGTTCAAGAAGTTCGATTCCTAACTCCTTATACCCTCACCTCATTGTGGACATGCATAGAAAAATAGAGAAAGATCAGATTTCTCTAATACCATTTATCTAGATTTATGAAGGGATGTAATGAAATACATATTTAAACAAAAACACAGAGATATAGAAAAACTAAAATTCAATTAATAAACAACAAATCCAGAAAATTGATTACATGCAGAATGAAAGCAAACTAGCTCGAGCGATGGTATCTTATCTCAGAGAAGAGATGTGACAACTATATGCCTTTTGAACTATGTTATAATGAGGCTCTAAGACCTTTTTCTCATGAATAAACAATGAGAAAACATAAACATCCAAGAACCTAACCCTAAGAGATGAAGCACCAAAATCTTATGGGCCTCGATGGGGTTAGTTGGAACATCAACTTCCCGGGGTGGCATATGATCTTTGTTTGGCACACATGATAGCTCGTTAGAAATCTCTATCTTAGGAAAAAAATTATTAACTACAAATGCCAATCTTTGTCTTTGTTTGTTCATTTCCCAAAAAAAAATTATTTAGGGCATCAAAATAGCTCTGGAAGTTCATGACCCAAAAACTAACAAAATAGGAGACAATGCAGAAAATACGCAATTGATAGGAAATAGTGCTAGGGGTCCAAGTGGAATAGGTAAGTGGCCACCAATATCCACCTAGATCAATCATTTCTATGGTATGTGGTTTACTAATATATGATGATGACCAGTTTGTATATGATATACTATATTAGGGTTTTTAACTTCTCTTTCACTGGCCAAAATGTCATTTGTCAAATTCCATTTCAGTCAGTATTTGGTTGATGTCATTAATGTTTAATTTAGCCCATTTTGGTATAACTAAGTCTTTTAGGTGTCAAACAGTCCTTATATATATTTTCCTTTATTTTCATGTGGAAAAGTTCTCAAATATATATTTGCATAATCAAGATCAAAATGACAATGTTGTCTCTATTGTTCATTGGACTTTAGTGGTTAGAAAGAACCCACAAAATTTAGGTTTTGTTGATTTTGTTAATCCTTTTTTATTATTTAGATATAGTTTACTATTTGATGAGTTCCCTCCTAGAGTGTTTCAGGAAATAAAAAATATTTTACAGCTCAATGCATATAGACTAATATTTGTTTAAATATTTTATAGATATGAAGATATATGGTTTTGAATTACCTCCCTACAAGACTCCATTTTTTCTATGTATGAGAATATTCACACTATAATTTATTATAAAAAGACTCAACTCTGATAAGATCCATTTTGTGTCCAAGAAATGTCTAGCTATGTTCAAATTAAAGAAATAAGTGGGGGCATTCTTTATCAATAACATAACAACACTACATGAGGTTGAGGAAATGTTGAAATGGATGAACTTCCCCTAGGGAGAGGCCTGGAACTATGACCTCCACAATGTCATATAATAATGGAGAGTGAAACATAGATCTTCTCCTTACAAACATGTCCCCAAACCAAAAATATAACAATTTGCAAATGAAGATTTTTGGGAACAAGATCCAATGTCGGTTACTCATACTAGCCAGGAAGCAAGGTAGACTTCACAACCAACCATTTTTGGAAATTCATCAGGCAAAGGAAAAAGAGTGTAAAATAGGATTTACAAAAACACAATAGTCATTCTCAGTTTCAAAGACATATGATGAAGATAAAAGAAGGAATAAAAAAACAAGAGTTGAAGAAGAAGAGGTCATACCATCAACTCAAATTATTGAAGCAGCTACATCAATCGAGCTTTCATTCACCTAAGAAATCTTTCCAATATACTCTATTGTTCAAGAGAATTCATCTCTAGGTGTTTCACCTTCAATAACGACCAATAAGGACAACACTTATTCTCAGTTTATGGAAATCAAGGACAAGAATCTGAAAATAAAAAACAATATGCTTATTTAGAGTTATGGAAGCAAGGTTTAGGATCTTCTTAAACAAGGTTAATGTATGTTTTATATTATGTAAAGGGATAGATGGACATGGCAGTTTTGGAACCAAAAGCTCATACCATCAAAATTGTAGGAGATTATAGGGGAGCCATTTTGAACATAGATTTGAAAAAGATACATTTAATGGACCAATATTGTTATAAATTCTTCAAAGTTGGAAAATGTACTGACAAAGGTCACGAATCAATTGAAGGAGAAAAAATTACTACAATAAATACACATATGAAAATTGATGACTTGGAGTAGTGTATTTATAGACTAGGGGTAGACCCAAGGATTCTTCTACCATTCATGCCTTAATAAAGTCTAGGGACACATACATTCATATGTTAAGAAGAAAATTAAAAAATTCCAGCTATTGAACATGTATAGACACCTAAATTGGAAGTTGCACAAAAGGAAAAGGAACAATTATCGTCCCTAATAATTGAGTAGAATAACTAGATTGAAAGTGATGTGCAACAAATTGAAATATTGATAGAATAAAAGAATGATCATGTATGCCCTTCATCATCCTCAACACCATCAACACTAGTTGATCCTTCTAATAAGTTGTGTGAAACATTGTTAGCTTTGAGTATAAAGGACCTTGAAGTCAAAAAATTGCAAGAAAATACTCATGATGAAGAATTCAAAGAATAATAATCTTGGAGATGAAGTATATAACACAAATGAAACAATCTATATAGATTATGACTTAAAAGAAAGATTGCAGAAGAATTGGATGGGTTGAAGAATCAACTAGTGAGAACAAAGCCTTTGGTTGAAACAAGAAAAATTCTTTGGGAAAAAATAGTGACAAACATGTAAAAAATGTAAAGATTGTTAGGATAATTGGGGATTAATTATAATTATTCTACAACACTATACATGGCACAAAAAAAATTAGGCAGAGTTAGGAGACGATCCTCATATTTCCTCCAAAATAGTGAAATTCCTGAACTCTAGGAATTGAGAGAATTTAAGGAATTTGGGTGTTGAAATAATAACTTCTATCATAATGGAGGTGAAAAGATTTTCAAACAAAATAAACTTTGTCCAACAAGCTCAGGACAAGTGTAGGCTAGTAAAAAATGAGGTTGGTATATTCAATTCAAGATTTAATGTTATGAAAGAAATGTGTACGCCCTCATGTTTGGATCACAATAGCAAATTGATGTCTCTACATGCATACAACAAAGCTTAAGAACCAGAGAAAATTCAAACAAATTTTCAAATACGAGTGGAACATTAAAGTGGACAACTATAGTGGATAAATTAATGGATGACTTTTACATTTATTGTCAGGTTAAAATGTTGTTCCAATGACTCTAACCTATCAAAAGTATAGAGATTTGGATATCTCTTGAGAGAAGATGATATCATACAACTATCTAGTCAGGTCAAATTAGGAGTGGTTGGCTAAATTTGTCCCATAAGTCTTTTTTATTCCAACAAAATAATTTAGCTAGAAAAGTGGATGTGTGGACAAAAAGAGTTTGATATTTCTAAATTGTTTCTATTTTTATTAGGTAGTTCCTAAAAAATTGCATTTGCAATAAAAACATTGTAACTATTTTAAATAAAAACTCAAGAACTCAAGAAAATGGTTCATATTCTAAGAAATACCTTGTATTGTTGTACCCAAGGACAATATTATTATCGTTTTTAATAAAAAAAATATTGTTTAAGCTATTGACATTATGTACACCTACTTTATAGTTTTTCTCTTGTAAGTTATGCATCCTGGTTCCATATGTGCAATTATTTAAAGTTATATGAGATATCTTAAGAGGTTAAATTAAGGATATTTTTCCCTGTGTTCTAGCAAAGTTATGTTATACACAAATATTTATGATATAAGCTATTTGCTTTATCATAGCTCTTGATGAATGGTTAGATTATTTTCCAAATTTTTCATCTAATCAAAGTTTGTTGTGTTATATAACCATTGGAATATCGTCCCTTTGTGTTTTCTTTAGCGATAGACATCAAAGTATGTGTTGAATGCTATAAAATTTGTTACACTCTTTCCTCTATTTTTCTATAACCACAACCAACCAAATTAGTTGTCAATGTTAGTTGGAAGGTAGCATGTTGATTATACATATGAAAGGTATTGTCCTAGCATCCATTAGATAGGAGCTAAATTGAATCATAACCTTTCTTCCAAAGACTTTTCTATTACTTTGGCATAATTTTCTAGCCAAAACATTATCTCAAGATTACAACATCAAATAGTAAGATGATAAAATATAGATTAGTAGGGGTTATATTGATGAGATGTGACACATTTATTATTACGAGAGGATTAATGTCCTTATTCCTACATATGAGCAACTCCCTCCATGTAACAAATTGGATACTATGTTCACCCATGAACTTACACATTTCCATGACGCAATGTTGAAAATGGCAACAAGAAATGCTAAAAATAGAAATGCTATAAATAGCATCTCAGCTACTAGTGTTGGATATAGCAACAAGGAATGAAAAAATGGAAATGCTAAAAATAGCATTGCTATAAATAAAATTTCGGGATAGATTCCAATTTTAGTTAGTCCCTGAACTAAAATTGAGAAGTAAAATTCGAATTTGATCTTAGCAGTTTTTTGAACAATAATTAATTAATTCATCTTGAGTTAATTAGTTGGATAAATTCAAACATGAAGTCTTTGTGAAGACATGCAACAGTTATCCCTTTGATTGAGGAAGTTATCCCTTAATTAAAGTGATCAGGATGAGTTGTACTTTGAGTTGTAATTAGTTAGCTCAGTTAACTGAGTTAAGTCCAGTTAGATTAGTTCCAACAGTTTGTGGAACTGATTGCGAGTTCAGTTAGTTAATGCATGCATGCATGCAACTAGTGTTCTCTAGATAATTGAATATTCTCTCATAAATAACTCATGCATGTCAGTTCAGAGAAAGACCTAGTTGAGATTAAAGGAAGGGACAGTGCACTATCAGTTGGAGGAATTTTCCTATAAAGGAAACTCATCCATGCAGAAGGAATTATCTCCTTAAGGATTGCACATTTACTTTTGAGTTTGGTGAGTTGTGTGAGAGGTGAATTCACACAGGTGGCAGCATTGGACCCCAGGAGAAACTGTGCAAGGAATAGGAGGCTTGGAGGGCAGAGGAGAAGGCTTGTGAGAAGTTTTGATTTCCTGTGAGCATCCAAGAGGATTGTACCGAGAGTTGGTTAGTTGTGAGAGATAAAGCTTTGTATAATCTTGATGTATTTCCACCTTGTATGATAATACAGATAGTGGGATTTTTAGCTGAGGCTTTCCCCTGAGTATTTTCTGTGTTTCATGTGTGACTGATTTCTCATTCTCTGTTATATGTGTTCTATTTGATCTTGCTCAAAATCAATTAAGCTTCCGCAAGTTTGTTTTTAGAAGTAGATCAAGTATTTTTCTTTAGTATTTTGCATTATCAGGTGATCTACAGTGGGAAATTCTACATGGTATCGGAGCTGAGTTTATTGGAGCAGAGAACAATATAATAGAGGAGATTTTGAAGTTTTGAGTTTTGGGCCATGAGTTTTCAGAGCAGATCTGAAAATTTTTGTGCAAAATTTTCAGAAACAAATAGTAGATTTGGATTCCTTGCGGAAAAATACCCAAATTCAAAAAAAAATCGGCTGAATCGGAATTCGGATGAGGGAGATATCACTGATTTAAAATCAGCTCTTTTTCTAGAAAATTTCGTGATGGTGGGAAAGATGAAATAGATTGGTGTGCTAGCCAAGAACATGTATGCACTTGAGGTACAAGATGCATGCAAAGCCTTGAGGAGCAAGGCAAAAATTAGATACTTGGTGGTTGAGAGGGAGAGTAAATTACCTTTCAACATGCAATGATAGAAGAAGTCTCAGACAATTGTGGAGGAGCCACAATTGGTGAAGCAGCTTCAGGAGGTTGTGGAGCAGCCACAACTAGAGAAGCCAAGAGGAGACCGAGTGGAGGTAGTCACTCATGCAGAGACCTTCAGTAGGGGGGAATTTCGAGCCAAGTGGGTAGAGGGATCACATGCATCCATACCTCCAGGTCGGAGGTGAGGCGATGTGGAGAGACAGTCCCAAGAAGGCTAGAATAGGGGGCAGGATCATTGAGGTACCCAACCTCTTTGATTAGACCTTGCTGTGGGAGCCCCGACGAGGGGTAGTAGGACTGGCTAAGAGGGTAGAGGCAGATACGGATGGAGAGACAGAGAGAGCTATAGTGCAGGAATCCCAAGATAGTGCATAGCTAATAGGTTGCAACAATGCGAGAGGCACACGAATGTTGCACCAGTGCAGGATGGCACAGAGAGGTGTGCAATGGTGCGAGATGCATGGAGTGTTGCAGCAGCTCAAAGGTCACAAAGGGAGAACTTGTCAACGACAGAGGGATCTTCAGCATCAGAGGGTGTTTCTAGCCCAATAGGGAGGTCAGTTGGGAGATTTTTTGTTTCTAGAGTTGTTGGAGCAACAACACTTGGGAGAAGTGTTGCATGAAAAACATTCCAAAGGTTCAGGATCAGGTTCGAGTTGAATGCTTTTCTTGTTGAGAGGGAGTGATGAAAATGGCAGCAAGAAATGCTAAAAATAGCAATGCTATAAATAGCATCTCAGGTACCAGTGTTGGATATAGCAACAAGGAATGAAAAAATGGAAATGCTAAAAATAACATTGCTATAAATAGAATTTTGGGATAGATTCCAATTTTAGTTAGTCCCTGAACTAAAATTGAGAAGTAAAATTCGAATTTGATCTTAGCAGCTGTTTGAAAAATAATTAATTAATTCATCTTGAGTTAATTAGTTGGAGAAATTCAAACATGAATTCTTTGTGAAGACATGCAACAGTTATCCCTTTGATTGAGGAAGTTATCCCTTAATTAAAGTGATCAGGATGAGTTGTACTTTGAGTTGTAATTAGTTAGCTCAGTTAACTAAGTTAAGTCCAGTTAGATTAGTTCCAACAATTTTTGGAACTGATTGTGAGTTCAGTTTGTTAATGCATGAATGCATGCAACTAGTGTTCTCCAGATAACTGAATATTCTCTCATAAATAACTCATGCATGTCAGTTCAGAGAAAGACCCAGTTGAGATTAAAGGAAGGGACAATGTACTATCAGTTGGAGGAATTTTCCTATAAAGGAAACTCATCCATGTAGAAGGAATTATCTCCTTCAATATTGTGCAATTACTTTTGAGTTTGGTGAGTTGTGTGAGAGGTGAATTCACACAGGTGGCAGCATTGGACCCCAGGAGAAACTGCACAAGGAAATAGGAGGCTTGGAGGGCAGAGGAGAAGGCTTGTGAGAAGCTTTGATTTCCTGTGAGCATCCAGGAGGATTGTACTGAGACCTGGCTAGCTGTGAAAGCTAAAGCTTTGTATAATCTTCATGTATTTCCACCTTGTATGATAATACAGATAGTGGGGTTTTTAGTTGAGGCTTTCCCCTGAGTATTTTTTGTGTTTCATTTGTGATTGATTTCTCATTCTCTGTTATATGTGTTTTATTTTATCTTGCTCAAAATCGATTAAGCTTCCACAAGTTAAGTAGATCAAGTATTTTTCTTTAGTATATTGCATTATCAGGTGATCTATAGTGGGAAATTCTACATGGTATCGGGGCTGATTTTATCAGATCAGTGAACAATATAATAGAGGACATTTCGAAGTTTTGAGTTTTGGGTGCGAGTTTTCATAGCAGATCTGAAAATTTTTGTGCAAAATTTTCAGAAACAAATAGTAGATCTGGATTCCTTGCGGAAAAATACCCAAATTCAAAAAACAAAAAAAAAAATCGGCTGAATCGGAGTTCGGATGAGGGAGATATCACTGATTTAGAATCAACTCTTTTTCCAAAAAATTTCGTGACGGCGGGAAAGATGAAAAAGATTTGTGTGCTAGTCAAGAACTTGTATGCACTTGAGGTACAAGATGCATGCAAAGCCTTGAGGAGCAAGGCAAAGGTTAGATACTTGGTGGTTGAGAGGGAGAGTAAATTACTTCTCGACATACAACACCAGAAGAAGTCTCAGACAATTGTGGAGGAGCCACAATTAGTGAAGCAGCTTCAGGAGGTTGTGGAGCAGCCACAACTGGAGAAGCTGAGAGGAGATGGAGTGGAGGCAGCCACTCATGTAGAGACCTCCAGTAGGGGAAATTTTGAGCCAAGTGGGCAAAGGGATCACATGCATCCATACTTCGAAGTCGGAGGTGGGGCGATGTGGAGTGACAGTCCCAAGAAGGCTGGAATAGGGGTAGGATCATTGAGATACCCAACCTCTTTGATTAGACCTTGCTATGGGAGCCCCAACGAGGAGTAGCAAGACTGGTTGAGTGGGTAGAGGCAGATGCAGATGGAGCGGTAGAGAGAGCTACAGTGCAGGAATCCCAAGATAGTGTAGAGCTAGCAGGTTGCAACAATGTGAGAGGCACAGGAGTGTTGCACAAGTGCAAGATGGCACAGAGAGGTGTGAAACGGTGCGAGATGCATGCAATGTTGCAGTAGCTCAAAGGTCATAGAGGGAGCACTTGAGGGAGCTTCAGCATCAGAGGGTGTTTCTATCCCAACAGGGAGGTCAGTTGGGAGATTTTTTGTTTCTAGAGTTGCTGGAGCAACAACACTTGGGAGAAGTGTTGCATGCAGAACATTCCAAAGGTTCAAGATCGGGTTCGAGTTGAATGCCTTTCTTGTTGAGAGGGAGTGTTGAAAATGGCAACAAGAAATGCTATAAATAGAATTGCTATAAATAGCATCTCAGGTACCAGTGTTGGATATAGAAACAAGGAATGAAAAAATGGAAATGCTAAAAATAACATTGCTATAAATAGCATTGCGGGATAGATTCCAATTTTAGTTAGTCCCTGAACTAAAATTGAGAAGTAAAATTCGAATTTGATCTTAGAAGTTGTTTGAAAAATAATTAATTAATTCATCTTAAGTTAATTAGTTGGAGAAATTCAAACATGAAGTATTTGTGAAGACATGCAATAGTTATCCCTTTGATTGAGGAAGTTATCCCTTAATTAAAGTGATCAAGATGAGTTGTACTTTGAGTTGTAATTAGTTAGCTGAGTTAACTGATTTAAGTCCAGTTAGAATAGTTCCAACAGTTTGTGGAACTGATTGTGAGTTCAGTTAGTTAATGCATGCATGCATGCAACTAGTGTTCTCCAGATAACTGAATATTCTCGCATAAATAACTCATGCATGTTAGTTCAGAGAAAGACCTAGTTGAGATTAAAGGAAGGGACTGTGTACTATCAGTTAGAGGAATTTTCCTATAAAGGAAACTCATCCATGCAGAAGGAATTATCTCGTTAAGGATTGCGCATTTACTTTTGAGTTTGGTGAGTTGTGTGAGAGGTGAATTCAAACAGGTGGCAGCATTGGACCCCAGGAGAAACTGTGCAAGGAAATAGGAGGCTTGGAGGGCAGAGGAGAAGGCTTGTGAGAAGCTTTGATTGCCTATGAGCATCTAGGAGTATTGTACTGAGAGCTAGCTAGCTGTGAGAGCTAAAGCTTTATATAATCTTGATGTATTTCCACCTTGTATGATAATACATATAGTGGGGTTTTTAACTGAGGCTTTCCGCTGAGTATTTTCTGTGTTTCATGTGTATTGATTCTTCTTCTTATGGTTATATGTGTTCAACTCTGATTCAACTTGATCTTTAAGCTTCCACAAGTTTGATAGTAGAAGTAGATTATAGTATTTTGCTTTGGTATATTGCATTATCGAGTTAATCTACAGTCACATTTTCTACATAGATCTTAGATGTAGATTTGTACAAAATTTGCAGGAAATTCTACACGGAAAGCCACAAGAAATCACTAATGTATAATTGAGGACCATGCAATAAGGATAAGTAATCCTTATTCCTTAGTGACCATAAGTCTCTCACCATGCGTAAATGGGACATGGATATTGTAGGTTTCACTTGTGTTACATTGATTACCCCTACCAAAAATGTGTGCCCCTAGAGGGGTTAGAGCGATGATAGAATCACCCTCAATTATTGTTATATTAGTATTAATATTGATACTAGTGCCAATAGATATTTATTATTTTTCAAGTATTCTTTATGTGAATAACATTTAGAATGATGTGTTAAATTAATATAAGTGCACTCATGAAAAGTATTATTCATATTGAGATAATTTCACTCAATTCACAAAGATTTTTATGGGTAAATTAGATTGGTTATATTATGCAAGTTAAAAATAGAAACTAAATTCTAGAGACATGCATAAATAGAAATTATTCATCTCCTACTTGAAAGGTTTTATTTAATTCAAAAGTGGATTATCATCACACACCAAAAAGAGTGGAAATGATTAGAGGATACACGAATGAATTAAAATAGGAAAGGTATTTGAGAATTGAGTGAATGATGATTATGGTTATTAGCATCCACTGAGACCAAGAATGGTCAATTGAACTTGAGAAAAATTCTAGGGAATTGCTTGGTTTGCTTAGAAGTGTATTGATGTGATTAAAAGGCTTGAATAGAAGCATTCCTAAATAATTATAGATTTGATCAATATCATGAAAAATATTTTGAAATTGGGATGTAATATGGGTGTACAAGGACAATCTAAGAGAAAGTGATTTTCATCTTCAACACTCTTAGTGCCATAAGCATGAAAAATTATTTCAATCCATAATTTCCTAGAAATTATAAAAACCCCTATTTCATTATTGAGCTCATGATAGTTTTTTCTTATTTTATAAATTGTGATTTTTATTATTTACACTAGATAAAATAGAGAGATACTTTTAATCCTATACATTATGGTTAATCACATCTTATAATATATCAATTGTCTCTTGTACTCTAATTCTTTAGCATACCACAATTGCTCATGAATTTTAAATGTTATTTTATTTTTAATATAGGGGCGGAAAGAACGGTGGTGGGTGGTGATCATTCATCCTAAGAGCAAACAAGAATTCAAATTTAAATGGGGAATGGGAGAGATTACCAATAATGTTACGAAAACCAATGCTCTATACTAGGGAATAAATCAAGCATGTGCAATTGAATAGGAACAAATGAAATGACCCTCTACTCTCCCCAAGGGATACTTAGCATTCCAAGGTTGGATTAAAAAGGATCCTCTCCCTTAATTTATATATGAATCACATCATATGTTATAATTCAACCAAAGAAATAAATACGGAGAATTCCATCCCTATGCACCCCAGATGTCTCAGTGTGGTGTATGTGTGCCTTCCACAACTGATTGCTTATAAAATCTTTAGATCGAAACCTAGTGGATGTATACAAATCATGCTCGGGGGTGGTTTCGTTCCCATCATTTCTCTTCTCACAACCATGATGGGTGAACAAATGAAACTTGTGAAGAAGTATTGATAGATTTCATCATGGTGGAAGTGTTTTAATCAACATGAGAAGTTGGAAGAAACTCCTTAGAGGCAAAATGTCTAATCCATAATTTCAAGTGTAGGGGATTGTATAGTTGAAATGCACACCTATGTGTGGTGATTGATGGTCCAAAGCTCTGTTTGGTTGCCTCACTCAATCTATAAAGCCCCTGTATCTGAATACCATCTCCATTGCTCTGTGGTTGTGACAAATTCAATTAAGGGTCTTCAACCTTCCCTTGGGAGCACATATCTCATCGGTAAATCTCTTGCCCCTTCCCTTATGATCATTTTCCTCTCATTTTGGAAGCCCCTGGCCTGCATTTTGAGTTTGTTTGCCTCCTTTTCATGCTTCTTTTTGGTGTATCTGCTTGGCAGCCTGTTTAGTGAATATTCAGGTCCCTTATTTACTGGGCATGCTCTCTTCAAGTTTTGTCTTATCTGTGTTTTCTTCTTGTGTCCCTTTCTGTTAGTCTTCTTGGATTCAAAGGTATCATGGCCTTATTGAAGTCTTTTTTACTGTTACTCTATATTCTAGTGGATGGAGAAGGGATATTGATGGTTCCCCTTTCAAATTTTAGTATTAATTCCCACAAGATTGATACCCTACTAGAGAAGGTCTGTGACACTAGACTTTGTGTGCTTTCTATGTATTGTGTTCAAATTTTAGTGGTAGCTCAAAAGAATATCTAGGGGAAATTCCAATGAAGACTGTAAAAATATTTTCCAACAGAAGAGCTCCTTCTCTACTACAAGAATACAACCCAATCAAAACTACACTTTCAATTTGAAAATTCAAATGAATGTTTTGCTCCCTCAATTGGATGAGGAGCATACTTAAATGGCCCAAATCTCCAATAGGAAAATCATGAAGATGAAAGCATCCTCAAGGGTTATTAGACTCATAAATACACACAATAGATTAATTGTAATTATTGTTTTTTAATTGACCGCTTTTGGCACTGTTATAAGCGATGTAACAATACTACTAGCAATAACTATTTAAAAATGAAACACCTAGAAAACACAGATTGTATGAAACTAGAATTAGAAACTCTTGGAAAAGCCTCTCTAATCAATTTTGGCATGTACAATTTGAGCCTTACGCTCATAACTTTTTAATACAAAATATACACAATTCATGTTAAAATTTTATTTTTATTTTTAATATTATTAGCATTATGCAAGGTGACCTCTCTCTCAATTCCCCAATGATTTAGCCAAAGCATGGCATCTTTATGTCAACCCCACTTAAGCGGTTGCTGGTTTTATCTAGATTTTGAAACAATATTGGGAAGGTTCTTTCCTTTTATGTTGTTTATCTTCTTCTTATACATTTACTTCCTAGTCATAACCATGCCTTAATGGGGTAAATATTGATTTTTATGAGGGGGAAAGGATAAGGTGTATTGGCTTCAATTTTAAGGTTATAAGTTATAAAATGCTAATGGATTTGTTCTATCTTTCACCATGATTCTCTGGAGATGCTCCAAATCCAAACTTCACAATTGTATAAGATAACAAGAGTAATGGAAGTATCAAAGAGGAGTTTCAATTTATCCCATAGTCATAAGCATATTAATTTACAATTGCTGTCGAGGAGAAAATAAGTTTTCCACCCTCCATTTTTCTCAATGCTATATTTCTATTTAAATTTGTGATGAAGATTTATTTAAACGTATTTGTATGAAGTCACTTCCTCCAATTTATTGTTTTCATACATGAAACTAGCATAAGTGATAATTTTAGATTTGATTATCATAACATTTCTTTTTTCAATGTTAACAACCATACCTCTAGTATAGCCAAAATCCTTGAGAATTCTAAGTTTCTTATTGAGATCATAGGGGTACTCACCATAAGAATAATGTCATCAACATAAATAAGGATAATGACTATTCCTACTAAATTCATGTTTACACAACCTACTTCTTCCAAACAATCCTCTAACATGTTGATGTATATGCCAAAAAAGGTATGGGTAGAGGACAACCTCACATAATTTCTGTATTATAATTAATTTCTTCCAACCAACCCTCAATGTTGTTATTCTTGGATATCACATTTCCATAAAACGTTGTTACAATAAAACTTGAATGAAGCTTTTAGCTTGTCAAATACCTTTCTAATGTCAACAAAGCAATACAAGAAATTGGTTTTACTATTAAAACACTCCTTTGCCTTGATCTTAAGTGTAAAATGTGGTCCAAAATTGAATGATAGCTCCTAACTCCAACTTGGACTTTACCCATTTTCCCCTAGATATCTTGTTATATACTGATATTCTTTTCCAAAACTATACCATGTAATTTGGCTAAGGGAGGGCTCATAATGGTCCTATAACATGCATTTAGTCCAATTAAATTAGAATTATGCACAAAAGAGATAAGTGGCTAGGTGAATAATAAGCATATTAGTGCAATAATAATTAGGAATTTGTGGCATTTTACAAACGTATGGTAATGATCCAGGTGGATATTGGTGGCCACCCGCCAAGTCCACTTGGACCCCCACCATTGTTTCTTTTAGCTTTTCAGGTTCCTTAATTGTAGCATAGTTTACTATTTTTAGCAGTTTTTCAGGTCTTGAACTTCCGAAGCCATTTTGAGGCCCTAAATGACATTTTTTTGGGAAAACTGGGAGCAACATGGGTCCGTGGACCAATGTTTCTCTTCCCAAAGTTTTAGTTCTCGGATAGATCTTTCTAACGAGATATTGTACGTGTCAAACAGAGATCGTATGCCAAAGTTACGACCCCGGGAAGTTGATGTACCGATTGCCCACAGTTTGGCATTTCATCTTCTAGGGTTAGATTTTTGGATGTTTAGGGTTTTCCATTGTTTCTCAACAATAAATAGGCCTTCGAGCCTCATTGTAACACAGTTTAGAGGCATGTAGCTGCCACATCTCTTCTCAGAGATAAGCTACCATTGCCCTAGCTAGTTTATTTCCATTTCTGTTTGTAAGCATATTTCAATATTTTACAGTAATGAAATGAAGTATTATTTCTACTGCATCTCTTTATGTGTGGTTATATCTGTAATTTGTTGCATTCCTGTTTAAATCCAGATTAGTGGTATCAAAGTGGTTTTCTCTTTCTCTGTCTTTCTTTGCATGTCCCCAACGAGGTCATGATATAATGAGTTAGGGCTTGAACTGGTCGAACCTTTGTAGGACCTTCCTCGCAAATTCCAATGGCCTCCCATGGTGGATGCAAAGAAAGACGAGGGGGTAGGAGATCCTATCAAAATCTTGCTTGAAGAGGCCCTCGAGCGACAAAGGAATGCGATGATGGACAACTTTGCCCGGATCCTTCAACGGCTACTCAGGGGCGACACATCTACTTCCAGCAGCTACTCTGGAAGTGCCACACCCTTTAAGGTACAAGTTAACTTTGAAATTCCCATATTTGAGGGTCAGATAGATGCAGACACCATAGATAAATGGTTAAATCTGCTAGAAGGGTATTTTTTTGTTCATGACTTTTCCGGCCGGGAAAAAATTACTTTCACTCTTCTCAAAGCCGCCCCCCACGTCAGGGACTGGTGGGAAACCTACTATGTGGAGAAGGATGAAAGTACGACATCATTTTTTTCAGCCGCATCCACTTGGAATTCATTCTAGACTGCCATCAAGGAGCAATACTACCCTGTCAGAAGCTATGAGGATCAATACATAAAGTGGCCCATGCTGCGGCAGGGAAGGGACCAAGACGTGCCGAAGTTTACCAATATTTTCCATACCCTTCGCACAAAGTTGGGTATCAAGCATTTGGAGTAGCATTTGGTACTTAGATACCGTGGCTGCCTACACAAGTACATCCAGGAAGAAATAGAATTCCTGAACATCTCCTCACTCAGCATGGCATACCGATATGCTGTTAAGGTCAAGAAAAAGTTTAAATAGAAGAAGCGAGACTTTGGATCTGTGAATTCGAAGCAAGGGAAAGGTTCCCCCAAACCGCAGAACAAAGGACAAAGCCAAGGCGGGGTGGCCCAAGATAACCTGCCAAATCTGCAAGCAAAGAACAACGCCGCAAAGCCGAAAAAGGACACGAGAAAGTGGTGTGAGTTCCATAATAGCTCCACTCACAACAAAAGTGAGTGTCGAGCCAAGTAGTCACTAGTGGCTGAGCTAAGGGTTTCAAAATCAGATGCATGTTCTGACTCTGAGTCAGAACCCGCCAAGGGGAATGACAAAGGGAAGCAGATTATCGATGCGAAGCCCAATGCCACTGTTGCCACCACGAAGATCCAGAAGGAGGAACCTGAAGATCCAGAGGAGGAGGAGCATCTCTTCCACTCCCAGATGTGGGTAAAGGGCTCCCTGCTACAGTTCATTGTCGATAGTAGGAGCCAAAAGAACCTGAATTCGGCAGAGGTCGTGAAGTGGCTGGGTTTACCGACCATAGCACATCCACAACCGTACACCATGGGGTGGCTTCACCAAGGACGAGATATTCACGTAAGCCAGCAGTGTCGCCTTCCATACAACATCAAGCCCTTAACAGATGAGGTATTGTGTGACGTTTCTCCCCTTGATGTTTATGATGTATTATTAGGACAACCATACTTGTGGAAGCGACATGCTGTGTATGAATCAAGGCCCCATGCTGTTATGTTTACTTTGGGAAATAAGTTGTACAGGATATCAGAGGTAGTACCGCCTACCACCATCTCTTTGGTTACTGTAAAACAATGCAGTAAGCTCATTTCCAAAACCAGGAAATTTGTTTTCCTGATGATATGCCCTCAAGGGAAGAAGAAGATGGTGGCCATGACCTCCAGACAGGGCCCCTCCGCACGACAACTACAGATGGAAAAGGTTGTGGAGGAGTATGAGGACATCTTCACCTCCCTCGCAGGAGTTCCTCTGTATTGTCAGGTCAAGCACTCCATCGATCTGATCCCAGGTGCGCCACTACCCAATGGACCAATCTATCGACGCTCTGTTCTGTAGAACGATGAAATCAAGAAGCAGATTCAGGAGCTGTTACAGAAAGGTCACATCCATCTGAGTTCATCGCCTTGTGGGAGCCCGATCGTGTTGGTACAGAAGAAGGATGGGACTTGGAGACTCTATATTGACTATTGGGCGCTAAACAATATCACTGTCCATAATAGGTACCCGATCCCACGGATTGATGACCTCCTAGACCAAATGAAGGCGGAAAAATATTTCAGCAAGATCGATTTGAGGTCAGGATATCAACAGGTACCAATCGAACCCTCCGATGAGTGGAAGATTGCCTTCAAAGCCAAGGAGGGCCTATTCGAATGGTTGGTTATGCCTTTCAGATTGACGAATTCTCCTGCAACCTTCATGAGGCTAATGGATGAAATCTTGCAGCCATTCAACAACTCATTTGTAGTGGTATACTTGGATGACATCCTGATCTTCAACCAGTGTTGGGAAGAGCACCTCGAACACATTCAACAGGTTCTCCAAACACTGCGGCAACACAAGTTATGTGCCAATTTGGAGAAATGCACTTTTGGCATGACCGAGGTTCAGTATCTGGGATACATTATTGATGAATGGGGGGTGCATGTGGATCCAGCCAAGATCCAAGTCATTCGGGATTGGCCATCTCCAACCACTCTGATAGAGCTCCGCAGCTTTCTAGGTCTTGCCAACTTCTACCGCAGGTTCGTGTTGGGATTTTCTCATATCACTTGGCCCTTGAGTCAAGTCACCAAGGGAGGAGAAAAAACAAAATTCTTTTTGTGTGAATATCAACAGAAGGAATTCACAGAGTTGAAAGATCGCCTCTGCTCGGCACCAGTGCTCGCATTACCAGACTTGCAGCAACCATTTGAGGTCGAGACAGATGCCTCTAACTATGTTATTGAGGTAGTCCTTACTCAACAAGGGCATTTAGTGGCATATCATAGTGAGACACTTTCAGACACACTCCAAAAGTATCCCACTTATGACAAAGAGATGTATTCCATTGTGCAGGCCTGTCGACAATGGAGGCATTACATTTTGGGGAAGGAAACACTCATCCACACAGATCACCGACCCCTGTAGTTCATACAGACCCAAGGGAAAATTCATAATGATCGCCATCAGAAGTGGTCCACATGCCTACAATAGTTCCATTTGAATATCAAGTATAAGAAGGGCAACACCAATAATGTTTCAGATTGCCTCATTAAACCACTGATCATGGCGTTAACCACCATGCTCAACTCTTATGGGCACGATACTTCTGATTGGCCACTTCTCTACAATAGTGACCCAGAATTTGGCCACACATACCAGACACTCTTGGAGGGTCAGCATGTTCCATATTTTCACCTCCAGGATGCCTTGTTATGCCACCTAGGTCACCTTTCTGTTCCTTTAAGCGAGTGTGCCAAGATGATTTGGGAAGCACACTACAGTCAGGCTGCTGGGCATTTCGGGGTTGAGAAAACGGTGGCAGTACTGCAGAAGTATTTCTATTGGTTGAATATTTGACAGGATGTCGGGAATTACATCAGATCATGCACTGCCTGCGCCATTGCCAAACTGACCATCAAGAAGCAAGGCTTATATACCCCGCTGCCTACCCCTACTCGACATTTGGAATCCATGTCCATGGATTACATGTCAGGCCTTCCTTCTACTAAGCATGGAAACAACTGTGTTTTTGTGGTCGTCGACAGGTTCTCTGTTATGAAACCAGCTCAAGAAAAGATAGAAAAGATAGATCAACGCCTTAGAATTCAGCCTCTTCGAGGGGGCAACCTCCTTTACATTGCATAAATGAACAATTATTGGATGATTCAAATGACAAAACCTCCTTTCTATATATAGGAGTCTAAGGAGTCACAATATAATCCAGCCGACCTAACAATAATAATATAAAGCCACAAAAATAACAATAGAGGGATTCTATGGGGCACAGAAATAACAATATGGGGGTAATAGGGGCACAACAATATAAATAAGGGGTATAACTACAATAGTAAGGGGGTAATCACTAGTATTATAGGGACCCAACATGCCCCTCTCCTTCAAAAAAGTGTTGTCCTCAACGCTTGAGTAGTTCTGGATACTTCTGCATAAAATTCTCATCCTCCCATGTGGAATCCTCAGCCGATAAGTTCTTCCACTTGATAAGATACTCTGAAATTAATCGATTTCATAGTTGTCGAGTTCTTGTTTCTGTGACTGATTCTGGTTCCAATATAATTTTTCCTTCCTCGTCAAGTTCTGGCAATATTGTTTGAATTGGGAGCTTGTCGCCTATAACCTTCTTTAAACATGAAACATGGAAAACTGGGTGCAATCGAGAAGCTGTAGGAAGCTCCAATTTGTATGCCATAGTACCAATATTTTGCAACACCTTGTATGGACCATAATACTTTGGTGATAATTTATTATCCTTCTTAGCTTGCTTTAGGGACATTTGCTTATATGGTTGTAGCCGTAGGAATACCCAATCACCTACATCAAAACTTCTTTCACTGCGATGTTGATCTGCCTGTTGTTTCATTCTATTTTGTGCCAACACGAGGTTATCCTTTAAGAGTTGGAGGACTTGTTGTTGATGTTCGATGTGATGTTCCACTGCCTGAACCTTAGAATTTTCTCTTAAATATGATGTGATGGATGGTGGTTGATACCCATAAAGTGCCATAAATGGGGTCATTTTTGTTGCTGTATGGAAGGAAGTGTTATACCACCATTCAGCCAGAGGCAACCATTTGACCCATTGTGTCTGTTTATCAGATACAAAGCAACGAAGATATCCTTCCAAACATTTGTTTACTATCTCAGTTTGCCCATCAGATTGAGGATGATAAGATGAGCTATGAGCTAACTGAGTACCAAGACAAGAAAATAATTATGTCCAAAAATTTCCAGTGAAAATGGGATCTCTGTCACTTACAATAATCTTTGGGTTTCCATGTAGCTTTTGAACTGTTTCCATAAATGCAGTAGAAACTGTACTGGCTTTAAATGGATGTGATAATGCACAAAAGTGTGCATACTTGGTAAGTCTTTCAACTACCACCATGATGACACTCTTTCCCTCAGACTTGGGTAAACCTGTGATAAAATCCATTGAAACCTCCTCCCAACGTTGGCTTGGAATGGATAAAGGTTGTAATAGACCCGGTGTCTTAATTGTTTCAACTTTATTTTGTTGGCAAACCAAACATTCCGCCACAAACTTTTGAATATCTGATTTAAGGCCATCCCAAAAAAATTCCTTCTTAACCCTGTGGTAAGTTTTTAAAAATCCTGAGTGCCCTCCTAAGGGAGAAGTGTGCAATTCCATAAGAATCTTTTGTTTTAGCTGGGAATTCTTACAGAGGTATAAGCGATCTTTGTACCATAACGAATCATTTTTCCAGCTAAATGTATCAGAAGTACTGGAATCTTGTTGTAGCTTTCGAATAAGTGCCCACACTTCTTCGTCATTCTTCCATTCCTCCCTTGCTTCGTTTATCCAATCTGGTTGGATAATAGAAATGGCACACAACAATGCTTCCACATCCTCATCCTTTCTTGAGAGTGCATCTGCCACCACATTTTGCTTCCCTTTTTTGTAGATGATTTCAAAGTCATAACCCAACATCTTTGTGACCCACTTTTGTTGCTCTTCAGAGGATAATCTTTGTTCTAAAAAGTATTTAAGGCTATCATGATCCGTTTTTACCTTGAAGTGTCTTCCCATTAGGTAGGGTCGCCATTTCTTAAGTGCATGGAGTATTGCCAACATTTCCTTCTCATAAATAGCTTTGCTTAAAAACTTTCCCTTGATTGGACGACTTTCAAAAGCAATGGGTCTTTCATCTTGCATTAGAACAGCACCAATTCCATTTCCTGAAGCATCACATTCCACAATAAAGGTTTTTGTGAAGTCCGGTGTAGCTAAGACCGGTGCTTGGCACATTGCCTCTTTAAGATGTTCAAAGGCCTTTGTTGCTTCCGGAGTCCATGAAAATGAATCTTTCTTCAATAATGTTGTTAGAGGTGCTGCTATTCTCCCATAATTCTTAACAAACTTGCGATAATACCCTGTCAACCCAAGAAATCCTCGCAGATGCTTTATGGATGTGGGGATTTTCCATTCCTTAATGGCTTTAATTTTGCTAGGGTCTACCTTAACTCCTTCATGAGATACAATATGACCCAAATATTCCACCTCCTGGACTCCAAAGAAACATTTGGATCTTTTTGCATATAATTGTTTCTCCTCCAATAGTTGTAGCACCCTGTCAACATGTTCAACATGATCCTTCCAAGACTTGCTGTAGATTAGTATATCATCAAAAAATACTAACACAAATTTTCTAAGGAATGGTTTGAAAATTGAATTCATCAAACCTTGAAATGTTGAAGGTGCATTGGTAAGGCCAAAAGGCATGACCAAAAATTCATAATGACCCTCATGAGTTCTAAATGCCGTTTTTGGAATGTCTTCAATCTTCATTCTGATTTGATGATATCTCGAACGAAGATCCAACTTGGTGAAGTAAATTGATCCATGCAATTCATCCAGTAATTCATCAATGACAGGAATGGGGAACTTATCTTTAATAGTGAGCTTGTTGAGCTCCCTATAATCCGGACACATGCGCCATGATCCATCCTTCTTGTGCACCAATACTACTGGAGCTGAGAAAGAACTTTGACTCGGTTGAATTATACCAGCCTCTAGCATTTCTGCAACCATACGTTCAATTTCACTTTTTTGGACATAGGGATATCTGTACGCCTGATGTTTGGAGGAACACTTCCTGGAATCAGATGAATAGCATGATCATGATCACGCATAGGTGGGAGACCTTTGGGAGTCTCAAATACCTTGGAATGATTGTCCAAGACTTTTTGGAGATCTGGAGAAATAGATGATTCCAATGTGGAAACATCTAGCGAACATAATTGTGCAATTACACCTCTTTGCTCCTTTTTTAGAAGCTTTGTCATGCCATTAGAGCTGATTATCTTTCCTGGTTTCCCTGCAATACCCCTTAATTCAACTTCCTTTCCTTCTGTAGAAAATTTGATGAAAATTTCTTGAAAATTAAAAGCTATTGTACCCAAGGATTGTAGCCATTGGACTCCTAGTACAACATCAGCACCTCCCATTGGAATGGAAAGCATTGGGCTAGTCAATACATATTCTCCCATGGATAGCTTGATATTATGGCACTTTCCAGAGCAATTTATTGTTCCTCCATTTGCAATCATCACTTGACACTCTGGTGCTGGATATAGGAAGCAATTCAATTCTTTTGCTACCCTACAATGAATAAAATTGTGGGTGCTTCCTGAATCAATCAACACTATTACCTTTTTCTTCTTGATTTGTCCTTCTATCTTGATGGTTTGAGGAGTGGTAATTCCCACCAATGCATTACAAGATATGGTCGGATTTATTTGTTCTTCATCTAGGCTTTGTTCCTGGAGTATATCCTCTTCTTTTGACCTTTCTTGCTCCTTTTCTTCTTCCTCTTCACAATCTATGTAGAATAATTTCTTCTCAGCACACTTATGACCTTTTGTGTATTTGCTATCACAACTGTAACAAAGCCCTTTTGCTCTTTTTTCTTCCAATTGTTGTGGTGTCAACCTTGTAGGTTGTGGAAGACTAGGGGCAACAACACTTCCGTCTTTATAGTTGTGAGTGGTATGCTTCCTAGTTGCCATAATTTTGCTTTCCATTTTTCTTGCTAACCTGAATGCCTTCTCTAATGAATCAGGTTCCCAAAGGCGAACATCATGTTGGATATTATCCTTTAAAGACCCTATGAACACATCAATCCTATGCTCCTCTGGAATATCTTTTACCCTTATGTTCAATTTTTGGAACTCCTCAATGTGCTCCATTATTGAACCCTTTTGTTTGAGACTTATCAATTGGCTAAAAAAAGTGTTTCTTTTTGTATCCTCATAATGTGCTATCAATTCTTCCGTAAAAATTGCCCAAGTGATAAATTGTTTACGAGAACAAAGCCATTGATACCATACAAACTGATTTGGTTCCAAATACACAGTTGCCATACGTACCTTTTGTGCGTTTTGCACATTATTGAGATCGAAGAATTGCTCCATCTGTAATACCATGTGGCGGGATCCTTGCCATCAATCATATCGATTTTTGGAATATGGTGATTCTTCGATCCAACACTAGTGTCTATGGAATCATGATTAACATTTCTTTTGTTCTCATCATGAGTTTCCTTTACTACCTTTTCACCATTAGTAAGTATTTCTTGTAGAAAATTTGTTAAATCTGTCTTCAAATCTGCCATGCCTGTCTTCAAATTTGTGTTCAAATCTATCTTCAAATTATCCATCTTAGCTTCCATGCCATTCATCTTAGCTTCCACGCCATTTATCTTAGCTTCTGTTAACTTTTGTGAGCGTGACATTTGTTGCACTTGTTCTTGTAATTTTGATATATCATGTAGCATTTCTTCCTCTTCTTCATGAGTCATGCTAGAGCTTTCAGGTTCCTTACTAGGTGTTTGCATTTTCTTTCCTCGGGGCATCAGTTACTGATAATAATGCTCTACTATGCCCTTTGAATTCCTTCAAAATAAATTTTCAAACCAAGCTTAAGCAAAAATTTAAAAAAATCTACACACCTTTTTTCACTTTGTAGGAGCTCGATATTGCCTCTGATGTATCTCTGTACTTTCCAATCATCTAGTTCTGAATTTGTGACATGTAGTAGCTCTCTATGTCCTCTTTCCAATGCCACCAGTCTGATCCAAATTGAATTCTCCAAGAAAGAGTTATGCATAATCTCCCAAGATGAACTGATTATAGACCTTTCCAGAAGAGCGAACTTGTATGAAGTGCCACGTGTACAATTTTTGATATTTGGTTCTAAAAAAGATATACAAGAAAATACAGTCCGTCCTCTTTCTGTACCTTCTTACGAAATTTCAATCTGATTCCCAGAGAGAAAGTTATGACGATTTTCCCTAGGTCACCTGTTTTGAATGTAATTCAGGAGTCTGCAAAAAGACCAACTTCCTCAGATCATATCTCCACAAATATCGCGCAAAAAGATTTGAAATTAGGACCCAAGGTTCAGCGCGATTTCTTCTCAAATGGGTTTTTCTTGCCACTTCTGAAACATCACAAAAAAAAAGTTATAGCAAAAATTCCACGATGACCTATTTGGAGCAGTGAAACCCTAGAATCCAAAGCTCTGATACCAAATGTTATGAAACTAGCTCAAGAAAAGATAGATCAACGCCTTAGAATTCAGCCTCTTCGAGGGGGCAACCTCCTTTACATTACATAAATGAACAATTATTGGATGATTCAAATGACAAAACCTCCTTTCTATATATAGGAGTCTAAGGAGTCACAATATAATCCAGCCGACCTAACAATAATAATATAAAGCCACAAAAATAACAATAGAGGGATTCTATGGGGCACAGAAATAACAATATGGGGGTAATAGGGGCACAAAAATATAAATAAGGGGTATAAGTACAATAGTAATGGGGTAATCACTAGTATTATAGGGACCCAACATTCTCGAAGATGGCCATTTTGGCAGCCTGCAAGAAGAATATCACAATAGAAGCCACTGCTAAACTCTTCTTTGAATGCGTGTGGGTACACTTTGGGATCCCATAGTCTATCATCTCAGATCGGGATAGCAGGTTCCTCAATGCATTTTAGTCCAGTCTCTGGTCGATGCCGGACACCAAACTCACTAAGTCTACAATGTTCCATCCACAAACTGATGTCCAGAAAGAGGTTGTGAACAGGATGATCGTACACATTCTGCGCATGTACAACTCAAAGCATCCACGCACATGGGATGAGAGCCTCCCCTATGTTCAGTACAACTACAACTAAGCTCTCCATAGCTCGACTAGCGACAAACCTTTTCAGGCGGGCTTGGGATTCCAGCCACTATGTCCCATTGATGTGGCCATGCCATTTGCAGCTACTCACGCAGATTCGGCTCATGTCCAGTCTGAAATAGATAAGGCAAACAACTTCATTGAGCACATCCAACATATTCACCAGTAGATCCATGACATTCTGAAGAAATCAAATGCCAAGTACAAGCAGCGCCATGATCAACATCGGGTGCCACACAATTTTTAGGTGGGCGACAAAGTCTAGTTTCATTTGCAAAAGGGATGCCTTACCGGAGCCTATCGGAAACTCAGAACACTCTGATATGATCCTTACACCATTACCAAGGCTATGGGAGACAATTAATTTGAGCTCAGCATTCCCCCATTCCTTGGCCTGCACCCAGTGTTCAATGTGGACAGCCTTCGGCCATACTTCCCACCATTACTAGACACATTCGACATTGCAGAACAGCTCACACCCACAGAGTTAAATCCAGATTGCATGGAACAAGCTGCAACTGATCGGATCATGGACACACAAATCAAGCACACTTGCTAGTAGAATATCCAACTATATCTAATTGTCAAAGCAGGCCAATTCCTTCACCAACGCAAGTGGCTTACCAGGGACCAAGTTCAGCAGAAGTTTCCTCATCTCATGGAAGAACTCAACGCAATAGGGACCATTGCTTCCTAAGGGGGGAGGAATGATCCAGGTTGATATTGGTGGCCACCCGCCAAGTCCACTTGGACCCCCACCATTGTTTCTTTCAGCTTTTCAGTTTCCTTAATTGTAGCATAGTTTACCATTTTTAACAGTTTTTTGGGTCCTGAACTTCTGAAGCCGTTTTGAGGCCCTAAACGACGTTTTTTGGGAAAACTAGGAGCAACATGGGTCCATGGACATGTTTCTCTTCCCAAAGTTGTAGTTCTTAGATAGATATTTCTAACGAGATATTGTGCGCGTCAAATGGAGATCATATGCCAAAGTTACGACCCCTGGAAGTTGATGTACCAATTTACCCAAACGGGGCCCACAATTTGGTGTTTCATCTTTTAGGGTTAGGTTTTTGGATGTTTAGGGTTTTCCATTGTTTCTCAATAATAAATAGGCCTTCGAGCCTCATTGTAACACAGTTCAGAGGCATGTAGCCGCAACATCTCTTCTCAGAGATAAGCTACCATCGCCCGAGCTAGTTTATTTCCATTTCTGTTTGTAAGCATATTTCAGTATTTTACAGTAATGAAATGAAGTATTATTTTTGTTGCATCTCTATATGTGTGGTTTCATCTGTAATTTGTTGCATTCCTGTTTAAATCCGGATCAGGTAAGAAGAGAAGGAGGATAACCATAAGGGCCACCTTATGCCCCTTGATGTTGGATGGTTGTTATAATGTTGAAACTTTTCACATGAAATGGTGGAGAGTATGGTCTTGATTGTGAAAACTCTTGCTATGATTGGTTTGAGAGTGGGGATTCCATATCTCTTTGGTATTTACATAATCTCATGGTGAAGTGAGTAGGCTCTTTCACCATTACTAGGTTGTACACACCTTCATATAACCTTTCGAACTCAAGGGTTCTAGGGTAGAAGAGTACCCTTAGCTTATGGTTGGGAGGTGAATTGGTAATATTCCATATAATTGGAAAGCTAGAAATTGAAGTTAAATTTTGGAATAATTTTTGGGAGCAAGCTTGAAGCTGAAAATTTAGGAGAAGAATCATATATAGCCAAATAAATAAGAGGTAAAAATCTAAAAAATAAGTTTACTATTCATATAAATGGTTGTTCTAATGATTGAATGAGTTATGGATGGTAAAATTCTAAAAAATAAATTTATTGTTCATATACATGGTTGTTGAAAGATTGAATGGGTTGTTCATTTTATAATTTTTTTTCATTACATGAGAATATCAGATCACTTTAGAGTTAGAAAAATAGCCTTATATCTCACTTGAGTGATGTTTTGACAAGATGATGAAATAAAACATAAGTATAATGATGGAAAGATCTACACAGTAGATCCATATTTAAGATGGATCACCTACTAGGTTTAACCCAATAGAATATCTTGGTATAATCATGAATATAAATGTGTGAAAAAATAATTTAAAAATAAAATTTCAACCTCTAATAGTTTGATTTAAACCAAATCTCATTTTAAAAATTCCAAAAATTCTAACTTCTCATAATACATTGTATGACCTAATTAATATTTTACAATGTTCAACATTTAATTTTAACAATATATTCATTCTTTATCAATGTTATATAAAATTGGTATTATTCATTCTTTAATATAATGCAGTGTATATATATGTGTGTATATTAGGGGTATAAGAGGTTCTGAGGGGAAACAGTTAATCGACCAAGAGGATATTGAACAAGAGGCATACCATCATTTTAAGAGTCTTTTCGAAGCTAAGGAACATAATTATGTTGCCCAGCAAGAAATCATTGATCATTTCCCTCTCATGTTTAAACAAGAGGATAATGAGAAGTTGGGGGAACCGACTAAGAAAGAAGAGGTGATGGTAGTGTTGATGCCTTGAAATTCGCTGCAACAACATGGGGAATAACCACCCGATCAGGGACTTGAATACCATCCCTTTTCTATTTGGTATAGTGGCTCCGACTAGATATAATGGGACCAATTTCCCAATAAAAATGTGATAGAATGGATAGAGTGTTTATAACCAAAAACTAAGTGATAGATGGGGTGGTTTATAAACTGAAATACATGTATATTAATCTATCTATTACCTGGGGTTACTTATGTTTATGCGATCTAGAATAATTGTCCTTAGTGCATGATAATAAAGTTTAATCAAAGACTTGGAGAAATGAAAAGCATTTAAGATCATTATTTTGATTAAATAGTCAATCAAAATAATTGATAAAACTAATATCGCAATCAAACAACGTTTAAAAAATCACTTATATATGTATTAAAGATGACAATTATAGCATGTTCAAAAGTGAATTAATACATAATTGAGTTAGAAAAGATACATATAATAAACAACATAAAGGGGAATGACTATCGATTCATAAACAAAGCAAAAATACAATGATAAAAGTACTCAATGTATGTTACTCTACTCATGAAAGAAATGTAGAAATTTTGAATAATAAACACTTATTCACAGAGATTATCCCGATTATACACTATTGCGGAATACATGCACAATACATAATCTCCTCTACGTTGATCATCAATTTAGCAACATTAAAAACAATGAAACATCAATCGCATGCACACATTAACACAGTATGTAACTCGGGGAAAGCATACAGTTGGAAACCCCACACTATCTGTATATTAATGATTGAGAACAAGTAACAATACATAGTACAATACTCCTCACAAGTACTCAGTACTATCTCCACCTATTACACACAAAACTGGCTCAGATCCGAACAAGTCACAGGTTCAAATCTCCTCCGCTGCTTTTCCTGCCTCCACTGCACAATCCTGCAAGAGAAATCACATGAACACAAGCTACAATTTCCTTGATATTTGCCCACACTGCGCAATCCTCATTGGCATAACTCAATCCATGCATGTGCAAATCTCATGCACAACTGATAGTCACAACTCACCCTTTCACTTACCTCTAACACCTGTCTCTGTTGAACTGTCCATGCATTGAGTTAACTGATGTATTATTTAGTTGCTTTATGAGTTAATAATTAGTGAATTAATTAATATTTAATTCACACAACTCATCACTAGTGTATTCTTTAGTTAGACTAAATACAACTAGTTCAACTAAGTTAAACTGAACACAAATCCATCAACTCCACATCCAACTCCACAGAACTCACATGCATGAGTTCTAACTGAAGTCCTCCATGCAATAGCTCAACTAACACATAAGAAACCATGTGATTCCTTTTCTCAGATGCATGTGCCACATCCGTAGCTCAAACTGAAGTGCTCCAAGAGAATAAGATAATGTTTAGAGTCCAAATATTACTAAGGGCTAATAATATTTGACTGTTTCTATTTTTACCCTGGCAGTCTAAAAATAGACTCTGATCACTCCGCTGTGAACCAAAAATAGAAGTCCATCTATTTTTACCAACATGACCAATCATCCATAAACAGCATCCTGCAACTCATAGACCGTGATCCATATGTCTAAAAATAGACATAGTCTAAAAATAGACTTTGCGCCAAAAATAGCCTATGGGACCACTTAGTGAAGGCGACTCCTTTCCACTAAGCTCCATCACCTTGTTGCATTTTCAACACTCCCTCTCAACAAGATATGGATTATCTGCAACCCCTATCCTGTAACTCTGAAATGTTCTGAATGCAACACATTTGCCCGGTCCACTTGCTCCAACAACAGTTGGAACAAAAACACTCCCAACTAACCACTCTTTTGGGCTAGGAACATACTCTGATGCTGAAGCTCTACCTGCTGCTGACAAGTGCTCCCTCTTTGACATCTGCGCTACTGCAACATCTCCATGCATCTCACACCATTGCGCACTTCTCTGTGCCACCTAGCACTGTGCAAAACACTTGTGCCTCTCGCATTGCTGCAGCCTGCTAGCTATGCGCTGTCCTAGGATTCCATGCACTGTCGCTCTCTCTGCCACTCCATCCGCATCTGTCTTTACCCAATCAGTCAGTTCTGCTACTCCACATCGGGGCTCCCGTAGCAAGGTCTCATCCAAGAGGTTGGGTACCTCAAGGATCCTGCCCCTCCTCCTTGGGACGATCAATCCACATCACCCCACCTCCTACCTGGAGGTATGGCTGCATGCGATCCCTCAACCCACCTGGCTCGAAGTTTCCCCCTACTGGAGGTCTCTACATGAGTAGATGTCTCTACTCGATCTCCTCTCAGCTTCCCTTGTTGTGGCTGCTCCACAACCTCCTGAAGCTGCTGCGCCAATCGTGGCTCCTCCACAATCGTCTGAGACTTCTTCTGGCTTTGCATGTTGAGAGGTAATATACGCTCCCTCTCAACCACCAAGTCTCCATCAGTTGCCTCGCTGCTCGAGGATTTTCATGCATCTTGAACCTCAAGAGCATACAGGTTCTTGACCCGTGAACCAATCTGCTTCACCTGTCTAGTGATGATGTGTCTAAGGAAAACCTTTCCCTTACTGAAGACTACACCATAGCCTCTGTCTTCCAGCATCGCAATCGACACCAAGTTTCTCTTCAGTCCTGGTACATACTTGACATCGGTTAAGGTATGGCGAGCTTCATGCTCCCTTTGAAAAATAACCGTGCCTACACCTGAGACACTATACTTCTCATCATTACCCATCCCTATGAGTATCTGGAGATCTTTCTCCTCCAATGTACTGAACAAAATTTTGTCACCGGTCATGTGGAAAGAAGCTCCACTGTCAAGAAACCAACCACTTCCCACCATGGATGAAACCATGCACGCGAAGAGTGTGAAATCCAACTCAAACTGTGAAGCAAGTGTCTCACCTTCAGATCCTTCCCTGGATCCCTTCTTGGATTTCTTCTTTGGGCAATTAGTAGCATAATGGCCCAACTCATGACAACGAAAGCATCTCACCTTCGACTTGTCAACCTTCTTCCCATTATTAGAAGAACTGGATTTGGAAAGAGAACCCTTCTCCTTCCCCTTCTTTGCTTTGGCAGCCAAAGCACAATTTTCTTCATCAGATGCCTTTGATGAAGATCCGTCCCTAGTATTCCGCCTGATCTCCTCTTGCACAAGATCTGACCAAAGTCTCTCCCATCCTAGCAATTTCTCCCGACCATTGACAGAGTCCTGATAGGAATGCCAACTCTTCGGAAGACCAAGGAGAGCCAAGCTCACCAAGTCCTCATCATCGACAGTCACCCCCACACTTCCCAGCTCATCCCGACATTGGGTGAACTTCGTGAGATACCTGGGCATACTGTCTCCATTCTCACACTTGATGTTTCTGAGTTTATCTTTGAGCTCCAACTTCCTCTGGTCGCTCTTGCTTTGGAATAGATCTGTCAACACTTTCCACATCAAGTATGGAGAAGCCTTTCCATGCAGGCTGGACACAATGTGATCCTTCACACCCTCCAACAAAATCCTTTGACATTTTGCTGTCTTCTTTTTCCAAAGTACATCTTCAGCAGCATCATAGGCTTTGGGACTTCAACATCTATGAAATCCTTCAACCCATTGTCATCTGACACCACCTCTATCTTGTCTTTCCATGAAATATAATTCGATTTTCCCTCAAGAGCATACTCCAATCGCAATCCATTGCAAGACATTTCAACTTTGACACCAAGAAAACACTGTTGCAAATTCGAATTCCACCAACTCAAAACTCAACCGCTTCTGATCTAGAATTCGTGAGAACAAGGTATTTCTCGTACAGAGATTGAATGTATGGGCATTCACTGGATATCTCACCTTCCAAAAGAAGGATGAATCCAGAGGCTAGCTAGCCCGATTACAGACTCTGCCTGAAGAAATAAAATGTAAACACTTTCTGAATAATAGATCTGATGATCAATCCTCGCTTTGATATCTTGTAGAACTTTTTCTACAAATCAACTAGCTCTGATACCATGTAGAAATTTTGAATAATAAACACTTATTCACAGAGATTATCCTGATTATACACTATTGCAGAATACATGCACAATACATAATCTCCTCTACGTTGATCATCAATTTAGCAGCATTAAAAACAATGAAACATCAATCGCATGCACACATTAACACAGTATGTAACCCGGGGAAAGCATACAGCTGAAAACCCCACACTATCTGCATATTAATGATTGAGAACATGTAACAATACATAGTACAATACTCCTCACAAGTACTCAGTACTATCTCCACCTGTTACACACAAAACTAGCTTAGATCCGAACAAGTCACAGGTTCAAATCTCCTTCGCTGCTTTGCCTGCCTCCACTGCACAATCCTGCAAGAGAAATCACGTGAGCACAAGCTACAATTGCCTTGATATTTGCCCACACTGTGCAATCCTCATTGGCATAACTCAATCCATGTATGTGCAAATCTCATGCAAAACTGATAGTCACAACTCACCCTTTCACTTACCTCTGACACCTGTCTTTGTTGAACTGTCCATGCACTGAGTTAACTGATGTATTATTTAGTTGCTTTATGAGTTAATAATTAGTGAATTAATTAATATTTAATTCACACAACTCATCACTAGTGTATTCTTTAGTTAGACTAAATACAACTAGTTCAACTAAGTCAAACTGAACACAACTCCCTCAACTCCACATCCAACTCCACAGAACTCACATGCATGAGTTCTAACTGAAGTCCTCCATGCAATAGCTCAACTAACACATAAGAAACCATGTGATGCCTTTTCTCAGCTGCATGTGCCACATCTGTAGCTCGAACTGAAGTGCTCCAAGAGAATAAGATAATGTTTAGAGTCCAAATATTACTAAGGGCTAATAATATTTGACTGTTTCTATTTTTAGCCTGGCAATCAAAAAATAGACTCTGTTCACTCCGCTGTGAACCAAAAATAGAAGTCCATCTATTTTTCCCAACATGACCAATCATCCATAAACAACATCTTGCAACTCATAGACCATGATCCATATGTCTAAAAATAGACATAGTCTAAAAATAGACTTTGCGCCAAAAATAGCCTATGGGACCACTTAGTGAAGGCGACTCCTTTCCACTAAGCTCCATCATCTTGTTGCATTTTCAACAAGAAATAGTTATGGCGCAGTCTTTCTCATTAAGATGGTTTCAAAATTACAAAAGTGCAAGTTTCCAAAGCCTTCTCTACAAAATTCCAGGACCCTGATCCAGTCATTCTACTAAGATAAGCTTGAAAGTACAGAAGTGCAAGCTTCCAAATTATTTCCTTATAAAATTTGGGGACCCTTTCTTTGTAGACATGAAAGGGTTTATATAACAAAAATAAAGTATAAAAATAGACAATACATAAAGTGTTGAGGAGGTTGAAACAACTCTCCTTAAAATAAGAGACAATAGGACAGAAATAGAAGTTTTTGAAATGACGAGCTCATGAATGCAATTGTGTCTATTCTTTCATTCGCTGCTTGAGCTCATAAATATCCATCATTGGCTTAACTTCAGGGGGCTGACATGTCCTCATGCGTAGCTATCCAGTGTACAATGCATCTAAAATCGCAGGAAGCATATGAGTGGATGAGTCAACAAGGCACCGAAGCATTAGCCACTGACTATGTGGTTTTACAAGTTATTTCCAATACATCTCCAAGTCAAGTTGGTCAAATTTTTCATTGCTTCTTCCTTTGCTTTTGAAGTCTCTTTCCATTTCCTTTCAAGGTCTTTGATATCAGGAAGATTACCAGGTTGGCATTATGTAGGTTATCATAGATAGTTTCAATGATGTTACTGGTAGCAACATTTTCCCTGGAGACTTCTCTTTCTTCATGTTTCAACTAAATGTCCCAATCAGTAAAGAGGATTTCCTTGTGAGATTTCTCTATTCTGGGAAGGTCTGCTACTCTGCCTTCTAGTGTATCCTACCATGTTATAAATCCTGATATTTTATCATCAATGTCATTGAAAGTCACCCTTAGATCGTATGATTGATTAATCAGTGAATCACTTTTAACACATAGTGGATTGATGATAGATAACGTTTGACAAAACATTGCTTGTTTATTTGATAACATATTGTTTAGCTCCAGTGCTTCCTTTATAAAGTCCTCCACTTTAGGATTGTCCTTCAGTTGATCAAGTGAAAATTGGAGTTGCAGGATTTGAGTGTCCTTAGTACTGATCTTTGTTTGATGTTGGAGCTTTAATTTATCAAAGCTCTATTGGAGTTGAGAAAATTGTGTTTTCACTTATTGATCAATACTTTGTCTTTCCTCTACCAACTATTGTTCCAACTATTGGATTCTATCTTCCTTTTCCTTGATCACTTGTCGAACATCTACTTCTTTATCAATCGTAGCAGATGCATATGCACCTGCGAACTGTGACAACTTTGTCAAATTCTCTGAAGGATCAGTTTGCATATCCTTCCATACTATTTCCATTAGTATATCACCTGGAATGATTGCTAATGATGGCTCTATTCTTCTCCTTTTCCTATATATTTTCACCACAGCCCGATGTTTGGGACTGTAAAAGACGTCAAGAGGAGGGATTTATTCCACTTTAAGGACAATTTTGGATGAAGGGGATGCTGGGATGATTTCAATTTCTTTCGTAGTGACAGATTTATCAGAAGCACTGTCAGTAAACGAGCTATGTCTGGTGTTTTGTGGTGTGTTGAATGTTTTCTCCGTCTCAATATTCTCTCCCCCTTTTTGTCCTTGAAGATGTTGATCAAACTGTTTCCAGGATTCATCCAACTCATTATTGAAGGGTGTTTTACTAGTATGCATTTCTGTGGATTTATCTTCCACTTCAATATCCTTAGAAACATGCTTTAAGTCCTGTTCCGAATTATGTTTTGAACTATTCTCTGAATTATTTTCTAAATTATACTTTGAACCCTGCTCTAAACCCTACTCTTATTGGGAAATCAGTTGAGGAATCCTAAATAGATCCAAAGGGATGTTCTGCATTCTTCTTTCCCTGTATTCTTTGAATTGCGCTACCCTTTTTGGGTTTAGTTTCAATGTAGCCAGGTATTGTACTTTTGAAAAAATATCGATAGATTCAAATAGGTCATCACAGTCATCATCTTAATGACTAAATTTCCTGATTTTCACTTGGGCAATAACATTTTGTGCTACTTTGTTTAGATCAAACTATCTACCAGGAATAGTAGCAAGATTTAAACATGTAATATTATCAATTTCAAGCGAAGCATGCTTGAAATCATGTAGAGCATATACACCACATTGGATTGGGAATGAAGGCCAAAGAGATTTCTTAGCTTCCTTTAGGGTCTTTGTCAATCCATCCCCTACAGTTTGATAGGAAATTTCCCTAGCCAGTCGTTTATTAGGGACATATAATGGGAGAACATGAGGAGTTGCCAGACTTCCATGGACTCTAATATAGGTAAATAGCTCTTCACCAAACCACCTGCCTATTGGGATGAAATTAATTTTGGCCTCTTCGGGCAGTCTTGGGGCTCTTTTGTCAAAAACGGCTTGGTGTATTGGTAGCATGACTCCTTGGAAAATTTTATAAAAATGGGCGTGGAAATTAGATTCCCACAAGATTTTATGATATATATGGATAGGAGTGGGGTCTTGAATGGTCCATTTCCATCCCATGGTTGGGAAATTTGAAGTGAAGCAGGCCGCATCCATGAAATATGCGCTCATAAAGAATGGTGGAAGTACTCATAGAAGCATAGCGATTTTGCCGAAATTCTCATATTTGGGAGGCAATATTATTTGAAAGGATAGTACCCCAGTCCATTATATAAGAATTGACTATTGCCTCAATAAGAGGAACCCATTTGACTGAGAATTTAGCTGTATTAGGGTATCTGAATAGCCTGCACATCATAGTTGCGATATAAGAATAAGGAGTGATGATAGAAGATATAGAGTACATACCCAAATTTTAATGTTTTTGTTTGTTTGGGTAGGATCTCCATCATTTAATTGGATCTGATTACACCTCATTCTCGCTTGAAAAATGTTCGAGGAAAGCTTTATCATACACCTTCAGTGGGTCGAGTATATGGCACATTTTCTTCAAATCTTTAGCTTTAAAATACCCGATGATTGTTTTTCTTGAAGTTAAGAATGTCTTATCAGCGAAATTGATATTCTCAATTATCCATTTCACCATATCATGTTATGAAACCAACTCACAAAAAGATAGAAAAGAAAGATAAATGCCTTCAAAATAAGCCTCTTTGAGGGGGAAACCTACTTTACATTACACAAATGAACAATTCTTGGATGATACAAATGACAAGACCTCCTTTCTATATATAGGGGTCTAAGGGGTCATAATATAATCAGAGCCGACATAACAATAATAATGTAAGGGCACAATAATAACAATAGTGGTCTTATATGGGGCACAATAATAACAATATGGGGACTACATGGGCACAACAATATAATAGGGTAAGAGGGTTGTACTAATAACAATAAAAGGTTACATTAGTAGTATAGGGACCTAACATTCCCCTATCCTTCAAAAAGTGTTGTCCTCAATGCTTGAGTAGTTCTTGATGCTTTTGTATAAAATTATTGTCCTCCCATGTGGAATCTTCAGTGGGTAAGTTCTTCCACTTGATGAGATACTCTGAAATTGATCGATTTTGTAGTTGTCGGGTTCTTGTTTCTGTGACTGCTCCAGGTTCCAATATGATTTTTCCTTCCTTGTCAAGTTCTGGCAATATTGTTTGAACTGGGATCTTCTGCAACTTTTGAATGAGTGGCCACACTTCTTTGTCCTTCTTCCATTCATTCCTTGCTTCGTTTATCCAATCTGGTTGGATAATAGAAATAGCACAAAACAATGCTTCCACATCCTCATCCTTTCTTGAGAGTGCATCTGCAACAACATTTTTCTTCCCCTTTTTGTAGATGATTTCAAAGTCATAACCCAACATATTTGTGACCCATTTTTTTTGTTCTTCTAAAGATAATCTTTGTTCTAAAAAGTATTTAAGACTATCATGATCCATTTTTACCTTGAAGTGTCTTACCATTAGGTAAGGTCACCATTTCTTAAGTGCATGCAGTATTGCCAACATTTCCTTCTCATAAATAGCTTGCTTGAGATGTAGCTGTAAAAATACCCAATCGCCTACATCAAAACTTCTTTCATGGTGATGTTGATCTACCTGTTGTTTCATTCGATTCTGCACCAAAGTGACGTTATCCTTTAAAAGTTGGAGAACTTGTTGTTGATGCTCGATGTGATCTTTCACTACTTGAATCTTTTTCTTCTTGATATGTCCTTCTATCTTGAGAGTTTGAGGAGTGGTAATTTCTTCTAGTGCATTACAAGATATGGTCGGATTCATTTCTTGATGCTCGATGTTGTCTTTCACTTCTTGAACATTTTTCTTCTTGATATGTCCTTCTATCTTGATAGTTTGAGGAGTGGTAATTCTGACTAATGTATTACAAGATATGGTCGGATTCATTTCTTCTTTCTCGATGTGATCTTTCACTTCTTGAACCTTTTTATTCTTGATATGTCCTTCTATCTTGAGAATTTGAGGAGTGGTAATTCTTGCCAATGCTTTACAAGATATGGTCAGATTCATTTCTTCTTTCTTTGGGGTTGGTTCCTGGTGTATATCCTCTTCTTTTAATGTTTCTTGATCATTTTCTTCCTCTTATCCATAATTTATGTAAAATAATTTCTTCTAAGCACACTTATGACCTTTTGTGTAAAATTGTAACACAACCCTTTTCTCTTTTTTCTTCCAATTGTTGTGGTGTAAACCTTGCAGGTTGCGGAAGGCTAGGAGAAAAAACAATTCCATAATTATAGTAGTGAGTGATGGGATTCCTTGTTTCCATAATTTCGCTTTCAATTTTTCTTGCCAACCTGAATGTCTTCTCCAATGAATCAGGTTCCGAAAGACGAACCTTATGTTGAATGTTATCCTTTAAAGTCCCTATGAAGACATCAATCCTTTGCTTCTATGGAATATCATTTACCTTCTATTCAATTTTGAAAGTCCTCAATGTGCTCTGCCATTGAACCCTTTTGTTTGAGATTTATCAGTTGGCTAAAGAAGGTGTTTCTCTTTGTATCATCATAATGTGTTATCATTTCCTCCATGAAAATTGACCAGTACGTGACAAGTGGTTTACAAGAACAAAGCCCTTCATACCATAAAAATTGATTCAGCTCTAAATATAAATATGCTATACGTACCTTTTGTAACAGTTTCACCTTAGGTAGATCAAAATATTGCTCCATCTGTAGTATCCAATTTAATGGATCCTTGCCATCAAACTTCCTCATATTGCCTTTCCTTGATTTTAGGAGCTTGATCTTGAGACGACTATAACTCTATAATTTCATATCTCCAAGTTTGGAAATTGCGTCCTGCAATAGTCCTGTGAGTCTTCTTTCTAACCCCGCAAGTCTGATCAAGATTGGATTCTGCAAGGAAGTGTTATGCCCAATCTCCCACGATGACCTAATTATAGATTGGTTCAGTACAATGGATTTGTACGAAGTTCCACGTGTCATTGTTTCAACCTAGGACCTAAAACCGATATACAGAAAAATAAAGTCCATCCTCTTTCTGTAACTTCTTACGAAACTTTAATCTAATGCTCAAAGCGAAAGTTATGACAATTTTCTCAAGGTCACCTATTTGGGATGTAATTCAGGAGCTTGCAGAAACCCTAAATGTCTTGCAGTGTATCTCCGAAAATATACCAACAAAAGATCTGAAATTTGGACCCAAGCTTCACCAAGCTTTTGGCTCAAATGGGTTTTAATTTTAGATTCTGAAACTTTGTAGAAAAACAATTCTAGCGAAAATTCCACAATGACCTCTTTGAGATGGAATTCTGGAGCTTGCTAAAACTCTAACTACCTCAGATCATATATATGAAAATATAGCGAGAAATATCTAAACCCAAGGTTCAGAGAGATGTCATATCTAATGGTTTTTTTTTTAGCTTTTGACATGTCGCAAAAAAAGCGTTATAGCGAAAATTCCACGATGACCTATTCGGAGTAGTGAAACCCTAGAATCCAAAGCTCTAATACCAAATGTTATGAAACGAGCTCACAAAAATATAGAAAAGATAGATAAACACCTTCAAAATAAGCCTCTTCGTGGTGGAAACCTCCTTTACATTACACAAATGAATAATTCTTGGATGATACAAATGACAAGAACTCATTTCTATATATAGGAGTCTAAGAGGTCATAATATAATCAGTGTCGACATAACAATAATAATGTAAGGGCACAATAATAACAATAGTGGGCGTCTATGGGGCACAATAATAACAATATGGGGACTACATGGGCACAACAATATAATAAAGTAAGGGTGTCGTACTAATAACAATAAGGGGTTACACTAGTAGTATAGGGACTTAGCATTCCCCTCTCCTTCAAAAAGTGTTGTCCTCAATGCTTGAGTAGTTCTTGATGCTTCTGTATAAAATTATTGTCCTCCCATGTGGAATCCTCAGCGGATAATTTCTTCCACTTGATGAGATACTATGAAATTGATCGATTTCGTAGCTATCGGGTTCTTGTTTCTGTGGCTGCTCTAAGTTCCAATATGATTTTTCCTTCCTCATCAAGTTCTGGCAATATCGTTTGAACTGGGATCTTCTGCAACTTTTGAATGAATGGCCACACTTCTTCGTCCTTCTTCCATTCATCCCTTGCTTCATTTATCCAATCTGGTTGGATAATGGAAATAACACAAAACAATGCTTCCACATCCTCATCATTTCTTGAGATTGCATCTACAACAACATTTTTCTTCCCTTTTTTGTAGATGGTTTCAAAGGCATAACCCAACATATTTGTGACCCATTTTTCTATTCTTTTAAAGATAATCTTTGTTCTAAAAAGTATTTAAGAATATCATGATCCATTTTTACCTTGAAGTGTATTCCCATTAGGTAAGGTCGCCATTTCTTATGTGCATGTAGCATTTCCAACATTTCATTCTCATAAATAACTTGCTTGAGATGTAACTGTAAAAATACCCAATCACCTACATCAAAACTTCTTTCACTGTGATGTTTATCTGCCTATTGTTTCATTCGATTATGCACCAAAGTGGCGTTATCCTTTAAAAGTTGGAGAACTTGTTGTTGATTCTTGATGTGATCTTTCACTGCTTGAATCTTTTTCTTCTTGATATGTCCTTCTATCTTGAGAGTTTGAGGAGTGCTAATTTCTTCCAATGCATTACAAGATATGGTCGGACTAATTTCTTGATGCTTGACGTGATCTTTTACTTCTTGAACCTTTTTCTTTTTGATATGTCCTTCTATCTTGAGATTTTGAGGAGTGGTAATTCTTGCCAATGCTTTACAAAGATATGGTCAGATTCATTTCTTGTTTCTCTAGGGTTAGTTCCTGGTGTATATTTTATTCTTTTGATGTTTCTTGATCCTTTTCTTCCTCCTCTTCATAATTTATGTAAAATAATTTCTTCTAAGCACAGTTATGACCTTTTGTGTATTTGCTATCACAATTGTAACAAAGCCCCTTTTCTCTTTTTTCTTCCAATTTTTGTGGTGTAAACCTTGTAGGTTGTGGAAGGCTAGGAGAAAAAACACTTCCATAATTATAGTCATGAGTGGTGGGATTCCTTGTTTCCATAATTTCTCTTTCAATTTTTTTTGCCAACCTGAATGCCTTCTCCAATGAATCAGGTTCCCAAAGGTGAACTTCATGTTGAATGTTATCCTTTAAAGTCCCTATGAAGACATCAATCCTTTTCTTCTATGGAATATCATTTACCCTTATATTCAATTTTCGAAATTCCTCAATTTGCTCTGCCATTGAACCATTTTATTTGAGATTTATCAATTAGCTAAAGAAGGTGTTTCTCTTTGTATCCTCATAATGTGTTATCATTTTCTCCATGAAAATTGACCACATGACAAGTGGTTTACGAGAACAAAGCCCTTCATACCATAAAAATTGATTCGGTTCTAAATATAAATATGCAATACGTACATTTTGTAACAGTTGCACCTCATGTAGATCAAAATATTTCTCCATCTGTAGTATCAAATTTAACGGATCCTTGCCATCAAACTTTCTCATATCGCCTTTTATTGATTTTAGGAGCTCAATCTTGACACGACTGTAACTCTGTAATTTCAGATCACCAAGTTTTGAAATTGTGTCCTCTAGTAATCCTCTAAGTCCTCTTTCTAACCCCGTAAGTCTGATCACGATTGGATTCTGCAATGAAGAGTTATGCCAAATCTCCCACGATATCTTGATTATAGATTGGTTCAGTAGATTGGACTTATACAAAGTTCCACATTTCACTGTTTCAACCTTAGGACCTAAAACCAATATACACAAAACTATAGTCCATCCTCTTTCTGTAACTTCTTCCGAAATTTCAATCTGATGCTCAAAGACAAAATTATGACGATTTTCCCAAGGTCACCTATTTGGGATGTAATAAAGGAGCCTATAGAAACCCTAAATGTCTTGGAGTGTATCTCCAAAAATATAACAAAAAAAATATCTGAAATTCAGACCCGAGCTTCACAAAGTTTTCGGCTCAGACGGGTTTTAATTTCAAAGTTTGAAACTTTGTAGAAAAACAATTATAATGAAAATTCCACGATGACCTATTTGAGATGGAATTCTGGAGCTTGCAAAAACCCTAACTTCCTCAGATCATATCTCTGAAAATATAGCACAACAAGATTTGAAATTCAGACCTGAGGTTTTGCGAGATGTCATCTAAAATGGGTTTTCTTTAGCATTTACAATGTCACATAAAAACGTTATAGCGAAAATTCCACAATGACCTGTTTGGAGCAGTGAAACCCTAGAATCCAAAGCTCTAATACCAAATGTTATGAAACCAGCTCACAAAAAGATAGAAAAGATAGATAAATGCCTTCAAAATAAACCTCTTTGAGGGAGAAACCTCCTTTACATTACACAAATGAAAAATTCTTAGATGTTACAAATGAAAGGACCTTCTTTCTATATATAGGAGTCTAAGGGGTCATAATATAATCAGAGCTGACATAAAAATAATAATGTAAGGGCACAATAATAACAATAGTGGGATTCTATGGGACACAATAATAACAATATGGGGACTACATGGGCACAACAAAATAATAAGGTAAGAGGGTTGTACTAATAACAATAAGGGATTACACTACTAGTATAGGGACCTAACATGCTCCTCTCCTTCTAAAAGTGTTGTCCTCAATGCTTGAGTAGTTCTTGATGCTTGTGTATAAAATTATTGTCCTCCCATGTGGAATCTTGTCTAGTCAATTTAAAGTCTTAAATTTCTCTACATAAATTATCAATCCGGGTATCATAAACTGATGAAGTGTGGTGCACCATATGTGCTTAGTTAACCTTTTTCTTACTTCGTTGTTTTATAGATTTTATTTTGTTTTGGGGTTTTGTTCTTGTTGATCTCCTAAAGTATCTAATGCAAATGGAAATCCTATTCTAAGGTCCTAAAAATACTTTTAAAGGTCAAGTATGGATGTAGATTTCAAGACAAGGTCTATGTCCCTAATGGTAACTTCCAAAACTTAGCACTTCAAAAGATCTTAAAACATGTTATTGATGGAATTAGTATTTAAACAAAAGTGTAAGTATGCAGCTACTTTAATCAAGCAAAAGATGAAATATTGATCATGAAATCACTGTCTCTGCTGCTTGTCTAAAAATGGAAATAAAAGTTAAGCTATTGCACTCAAACAAATCAAAAACTGCAAACCAATAAAAAGTAAAATCAAATCACATCATTCATAGTCTGATTCCTCGCCAGGTAGTCTAAGCTATGACTTTCAGAGATAATCATCAATAACATGAGCAATCTGATATCTAATTGCAGAAAAGTAAAACTAAAATCAAATCACATCAATTCATAGTTTGACCCCTCGCCAGTTAGTCTCGCTATGGCTTTCGGAGGTAATCATCAACAACTTGAGCAATCTGATATCTAATTGCAGAAAAGTAAACTTAAAATCAAATCACATCAATTCATAGTCTAACCCCTCGCCAGTTAGTCTCGCTATGGCTTTCGGAGGTAATCATCAACAACTTGAGAAATCTAATATCTAATTGCAGAAAAGTAAACTTAAAATCAAATCACATCAATTCATAGTCTGACCCCTCGCTAGTTAGTCTCGCTATGGCTTTCAGAGGTAATCATCAACTTGAACAATCTGATATCTAATTGCAGAAAAATAAACTTAAAATCAAATCACATCAATTCATAGTCTGACCCCTCGCCAGTTAATCTCACTATGGCTTTCGGAGGTAATCATCAACAACTTGAGCAATCTGATATCTAATTGCAGAAAAGTAAACTTAAAATCAAATCACATCAATTCATAGTCTGACCCCTCGCCAGTTAGTCTCGCTATGGCTTTCGGAGGTAATCATCAATAACTTGAGCAATCTGATATCTAAACTAACTAACAAAGCAAATGAATAAGACTGAAATCAAAGCATAACTGAAATTGAAAAGTTGAAAAAAACAAAGTCAGCAGAGAGGTAAATCTCATATCACTATTTGATGCAAAAACATGTAAAGAAAAACTAATCTACAATCAACAGGTTGAAGACACTTACATGAATTAAAATTGCATGAATGGAAAATCTAATCTATCAAACTTGAAAGCAATCAAATGACATAATGGAATCAAAGCAAAATTACAAAATGAAATCTACTCTACCTTAAATTCTAATATGCTCTATGACATCTACTTCACATCTTCTTCCATGTTGAGAACATCAAAGCTTTATTCAAATTCTTCAAAATCACAAAGTACAACAAAGTTCTCCAAAGCTTTCAAAAGCCATCAAGGAATAACTACAAACTCCAAGCTAAATAACTAAATGCCAAGCCAAGCTAACAAATGAAGGAGAGAGATCTCCTATTTATACAAAAAGATGAGAAGCCATCTCATTAATGAGAGTCCACGAATCTCTCCCTCTACCTCTAGAGTCCTAATCAAAATAGGAATTGATAAGACACATGTCTTCTTAGAGTTACAATACAATTAGGAGATGTGACACATATCCTCATGATCCTATGATTCTTTCCACTCAAATTCGAATTTGGCCTTAGAGTGCCACATAAGAGTCTTCTAGAAGCTTCCTTTCAACCTACACATGTCAACAATCTCAACCCATTTGTTAGGTATAAGCATATGCACATTATTTTCTAATTTTTAACCACAAATTCACTTAAGAGGCTTAGAATTAATAAAGTTTGGAAAAACATAAATGTGCCCTAATGATAATGAAAGTGGGATGAATGTGGTGACATAGTAGTGAAATGGAGGTGATATAATGGACATAATAGTGAAAGTGTAATGGAAATGAATGACATTTTCAAGACTCAACATACCCCCCAACTGAAGCTATTGCATGTCCTCATGCAATATATATTTCATTAACTCTTTTGATCCTTGAGCTTTGGCTTAACTTTGTATGATATCATTTGATAGCTTCATATTTCTGCAAAGTGTTTTGCTTGATGCAACATGGTTGCTTCTTGTGCTACAATCATTTTTTTGTTGTTGCCTTCTATTTTGATCTTTGAACTTTGCATAATGATATTTTGATTATTGTTGCAAAGTATATATTTATTGGATTGTATGATGGTTGGTTCTTGTGTGACAACCATGATTTTGTTTGTATCCAATTTATCATTTAAGCACTTTTTGAAAAGCCATTATATGCTCATAATAACAATGTAATAGTTAATATATGTTGGAAGTATGTGGGCTCCTGAATATGATATGGATATGGCAAGATATAAATATGAATGTATTCTCCCCCCTAACTGATGGTATTGGCAATTTTATGAAATGAGGAAGAGAAATGTTTTTCAAAAAATTATCATTCTAGCTTTTTATGGAATTATATGGTCAAAAGTTAGAAAATGACGTAATTTAACTTACCCTTTGGAATGGATGAGTTGTATGTGTGGTGGCTGTAAAATTCTGATCATATTCTTCTTCAAGTAGCTGAACAAGAGGAGTCATGGATAAAGAGATAAGATGACTTTTTATTGCTTCTACTAAAACTTGTTGAATCTGCTCCAAAATGTTGAAAATAATAGTCTTCATGTCTTCAAAACTCATTGGCACAATTCCTACTATGTGAAAAGATGTTCTGATGTCGAACATAGTAGGAAATTGTTAGCTTAGTGGCCATTAATGGATGCCACTAGTCAACACGAGAACTCTCACCTTTGATGACAATGAGAGTCAAGATGCCCAAACACATGTTGCTAGGTACAAATGAATTTGTCGATGTCGAATCACCTAGAAGATCTGATGAACAAGGGACATTAATGTATTCCCATTGTTTGTCAGCATGAGGACTTGCCATTAAGGCATGCAAGCCTCAAGGTGTTTTTACAAAGAACTTAGACTCAAAGGACTATGGACTCAATAATTTGCATTGAAGCAGGGCTTATTTGCGGAATGAAAATGACAGGAAATGGAGATGGCAATGGAGAACAGAAATGGAAATGGGCAATAAGCATGTGAATGAGCCTCTTGCTTTTATTTTTGGGTTAGGAATGGACAAAAAGAGATGGAAAGTGTATGTGAATGTAAATGGAAAATATGGAGGAAAATGAGATAAATGGTTTATTATGAGGTATGGATGTGATGGAGACAATAGTATCTAAAAGTTTTTCAAGTGTTTGGATCTAATTTTGCATCAACATATTTCCTCTTTGTTGCTGATCATCCTCCTATGAAACAAATTGGTCTCTTAGAGAGACACCATTCTCTTGTAGTCATTTGTCTTTCCTCCTGGAACCTGCAAAAAAAAACTAATACTTCTTCTGCAATGGAATGTAAGATTATCAAAGGAGAGAGGTGATCAATCTCTCTAGTTATGATATTTACACACAAAACTAAGAATTTGTATTAATGAAACAAGTTCTCAAAGGAAAAATCAAAAGAATTTATACCTGCTTTGGAATTGGTGCCCCAAGTTGAATGTTGTTTCTTTCCAGCAATTTATTTCATTATTTGCCATTTCAAACTCTAATGATGGATTTCTCATTATGTAGATCTTGTTGAAATCTTTCCAATGATACTTGAATCATCAAAATCTGATTTTGTATGAGAAGGTTACACTGATTTGAACAATAAGGTTTTTCGGCTTGCGGAATTGGACTTCAGTTGCAGAATGTGCACGGTTTCTGTAGCTAAAAATCTTAAATACAAAGTTAGCCATTCATCCTTTATCATCAGTCCAAAATTAATCAATACCTTCAGAAATGTGAGCAAATAACTTATTCATTTCATTGATTCAAAATTATTATTTTTTTCTTGACATGCAGCGACTTAGTGTGGCGACTTAGTAATAACACACAACTTGACTTCCCTTTGACCGGGGTCTTTTTCATCAAATTGGATCAAATGAATAGGACACCATCCATGTACTGACATTTTCCCAGCTACCCATGTGGCTTGTTTTGCTTGATGACACCTGCAACCTAGAGTTTAATAAAAACAGCTGCAGAAAGTTGAACCAGCTGTGGAAAGTTGAATCAACCGCGGAAAGTGGCTGAAACAGTCAATCATCAGACGCATATTCCTGACTGCCCCTTTTATCTAGCTAAAGAAAGTCCAAGTCTAAGTGTGTTCAAATGATTTATCTCTCCCAATGAGCCCCATCAGTTTTTTTTTCGGCTACTCTTCAGAATTCCCTTTATTGTCTGTGAAATGGAGTGACTGCAGGGATAGAAATCAGACATTTATGGATATGGAAATGGAATGAAAATGTATATGGAAGAAGATGACTGTGATTAAAGCAATTGTATGTATAGAGTATGTGAAGACAGAGTGAATATATGCGTAGGCTGTGTGAAAACAAGGTGACTGAGTATGCAAAGAGGCTGCAAAGATATGAAAAAGAAAAAAAAACTCGGTGTAATGAACAACTAATAAGGGTTTAAGAGTCGTATGCAACCAATTTATTATTCACAAGAATCCAATATTGCCATTCACGAGAATGTTGCTGCAATTCAAATCTTTAAAAGATCAAATCTGTTGTTCCTCTCATTCTTATTTCTTTCCTTGCATTTACATAATCACTGATAGCCTCAAGGTTTTCCTACCTTCGTAATGTTGGCACCCTCTACAAAGCATGGCTCCACAAAAGCAATTTCATTATTTCTAAAGTCGTGGTCACAATTTTCTATAAATCCTGAGAGCAATGAATCTGCGAGAAGCTCACTGGAAATGCCATTGAGAAGCTATCTGTAAAAGATGCAACTAGAAAGCCTTCTAATATCGATGCTTTTGATTTACAAACAGCATCACAGTAAGTCAAATTCGCAGAACCATTCCCAGAATCATTTGAAATAAGAAACCTTTCCAATTTATGAAATCCATTAAGTGGAACCATTTCATATGGCTCTGATGTGTACAAAACAGCGTATATAATCCCATCTTGTTGCAGGTTCTTGATAATATCAGCTAGCATTTTTCCTTCTACTTGAGTCTTTCCAGAAGCTTCAAACACCGAGGACTTATCATTGCATATCGAATCATGCAAGGCATGTGACTATGCAAATAATAAAATCCATCAAAAAGAACAAGGGAATAGTCGTTAAAACAGGTGGAGAAGTTCGATTTGACAGATCAGTTTGGAAAAGGCATACTGAACTGGTTCACGTAATGGAGTTTTCAATAAACAAAGCCGTCTTCAATTGGGAATGCTTGTTAACAGGTGTTAATGAGTTACAAACGGGTGGCATTAAGGGCAGAAGACGTGGTGGAGTAAGTTCCAGCACATAATCAAATTAGAATTCCCCTTTCTCAGGCACGCCGAAGTAAATCACAGCGTGTTCATTAATTAAATCTCGTTTTTTCATGCGGCAAGCAAAAATGCGCTCCAAAGAACCGAGGATATCTCCCAAACCGCCACGAATTTCTAAAAACTGTTTCTGGGTTATCTAACTGACCCTATTGGCGAAGAAACCCATGTTTTATTTTTTTCAGATTCATCTTCGTTTGGCCAACTAATGCTCTCAAAGTTTGACGTTTTTCTTTGTTTACGCTTTTCTGAGTTAATGCATTCAGCCTGTAAAATTTTCGAATTAGAGGTAGGACGATACGTCTTTATTTGCCAGTGGTAGTATGCACAATGTTGAAACGCATAATTTGGTTTTAGCCTCAAGGATTTAAATGAAATTCGTGAAGTGGAATGCTCTATAAAATCGATTTCAAAGAAAGATTGTTTTCAGATACAGTCAACAGCAAATATGGTGAACAAGCGAATTGCCAATAACCAAGAATTTAAAGAAGTTTGTGAGGCTTACAATGGAGATCACGAGCTCAGCATTTTCTCTGTGTATTGGTGACTGCAGCATACCTTAAACTTCTATTTTCAATCTATTTGCACAGTTTATGTAGGTCATCCATAGGTTTCAGATTTTGTTATGATTGAGAAATTTCCTATGTTGGCTTTCCAAAAACGTTCCAAAACCAAAAGCTTCTTATATGAATAAGATGCACAGTTCAAATGAATGCAAATGGATTGCTTACAAAGGGTTGAGGATGCACTGAAACGAAATCATGAAGAGGCCATAATATCAAATCAATGTGTATGTAGATTTTTCAGGTTTTGACATTGGGAGGTTTCAAAAAAAAAATTCCACATAATTGGATGCCACATACACTCTTTTGAAAGCCACACAAGGGTTTTTTTTTTTTTTTTTTTTTGGCCTCATCTTATTTTATTTACAACAATCCATGCAATTTGATATGTTGAATTTGCACTTTTGATATATATTTTTTTTAATGTTCTTGCAAGTTTGTTTCAGGACCAAGGCTTCAAACAGGAATGCAAATTTTCCTATTGAAGCCACAGTGAAAGCTAGGATTCAAGATAGCCATAAATTGTTTTCCCCTTTTTTTCTCTGAAATTGTAAATTTTTATAAGAAAGATTAATGATTTTCAATTTCAGGCAGCAAAGACTTCAAGGAAAAGAAGCTAAAAACAAGACTTTGACTGAGGTCTTAAGCTGATTTTTTATCAATCTGGGCTGGGTGACTAGGATAGGATCCATGTCGGGACAATTCTGGAGATGCCCATGTGGTCGGTTTCTTCATTGGACGTCTGTAACATGCTAAACCTTGAAATCAGCTGTGGAATTCTCAACTAGCTGCGGAATCAGGCTACATTCCGTAGCTAAGTTGCAAAACCTTATTAAAATAGGATACAGTGTTTTGAGGACCACTACAAACCATAACCAGTCAATCTTGGACAATTGAACCTATCAAAGCAGTTGGGTTTCATTATTATTATTATTATTACTACTTTTTTTTGAATCAATTGAAATGATGAAGTTTATTTTGTCTCTTTTTTTTCATCTTTTCTTTTTTACATAACAATTCTTTTTCTGATCCTCTAGATCACACAAAGTGCAGGAGGAGAGCATACTGAAGAATTATTAATTTTTTTATATGTAAGAAATAAGGTCTCCTAATTACACTTCCCCGGAAACGGCACCAAAATGTCTAGTCAATTTAACGCTTTAAATTTCTCTACATAAATTATCAATCTGGGTATCGTAAACTGATGAAGTGTGGTGCACCATATGTGCTTAGTTAACCTTTTTCTTACTTCGTTGTTTTATAGATTTTATTTTGTTTTGGGGTTTTGTTCTTGTTGATCTCCTAAAGTATCTAATGCAAATGGAAATCCTATTCTAAGGTCTTAAAAATACTTTTAAAGGTCAAGTATGGATTTAGATTTCAAGACAAGGTCTATGTCCTAATGGTAATTTCCAAAACTTAGCACTTCAAAAGATCTTAAAACATGTTATTGATGGAATTAGTACTTAAACAAAAGTGTAAGTATGCAGCTACTTTAATCAAGCAAAAGATGAAATACTGATCATGAAATCACTATCTCTGCTGCTTGTGTAAATACGAAAATAAAAGTTAAGCTATTGCACTCAAACAAATAAAAAACTGCAAACCAATAAAAAGTAAAATCAAATCACATCATTCATAGTCTGATTCCTCGCCAAGTAGTCTAAGCTATGGATTTCGGAGATAATCATCAATAACATAAGAAATCTAATATCTAATTGCAGAAAATTAAAACTAAAATCAGATCACATCAATTCATAGTTTGACCCCTCTCCAGTTAGTCTCTCTATGGCTTTCAGAGGTAATCATCAACAACTTGAGCAATTTGATATCTAATTGTAGAAAAGTAAACTTAAAATCAAATCACATCAATTCATAGTCTGGCCCCTCGCCAATTAGTCTCGCTATGGCTTTCGGAGGTAATCATTAACAACTTGAGCAATCTGATATCTAATTGCAGAAAAGTAAACTTAAAATAAAATCACATCAAGTCATAGTCTAACCCCTCGCCAGTTAGTCTCGCTATGGCTTTCGGAAGTAATCATCAACAACTTGAGCAATCTGACATCTAATTGCAGAAAAGTAAACTTAAAATCAAATCACATAAATTCATACTCTGACCCCTCGCCAGTTAGTCTCGCTATGGCTTTCGGAGGTAATCATCAACAACTTGAGTAATCTAATATCTAATTGCAGAAAAGTAAACTTAAAATCAAATCACATCAATTCATAGTTTGACCCCTCGCTAGTTAGTCTCGCTATGGCTTTCGGAGGTAATCATCAATAACTTGAGCAATCTGATATCTAAACTAACTAACAAAGCAAATGAATAAGACTGAAATCAAAGCATAACTGAAATTGAAAAGCTAAAAAAAACAAAGTCAGCAGAGAGGTAAATCTCATGTCACTATTTGATGCAAAAACATGTAAAGAAAAACTAATCTACAATCAACCGGTTGAAGACACTTACATGAATTAAAATTGCATGAATGGAAAATATAATCTATCAAACTTGAAAGCAATCAAATGACATAATGAAATCAAAGCAAAATTACAAAATGAAATCTACTCTACCTTACATTCTAATATGCTCCATGACATCTACTTCACATCTCCTTCCATGTTGAGAACATCAAAGCTTTATTCAAATTCTTCAAAATCACAAAGTACAACAAAGTTCTCCAAAGCTTTCAAAAGCCATCAAGAAAGAACTACAAACTCCAAGCTAAATAACTAAAAGCCAAGTCAAGCTAACAAATGAAGGAGAGAGATCTCCTATTTATACAAAAAGATGAGAAGCTATCTCATTAATGAGAGTCCATGAATCTCTCCCTCTACCTCTAGAGTTCTAATCAAAATAGGAACTGATAAGACACATGTCTTCTTAGAGTTACAATACAATTAAGAGATGCGACACATATCCTCATGATCCCATGATTCTTTCCACTCAAATTCGAATTTGGCCTTAGAGTGACACATAAGGGTCTTCTAAAAGCCTCCTTCCAACCTACACATGTCAACAATCTCAACCCATTTGTTAGGTATAAGCATATGCACATTATTTTCTAATTTTTAACCACAAATTCACTTAAAAGGCTTAAAATTAATAAAGTTTGGAAAAACATAAATGTGGCCTAATGATAATGAAAGTGGGATGAATGTGGTGACATAGTAGTGAAATGGAGGTGATATAATGGACATAATAGTGAAAGTGTAATGGAAATGAATGACATTTTCAAGACTCAACAAATCTTCAGTGGGTCAGTTCTTTGACTTGATGAGATACTCTGAAATTGATTGATTTCGTAGTTGTCCGGTTTTTGTTTCTGTGACTGCTCCAGGTTCCAAAATGATTTTTTCTTCCTTGTCAAGTTTTGACAATATTGTTTGAATTGGGATCTTCTGCAACTTTTTAATGAGTGACCACACTTCTTCGTCCTTCTTCCATTCATTCCTTGCTTCGTTTATCGAATCTGGTTGGATAATAGAAATAGCACAAAACAATGCTTCCACATCCCCATCCTTTCCTGAGAGTGGATCTGCAATAACATTTTTCTTCCCTTTTCTGTAGATGATTTCAAAGGCATAACCCAACATATTTGTGATCCATTTTTTTCTATTCTTCTAAAGATAATCTTTGTTCTAAGAAATATTTAAGACTATCATGACCCATTTTTACCTTGAAGTGTCTTCTCATTAGGTAAGGTCGTCATTTCTTAAGTGCATGTAGTATTGCCAACATTTCCTACTCATAAATAGCTTGCTTGAGATGTAACCATAAAAATACCCAATCCCCTACATAAAAAATTCTTTCACTGCGATGTTGATCTACCTGTTGTTTCATTCAATTCTTCACCAAAGCGGTGTTATCTTTTAAAAGTTGGAGAACTTGTTGTTGATGCTCGATGTGAGCTTTCACTGCTTGAATATTTTTCTTCTTGATATGTCCTTCTATCTTGATAGTTTGAGGAGTGGTAATTTCTCCCAATGCATTACAAGATATGGTCAGATTCATTTCTTGATTCTCGATGTGATCTTTCACTTCTTGAACATTTTTCTTTTTGATATGTCCTTCTATCTTGATAGTTTGAGGAGTGGTAATTCCAACCATTGCATTACAAGATATGGTCGGATTCATTTCTTCTTTCTCGATGTGATATTTCACTTCTTGAACCTCTTTCTTCTTGATATGTCCTTCTATTTTGAGAGTTTGAGGAGTGGTAATTCTTGTCAATTATTTACAAGATATGGTCGGATTCATTTCTTCTTTTTCTGGGGTTGGTTCCTGGTGTATATCCTCTTCTTTTGATGTTTCTTGATCATTTTCTTCACCTTCTTCATAATTTATGTAAAATAATTTCTTCTCAGCACACTTATGACCTTTTTTGTATTTGCTATCACAATTGTTACAAAGTTCTTTTTCTCTTTTTTCTTCCAATTGTTGTGGTGTAAACCTTGTAGGTTGTCGAAGGCTAGGAGAAAAACACTTCCATAATTATAGTCGTGAGTGGTGGGATTCCTTGTTTCCATAATTTCTCTTTCAATTTTTCTTGCCAACCTAAATGCCTTCTCTAATGAATCAGGTTCCCAAAGACGAACCTCATGTTGAATGTTATCCTTTAAAGTCCCTATGAATACATCAATCCTTTGCTTCTCTGGAATATCATTTACCCTTATATTCAAGTTTTGAAAGTCCTCAATGTGCTCTGCCATTGAACCCTTTTGTTTAAGATTTATCAATTTGCTAAAGAAGGTGTTTCTCTTTGTATCCTCATAATGTGCTATCATTTCCTCCATAAAAATTGACCACGTGACAAGTGGTTTATGAGCACAAAGCCCTTCATACCATAAAAATTGATTCGGTTCTAAATATAAATATGTGATACATACCTTTTGTAACAGTTGCACCTCATGTAGATCAAAATATTGCTCCATCTGTAGTATCCAATTTAACTAGTCCTTGCCACCAATCTTCCTCATATCGCCTTTTCTTGATTTTAGGAGCTTGATCTTGAAACGAATGTAACTCTGTAATTTGATATCTCCAAGTTCTGACATTTCTTCTTGCAGTAGCCCTCTGAGTCCTCTTTCTAACCATGCAATTCTGATCAAGATTGGATTCTGCAAGGAAGAGTTATGTCAAATCTCCCACGATGACCTGATTATAAATTTGTTTAGTAGAGCGCACTTGTACGAAGTGCCACGTGACACTATTTCAACCTTAGGTCCTGAGATTGATATACAGATAACTACAGTCTGTTCTTTTTTTGCAACTCCTTACGAAATTTCAATCTGATCCTCAAAGAGAAAGTTATGACGATTTTCCCAAGGCCACCTATTTGGGATGTAGTTCAGGAGCCTGCAAAAACCCTAAATGTCTTGGAGTATCTCTCTAAAAATATAACAAAAAAAGATCTGAAATTCAGACCCAAGCTTCACCAAGTTTTAGGCTCAAATGGGTTTCAATTTCAAAGCCTGAAACTTTGTAGAAAACCAATTATAGCGAAACTTCCACGATGGCCTATTTGAGATGGAATTCTAGAGCGTGCAAAAATACTAACTTCCTCAAATCATATCTTCGAAAATATAGACAAACAAGATCTAAAATTTGGACCCAAGGTTTAGCGAGATGTCATCTCAAATGGGTTTTGTTTTTAGCTTCTGAAACTTCGCCGAAAAATCATTATAGCAAAAATTCCACGATGACCTATTTGGAGCAACGAAACCATAGAATCCAAAGCTCTAATACAAAATGTTATGAAACCAGCTCACTAAAAGATAAAAAAGATAGATAAACGCCTTCAAAATAAGCGTCTTAAAGGGGGGAAACCTCCTTTACATTACACAAATGAACAATTCTTGGATGATACAAATGACAAGACCTCCTTTCTATATATAGGAGTCTGAGGGGTCATAATATAATCAGAGCAAACTTAACAATAATAATGTAAGGGCACAATAATAACAATAGTGGTAAGGGGGTTTTACTATTAACAATAATAAGGGAAGGGGGTTTTACTATTAACAATAAGGAGTTACACTAGTAGTATATGGACTTAACATGCTCCTCTCCTTCAAAAAGTGTTGTCCTCAATGCTTAAGTAGTTCTTGATGCTTCTGTATAAAATTCTTGTCCTCCCATGTGGAATATTCAGTGGTTAATTTCTTCCACTTGACGAGATACTCTGAAATTGATCGATTTCGTAGCTATCGGGTTCTTATTTCTGTGACTTCTCCAGGTTCCAATATGATTTTTCCTTCCTCGTCAAGTTCTGACAATATTGTTTGAACTGGGATCTTCTGCAACTTTTGAATGAGTGACCACACTTCTTCATCCTTCTTCCATTCATCCCTTGCTTCATTTATCCAATCTGGTTGGATAATAGAAATAGCACAAAACAATGCTTCCACATCTTCATCATTTCTTGAGAGTGCATCTACAACAACATTTTGCTTCCGTTTTTTGTAGATGATTTCAAAGTCATAACCCAACATATTTGTGACCCATTTTTTCGTTCTTCTAAAGATAATCTTTGTTCTAAAAAGTATTTAAGACTATCATGATCCATTTTTACCTTGAAGTGTCTTCCCATTAGGTAAGGTCGCCATTTCTTAAGTGCATGTAGTATTGCCAACATTTCCTTCTCATAAATAGCTTGCTTGATATGTAACTGTAAAAATACCCAGTCGCCTACATCAAAACTTATTTCACTGCGATGTGGATCTGCCTGTTGTTTCATTCGATTATGCACCAAAGTGGTGTTATCCTTTAAAAGTTGGAGAACTTGTTGTTGATGCTCGATGTGATCTTTCACTGCTTGAATATTTTTCTTCTTGATATGTCCTTGTATCTTGAGAGTTTGAGTAGTGGTAATTTCTTCCAATGCATTACAAGATATGGTCAGATTCATTTCTTGATGCTCGATGTGATCTTTCACTTCTTGAACATTTTTCTTCTTAATATGTCCTTCTATCTTGATAGTTTTAGGAGTGGTAATTCCAACCAATGCATTACAAGATATGGTCGAATTCATTTCTTCTTTGTCGATGTGATCTTACACTTCTTGAACCTTTTTCTTCTTGACATGTCCTTCTCTCTTGAGAGTTTGAGGAGTGGTAATTCTTGCCATTGCTTTACAAGATATGGTCAGATTCATTTCTTCTTTCTCTAGGGTTGGTTCCTGGTGTACATCCTCTTCTTTTGATGTTTCTTGATCCTTTTCTTCCTCCCCTTCATAATTTATGTAAAATAATTTCTTCTAAGCACACTTATGACCTTTTGTGTATTTGCTATCACAATTGTAACAAAGCCCTTTTTCTATTTTTTCTTCCAATTTTTGTGGTGTAAACCTTGTAGGTTGTGGAAGGCTAGGAGAAAAAACACTTCCATAATTATAGTCATGAGTGGTGGGATTCCTTGTTTCCATAATTTCGCTTTCAATTTTTCTTTCCAACCTAAATTCCTTCTCCAATGAATCAGGTTCTCATGTTGAATGTTATCCTTTAAAGTCCCTATGAAGACATCAATCCTTTTCTTCTCTAGAATATCATTTACCCTTATTTTTAATTTTTGAAAGTCCTCAATGTGCTTTGCCATTGAACCCTTTTGTTTGATATTTATCATTTAGCTAAAGAAGGTGTTTCTCTTTGTATCCTTATAATGTGTTATCATTTCCTCTGTGAAAATTGACCTCGTGAGAAGTAGTTTACGAGAAAAAAGCCCTTCATACCATAAAAATTGGTTCGATTCTAAATTTAAAGATGTAATACGTACCTTTTGTAACAATTGTAGCTCATGTAGATCAAAATATTGCTCCATATGTAGTATCCAATTTAATGGATTCTTGCCATCAAACTTCCTCATATCGCCTTTTCTTGATTTTAGGAGATCGATCTTGACACGACTGTAACTCTGTAATTTCAGATCACCAAGTTCTAAAATTGTATCCTGCAGTAGTCCTCTGAGTCCTCTTTCTGACCCCGCAAATCTAATCACGATTGGATTCTGGTATGAAGAGTTATGTCAAATCTCCCACGATACCCTGATTATAGATTGGTTCAATAGAGCATACTTGTACAAAGTGCCACGTGTCATTTTTAACCATTAGGACTTGAAACCGATATACACAAAACTACAGTTCGTCCTCTTTCTGTAACTTCTTACAAAATTTCAATATGATGCTCAAAGAGAAAATTATGACAATTTTCCCAAGGTCACCTATTTGGGATGTAATTTAGGAGCCTATAGAAACCCTAAATGTCTTAGAGTGTATCTCCAAAAATATAGAAAAAAAAAGATTTGAAATTCTGACCCGAGCTTCACGAAGTTTTCGGCTCACATGGATTTTAATTTCAAAGTCTAAAACTTTGTAGAAAAACAAGTATAATGAAAATTCCACCATGACCTATTTGAGATGGAATTCTGGAGCTTGCAAAAACCATAACTTCCTCAGATCATATCTCCAAAAATATAGTGCGACAAGATCTGAAATTTGGACCTGAGGTTCCATGAGATGTCATCTCAAATGGGTTTTGTTTAGCGTCTGCAATGTCGCATAAAAAACGTTATAGCGAAAATTCCACGATGACTTGTTTGGAGCAGTGAAACCCTAGAGTCCAAAGCTCTAATACCAAATGTTATGAAACCAGCTCACAAAATGAACAATTCTTGGATGTTACAAATGAAAAGACATTCTTTCTATATGTAGGAGTCTAAGGGGTCATAATATAATCAAAGCTAACATAATAATAATAATGTAAAGGCACAATAATAAAAATTGTGGGATTCAATGGGACACAATAATAATAATATGGGGGCTACATGGGCACGACAAGATAATAAGGTAAGAGGGTTGTACTAATAACAATAAGGGGTTACACTACTAGTATAGGGACCTAATATGATCCTCTCCTTCAAAAAGTGTTGTCCTCAATGCTTGATTAGTTTTTGATGCTTCTGTATAAAATTCTTGTCCTCCCATGTGGAATATTCAGCAGGTAAGTTTTTCCACTAGATGAGATACTTTGAAATTAATCAATTTTGTAGTTGTCTGGTTCTTGTTTCTGTGGCTGCTCTAGGTTCCAATATGATTTTTCCTTCATCGTCAAGTTCTGAAAATATTGTTTGAACTGGGATCTTCTGCAACTTTTGAATGAGTGGCCACGCTTCTTTGTCCTTCTTCCATTCATCCCTTGCTTCGTTTATCCAATCTGGTTGGATAATAGAAATAGCACAAAACAATGCTTCCACATCCCCATCCTTTCTTGAAAGTGGGTCTGCAACAACATTTTGCTTCCCTTTTTTGCAGATGATTTCAAAGTCATAACCCAACATATTTGTGACCCATTTTTTCTATTCTTCTAAAGATAATCTTTGTTCTAAGAAGTATTTAAGACTATCATGATCCATTTTTACCTTGAAGTGTCTTGCCATTAGATAAGGTCACCATTTCTTAAGGGCATGTAGTATTTCCAACATTTCTTACTCATAAATAACTTGCTTGAGATGTAACCATAAAAATACCCAATCGCCTACATAAAAAAGTCTTTCACTACGATGTTGATCTACCTATTGTTTCATTCGATTCTGCACCAAAGCAGTGTTATCCTTTAAAAGTTGGAGAAATTGTTGTTGATGCTCAATGTGATCTTTCACTGCCTGAATCTTTTTCTTCTTGAAATGTCCTTCTGTCTTGAGAGTTTTAGGAGTGGTAATTTCTCCCAATGCATTACAAGATATGGTCGGATTCATTTGTTGATTCTCGATGTGATCTTTCACTTCTTGAACATTTTTCTTCTTGATATGTCCTTCTATCTTGATAGTTTGAGGAGTGCTAATTTTGACCATTGCATTACAAGATATGGTCAGATTCATTTCTTCTTTCTCGATGTGATCTTTCACTTCTTGAACCTCTTTCTTCTTGATATGTCCTTCTATCTTGAGAGTTTGAGGAGTGGTAACTCTTACCAATTCTTTACAAGATATGGTCAAATTCATTTCTTCTTTCTCTGGGGTTGGTTCCTGGTGTATATCCTCTTCTTTTGATGTTTCTTGATCATTTTCTCCACCTTCTTCATAATTTAGGTAAAATAATTTCTTCTCATCACACTTATGACCTTAAGTGTATTTGTTATCACAATTGTAACAAAGCTCTTTTTCTCTTTTTTCTTCCAATTGTTGTGATGTAAACCTTGTAGGTTGTGGAAGGCTAGGAGAAAAAACACTTCCATAATTATAGGCGTGAGTGGTGGGATTCCTTGTTTCCATAATTTCGCTTTCAATTTTTCTTGCCAACCTAAATGCCTTCTCCAATGAATCAAGTTCCCAAAGACGAACCTCATGTCGAATGTTATCCTTTAAAGTCCCTATGAAGACATCAATCATTTGCTTCTTTGGAATATCATTTGCCCTTATATTCAAATTTTGAAAGTCCTCAATGTGCTCTGCCATTGAACACTTTTGTTTGAGATTTATCAATTTGCTAAAGAAGGTGTTTCTCTTTGTATCCTCATAATGTGCTATCATTTCCTCCATGAAAATTGACCAAGTGACAAGTGGTTTATGAGCACAAAGCCCTTCATACCATAAAAATTGATTCGGTTCTAAATACAAATATGCTATATGTACCTTTTGTAATAGTTTCATGTCATGTAGATCAAAATATTGCTCCATCTGTAGTATCCAATTTAATGGGTCCTTGCCACCAACCTTCCTCATATCGCTTTTTCTTGATTTTAGGAGCTCGATCATGAAATGAATGTAACTCTGTAATTTCATATCTCCAAGTTCTAAAATTGTGTCCAACAGTAGCCCTCTAAGTCCTCCTTCTAACCTCGCAATTCTGATCAAGATTGGGTTCTCCAAGGAAGAGTTATGTCAAATCTCCCACGATGACCTGATTATAGATTTGTTTAGTAGAGCACACTTGTATGAAGTACCATGTGTCATTGTTTCAACCTTAGGACCTGAGACTGAGATACAAAAAAGTACAGTCTGTTCTTTTTTTGTATTTTCTTACAAAATTTCAATCTGATCCTCAAAGAGAAAGTTATGATGTTTTTCCCAAGGTCGCATATTTGGGATGTAATTCAGGAGCCTGCAAAAACCCTAAATGTCTCGGAGTGTATCTCTGAAAATATAACAAAAAAAGATCTGAAATTCGGACCTGAGCTTCACCAAGTGTTAGGCTCAAATGGGTTTCAATTTTAGAGCCTGAAACTTTTTTGAAAACCAATTATAGCGAAACTGCCACGATGGCCTATTTGAGATGGAATTCTGGAGTGTGCAAAAACACTAACTTCCTCAGATCATATCTCCCAAAATATAGCAAGAAAAGATCTAAAATTTGGACCTGAGGTTCAAAAAGATGTCTTCTCAAATGGGTTTTGTTTTTAGCTTCTGAAACTTCGTAGAAAAATCGTTATAGCGAAAATTCCATGATGACTTGTTTGGAGCAGCGAAACGCTAGAATCCAAAGCTCTAATACCAAATGTTATGAAACCAACTCACAAAAAGATAGATAAACGCCTTCAAAATAAACCTCTTCGAGGGGGAAACCTCCTTTACATTACACAAATGAACAATTCTTGGATGATACAAATGACAAGGCCTCCTTTCTATATATAGGAGTCTAAGGGGTCATAATATAATCAGAGCCGACATAGCAATAATAATGTAAGGGCACAATAATAACAATAGTGGGCTTCTATGGGGCACAATAATAACAATATGGGGACTACATGGGCACAACAATATAATAAGGTAAGGGGGTTGTACTAATAACAATAAGGGGTTACACTAGTAGTATATGGACCTAACATATCGGTATAAGGAAGGATCTTGGGTTGAGTAGAGATCCTGTGAAGAAAAGAGCTAACGACTTCATAGTTAGAGGATTCAGAAGATGAAGCAGCATCCGCTGTTGCCACTCTCTGAATTACCTTAGGTCCTTCACTTTCAAGAAATTGGTACATGGATTCCCATGAGGATGTTCCACTATCTATCGTGCATGTAGTGTCCGAGAAAAGCAGGCGCATTTCTATTACATCGGAAGCAGAAGGTGTGGATTGCGAAGTTTCCATGGCTTTCTTTCCTTTCTTTGCTTTGGTCATCATGTTACACTACTTCTTCTCGAGTTTAACCTGCAACCAGAAACACAGAGGAATGAAGAACAACACGTTTGAAATGCGGGAACGTTTGAACAAACAAGGTTTGAAATGATCGAGAGTGTAGTTTGAATGCGAAAATCTGAGATATCTACATATAAGCCGTCAAATCACCTTGGGGCTTTAAATCATAAATAATGTTAGAATTTCTTAATAACTGAAATCATGGCTTCACGTGATAATTTATTATTGCATTAATAGATCACATCACAAAATTCTTTTAAACAGTAATCTAAAAAAGGTTTTCTGTGCTTTCCCAATATGCAATAGCAATACCATTATAGCAGCGGCTTGGTTATCGGAATTTCGTGATGCGATGATCGTAATATCGCAATCGAAGGTTTGGAGTGAAGGAAAATGGAAATGATTGAAGGAATTTTTTGATTATGAAATCACGAGGAATGATGTGGCAATGGAGCGAGCCCTCCTTCTATTGCCAAAATGTTGATGCCTCGGAATTCGCTGCAACAACATGGGGGATAACCACCCAGTCGAGGACTGGAATACTGTCCCTTTTCCACTTTTGATTGATTTCAGGGGAATAATATCCATTTTTTAAATAGAAAATGAGATTAGGATATTGGAACTCTGATTATTTTAGGCTTACCTCAGATATGTGTACAATATTACCTGAGTCCTCATCTACTCGTAGGTTGGAAGCTCCTGTAAGCAATATGCAAAAACCTTGCCCTTTGACAATTTTAGTTGGTTTAATGTCAATATCATTTTCTTGCATGGATGTTACCCAATTTTCTCTCTTTTACCCTAATTCCCTTTTCATAAGAAGTTGTCTCACTACTGAGAATGGGACTATTATTTTAGTGTGTGTGTGTTTAGTTGAAAAGGCCTGAAGTGCTTTACAGATTTAAAAACAGAAAAAACTTGCTTCTCCACCTCTAAATAATTTAGTTCAACACCTTGAAAATTAGAACTAAAAAAAGAGATGAGTGCTTCAATTTGTTGATCATTAAGTTGTGTTAAAACAACAACATAAGGTTTTTGAGAAGCGAAAGTGTACAAAATAATATGATTAAATTTTTTTGGAGTAGTTAAATAGGGAGCATTCATAATGGTTTGTTTGATTAAATCAAAAGCTTCCCTTTCATTATTTCCCCACTTAATCATGGTTTGTAATGGTAAAACAATTTGGGAAAAGTCAGGGACAAATCTCTTAACAAAATTTATCTGGCCTAGAAAGGACTGCATAGATTTTTTATTGTGAAGCAACACAATTTTAGAAATTTCTTTTATTTTATCAGGATCAATACATATGCCCTTTTTGGATACAATAAACCCTCAAAGCTTGCCTTCATTTAGAGCAAACTAAGATTTCTTTGGATTTAATGAAATTCCATACTTCTTGCAACGTTCAAAGATCTATTTCAAGTCATGCAAATGGTTACCTCTTTTCTTGGAGTAAACAATTATGTCATCCAAGTAAACAACAATAGTTTTATTTATCAAACCCTTGAAGGTTATGTCCATGGGTCTTTGTAAGGTTTCCCCTGCGTTTATTAAACCAAAAGACATTTTCTGATAGGCATAGGTTCCCCATTTAGTCATGAACATAGTCTTTAACCTATTGTCTAGGTGGACCAAGAGTTTGTCATACCCTGAAAAACCATCAAGAAAATACATTAGTTCGGAACTAGCTACTGATTGCAGTATTTGTTCCACGGTCAGTAATGGGAAATTGTCCTTTTGACAAGCTTTATTGAGATTTCTAAAATCTATGCAAATACAAATATCACCATTTTGTTACTGATATGTACTAAGTTTTAAACCCATTTTGAATGCCTAATAGGAAAGATAATCTTGGCCTTAAGGAGTTTATTCAGCTCAGGCTTGATTTGGCTTTCTAGATTGGGGCGAATTAACCTTTATTTTTGTTGTACTGGTTTGTCCTTGGATATCATGGGAATAATGTGTTCTATGATGGAGGTATCATATTTTTTAAGATCATCATAGCTCCAAGCAAAGATACCTTTATACTTTTTTAATAAATGAATGAAGGCTAATCTCTCATCAGGTGAGAGACCAAGTCCTAAATTGATGTTTTGTGGTTTGAGATCAGTTCCAAGGTTTACTAGTTCAAACCTTAAGGTTGAACTTTGGAGTTTAGAATTAGTAACCTTCTTAAATCTGTCTTTTAGATCATAAATATCTTCAAGCTTTACCACAGATTTAGGTATGGGATTTTCATTGGATTTTTGTTTCAACTGATTATCATGTTCATTTTCATCAATTATCTGATCATCATATGATCCTTCAGATGTTAAAAAGCTTAGGATATCTTCATCATCATTAAACACTTGCCAATTGGTGACATTATCAGGAATCGATGGTTGAAAAATTAATTCTATAGAAAACCTATCTGGACTGTAGTCTTCTGATGGTATAAGCTTGGATGCTATATTAGCCAGAAGGTCAGCACTTTCATTTTGAAGTCTAGGGATAGGAGAGATGTTGAATGCTAAAAAATGTGAAGTAAGGTCCTGAACCAATGATTGGTAATGTTTTAAATGTCTAGAGAGATAATGAATGGTGTTTCTTACTTGTTTGATAACAATTTCAGAATCTCCAAATACTTGAAGATATTTGATATCAAGACCTATTTCTTTATACAAACCCTGGATCAGTGCCTCATATTCAACAGTATTGTTTGTGCATTCAAATTCCAACCTACATGCTAGCATTGTTTTTTCTCCTTCTGGACTAATTAATATACAACCGACTCCTGCACCATCATTAGATTTAGATCCATCAAAATATAATGTCAAAATAAATATTTAACTAATGGTTTATCTACAAGATTTATACATTTGGAAGAATCTGTTTGTGAAAAGTTCTCAATCTGAGAAGTAACAGAGTTATCCAAAAAAGGTGACTTCTGTGCATTGAAATTTCCTAAAAATGACTCAGCATAGTAGTTTCCAATAATGTTATTGTTAAAAGCTACTGGTTCATTTTCATCTTCAAAATCAGTTATTGTATACTTCAAATGTTTTTCTCGGTCAATTATGATTTGATTTGGATTTTCGTTGTAAGGGAGCCACATATGAGACAGATCTATTGCAAAATAACCATGAAGTTTCTCATACCAATATCTACTAAGAATTAAACCATAAAACTCGGGAATATCAGCAACTAGTATGTCAATTATTTGAAAACCTTTTGGGTTAGAAGAAAGTCTAATGTTGACTGAATTCATTTCCCCCAAAACCTCGACTTTTTTTCTATCAAGTTGGACAATGTGAACTGCATACTTTTGGGGTGAGACATTTAATTTCATGTAGACTGATCTTGGCATTATGTTTGAGGAGGCCCTTGAGTCTATTAAGCAGTTGTGCAAATTTTTATTAAAGATTTCATAAGTCAAGAGGAAAGGGGGAGTATGTGAGTTATATCTATCGCGAATTAAGATAGCATCAGTGGAATCAACCTTATTTGATGAATCATTAGGAGGCTTACCCATTCCTCTAGAAGCTTTGGATAAAACAAAAGTAGGAAGAGGAGAAGCAAGAATTGCATTCAATTCTTTGAGTAATAGCTTATGCTGATGTTTAAGCTTACTCAGCTCATGAAGAGAGATATTTTCTCTGGATTTCTTCATGTATTCCATGGTATCAACAACTACCAAGGTTTTGGATGAGGATGGAGGATTATATGAGGATGGGGTTGGTTGAGGAGATGTAGAAGAAGACTTTTTACTGACCACTTTATCCTTGGTAGTAGAGGTTAAAGGATTTTTCTTTTGGGTTGATTTTGTAGAATTAGCAGGGCCTTTACTCTTAGTGCTAACAGGTAAATATTCTTGCTCATCTTCACCGCCAGAAGTAGGTAGGCTAAAATCCCACATCCCATGTACTTCAACCAATTCTTCATCTTCAGATTCATCAATAGATAATGTCGTTTCTTCATCATCTTCATCCAAATTAGACTCACCATTAGATATTGTATTTAGAGGTTGAGGATTAGATGTTTGATTTCTCTTGAAGGATCTAAAAGGTTTTTTAGAAGAGGACTCAACTACCTGTTTCTTAATTTCTACCATCTCATTTGACATGGTTTTAAGGAATTTTTGTAAGCCTTCAAGATCAAAGGGATCCTTAGGGGCTTTCTTCTTTGATTCATCCTTAAATGTAACCTTTTTCGTCTTTCTTTCTTCCTATGCAGTCTTCTTTTCTAATGCAACTGTTCTATTTTCAAAAAAACAACGCTTCTTTCATGTTTTCTACTAAAGTAGCCTTATTGGCTCTATCCAAAAAAATTGCTATATTGGAAGGAAGAGAGGAAATGTACCATTCGATTTGTACATCAACACCAAGGCTTGATGTAACTGGGATTTTGTTTAGCAATTTATTAAATCTAGAATTAAAATCTTTGATCTTTTCACCTGATTTTTCTTTTAAATTAGAAAGATCATTAATAAGGGATGTAGTTGTGCGATCATCACCAAATTTAGCTAAAAATTGTTCTTCAAACATGTCCCAATTCGTAATAGATCCTGGTGGTAATGAAAAATACCATGAACCTGTCAATCCTTGAAGAGTGTAGGGAAACAATCTTACTACACAGTCTTCTTCAACTACTCCATTAAGATTAATGGCTAACATATAATTGTGGAGATTCTCTTCAGCAGGTAATCCATCATCAAGATTAAATTTTGGTAGCCATCTTTCAGGATGTTTAGGTAGATCATGGAGAGGTGCTAGCATTTTCACAGCTCCAGGATTGGCCCATGGTCTGACTGGTGGTGGGGGTTGTTGTTGTTGTCTTCCTGCCATTATTGGAGTTTGGGAAGAGGTGGATGTTGAGGGTGATTGTGTGGAAGAAGAGGCAGGTTGTGTATTAGTGTTGGATGAACTAGCACTAGTACTTTGAGAAGAAGGGGTATTAACAAGAATGAATGGAGGGAAAGAAGGAGTTTGTGGAGGTGAATTTGACAAAATCTCACTAGTAGATGTTTATGACTCAGATTTCTTAGTCTTTTTCCAGAAAGAAGGAAGAGGAAACTCAAATGGAGGAACCCCAAGCTTCTCGCTTTGAGAACGAGTTAAAATCCGAGTAGGTTGTAAATAGAAGTTACACTTCCTTCAAAAGCTTCAGATGGCACAGGATTTTCTACTAAAATATAGATTCCTCCTAATTTCATTATTAAAGTATGGACTTCAAGTGATTCTGGATTATAATCTAAAGAGGGTACTTCATGAAAAGTTCTAGGAGATTTAGGAGGTGATTTCTCAAATTATTATCTAGAAATAAGAGTTTTAGATGAAGATATAGAAGTTGGGGATGATCTTGAGGGGGAGTGACTCTTGGAATGGATTTTTAATTTAGATTCAGTTCTTTTTGCCATTCATAGTCATGGCCCTCTTTCCAGCGCCGAAATGTTGATGCCTTGAAATTCGCTACAACAACAAGGGGGATAACCACCCGATCAGGGACTTGAATACCGCCCCTTTTCCATTTGGTATAGTGGCTCCGACTGGATATAATGGGACCAATTTCCCAATAAAAACATGATATAATGGATAGAGTGTTTATAACCAAAAACTAAGTAATAGATGGGGTTGTTTATAAACTGAAATACATGTATATTATTCTACCTATTACCTGAGGTTACTTATGTTTATGCGATCTAGAATAATTGTCCTTAGTGCATGATAATAAAGATTAATCAAACACTTGCAGAAATGAAAATCATTTAAGATAATTATTTTGATTAAATAGTTAATCGAAATAATTGATAAAACTCGTATCGCAACCAAATAACATTTAAAAAATCACTTATATATGTATTAAAGATGACAATTCTAACATGTTCAGAAGTGAATTAATGCATAATTGAGTTAGAAAAGATACATATAATAAACAACATAAAGAGGAATGATTATCGATTCATAAACAAAACATAAATACAATGATAAAAGTACCCGATGTATGTTACTCTTCTCATGAAAGAAATAGTTTTGGTCGAGTCTTTCTCATTAATATGGTTTAAAAAGTACAAAAGTGCAAGCTTCCAATGCCTTCTCTACAAAATCTCAGGACGCTGATCCGGTCATTCTACTAAGATAAACTTGAAAGTACAGAAGTGCAAGCTTCCAAAGTATTTCCTTATAAAATTTGGGGACCCTTTCTTTGTAGACATGAAAGGGTTTATATAAAAAAAATAAAGTATAAAATAGACAATACATAGTGTTGAGGAGGTTGAAACAACTCTCTTTAAAATAAGAGACAATAGGACATAAATAGAAGTTGTTGAAATGACGAGCTTATGAATGCAATTTTGTCTATTCTTTCATTCACTGCTTGAGCTCGTAAATATCCATAATTGGCTTAAATTCGAGGGGCTAACCTGTCCTCATGCGTAGTTATCCAGTGTACACTGCATCTGAAAGCGTGGGAAGCATATGAGTGGACGAGTTAGTAAGGCAACAAAGCATTAGCCAGTGACTGTGTGGCTTCACAAGATATTTCCAATACATCTCCCAGTCAAGTTTGGTCAATTTTTTAATTGCTTCTTCCTTTTATTTTGAAGTTTCTTGCCATTGCCTTTCCAGGACTTTGATATCAGAAATATTACCAGGTGGGCATTCTTGAATCAGGTTGGCATTATGCAAGTTATCATTGATAGTTTTAATGATGTTATTGGCAACATTGGTTGCCCTAGAGACTGCTCTTTTTGTCTGTTTCAACTGAATGTCCCAATCAGTAAAGAGGATTTCCTTGTGAGATTCCTCTATTCTGGGAAGGTCTGTTGCTCTGCCTTCTGGTGTATCCTACCATGTTATAAATCCTGATATTTTATCATCAATGTCATTGAAAGTCACCCTCAGATCGGATGATTGATTCATCAGTGAATCACTTTTAACACATAGTGGATTGATGATAGATAACTTTTGACAAAACATTGCTTGTTGCTTTGATAACAAAGTGTTTAGCTCCAATGCTTCCTTTATAAATTCCTCCACTTTAGGATTGTCCTTCAGCTGATCAAGTGAAAATTGGAGTTGTCAAATTTGAGTGTCCTTAGTACTGATCTCTGTCTGATGTTGGAGCTTTAATTGATCAAAGCTCTATTGGAGTTGAGACAATTGTGTCTTGACTTGTTGATCAATACTTTGTCTTTCCTCTACCAACTGTTGTTCCAACTGTTGGATTCTCTCTTCCTTTTCCCTAATCAGTATTCAAACTTCTGCTGCTTTATCAATCATAGCAGATGCATAGGCACCTGTGAACTGTGAAAACTTTGTCAAATTCTCTGAAGGATCAGTTTGTGTATCCTTCCATACTATGTCCATTGGTATATCACTAGGAATGACTGTTGATGATGGCTCTATTCTTCTCCTTTTCCTCTGTCTTTTCACCACAACCCGATGTTTGGGACTGTAAAAGACGTCAAGAGGAGGGATTTCTTCCACTTTAAGGACAATTTCAGATGAAGGGAATGTTGGGATGATTTCAATTTCTTTTGTAGTGACAGCTTTATCAGAATCCCTATCAGTAAACGAGCTTTGTCTAGTGTTCTAGGGTGTGCTGAATGTTTTATCCATCTCAATATTCTCTTCCCCTTGCTTTCCTTTAAGTTGTTGATCAAATTGTTTCCATGCTTCATCTAGCTCATTATTGAAGGGTGTTTTATCAGTATGAATTTCTGTGGATTTATCTTCCACTTCAATATCCTTAGAAACCTGCTCTAAGTCCTGTTCTGAATTTTGTTCTGAACTTTTCTCTGAATTCTACTTTGAACCATGTTCTGAACCCTGCTCTAAACCTTGCTCTTCTTGGGAAATCGGTTGAGGAATCCTCAACAGATCCAAAGGGATGTTCTGCAGTCTTCTTTCCATGTATTCTTTGAATTGCACTACCTTTTCTAGATTCAGTTTCAATGTAGCTAGGTGTTGTACTTGTGAAAATATCTCGACAGATTCAAATAGGTCATCATAGTCATCATCTTCATGAATGAATTTCCTGATTTTCACTTAGGCAGTAACATTTTGTGCTACTTTGTTTGGATCAAACTGTCTACCAGGCATAGTAGCAAGATTTAAACATGTAATATTATCAATTTCAAGCGAAGTATGTTTGAAATCATGTAGAGAATATACACCACATTGGATTGGGAATGAAGGCCAAAGATATTTCTTGGCTTCCTTTAGGGTCTTTATCAATCCGTGGTCAATCCATTCCCTACAGTTTGATAGGAAATTTTCCTAGTGAGTAGTTTATCAAGGACATATAATGGGAGAACATGAGGAGGTGCCATACTTCCATAGACTCTAATATAGGTAAATATCTCTTCACCAAACCACCTTCCTATTGGTATGAAATCAATTTTGGTCTCTTCATATAGTCTTGGGGCTCTTTTGTCAAAAACGACTTGGTGTACTGGTAGAATGACTCCTTGGCAAATTTTATAAAAATGGGCGTGGAAATTAGATTCCCACAGGATTTTATGATATATATGGATAGGAGTGGGGTCTTGAATGGTTCATTTCCATCCCATGGTTGGGAAATTTAAAGTGAAACTGACCGCATCCATGATATATGCGCTCATAAAGAATGGTGGAAATACTTTGGTAGAAACATATTGATTTTGCCTAAATTAGCGGATTTGGGAGGCAATATTATTTGAAAGGATAGTGCCCCAATCCATTATATAAGAATTGACTACTACCTCAATAAGAGGAACCCATTTGACTGAGAATTTAGTTGTATTAGGGTATCTGAATAGCCTACACATCATAGCTACGATATAAGAATAGGGAGCGGTGAGAGAAGATATAGAGTACATACCTAACTTTTCATGTTTGTGTTTGTTTGGGTAGGATCTCCATCATTTAATTGGATCTAATTCCACCTCATTCTCGCTTGCAAAATGTTCGAGGAAAGCTTTGTCATACACCTTTTATGGGTCAGGTATATGGTACATTTTCTTCAAATCTTGAGCTGTAAAAGACCCGATGACTGTTTTTCTTAAAGTTAAGAATGTCCTATTGGTGATATTGATATTCTCAATTATCCATTTCATCATATTGGTATAAGGAAGGATCTTGGGTCGAGCAGTGATCCTGTGAAGAAAAGAGCTGGCGGCTTCATAGTTGGAGGCTTCAAAAGATGAAGCAGCATCCGTTGTTGCCACTCTTTGAATTACCTTAGGTCCTTCACTTTCAAGCAATTGGTACATGGATTCCCATGAGGATGTTCCACTGTCTATCATGCATGTAGTGTCTAAGAAAAGTGGGGGAATTTATGTTACATCGGAAGCAGAAGGTGTGGATTGCAAAGTTTCCATGGATTTCTTTCCTTTCTTTGCTTTGGTCATCCTGTTACACTGCTTCTTCTCGGGTTTAACCTGCAATTGGAAACATAGAGGAATGAAGAACAATAGGTTTGAAATGTGGGAGCATTTGAACATACAAGGTTTGAAATGATGGAGAGTTTAGTTTTAATGCGAAAAATCTGAAATATCTACATACAGGCCATCAAATCACCTTGGGGCTTTAAATCATAAATACCGTTAGAAGTTCTTAATAACTGAAATCATGGCTTCACGTGATAATTTATTATTCCATTAATAGATCGCATCGCAAAAACCTTTTAAACGGTAATCTAAAACATGTTTCCATGTGTTTTCCTGATATGTGATAGTGATACCATTATATCGGCAGTTTGGGTATCGGAATTCCACGATGCGATGATCGTAATATTGCAATTGAGGGTTTGGAGCAGAGGACAATGGAAATGACCAAAGGCCTTTTGTGATTGCGAAATCACGAGGAATGATGTGGCAGTGGAGCGGGCCCGACTGATGATTTAATAAACATGCTTTTCCTTTGTTTTATTCATTCTCATGATTTTATTAAAGTCATGCCTTTTAACAAAGAGCTTTATCGCAATTGGAAGATCGGAAGTGAATGGAGCGGCCTACCTTTTGCTAATTTCTGATTCATCCAAACGCGACATATTTATAGGTTGCATTAATTTTTATATCAGGTCTGAATGGTTTATCATATATCGCAATCAGAGTGGTCCTTGGGGCTTTTATATATCATGCTCGTTGATCCAGGTGGATATTTAGACACCATGGCATGGAAATGCTCAAAAATCAAAGTGATAAAAATGATGTCGAACTAGGACCAGATTGAAGAGCTCATCTTCCTAATCGTGGAGGTGCAAACGGTTCGTCAATCCAAGTCCAGATGACGAAGTTATCGCGAAAAGAAGGTCAGCTTGATCCTTAAGAAAATGAGGTTTTTCCATAAAAATTGGACTTTAAGCCTTAAGAGGCAAATCGCAATCGGCATAGTCCAAAGGGCAGACTTAAGGTAGGCCTTTAGGATCCCCAATCAGCGATCTTCGATATCGGAGTCGAGGGCAGGCAATCGGCAATGTCGGAGAGTTGTCTATGCGATCGGTAATCAGCGTCAATGAAACCCAAAGGCCGAGGATTGGGACCCCTGCGATTAGCGACCACCGATATCGGCGATCAGAGTGATTGGCAATCGGCGTTGGCACATGCCAATATATCGATGAAGGACCCTGGGCCAATGCGATAGTGATATGTGATTTAATCTCAGCCGTCGGATCAAGAAGCCGATCAATGACCACGATTAAATCAGTGATCGGAACGATTGGGGTTGGCGATCGGCGAACCCGACTTGTGATTAGGCGTGGACCCGACGAATAATAGATCCAACTTTATAAAATTTGAGATCCGGGAATTCAGAATTTTTAGTGTATTCACGGTTTCGGCCAAATCAGTTATGCAATGAGATAAGCGATTAAAGCGGACCCGATAAGGTTTGTAGGGATGATTTCAATTGTTTTGAAGTCTAACTTTAAAGGGATTTGTCAGTTTTTTAGTGTATTTCTATTTTAAAACAGAAAGAAGGCTATTTTCAAAGTTTTGTTGCAACGTCTGATGCTTCTAAGCAAACGGCTTCTATTCTGAACAGAAACGACTCCGATTTAGATGCGGCCTTGTCCCAAATGTGTATAAAACATGATGGGTGATACAGAGCCGAGGGGAGAGTGCGAAAGGTTGTGTAGCAATGGTATGATAGAAAGCCCTAGGGTGGCATGCCAGAGGAAGAGTGTCTGTACCAGAGAGCCCAAGAGCCTGTGTTGGGTAATGCTAGAGAGCCATAAGGAGGCTGCGCCCGATGAATAGTCGCAGAATGAGGCTATGTAGAGATAGCTAGACCGTGCTACGAATTATGCAGGGAAACTTGAAGCAGAGCTGCACTTGAGATGCGTAGAGCCACAGAGCTTGAACTTCAGGTAGATCACAGAGCTGCAGTGATAAAAGCCAGAGCGCTACAGAGCCAGATAGCCAGCAAGCTACAAAGCCGAGAGTCCAGAGAAGTTCTTCTTATCGATTCCTTAATCAATTCTTCTTGATTGATTTTTCTTGTGATCGATTCTTCTTCGTGTGATCAGCTCATCTTTTGATCAATTCTTCTTGATTGAATGCTTCTTTGATCGATTCTTCTTCGATCGCTTATTCTTCTCGCATATTGATGCCGTGAGATCAGTGCTTCAACACTTTGACAGTTGCTTCAGAGCAGCGCTTCTTCATATCGCCATTCATAATGAGGTCGTGACAGATTGGGAGTAGACTGTGCTTGTGCATTAATGATATGAATAGATGTTCACTATGAATCGCTTTATCCACTTCTTCATTCATATCGTCAGATGGCCCGTGGTTGGTGTGAGGTATAAGATTATTTCATATATTTCTTCTTTTACATTATGCTGCAGATCCTAGATTGATATTGATGCAGGATCTTCTTTATTTTCATGTTGTCATGATTCATTTTTTCATGTTATGAGGAATCTTCATATGATGCACTTTATGCTTTGAGATCCCTTATTGTATGTTGTTGGGATACTATTGTTGTCGTTGTGCATGTGTTTTGCTTTGACATCCCTTTTTATGCCTTGTTGGCGGGATGCGCACTATGCATGTTTTTGTATCATACTGATAGGAGTCTTTGGATTGAGAGTTCTAGTTTTTGAATATCTCTTAAAGCCACTCCTACATGAGGGCCTTCTTCCTTGTATGATCGAGACAGAAAACTCTTGTGTACATCACTTTAATGCAGCGATCTACACCACCTTGACTGGGTCCTAGAGACGTAGTCCCTCCTGGACAAACTCTGTTAACAACAGCTTATGTTTCCATGTGTTGACGATTATATTGTTCCTCTTCTTTTCTGCATGCACTTTGATTCCTTAACGTTCTTTTCGAAAGAAATTTTAACACATCATGAAAGTAAAAGGTCTTGGTAAGTTCCTTCTTCACACCCGGACCTAGATCACTTGTTCTAAGTTTTGTGATGCGGGCAAGCTCCGATATAGAGCGACTTTTTAAACAATACCTAAGCCTTTTAAAGTTTAAGAATGTTTTGTTCTTGGGGGCTATAATTTATCGCAACCCAAATCTCAAAAGGATAAAACGGGATTTTCTCATTAGGACTTGCGAAGTGCGCTAATGTCGGGATTTCTTTAAGGCAGGTTCATTCAAGTTGTTCAAGCCAATGAAATTTGGATTTTTTTATTCAAATAAGTTCAAATTTGTCATTTTAAAACACGAAAATGTTTTATTTTTCTATGTTTTTAAAAATTTAAAGGGTCCCCATTATTTATATAATAATTTCTGAAGACATTCATATATAAATAAATGGGGGGGTTGTTGAATAGCACAACAAGTAGTTATACATGCTAGTGCAAAAGAAAGAAGCCCAGGTCTGGACGGCTGGGGAATGGAATTGTTTCACCATTTCCTAGATCTGATGATTACTGATATTTTAGCTCTTGCAGAGGAATCACGTACAAATTGATGTATATCAAGGGCATTGGATGCTACATTTATTACTCTTATCCCTAAGAAGGACCATCTGATCCCTTTAAATGATTAAATGCCCAGTTCTCTCTATAATGCCTTATACAAAATTATTTAAAAAAGCTGATAGAAATATGGGTTAAGAAGACATTATCAACATACATTTCTCCAAAAAAAATTGGATTTTTGGATGGTAGACAAATTCAGGGTGTAATTGGCATCGCTCAGGAACGTATGCATTCTATCAAGATTAGAAATACGCAAGCTAGCTTGATAAAGGTGGATTTGACAAAGGCATACAATTGTATAGATTGGGATTTTTTGCGAATGGTTCTGTATAAAGTGGGCATCTCCTCAAGTAACATTGGATGGATTATGGGATGTATACAATCCACGAATTTCACCATCATTATTAATGGGTGCCCAACCAGATTCTTTAGGGCATTCCAGGGTCTCCGACAAGGATGTGGTTTATCGTTTCTCCTATTCATTCTGGTCATGGATTCTTTGAGTCAAAAGATGAGAGAGGAAAAAGAAAGTGGTAGTATCAAGGGAGTGAAAGTTTCTAGGAATATGCAGGTTACTCATATTATGTTTGTAGACGACCTTCTATTCGGGGGCATAGTTTATTTAGTGAGGCATCAGGCCTCTTTACAGGCACAAACAAATCAATATTGATCACAACAAACATCAACGAACCTAGATGCAGGAGATTTGTATTTTATTTGGGATCTCTCCAAACAGTTTAGAAGAAGGCATCAAATATCTTGGGTTCCAGCTAAAGGAAAATATATATTACAACAAGGATTGGGCTTGGCTACTCGACAGATTCAACAACAAATTCACAGGGTGGGCACATAAATGGCTTTCCATTGGAGGGCATTTGACCTTAGTCAGATATTTCCTACAAAATATTTCGGTGTACTGGATGCATCTATTCTTGTTGCCTCTGGAGGTTTGTAAAAAGATCAACGTGATTATGGTGAGATTCCTATGGTCTAGTACGGAGCTGAAGGGGAAGATTCATCTGGTAAAGTGGAAGGCCATTGCAAGACCGATAGATGAGGTGGGGTGGGGTATTCTGGATACCCACAACTTCAACTGTGCCTTAATCATAAAAATTCTATGGAGGGCAGCTAGTGACAATGGCATATGGGGGCAAATAATCAGAGATAAGTACATGAAGGGACATGGCCTCTCGTCATGGTCAAGGATGGGGGTAAGAAGGATAAATGGAGCCTCATTCATATGGAGGAGCATGATGAAAAATAGTCACTGGATGTTGGGGAATACATGATGAGAAATCGTGGATGGAAACAAGGTGGAGGTAGGCCTTGATGCGATAAAAGGCCTAGAGAGAAGTCACTCCGTATTGGCTACCCTTATTACCCTTTTGCATGAAAAGGGAATCTACAAAATTGCACATATCGCTGTCAGGAAAAATCTGTTTATTGCACATCCAGCTTCGCCGAGAGTTATATATATTGGTTTGATTGAGAACATGGCCATTGAATGGGAAGCATACATCACAAACCTATATGCATTTGGTACATTCATTGGAAAAGGCGAAGACGAATTGCAATGGGAAGGCCCTACAAAGGATGGGTTCCAAAAAGTTAAGGAAATATACAATAATCTTCCTTTAATGGAAAAATCTTTCAATTTCATCACTTGGTACAAGGCAGCATGGGGTTGGGAGATACGTACGAAACTCTAATGCTTTGGGTGGTTGGCTATTCACAAAAGAATTCTCACATGGGATAACTTACATGGCATAGGTTTCCAAGGGCTGGGAATGTGCTCCATGTGCAGGATGCATGATGAGGAGGATGATCATCTTTTCATTGTATGTTCGTTCGCCAGGGGAGTATGGTCTGGGGTGATGACCATTCTGTTGTGGCCAGCAACAACCCCCCTCCTTATTTAATGTTATTCCTAACACTAAATAAGTGGGGACCCTTAATTAAAAATTTAAAAATCAAAATAGTGCTTAAATTTCCTTTTCAAATAAAATTACCATCATAAGCTTAGGAAACTCCCTTGCAAAATCTAAAAAAATCTAAGTTTTATGATAAGGTAAGACAAAATCTTTCCTTAGGAAATATCACATCGCAAAAAGATGACAGAAGAACACCTTACAAGCCAAATTCCAATATTGCGAGATCGCGATACGCGATAATAAACAAATATCGCATCACATACATCAAGCACAACTTACATTGAAACACTTTAATTTGCCAATATGCGATGACGCCAATCGCAAATCGCATTTCGCAGAAAACAGGTTAACAAATATTGTCATATATAACATTCCTGCGATATGCGATATTGCGATATTGCGATTTCGCGATACAGCAACAATGCGATAATGCGATGTCACGAGCAATCAACTCTGCGATGTTACAATTCTGTGACATTATGATTTCGCGATATTGCAATCTACGATATTGCGAAGCAAATCGCAAAATTGCTTCATCGCAGATCTTTTGGGCTCTTTATTCAAGAAAAGAATTTTCCATAAGCTGACACCTGGTTATGCGCTTTAACGCTAATAAATGAGTTATTTGCCAGTTATTAATGGAATATGGTTTCATGCTTATCGAAAAATCATCTCACGTAAGGTGGTATATTTGATGTGTCTTCGTCATTTAAAACTTTCCCATCACCCTTCCTTGTCATTATTTTCACTTCACTTGTGAATTGCAGGAACGGAGAACAGAGAATGATACAAATCAATATGCAGGATAAAATGGGAAAGAAAAGCAAAGCTCCGAGCTCTGAAGAAAAAGAAATGGCACCCTTGTATAGAGACGCGGCCTGTAACAGAGACGCGGGAATTGCTACGTGGGAAGGCATGTATAATCTGCTTGAAGACGAGAATCCCAGAGTAATGGAAGTCACTGCTACCGTGGGCTCAAATAGTTCTTCTGAGGCATCCATTACAGAGCTAGCTTGCTCATTCCTACACCGAATAGCAGCAAGACCCAAAATTCTCCCATACACGGACATGGTTAAAGTGGATACTGGACAACGTTGATATCAGAAATAGACAATTTAAGACTCAGGGTCAAGAGCTTACGGAAATATTATTTTCACAAAATTTGAACTTTATATCACCTAAAAGGAAAAAGCGCAAAAGGCAAAAAACACATCAAGGAAACCCGGATCAAGAAAAATTTCTCGAAAATGAAAGCTGCTAATTGCCCAGTCACCTGCAAGCCCCGAAAATTGCAAGAAAGCAACGATACAAACAGATTGGAGGCAGAAAGCCCAAGAAAAGGCAGAAGCAATCCAAGGGTTAACCAAGTTGAACTGGGATTATTACTGGGCATACTTGGTAAAGCCACATATCCAGTGGATGACTCTTAAGTGTATCATCAATTCGGCAGAAAAGATGGCGCCAGCTCTTGTCGATTCTGTTTTCTCAGCTCAGCTAAAATTGTAAGTTAGCCAGCCAACTCTTCTCAAACAGATGTTGCATGCGTGCGATTTCAAGGACCAAATATAGAAGTAGTTTTAATTTTAGATTCAATTTTAGTTTTAATTTTGTTTTATTTTCCTGAAATGAGAACGGTCATTTAAACTGCATCCTACATTTTTGTAATAATTTATTTTTAGATTTAGTTAGTAGTATTTAAACCCTTCTCATGCATTTAGAGAAGGGTCCTAAAATTTATCAAAAACTTATCCCCAGAACATGCACTTTTGTACCCTCTGAGGAGGTTTTGATGAATGAATGGAACATGATTTATTGATGTTTGCATTTGATATCTGCTACTGATGTTGCACTTTTGTACTCTTAGTGGATGTTAGATGAAGAAGAGATAAATCGTTATCGCTTGAAGCTCATGAGTAGGACTAGTTATAAATGGTATTTCTATCTCTTAATTATTTCTGCCCTTGTGTTAAAGTGATTTTCATGTTCATTTATTTATATATTGATGTATGAATGCCTGAGTTATCATTTGGCACTTTTGTACGGTGATAGATATTTATTTATGCTTGATGTATGAATAGCTTATTATGCGATAAGTTTTTCACAACTATTTTGTCTAACTTTTTATACGAAGTGGTTCATCTTTATTGAATTATTTTCTCATAACAGTTGAATGATCTTTATTACCAGTTGTTATTTGAAATCATTTTAGATCTCATAACAGAAATATTACACCCTGGGTTAAGTGTAGATTTAGATATTTCTGTTTATTAGAATACAATTTCCATATTACTATATTAGAATTAGAGTAGAAGTATTCCATTTAGAAACTGTTAGAAAGAGAAATATCAATCTGTCACACACACACACACCTAAATTGGGAAATTGGTCCCTTATCCCCAGTCGAACCCACTATACCAAGCGGAAAAGGAGCTGCTAACCAAGGTTCGGACCGGGTGGGTATCCCCCTTGTTGTAGACCCAATTTTCGAGGCTTCAACAAATTCTTAAGTTGGGTCATTTGAGAACTCAGAATTCTCTTGAAAACGACTTTCTCATATGGTCTAAAGACTTGCATGACTACCATTCCCTCCCCTTCTATGTCATCTAGGCATATGGAAAAATCAAAATGCTTGGTTGTTCGAACAAAAGAAACTGGTGGTTTGGGAGTTGATTTTAAAGATCATCATTTTTTTTTAGATTGGTCCAAAGAAGTTTGTGATAAAAATAAGGAATCATATTCACAAGAACATTAAGCAGATTTACCCCAGGGTTTTTTTTACGGGGCTAGACAACAAAGAAGGTATGGATGTGGTGTTGCCATTATCTTGGAACCAGGGTGCATTTACCACTTCTGGTGGCAAGGAGGAAGGGGGGCTAATAGTAGAGCTGAGCTTATTGTGCTCTGGCATGTTCTCACCTTCGCAAAATGGTTGAGGTTGGACAAAACTTATGTACATGGAGACGCCAAGAGCATTATAGATTGGGACAAAGATTACACTCATTTCAACCCTCATATTTTGTCGAATTGGATGAGATGCATCAAGATTATGGAACCCTCTTTCCAGAGCATTACATATACTCACATCTAGAGAGAACAAAATCAGATTAGTGATCTTCATTCAAAAAAGGGAATCAAATCAAGATCAAGTAAGTATTATTATGCAGCATATGTTTAGGATAGACTCATGAATGTAGGGTGTTTCAACACCAATTGAAAATTTATTACAATGTTTTGTAGTAGAAGGTTGTTCCTTAATAAGCTGGTGATATGCTTGCAAACAATAATGATTAGGAAACTAAATACCATTTTTGTGGATAAATAGAACATAGCTATTCTTGAATAGATATGATAGGCAAAATATGCAAAACAATGATTTTGGTATGGATATTATTAAAAACTTTGTAAAAATGTGTGGAAAAGAGATTTTGTCTCATAAAGAGAACTTTTGTATGGAATCTAAGAGAACGTACTTTCTTTTTATTAATGAAAAGAAAACTTTTTTTTCATATTGAAATATATATATATATATATATATATATATATATATATATATATATATATATATATATATATATATATATATATATTTTATTTCCACTGGAAAAATCGTAATCTTTCATTAAAATTGAAAAATTACATGTTGTAGATGCCATCGGCATATGCTGAAAACAGTGATCCGTCAAAAATGGTGCTTTTTGTAAAAAAACAGTGATCCGTCAACACCACGCAGGGTGTACGAGTGCAGGATAATATCATGTTATGCATATATGATTATGTACATGTGGGGGAAAATCATAATTTTCGCCCCTTTTTCTTCTCAACTTTTTTCCAAACCCCATGTGGTTCTGTTGGACTTATCAGTGCCAGTGCAGTTTCATCCACAGGTTGTGGATTTTCTTTATCAGAGTCTGATGAATCTGATATGTGATGTCGTTTGTTTCTGCTCATGTCCATGGTATCTATTGTTTTTGCCTGTGTTATTTCTGATTGCTCCTGTGGTTTTTTGTCTTCCGCTGTTGGTACTTCATTCATCTCGCTGGGCTGTTTGGGATTGGTGGTCTCCATCTCTTCTTCCTCCTCGTCATCTGAATCGGGTGGAGGGAATTGCCATCCCTTCGCTTTTTTCTCTGTTTTCTTCTTTCTTCGATTGTCTTTTTTGGCTGTTGGGCATGTATTTTGTAGGTGTCCCGTTTGTCTACATATTCGACATCAGAAGGCAGTATTTTCGAAGTCTAAACCTTGAGTCCAGCTCCTCTGTCCATGCCTCAGCTGAATCTGGTCTGGCAGGCCTTTGCTGAGGTCTACTTCCACACATATCCGAGCATATGTGTAAATTATTTCCTCCAATCGCTGTGTGTCCCATTTGATGTAGCGTCCGATGGTATTTCCAATTCCAACTAGTACTTGATCAGTCTAGAGATGGATTGGGAGGTTGTGTAGTCGCACCCAAACAGGCATTTTGGTAACAACCATTGTATTAGCGTCAAATTCTGGAAACCAAGGTGTGATGAAAAGTCCTGTGGAACCCCAGAACCAAGGTCCTTCCTGTATTACTGTGTCCCTGTCAGATGCTGATAATAAGTTTACTATAAAGAATCCTTTGGAGCAGAGGTGTATTTCGCATTGCATGGTCCAGTTCGTGAAGATCCAGTGGAATAAATCAACTGGTTTGGGCCAAAAACTGTTAAATCTGCATATTACTGCTTGCCTTTCATATATATTGTAGTACTCCTCTGTTTCTGGTGTATCTATGTTGAATATTGGGGTATGATCCAGCTGTTCCACAATATATGGCCTGGCGATCATCCCTGTTTGATTTGATGTTGTTCCTTCTTTGTTTTTCCCTTGTAGGATGTCTTTGAAGGAGGTGTTACTTGGTTTTCTCCCTGCACCTGTGCCACTCCCTTCAGCTCTATTATTATTCCTGCCATTGACGGATGCTCCCCCTCTCAATCTCAGATTTAGTATGATTGTTGACAGGGGTTTTATCTGATATTCCCAGAGATATTTAGTATCTTGAAGAGCTCTGCCCTCGTATATCAGATTTTGTGATCTGATAGGGAAACCTAATTGTTTCATGATCATTTCCTGTAATTGCTTAACAGTATCCGATTCTTGTACCCAGATAATTTTCGATTTACCTTCAGGTAGTTTTATAAATACTTGGAATCCTCTTGCCGGAGTTCCAACTCTTGTAATTGATGGATCTGTTGCAGAGATTTTGTTCTGTGGCTTTTGCATGTCCCATATCAGTGGATGGGCGACCAGATCTGTTGTGGTTTGAGTCCGATTTTTCATATGAGTCCGATCTGCCATGTTGGTATCTGGTTCGACGAACCCAGGTCTTGATCTGCACATATTCTCTTGGATCGGGCCAGGATAGGGTCGATATGCCATAATAGGGTCTGGATCTGTTAGTTCAGGGCATACTCTGTACAGGGTGCCGCGGATCGGTGGGAAAGAATCCCATTCGGAGCTCCAAGGTAGGAGAGAACCCAGATCTACGCCAATAACATGCAGAGCAGCATTCTGATATTCGATGTAAGGGGTTTTTCTTCCATACCTTGAACAAGAACTGCGTTTTTCCATCCTGCAAGATCCATTGTTGCAAAAAATCGCCTCTCCGCCGAGCTTGATCGCGTCCGTTGAGTCCTGGTGGTATCCTGAGTGGCCATTCGAAACCCTTGTTTCAACCCAAAGCTTTGCGGCGTTTTTCGTGATCTGGGTGTTTGCCGTATCTGTCAGATCTTGGCGGACCAGGAGTTCATTGTGATCTGGGTTCGCTTGTGCCAGGGGTTGTAGCGGCGGGCAATCTGCTATGGATCTGGATCCTCCATGCGTTGAACCCTCAAGAGGGCCCGAGGAGCAGCAGACGCGTACTGTTGAGGCCATTCCGGAATCGATCGCGAATCTCCAACCCGTCCATATATATATATATATATATATATATAGTCAAAACATTGTTTGCTCACTACTCAAACTTGTTTCACTATTTCAACATCTAAAGTAGATGAATCATACATTTGAGAAGAGGAGGAGGATTAGGGCCCTGTCACAAAGTGTTAGGTTTATTTGTTTGATGCTATCTCTTTTTGGCTATCTAGTACTATCTATTTTTTCATCTCAATGACCATTTTCATTTGCCTCACACTTTAGAGAGACTCTTTTGATTCGAAAATTTCCGTTAAAATGTATGCTTCTTTGCGAATCCAAACATGAAGCTCCAAAACTAAATTACTAGCTATTAGACTAGAAAATACTTCCTCACACTTTAAACTGACATGATTGGCAATTTTCTATTAAAAAGTCTGCTTTCTTTTGACATTTCAAGATTTAGCTCAGTCAGGTATGGAAAAATCCTATCCATAAATTGTAGCAGCCTTGGAAATTTTGTCAATTTTTTGTGGTAATGTATTAAATATAAATAATAAATAGGAAAAATCTCGTAGCGTTGAAATTTTAAATATTTATTTATAAATTACATCTTTGATAGCATATTTTCCAAACTTATAAGTTGGCTAAAAGGAATGTAAATAATCGATATAAAGTTATAAACAAGTAAGCAGCTGAAATTGTTTTCCATTGAAATACAGAATTCATGCCAGAACTTTGTTTACAAGAAAGGACTAATATTGACTTCATGGTTCTACAAATAAAAAGAGATAATTGTTAAACAAAATATACTTTATGCTTGGTGACCTTAATTTTTTTTCTTTTCTTTTCTTTTCTTAATCATTCAGACTTTGAAAGTACAATATTCAAATAACAAGGGGTAAGCTAACATAGTATCTTGTATGCATTTTATTTCTTAATCCTAATTCAGGTTATTGTGCAAGAGATAGAGATTCCTATATTATTTTGTATCTATACTTCTAAGAAATAAAAAATCCTTTATTACTTCACTTTTTCTGTATTTCTTTAATTTTAAAGAGACTTCTTATTTCTACAACACTCAAATGCATGAGTAAAGATTCTAAGAATATATTTGATTAAAGTTTTAAAAAAATTATGTAAACAAATATTGATTTCCTTACCTTTCATTTTTTTAGGCTTAATCATGCATGATTTCTTAGTATGTAATGGTAGGCAGCGTAACTACACTTCTGAAAATCGATTTCTATATGCACATTGTGACTGCTACTAGATAGTAACCATGAAGATGGTATTGGCTTCTCATTTGTTCTAAAGATCAACCTTGACTTCGCCATTTGTGTTCTAAAGATCTTCCTTGACTTCGTTATTTGTGTTTTAAAGATCAACCTTCAAGTTGTTAGGCTTTGAATGAAGGTACTGGCTCTGATACCAATTGTTGGAAATGCTGGGGGGGGTGGTGAATTAGTATTCCATTTTTCAACTATTATTTTACCAGTTAAAACATTTATATTCAGAACACAAGATGAACAACAAGTATCAATGCTTTTATTAATATAATCTTTTCAATAAAATAGATACAATATATAAATAGTTGCAATCAGTTGCCAAGAACCAACGTGGACTTTTGTGAGGCTCCAACCTCCAGAGATCCAACTCTTTTTCACCAGGCAACAATCTTGGACTTAGGAGCACCAACTCCCAAGGACTTCAATCCTTCCAATTCCTGAGACACCAGTCCCAAGGACACCAATCCTTCCTATTTTGAGGCACCAATCCCAAGGACTCCAATCCTTCTTACTTCTGAGGCATCAACCCCAAGGACTCCAATCCTTCTTACTTCTAAGGCATCAACCCCAAGGACTCCAATCCTTCTTACTTCTGAGGCACTAACACCAAGGATTCCAACCCAATCTTGTCAAGGCATGTTTGATAGTAATGTTCTGCTCTCAGAACTCTTTTTTACTGAGTTCTGTCTATTTATAGCTTCACTGTAGTTTCCATGCTACAGTATCAATGACAGCCAATCTTCTTATGAAGGAGTTTTTACAACTCTTCATATTGTCCACACAGAGTCTCTAATAGCCTTCATGATCTCTGATAATGTCTCCACACAACATTAGTGAGTCTACCATTAGCTAGACTAAGCTCTGCATAAGAATTGACTTTTTGTTCAAGCATCTGTTCTAGCTGTCACAATAAATGCTTCAGCATGACTGCTTCTCTGCAGGCTACTTCTCCCTTCAAACAATGTTAGATAAAAACCTTATTCATTACATCACAGAATTTTTCTTCAGATTGCAATGTATACCTGATTAAATCTTTCATAGGGTAATACGATTAGCTGAGAAGCTCACCCTTCGAATGCCTCCTGTCTTGTTGGTCGTTCGGCCCTTTTCTATTGTGCTGGACCCTACAACTGCCTTTGTTTCCTCTAGCTTTTTCAACAACACTTCCACTTTCCTTGCTCTCTATTTTTGTATCTTCCTGATGCCTATAACCGTCGGTTTCCTCTTTCCGTTGCCCCTTCGGCTTCCTCAATGCTCACTTCAGCTTCCCCTACGTTGGCTTGTCCTCTTCGGTGCTTTGGCTTCCTCTGCACTGGCTTGTCCTTCAGCTTCCCAGCTTTTCGGCTTCCTCAGTCTCTTCGTGCTCACCAACACTCCTGGGACACGTTGATTCAGTGATGAGGACCAAATACACAGAGAAAAACTGCTACATAAAAAACTGTAACAGAGGCCCGTTTTTTTTTGTAAGAATATACAAACACAGGTCTTTATTGTTCACGAAGAGAACTCATTGGAGAGACAGTACCAACAAGGAAGCCCCACCTGCCACGTCACCACCGAAATTCGCAATCTCCATTGTTCAGGCCTCCTGAACTATTGAGTGCGTTTTTATGCATTTTGTCCTTCAAACCCCGTGCAATACAATTTTCGAAATACACAGGAATATATGAAAAAATCACTAAAACGCAAGGCCGAACTTCAAATTTATTACACCTGCATCGGGTCCGCAGTGTAATCACAATCGGCAGTCACAGCTTCCAGAGGTCTGCAACATATATCGCAATCGGCGCTTTATAGAGTGACAAGGCTTTATACATTGCGATGTGAGAGTCCCAATGGGCAAATACGATGTTATTATGGGTTATTGCTATAACCTGTTCGGGTCCGTGTATATACTCCTCCGCTCTTAACTTAACCCATAACTTGATTTCTGCCCATATTATGTTACATCACATTGCAATGGTCTGTGGGGTCCACACACACACACACACACATATATCACAATCGGGGGTTTTGGGTAGTGGCACATAACCGAACCCGCCGATTATCATATCGCCGATATATATATATATATATATCTTTTCGCTCCGATAGTGTAAATTGCATATATATGTTATATGTTGCTCCGCCTCTGCCTTTAACTCTTCCGCATATATATATATATATATATATATATATATATATCCGCTCTTTGGCACTTTGGCATGTATTACTCTCGATAAGACTCCTTTGCATATATTGCTCCCGATATCGCTGATATGCCTCCGATAGCTTTGTTTTGCTCCTCCGATATGTTCTTCTTTGGTATATATATATGACATATATATATATATGGTTCCTCTTGTAGCTCTGATAGCTCGGTGTTACCTCCTCTGGGATGTTAACTCCTCTTTTGATGACTTCTTCCTCTCGGTTCTTCTTGGGCATGTATTACATGCAATGCTCCTCCGATGTGGCTCCTCTTGCTCCAATGTCTTCCTTTAGCTTTGCAATGAACTCCTCTGATGGCTTCTGCCTTTTCCGATATGCCTCTCTTGCTCTAATACTCTATAATACTCTTAAGCATAAGCGATAGCTTTGATATGCCTCCTTTGTTAACTCCTCCATTAACAGACTCTTGCTCATGGCTTGGCTATCCTGATGGCCTTGCTCCTCTCTTCAAGGATCTATTCTGGTTCCCCTTCATGGATCTTCTAGTATCTAGAATATTTCCATATTGACATCAATGACAACCTAGGTCAACAATCTCCCCCTTTGTTATTGATGGCAATATTCTTCTTCTCTCCCCCTTTGACATCAATGGAAAAGGAGTGCTCTGGGACTCCCCCTATCAAACTGCTTCTATTCTTCATGAATGGTAGGTCTTCATGGGTCTATGACTCCCCCTGTCATAGTGCTCTTCTTTTTACTCAAGATAGAAGGATTTATGCTTTATCATCAATTAACACATTATTCCCTCTTCATGTCTCAGAACTACTTTATCATGGCTTCAACAATTCTTAAGATGCTCTACATCAATGCTTTCAATTAGATTGCAAATAGCCATACACCAAGTGTCCAAGTTCAGGTTTTTATGCTTCAATCCATATTGTTGTCTCCACAGTCAGAATTGAGAGGCCTTCATAGTCTGAATCAAGAGAAAATGCCACTGAAATTGTCTTTCTTGCTATCTTTCTTCAAATCCGAGTTCCTTTGTGTCTCTGTGCTTCTCCTTGAGTCACTGCCATCTAGTATTCAACATCACTGCATTTGGATGAAATTGTGAGAGGTTGCGCCTCACTGTTTCTATATTTTCTAAGTGACCAATATCAGTTTAAGTTATATTTGACTGCACAACATTCTCCTTTCTATGAGCCATCTTTTCCTTGTGTTCTTGTACATATCTTTTCAAGTTATTTCCGCTAGCAGATTTAGATATCCAATATGTGAATGTCTTTTAAATAAATTTGTTGATTTGCATCTTCATGCAATGCTTCAGTTTTGTTATATGCTGCCAGCTGCTCTTACTTCAAACTCCATTCCAAATGTATCTATTTGTTTGAAGGTTGCCTCTATTTGTGTCCATAATTTACCTGTTCTCACATTAAATCCCTGAGTCAAGGCATTTAACATCTGTAATATCAACACCATAGTTATTTTCCCTATTTCTCTAGTATTAGATGACCTTCTCTGTTGCTTCAGATACTACTTAGTGATTAAGTGGAAAGCATCTTCAACAACAGTCCAAAGAATGGTTACAGGATCATGTTCTTCAATGGAGTATTCCTGAGAAATGATCTTTATCAAAGAATGATTGTTAATATAACTCAGCAAGGATTTTATAAGGACCCCTTCACTAATAGCTTCTACAATAATGATCAAGAATCACAGGCTCCCCCTAACTGTATGCATAATCTCTTTTGGCAAAGTCTTCCCATCAAATGCTTAGATTGTCAAAATTCAGGCCAATGACATGTGTTGTTGGCTGGAGAGTTCAAGGGACTTTCGGATTGTATTTTCTTCCTTCTCCATACTTGTGCAACTTTCTTATTTTGCATGGTTCTACCTTGTGTAAGGGCCCAAGTTAATTTACAATCACATGCCATATGACCAATGTTATGACACTTGAAGCATTCTACATTGTTCATGAATAAGAATTCATGATTTCTTCTTGCAAAATTGTTTCTTGGAGTTTGTTAGGCCCCTATACTACTAGTGTAACCCCTAATTGTTATTAGTACAACCCACTTATTATATTGATGCACCCATGTAGTGCCCATATTGTTACTATTGTGCCACATAGAAGCCCAATATTGTTATTATTGTGCCCTTCCATTAATATTGTTATGTCGGCTCTGATTATGTTATGACCCCTTAGACTCCTATATATAGAAAGGAGGTCTTTTCATTTGTATCATCCAAGAATTGTTCATTTATGTAATGTAAAGGAGGTTTCCCCCTCGAAGAGGCTGGATTATAAGGCATTGATCTATCTTTTCTATCTTTTTGTGAGCTGGTTTCATAACATTTGGTATCAGAGCTTTGGATTCTAGGGTTTCACTGCGCCAAACAGGTCATCATGGCATTTTCACTATAACTTTTTTTATGCGACATTTGCCAAGCTAAAAAAAAACCCATTTGAGAAGACATCGCGCTGAATCGTGGGTCCGAATTTTAGAGATTTTCGCACTACATTTGCAAAGATATGATCTGAGGAAGTTGGTCTTTTTGCAGACTCTTGAATTACATTAAAAACAGGTGACCTGGGAAAAATCGTCATAACTTTCTCTCTGAGCATCGGATTGAAATTTTTTAAGAAGGTATAGAAAGAGGATAGACTGTAGTTTCTTGTATATATTTTTCAGAGCCAAAGGTTGAAACAGGGACACGTGGAATGTCGTACAAGTTCGCTCTACTGAACTAGTCTATAATCAGGTCACTGTGGGAGATTTGGCATAACTTGTCCCTCGAGAATCCAATTTGGATCAGACTAGTGGCATTGGAAAGAGGACACAGAGGGCTACTATAGGTCACAATTTCGAACTTAAATATCCAAAAGTATGGAGTTACAGTCGCTTCAAGATCAAGCTCCTAAAATCAAGAAAAAGCAAGATGAGGAAGTTTGATGGAAAGGATCTGATAAATTGGATACTTCTTATGGAGCAATATTTTTATCTACACGGTGTATCACTGTTACAAAAGGTATGTATTGCATCTTCATATTTAGAACCGGATCAATTTTTATGGTATGAAGGGCTTTGTTCTCGTAAACAACTTGTTACGTGGTCAATTTTCACGGAGGAAATGATAGCACATTATGAGGATACAAAGAGCAACACCACAACAATTGGAAAGAGTAAAAGGGCTTTGTGACATAGTGGAAAGCAAAATTATGGAAACCAGGAAGCATACCCCTCACAACTATAAAGATGGAAGTGTTGTTTCTCCCAGCCTTCTACAACCTACAAGGGTTACACCACAACAATTGGAAGAAAAAAGAGAAAAAGGGCTTTGTTACAATTGTGATAGAAAATGCACTAAAGGTCATAAGTGTGCTGAGAAGAAATTATTTTACATAGAATATGAAGAGAATGAAGAAAAGGATCAAGAAACATCAAAAGAAGAGGATATGCGCCAGGACCCCACCCCAGAGAAAGAAGAAATGAATCCAACCATATCTTGTAATTCATTGGTCGAAATTACCACTCCTCAAACTATCAAGATAGAAGGACATATCAAGAAGAAAAATGTTCAAGAAGTGAAACATCACATCAAGCATCAAGAAATGAATCCAACCATATCTTGTAAATGATTGGAAGAAATTACCACTCCTCAAACTCTAGAGATAGAAGGACATATCAAGAAGAAAAAGGTTCAAGCAAAGAAAGATCACATCGAGAATCAACAACAAGTTCTCAAACTTTTAAAGGATAACACCACTTCGACGCAAAATCAAACGAAACAATAAGTAGATCAACATCATAGTGAAAAATGTTTTGATGTAGGTGATTGGGTATTTTTACTGCTACATCTCAAGCAAGCTATTTATGAGAAGGAAATGTTGGTAATACTACATGCACTTAAAAAATGGCGACCTTACCGAATGGGAAGACTCTTCAAGGATGAGGATGTGGAAGCATTTATTTCTATTATCCAACCAGGTTGGATAAACGAAGCAAGGGATGAATGGAAGAAGGACGAAGAAGTATGGCCACTTATTCAAAAGTTGCAAAAGATCCCAATTCAAACAATATTGCCATAAATTGAAGAGGAAGGAAAAATCATATTGGAACCTGGAGCAGTCACAGAAACAAGAACCCGACAGCTATGAAATCGATCAATTTCAGAGTATCTCATCAAGTGGAAGAACTTACCCGCTGAAGATTCCACATGGGAGGACAAGAATTTTATACAGAAGCATCAAGAACTACTCAAGCATTGAGTACAACACTTTTTGAAGGAGAGGGGCATGTTAGGCCCCTATACCACTAGTGTAACCCCTTATTGTTATTAGTACAACCCACTTATTATATTGATGTACCCATGTAGTGCCCATATTGTTACTATTGTGCCACATAGAAGCCCACTATTGTTATTATTGTGCCCTTACATTATTATTGTTATGTCGGCTCTGATTATGTTATGACCCCTTAAACTCCTATATATAGAAAGGAGGTCTTTTCATTTGTATCAGCCAAGAATTGTTCATTTATGTAATGTAAACGAGGCTGCCCCCTCGAAGAGGCTGAATTCTAAGGCATTGATCTATCTTTTCTATCTTTTTGTGAGCTGGTTTCATAACAGAGTTTGTTGGGGACCATAATATCTATCTTTATGAGATGGTTTACAATCTTTTTCCATGTGACCAAAGTTTGTACAAGAATAATAATAACCAAAAAAGGAACTTTGGTACTTGGGAGATGGAGATTTCCTTGATGTGCTTCTGAAGCCTTTCTGCCTTGGGATCATTTGATGATAACCATTGCCTCTCACATCTTTGAAATCATCTACATTTCTTCTTGGAGCAGGATTTCTTCAATTGTAGCCTTGATGTTTCTCCTTGCCTTTGCTAAAACTGGGAGCATCGCCATTTCTTTCTGGCTTCTTCACATCCTTTTTGTTTGAAGCATTATCATTCTTGTTTGAGGGTTCACCTGCATACCCAAGACCTGATTTATCAGATGGACATCTGTGATAGCTGAGCATGTCATCCAAGGCTTGAGAGCTCTTCAAGATTTTGTTCATCCCTTCAACCTTTTTTTTGAGGAAGCCAATCTCTTCTTCCAATATTTCACACTCATTATTCTTCTTAGCAAGTTGTTTTTCAGTTTATTCCTTGATATGAGTAGCTTCATCTGCTTCTATTTTAAGGGAGATGATACCTGACTTCATTTTGAGGATTTCTTCATCCTTTACTTTTAGTTGACATATCATGGTGTTTCTTTCCTTTCCTGCTTCATCAACGTATCCTTCTATGACTTCCAATGCTTCCATTGTCTTCTCAACTCCTTGTGCTTGTTCAAGTTGACTTGACAAGGTATCTTCCCGTTTCTTTACGTTATCCAATTGATTTGTCATGGATATGACTTCTTCATGATGCTTTCTTTTTCTTGATGAAATTCCTTCTTAAGCTTGGTAAGCTCTTCATCCCTTTCTTGTACTTGACGCTTGACAAGGTCAAATTTCTCCCTTGTTTGATATTGGTCACTAGCTAGTGCTATCTTCTTAAGTTCCTCATTTTCCTTTTTCAAATTGTTAATCTCTTCCATCGCAGCCATAAGTTGGGCGAGGAGATCTTCTACAAAATATTTTTCATTCTCTTCATCTTCTAGGTCTACTTTAGCCTTGATGTAATCATTCTCATTTTCAGCTTCTATGATGGGTTCTGGATTTCCTTCTTGATTTCCATCATCTTCTTGACTGATGGTCATGGTCAATGCTCCTTTTGAATGAAGGTCATGAAGTTTGTCCCATATACCCTTTGCTGATGAATATTTTCCTAGATTGTTCTTTATAGAATCAGGCAAACCATTCAAGATTGCCTTCATTGCTTTTGCATTGTACTCCTTGGATTCTTCATCCATCCTACTATCAACAATCACTGATTTCCATATTTCAATGCCTTGAGTCTGTAAGAAATTCCTCATTCTTGATTCCCATATGTTAAAGTTCCCATTGAACCATGGAGCCTCCTCAAATTGATTATCTTCTATTTTAGTGGTATAGGGAGACACATCCTTAGGAGAATTGGAGACTTTCTTCCTTAACTTCACAATTTGTGTTCTAAAGATCAACCTTCAAGCTGTTAGGCTTTGAATGAAGGTACTGGCTCTTGTACCAATTGTTGGAAATACTGAGAGGGTGGGGGGGGGGGGTGAATCAGTATTCCTTTTCTCAACTATTATTTTACCTATTAAAACATTTATATTCAAAACACAAGATGAACAACAAGTATCAATGCTTTTATTAATATAATCTTTGCAATAAAATAGATACAATATATAAATGGTTGCAATCAGTTTCCAAGCACCAACTTGGACTTTTGTGAGGCTCCAACCTCCATAGCTCCAACTCTGTTTCGCTAAGGCAACAATCTTGGACTTAGGAGCACCAACTCCCAAGGACTTCAATCCTTCCAGTTCCTGAGACACCAATCCTTCCTATTTCTGAGGCACCAATCCTAAGGACTCCAATCCTTCTTACTTCTGAGGCATCAACCCCAAGGATTCCAATCCTTCTTACTTCTGAGGCATTAACCCAAGGACTCCAATCCTTCTTACTTCTGAGGCACTAACCCCAAGGGTTCCAACCCAATCTTGTCAAGGCATGTTTGATAGTAATGTTCTGCTCTCAGAACTCTTCTTCACTGAGTTCTATTTGTTTGTAGCTTCACTGTAGTTTCCATGCTACAATATCAATGCCAGCCAATCTTCTTATGAAGGATTCTTTAGAACTCTTCATACTGTCCACACAGAGTCTCCAATAGCCTTCACGACCTCTGATAATTTCTCCATGCAGCTTTAGTGAGTCTACTATTAGTTGCACTAAGATCTGCATAAGAACCAACTTTCCGTTCAAGCATATGTTCTAGCTGTCACAATAAATGCTTCAGCATGACTGCTTCTCTGCAGGCTACTTCTCCCTTCAAACAATGTTAGATAAAAACTTTATTCATTACATCACAGAATTATTCTTCAGACTGCAATGTATACCTGATTAATTCTTTCATAGGGTAACACGATTAGCTGAGAAGCTCACCCTTTGAATGCCTCCTGTCCTATTGGTCCTTTGGCCCTTTTCTGTTCTGCTGGACCCTACAGCTACCTCTGTTTCCTCTAGCTTTTCAACAACACTTCCACTTTCCTTGTTCTCTGTTTTTGTATCTTCCTGATGCCTTTGACCGTCGGTTTCCTCTTTCCACTGCCCCTTCTGCTTCCTCAACGCTCGCTTCAACTTCCTCTGCGCTGGCTTGTCCTCTTCAGCGCTTTGGCTTCCTCTGCGCTAGCTTGTCCTCTTCAGCACTTTAGCTTCCTCTGTGCTAGCTTGTCCTTCGGGTTCCCGGATTTTCGGCTTCCTCAGTCTCTTCATGCTCACCAACACTCCTGGGACACGTTGATTCAATAGCAAGGACCGAATACACAAAGAAAAACTGTTGCATAGAAAACTGTAATAGAGGCCCCTTTTTTTGTAAGAATATGCAAACACAAGTCTTTATTGTTCACGGAGAGAATTCATTGGAGAGATAGTACCAACAAGGAAGCCCCACCTGCCACGTCGCCATCGCAATTCATAATCGCCATTGTTTAGGCCTCCTGAACTATCGGGTGCGTTTTTATGAATTTTGGCCTTTAAACCCCGTGCAATACAATTTTCGAAATACATAGGAATATATGAAAAAATGACTGAAACACTAAAGGTCGGACTTCAAATTTATTACACCCACATCTATACCTACATCAGGTCCGCAGTGTAATCGCAATCGACAGTCGCAGCTTCTAGAGGTCCGCAACATATATCGCAATCGGTGCTTTATAGAGTGACAAGGCTTTGCAATATATGCGATACATAACTCCTGATATGACAGACGCGATATTATTATAGGTTGTTTTTAATGCCTCCGTCAGGTCCATACATATATATCGCAATCGGTGGTTCGGGGGTGACAACCCTTTATACATTGCGATGTGAGAGTCTCGATGGGTGGACACGATGTTATTAAGGGTTGTTTCTATAACCCATTCGGGTCCATGTATATACTCCTCCGCTCTTAACTTAACCCATAACTTGATTTCTGCCAATATTATGTTACATCACATTTTAATGGTCCGTGGGGTCCATATATATATATATATATATATCGCAATTGGGGGTTTTGGGTAGTGGCACATAATCGAACCCGTCGATTATCATATCGCCAATATATATATATATATATATATATATATATATATATATATATATATATCTTCACTTTGATAGTGTATTCCAATATAACTATGTTTTCTGCCTCCGATAGTCTAAATTGCATGCATATGTTATATGTTGCTCCTTAACTCTTCTGCATATATATATATATATATATATATATATATATATATATATATTCCGCTCTTTGGCACTTTGGCATGTATTACTCCCGATAAGACTCCTTTGCATATATTACTCCCAATATGGTTGATATGCCTTCAATAGCTCTATTTTTGCTAATCCGATGGCTCTATTTGCTCCTCTGATATGTTATTCTTTGGTATATATATATGACATATATATATGGCTCCTCCTGTAGCTCCGATAGCTCTGTTTTGCCTCCTCTGGCATGTTAACTCCTCTTTTGATGACTTATTCCTCTCAGTTCTTCTTGGGCATGTATTACATGCAATGCTCCTCCGATGTGGCTCCTCTTGCTCCAATGTCTTCCTTTGGCTTTGCAATGACCTCCTCTAATGGCTTCTGCCTTTTCCGATATGCCTCTCTTGCTCTGATATTTTGCAATACTCTTAAGCATAAGAGATAGCTTTTATATGCCTCCTTTTTTAACTCCTCCGTCAACATACTCTTGCTCATGGCTTGGCTATCCTGATGGCCTTGATCCTGTCTCTTCATGGATCTGTTCTACTTCCCCTTCATGGATCATCTAGTATCTAGAATATTGCCATATTGACATCAATGACAACCTAGGTCAACAATAACTACTATTTAATGTAAGAATTAGAATATATATATATATATATATATATATGATAAATATAATATAAATAATAATAGACATAAACAATGATTAATTAACTAATAATTAGTAAGGAAGAGACATGTCTCTACAGACATAACCGTTCATGAAAGGGTACTTACCTGGCTATATATACAGGACCCTCACTCTTAATTGTATCATCATTCTTATTCATACATTTATTATATATTCTTGTATCTCAATGAAGATCTACACATTCCAAGTCTTTTGGAGTATTTAAGTTGAAGAATGAACTTCGTTCATTCCATTTGGTATCATAGTTGTTCGATCCTTTAGTCGGTGCTCAACCGCTACACAAAGCCAATTTGATCAAGGTCTTTTAGCCACGAAAGTCATCAACCTTGTTGCCGTTGAAAGCATTTCGTTATAAAAATTTTGGAGTTTCTCCATCTTGTCATTAGGCCTTTGGCCACTTCAACAAACAAACAAAAAATAGAAAAGAAAATTCAAATTTAAAAAAGAGGAAAGAAATCAAAATACAAAAAAAAAAAAGTTAAAAAAAAAAAATCATATAAAAAATAAAGGAGGATATATACATTTATATTTAAAAAAAAGAAAGTGAAAATTAAAAAAAATAGAAATAAAAATTATTATTAAAAAAATAAATAACTAGAATTAAAAAATAAATGAAAAAAATTACCATCATACCTAATCGACGCCAACAAGACTTCTGCAGCCATCCCCTATCTCAGCAAACAACGTTTAACCCCCTGGAACCTGTGCCACATTGTCGCCGCCACCATGAGCTATTGGAGTCGTTGAACCTTCGAACCATGTTGGTGTAACATCCTGTTCTACTGTTGTTCGCGCAACCACCATTCAGACAACCGCCTTATCACTGATCATAACAATAATTCATCCACCTCGCCTGTCTGCATCCTTCCGAGAAGCCTCAACCTCAATAACAACTACCACTGCCATTCACTTTCATGTGACTAGAACCCACTCGCCACCAAAGCCCTTTAGCCACAGGTAGACACCTGACACCCTGCCTGCATTGTTCCTTTTTCCGTAGCCATTGCTTTGTCGATTTGACATGAAAGAAGCCTAGGCGCAACTACTATCTCTACAACGCCATCGCTGTATAGTTTCCTCAACCATTTTTATTGCAGCTGTAAGACATCGATCAACCTCATGTCTGTCGTCATTCTAAACAAGTCGCCACTCCAACTAGGCTCAATGAAAACCGCCCATATTTCCATTCTAATAGGACCAACCACATATTAATCCATAGCATTTTTACAACACTACAAAAGTAAGAAATTCTTGAGGGTGCATATAATCAAACTCACCGTGACACCCAATCGAAAGCATAAAAGGAGTTGTTCGTTGCAATTCACTTAATCTTGAAAGGAGATATCAATTGGAATACTTTTGTGATGGTTGGTTGAATAATATCAAACTTGTGTATGTTGATAAGTTAAAAAAATACGCCTCTCTCGAGAATTAAAAAATATTAAGGTGACCGAGTGGATTAAAATAAGTTTATTGAAGTTTTTTATTTCCAACTGAAAGAGGGGATTGCTATAAAAAGGTTTTAAATCAAAGGTTTGTTATTATTATTAAAAGAATATTAAGTTAAAGAAAAATAAAAACCTTTATAATATAAAAGGGATTACTTTTAAAAACCCCAAGTTCATCTTAACAAAGTAAAAATGGAGTCAATCGCTGACGAGAAAAAAAATGAGTGTAATTAATAAATGAAAGAGGGAAGATTTCCTAAAGCTTTTAGTATATGTGTTAGTGTGCTATTTAAAAGTAAAAGATCACTTAGGAGAAATGATGTCATCATCTCTATTGGTCTTACTCAAAATAATAACTATGTCAGTACTAAATGTGCTAACCAATTAATGATTCCTGAATCAAATACAGTTGAAACGAATTTTGTTGACACAGGTGACAAACAACATGACATAAGCAATCTACAACTAAGTATTAGAGACTATACTTTTGTCTTGCAATTCACCATTAAAACCTTATTTTGTGACAATAATGATATAGTTATGGGTTCGCCCTGGATCAAGTAACTAGGACCTTTTATCCTACACATGAAGAAGAATTTTTTGACATTTTCATACAAAAAGAAAAATATAACATTACAAGATGTTACATTGAAGCCAAATTTAGGAACATCCAAAGACATAGAAGATATTTGAAAAGTAATTTTTCAAGAAGGTAAAATATATTACAAAATATACAAAATTAAATTGACAAGAACATTGCTGACAAAAATGAAGAAGTTTCTTGGCTTAAAGACCATAATGAAAATTTATTAATACAAATTAAGAAGCTTAAGAAGGACAAGAAGTCGTTGGAAAATAAGTTACAACAACTTATTAAGAAGGAAGCATTGAAATCTTCAAATAAAGAAATTCAAGTTGAAGAAAATGAAATGAATACCAATCTAGTGAATATAAAAACTCAAGAAGAAAACAAGTCAGTTAAGGAAAAAACACACTCAGATGTTGAAACAACGAAAAACCTAAGTGAAGATTCTGTAACCAACTCGACGACATCAGAACCTGAAGTGAATCAGAATCTTGCCACACACATGATAAAGGAAGGACAAACCAAAAGAACGCCTTATCTACATCCAAATCACAAGAATAGACATATCAATAAATCTATGAATCTATATCACTTTGAACATAAACAACAATTCATCACAAGTCTTCAATTCATCACAAGTTTCCAGTAATCGAAAGATTCCACCGAAGATTAATTTAGGATGGTCAGATCCATTCTTAGTTTGACAATTTTGTTTATCACTCAGAGGATCATATCGTCTTGTTTCGACGAAGATGACAGTTCTGAGACAAGAAGACATTTGAAACAAAAAAAGAGATAAAATATTTCATCAATAAGCTTTGAGGACCAAGCTTTTTTGTATATATATATATATATACAATTATTAATTAACTAATAATTAGTACGGAAGAGGCATGTCTCTACAAACATGACCGTCCATGAAAGGGTACTTACCTGGCTATATATACAGGCCCCCACTCTTAATTGTATCATCATTCTTATTCATAAATTTAATATATATTCTTGTATCTCAATGATATCTACATATTCCAAGTCTTATAGAGTATTTTAGTTGAATAACGAACTTTATTCACTCCAGCTACCCTATCAAAATGGCCATTCTCAAAATTGGGAATTTTTTCTTTTGAAAATGATTTCTCAATACTGACAATCAAACTGATTCTCAAAAGATAAATGGTAAGGAACATAAGTGTGGGACAAATATGTGGTTCACTATTGAATAATGGAAATTAAATACACAAATAAATTGAAACTATAAAGTAATCAGGGCGTGGTAGGGTTAGTTATTACTAATCCTAACAAATGGTTTGCATAATAGGGTCATGAGGGTCTAGTCCAAAAGCGTGAGGACCTAATTCAAAGGCTATCTTGATGAACCTGTCGGTTCCTGTAATGAGATCCACCACAGTGTCTCCATATTTGGAGAAAGCTTGGAGGACTCTGCTCCTCCTCTCCCACTTGTCATGCCTTCTCATTCCATCTTGTTAGTCCACGTGATTGATTCCCAACAAATCCAACACTCTCCTTCACACACAAATCAGGGAATCAAACCTAGGCCAAGGTTCTGATACCATGTTAGGTTTTCAGTTACACCAAAATCCGCAGGCATTATTAAACTTCCAAACCATGATCATTACCTTTTTAAGTGGTTCCACGGTGGATCCAAAAGTGGGAATTAGTCCACGTGATCGATTCCCAATGAGGTGAGTGTGAAAATCCAACAAATAATAAGGTCTTGGAGTGGGATTCCCCGACAACGGAACAATGATACAATGAGAGTGTGAATCTTTGTCTGTGGGTAGTGGAGTTGATAGTAAATTGGTATGGATGAGATGAGTACCAAGGCCCTTGAGCACTGAAGACCACATTCCAAGGCTTCGTCGTTGAATAGTCTATCATGTTGTGAGATTTCATAAAATCAAACATTCATTTCCATTTCATTCCCACATTACCATATTTCATGGAAACCCCTAGAATTCTGACATCCCCCGCCATAACTTGTAAGTCCTTGTCAGGTCGTCTGCCAAGGTTTGGTAAGTGTTGCTGCTATTCTTAATCTCCCCCTCCTCCTCTTCGGAATCTTTGCCATTGAATGTTATAAATATCAAATGTTCACCCTCCACCCTCTCTTCTTCCCTTATTGGTTTCCTAGATATAATTTCCGTCAATTTCCTTCTCTCTATGTCACTATAACAAGTTAGTTGTCCACCTTGGCACTTCTTTCCAGTATCTCTCAACTACGATGTTGTGAACAATTCATCACTTCAATTTACTTCGACGTTCTCTTTCCCCTCCCCCTTCTTAAAGGGTATGATATTTCTATGGTGAAATAAATAAATAATATTTTAATTATCTTTTAATAAAAATATTTGTAGTTATATTGAATTTAATTATTCATTATATATTTTTTAATTTCTTTAACAATAATTAAATTACTATTTCGTTGGAATTCTATTTCTGTAGTAAATTCACTACCCTCTAGACAAGCAGATAATTAACGCCTGAACAAGCAAATACTTACAAAGGTTGATCTAAGAGACTACACAACTCATTTGAATTTCTTTCATAATCAAATATTTTATGATTTCCTTATTTAAGTTTTCTTTTGTTACCATGATAGTAATTGGGTAACCAAGCAAAGTGTGTTAGAAGAGAGTACATGATTTATTCAAGTTTCTTTTATAGTATTTTAACATTTTTTTATTTGAATTTTTTTTTTTTACAGTGATAGTAATTGGTCAAGTAAGAAATTATTCAAGTTATGAGATTAGGTAGTTAGATAGTAGTTACATTTATTATTTCTAATTTATCACTTCAAATTTAATAATAATAATTTAATTTTAAGGTTATTTTTTAGATTTGATTGTTAAAATTTATAAAAACAAATATATATATATATATATATATATAATTTTTTTGGATTTGAACTTGTAATTTTTTTAAGAAAAACAGACAAGATTTTAACCATTAGATTCATTCAAACTAATTTTACCTAATAAAAATTAAAAATTAATTGCATTTTTATTTTTATCTAATAAAAAATCAAAATTAATTGTATTTTTATTATATATATATATTTGACATGCTAAAAATTTATATGTTAAAAAGTGAAACTAATAATCTGATCAATCAATTACTGGAATCTAGACTAATAATATCAGTATCATTATCATTCATGTGAGAATGTTATTATTGGTTTTAACAATATATCAAACATGATTACTCAAGCCAACAAAAGGATCGAATTCATGGGAAAGTAAGCTAATGATCCTAGCCAACAAGGTATTATTCGAGTTGCCAAAGTTGAAGCGAGTCGTTTATGTGAAGTATGATAGTGATACATATTATAATAAACACAGAGAGAACTCTATATTAATTAATCTAAGGTGTGTTAAAATAAAATCTATTAGAGCTAACAACTATGCCAAACTATGTGCGGCAATGCCCCTAATTGAAAAATTACTCAGCCTCCATATTGATTAATCCAATGAGTTTTAATTATTATAATAATAAGTACATAGGTTTTTTATTTGTTGTATAAAATGTTATAAACTAGCCTAGTTTAATCTCAACTCCGAATCTATTAAGCGCTAGGAGGGACCAATCTCTTGAAGTGCAAACTTCTTTTTGAGTGCAACACTTGAGGAAAGGCTTACACCTCCAGAGATTTGATCCCTCTCGACGTTTGATAGATCTAGGGTTGAGATGGATCTAGGTTAGTTTCAATCATGCATGAACACACAAAATTTGTCGAACATATGATTAATCTAATCATTTTAAATATACTAAATACGTCTAAGATTAATCTGATGAGTTCCTTCTCTTCTACATCTCATTCACATTGGACTTGTGCTCATATTATGTACCTGAATTCTAGCATATGACTCCTCACACACATGACACATTTAAACTTGAGGTAATCAAAATCCTATCAAGAAATTTTTTATATGCAATATTCATATCAATGAGATTTATAACTTGAGCTTGGCCATAAATCTCTTTTAAAATTATTTTTTTCATAGGATTTTTTTCTACATCTTGTATTATGCCTGGGTTGGTTGAATATTGTTTTCTTTGTTGGTATGCTCTTTGTTGTTCAATGATTCATTTCTTCTTTTCTTCATGATCTTGAGTTGGTCTTTCCTTTACTTTTTTTTTTTGTCGATTTCCTCTTCATTGTGCATTTTTTTATATTATTTTCTCTTTACACTCTTCAATTGCCATTTCTTGTATCATTCTTTATCGATATGCTCTTTGATATTCTCTTAGATATATTCATTGTCATTCAATTTTTTTATTTCATCTAATATTGTTTTGTTGTTGTTTAGTTGTCATGTGTCATGACTATCCTTGTTTCTTCATTTGTAGTTGACACTCCTTAGTTGTCATTTTTATGTCTTCCTCTATCGATTTTCTCTTTGTTGTTCATTTCTATTTAAGATTAATCTATGATTTTTCGTGTCCATTTCTATTTAGTAGATATATCTAGGATGATAACTATTATAACATAGAAATCAATGCACACAAATAATAATTACTTTGTGCATACACTAAAATCCATATTTAGTGGAAACAATCAAATATGATCATAAATTTTCGATATGAAATATCCATATTAGTGAGAGTTATAGGTTGAGCTTGGGCATATATATCTTTTAAATTTCTAGTTTTCATAGGATTTTATTCTACATCTTATACTATGGCTGGGTTGGTTGAATATTGTTTTCTTTGCTCGTATGCTCTTTGTTGTTCAATGTTTCATTTTCTTTCTTCTTCATACTCTTTAGTTGTCATTTCCTTTGCCTTCTTTTGTTGATTTCCTCTTTGTTGTGTATTTTCTTGTATTATTTTCTCTTGACACTCATTAATTATCATTTGTTGGGCCATTCTTTGTTGATATGCTATTTGATATACTCTTTGTCATTCAATTTTTTTTTCATCTAATTTGGTTGTTGTTCAATTTTCATTTATTGTAATTGTCTTTGTTTCTATGATTTGTTGTTGACACCCCTTAACTGTCATTTTTTATGCTTTTCTCTGTCAACTTGCTCTTTGTTGTTCATTTCTATTTAAGATGGATTTATGTTTCTGATTAAAATAGATCTCTTTCTTGTTCATTTCTATTATATATATATATATATATATATATATATATATATATATATATATATATAGGTAACTGTCAAGCTAGACATCAAATTAGTATATGAGATTTTTTTGTTTGTAAAACAAAAGACTCCTTTTTCAATTGTTAAATCTAAAAAGACATACATACTCTACTTATTTGATTAGATGTTACAACATTACATGCCCACTATTCAAATTTAATTTGCTATTTCAAGATTTGAATTAGATGCATTTGCGAATATAACAATCATACAGTTGAGAACATAAGGGGAATTAAAGCAATTGAAAATAAAAGAGTATCAACCAGAGCAGTTGCAACAACAGGACCTGTAACAAAGTGTCAGGTTTACTTGCTATTTGATGTTTTCTTTTTTTCAATATGGTACTATCTATCTGGAATTATTTATTTGCCTCTGCTGTTTGATGCTCTATCTTTTTTCAATATGATACTGTCTATCTGGTATTATTTATTTGCCTCATACTTGAGAGAGACTGTTTTGATTTCGAATTTTCTGTTAAAGTAGCTTTTTTTTACATTTCAAAATTTGACTCAGGTTTGAAAAAAAAGCCCACCCAGGAAATTTAGCAGCGCTGAAATTTTGAATATCTATTTATAAATAACTTATTTGATGTTATATTTTAAAACTTATAATTTTGCTGCCATCTGGAATGCTGACCAAAGCAACATACGTAAACGATAACACACATCAAGCAGCCGATTATTTTTTCCATTGAAATACAGAATTCATTCTAGAACTGGTAAATGTAAATAAAGGTAAACATCTGAATTTTTTCCTTTGAAATACATAATTCATGCCAGAAATGGTGAATGTAAATAATCGATATAAATAGGCGAGTAACTGAATTTTTTTTCCATTGAAATATAGAATTCATGCCAGAAATGGTGAAGCTAAATAATCAATATAAATAGGTAAGGAGCTGAATTTTTTTCCATTGAAAGACATAATCCATGACAGAAATGGTGAACATATATATATAATTCTTGCGAGAATTTGTTAACATTGTTTACAAGAAAGGATTGATATTCACTTCATGGTCCTGGTCTTACAAATAGGAAAAGATGCTTGTTAAACATAATATACTGTATGCTTTGTACATTTAAATTTATTTGTTTTCTTAATCATTCATGCTCTGTAAAGTACAATATTCAAATAATAGGAGGTAACATATTTTTGTCTTCTTAATCCGAATTCATGTTCATGTGCAAGAAATCAAGAAATCAATTTCCCTATATTGTTACTAGGGAAGAAAAAAGAAATTCTGTGTTGCTTCATTTTTAAAGAGACTTCTTATTCATACAACATTCAAAGGCCTGGACTAAATATTCCAAAAGTGTATTTGATTAAAGTTTTTGAGAGAATATGTAAACAAATATTGATTTCCTGACCTTTCGTTTTTCTTTTGGATTAATCCTGCATGATTTCTTTGTATGTAATTGTAGGCAGCTTATCTACACTTCTGAATATTGTTTTTCATATATACATTATGGCAGCCACTAGATAGAAACCATGAAGATGGAAAGGGTAGATGAGGGTGGATTTCATCTTTAAGGAGAGTTTTCATTTCCTCGCCCCCTCTCCCTTTGGCTTTAGATGGAGTGAGGCTGTGGCTTTCAAGGTGGTGGGGAGTAAAAATAACCATGGTGCAGAACATCTACTAAATTGATATGCATTGACCATATTCATTTTGCAATGTCAGTTGTTGATCTGCATTGCCTATATTTATTTGCAATGTCAGTTGATGAGAATCCATTGCCTATATTTATTTGCAATGTCAGTTGATGAGAATCCACTGATGTGATCAGCATTGACTCTAGTCATTTGATGTGATCTGCATTGACTGTAGTCATTTGCAATTTCAGTAGCTGAGGATCTACTCAATTGACCTGCATTAACTGTATTCATTTGTAGTGTCATTTGATGAGATGATGAGCATCTACTGAATTGATATGCATTGAGTAGATTCATTGAATTGATATGCATTGACTGTATTCATTTGTAGTGTCAGTTAATGAGATGATGATGAGATCATGGGCAATGGAACACACTTCTTTGCAAGAAGAATAAGTTGGTGTGTTGAGGCTGTGGCCACGCAAGGTGTGAACTTAAGTGAAGTAGTGAACTGCAGGCCAGCAGGGAGTGGCGTGGGTTTTTAGACTGCACCATTTCTCATAGTCATTATCATAGCTAGTATTTAAAGTCAAAATCAGAACAACAACACCATTTCTCAAAGTCATTGGCATAGCTATTATTTAATGTCAGAATTAAAAAAACAACAACATTTCTCAGTCATTGGCATAGCTATTATTTAATGTCAGAATCATTAAAACAACGGCAGTGTGAGGATTGGAGCTGCCCTAGCATTCACAAACTTCGGAATTTTTTCTTTTGAAAACGATTTCTCAATACTGACAATTAAAATGATTCTCAAAAAGATAAATGGTAAGGAACATAAATATGGGCCAAATATGGTGTTCACTGTTGAATAATGGAAAGTGAAGGCGCTATCAAATTGAAACTGTAAAGCAATACGGTCGTGGTAGGGTTAGTTGTGATTAATAGTAACAAATGGTTTGCTTAATATGGTCATGAGGATCCACTCCAAAAGCGTGACGACCTAATTCAGAGGCTATCTTGACGAAACTGCCGCTTCCTGCAATGAGATCCACCACAGTGTCTCCACATTTGGAGAAAGCTTGGAGAAGGAAGCGCCAAATGGTATGAGACCTCTCTGCTCCTCCTCTCCAATACGCCCTTTGTTCAAATTCCGCCTTGTCCTCCTCTAATGAATTTCGAGAAAGTGAGCATTCGTGGTGTGCTGACTCTACCAACGCTGCCTGGGAATAGTAAGGCCTTGGAGTGGGCTTCGCCTCATGGTGGAACAATGATACAATGAGAGTGTGAATCTTTGTGTGTGGGCGGTGGAGTTGATAGTAAATTGGTTTGGAGGAGATGAGTACCAAGGCCCTTGAGCGCTGAAGACCACATTGCAAGGCCCCGTCGTTGACCTGCCTGTCCTGGTGATAAGTGTGAATGCATACCAGAAATCCTGTATCAGACAAAATTTTGGAGGCAACTAGAAGCCCATTTAGAATCAGGGAAGGGGTGACCGTGTTCCAAGAGGGGACCGTTTTCTTTTCATCATCCACCCCGCTTACAGGCAATCCAGAAGGCAAGTTAAGGAGCACCATATCAGCTATCATACTGCCTTCAATGTTGTGGATTTTCATAAAATCAAACATCCCTTTCCATTTCGTTCCCACTTTATCATCTTTCATGGAAACTCCCAGACATTCCACATCCCCCACCATAACTTCTAAGTCCCCTTCCGGGCTCTCTAGTGGGGTTTGGTAACTGCTGCTGCTATTCTTAACTTGATTTTCACCTTCAACTGCAACTGCGTCGCCATAAATCTCGTTCTCCTCCTCCTCATCCTCTGAATATCCATATCTATTGAACCTTGGCAATACCAAATCTTCACCCTCTTCCATCTCTTTTTCCATCGTTGGTTTCCTTAATACAATTTCCATCAATTTCTTTCTTTTTGTGTCAGTGGAACAAGAAGTCAGCTGTCCCACATGCTGCTTCTTTCCAGTATCATCTCTCAACTGCGGCTGTGCAAGTGATTCTGGAGAGGGCCCTTTCTGTTGGTCACTAGTTTGGACTCCAGTGGACATCGTAATAGAATAAGTCGGACCCTCCTGTGCTGCTGTCATTTGCTGATCTACATCTTCTTGAGCGGCGGGCTGCATGTTCTCATGGCTACTAATTGAGTGCTCCTTCCCTTTCTCTAGAGTACTAGCTTTCCTCCTCCTGGTATGAGTGGGATTCCAATTATAAACAGCAAGCTGTAAGTTCTCATGGCTACTAATTGGGTGCTCCTCTTTCTCTGGAACATTAGCTCTGCTCCTGGGGTGACCTTTTTCCTCTGGGATATTAGCTCTGGCCCTGGGGTGCTCCTCCGCCCCTGGAACATTAGCTCTTCTCCAGGGGTGCTCCTCTTCCTCTGGAATATTAGCCATGGTCGTGGGGTAATCCTCTTCCTCTGGAATATTAGCGCTGCCACTGGGGTGCTCCTCTTCCTTTGGAATATTAGCCCTGGTACTGGACTGCGCCTCTTCCTCTGGAATATTAAATCTGGTCTTATTAGGACCTCCACGGAGCCTAACCATGGTCGCTAAAAAAGCAGAATTCAAAACTAATTGTATTGCAATCTCAAGTTTAGGCAAACATATTGAATTGTATCTGTAACAGCAGAGACCCAAATAGGCAATTTGGATCTGTATCTCTCATTATAAAAATGATACAAGAGCATCCTGAAGTATAAGAATGAAGAAAAAGCACATATCAATATTCATATCAAACATCGCGATCTAGAATTGGGTACCTTTTCATACAATTGCTTCGCTTCCCTTTCCTCGCATTACTCCAACAGCTGATTTGTTAATAGTGGTTAACCCAATTTTAGAAATAGAACGTTGGATGTTTACAACATTTATACTTATCATAAGCGACGACAAATAATATACTTGCCGGATGTTAATGCAGAATTGACGGGGTTTAAATTCCAAGAATTTTTTGATGGGACATTTCATCCCATATTAATAAAGTTTAAGTAATAAATTAAATGCTATAAATAGTGACTAAAAATTGGTTTTATTTTGGAAAAATATAAAATATTGAATAGATAGTTAATGATAGTGGGTACTTATGTACTGGCACAATACTCTTACTAAAACAATATTACTTTGGGTTTAAGTACTTTACAATTACTTTTAGAAAACAATAGAGTTTTATTGAATTGAAGTTTTTTGATCTATATCAAATTTTTAGACATTTTAAATAATCAGATTATTATTCAATTGAAGTTTTCGAACCAACAAGTATGGTTCATGCATGAGACAGGTTTTTGACCATAATCACATCAAAATTCATTCGTCCATGTGTTTCGAACCAACAAGTATGGTTCATGCATGAGGACAAGATAAAGAACCAGATCGCATAGCTTAAATAGAGAGATCATTCAAACGGTTAGAAAAAAACAGCTATAATTGACCAAGAAACAACTATAATTGACCACATGGTAACAACTATATCTCACTGGTCCAAGAGATAGTTAATTCATTAATTAATTTGTTAGATATAATTATTTTTAATTCATATGAAACTGAATAAATCTCATTTAAAAATATTTTTAACCTAAGAACTATAATCTAAATATTTATGGCAATTGGAATCCATCTCATATCGTTATTAATAAAAATATTAGTTATTAATTATTAGCTATAAAAATTTAAAATTTAAACACATAGTTAATAATATTAGTTATTAATTACCTATAAGATGTAGAATATATGATTTAATGATTAAAAAATTTAGACGAAATGATTTTTTTCACTATTTTTTTCTGGTTAATTTTAATCAAAATCTGACACATACTTTTAAAAATTTGAGTTTAAATTGTTTAATCTGCATAATTCAAGTGTCTCAAGGTTTTTAGATGGTGCTGAATCCATTTATGCATTCAAAAATGTATTTTAAATAACAAAAAATCTTGAAATTGTATTGCCGGATTATGGTGAATTCAGGTGGAAAAAGTTATTTCGTATATAAATTAAACTACGCCATTAAAAAATAAGGATTATTGAGAATAAATATAAAATATTAAACATTGGGTTAATAATATTGGTTATTAATTACCCACTAGCCCAACTCAACTCAAGTCTCATTCTTAGATGCCCCTTGCTAGGATTTCAAGGTGATTTGGACAACTTAGATGTTCTTTTCTAGATACATGTGTGTGTCATTTCTTGGTGGTTTTTAAGGCTTCGATACCTTGGGTTGCCATTCTTGGGTGATTTTGACAAGTTAGATACCCAAACAAAAAAATAACCTTAACTATTAATAAATGCCTCAGTGGTTTTTATGGCTTAGGTGTACTTTGTTGTGATCCATATTTTTAGATATCCTTTGTTGTGATCTAGAGTGATTTTGGGAGCTTAACTACTCTTCGGCCATAATTTCCACAAGCCATGGACAAACTAACAAACCCAAAAAAATAATATTTGTTATTAATGAATGTTAAGATCTTTACCAAAAAATCTCGTAGGAAACGGACAAAAAGTTTCGCATGTGATTTTTACAGAAAAATGGTAACATTCATAATATGGATCACATAAACTTAAATTCATAATATTTATTATTATTAATGATTTTTATTAAATAACAAATAAATTTGATTTAAAAATAGAAAATAAATCTAATTTAAAAATATAAAAAATAGAATAGATGGTTCAAAAAGTTGACTAAAAAATAATGATGTGAAATTTAATTAAAAAGAAAATAAATCTAATTTAAAAATTTGTAAATTAAAAAGAAATTAGAATGAACCTTAAATTAAGAAAAAAAAAACAAATATAAAATAAATATAACTAGTATAGTCACATTAGGTGATTAACCATGTATAAAAAGGTTATGGGTCAACTTTAACTTAAGATAAAAAATTATAAATGAATGTTATAAATAATCATGAGGAAGTTATCATGGAGGAACTTATTAAAATTGGAATAATCTGAAATCCCAAGGAAATTGGTGGGTGGGGAGCCACGTGACACCAATATAATCTTTTAAATTTATTAAAAGTAATGGACCATTTTGCTTTAAAAAAATCGCTTATATATAAATGAATGTTATAAATAATAATTAGGAACTTATTAGAATTGAAATAATCTTAAATCCCTAGGAAATTGGCGGGCGGGGAGCCACGTGACACAAATCTAATTTTTTAAATTCATTAAAAGTCAATGCAACCTAACAAACTCTTTAATAAAACCCTTGATAAGCATTAAGACTAAGCATATGGTGAGCATATTCCCTTGAGGATCAATATAGACTCTTAATTCAAAAACAAATTGTCTTTAGTTAGACTTTTTGGAAGTTTTTCTGGTGGGTTTTTCCAGCCTAATTTCTCTAAAATCCGTGACTTTATTGAAATCACAAGTTTGATGAGTAACCCCTCCACAATCTAAGTGCCCTAGGGTTTTTCAAGGTGCTCAATCCATATATACAGTCAAAAAACCAATTTAAATAATACAAATTCCCGGAAAATCCAAAAAATCACACTAAAAACAACGCCATTAATAAAAAACTTTCTACAAATATAAAATATAAAAATTTAGAAAATAAAATTCAATATATAAAAAAAATAAAGTTCTTCTATCAACATGATGAATAATAAGTTTCTAATAATGATATTAGTAGTATCATAGAGCTCTAAATCCACTTCTAGAATGACAAGCTCAACCAAAATATCACACTCATATTCTCAACGTTTTAAGTTCATCCAAAGTATTACAAATTATATTTTCCAACATTTTGAATTTTTTTTTAAATTATAAAAATTTTAAACCATTATTCAAAATATTCTTGGATAAATTCAACACTGTACTTATCTTATCCTTGGTTAAGAAACCTATCAAATTATCGTTTTGAACATTAATCATTATATTTTACTCATTTTTTATAAAAAAAATTATAAAATATAAAATAATGGGTTAATAATATTGGTTATTGGTAACAATGTGTTTTGTTAAAGTATTATTTGTATTAAGGTTATTGATTCAAAATGTCATTTCCAAAAGTCCATTTCAAATGTCATTATTCCTAAGTAATTTGGACAACTTAGATCCTCATTTTTAGATCCATATTGCGTGTCATTTCTGGGCGTTTTTTATGGCCTAGGTTTCCTTTGTTGTGATCCAAATTGGTTCTTAGGTATCTTTTGTTGTAATATAGAGTGATTTATTGAATACTTTTAGGTTATAATTTTGCAAGTCACAAAAAAAATTAACAAACCTAACAAATAATATTAGTTATTATTAATGTTTTTTTATTAAATAACAAATAAATCTAACTTAAAAATATTAAAAATAGAATTCATCTTGAAGAATATAAAATATTTAAGTTTTGATTAAAATATTGGTTATTAATCACTGGGTTAAGATTTTTATTGAAAGAGGGAAATAAATATAATTTAAAAATAAAGAATAGGTGTAGTAGAAAAACTTGTGAATTAATAAGAAGTTAGAAAGAATCTTAAATTAAAAGTATAAAAATAAAATATAAAAAAATAAGAATTCAGAACATCTAGAAAAAAAAATGGAGGTTATTCATCAAGATGATGAATAACAGGGTTTTGAGAATGATATCAAATAATATTATAGAGTTCTAAATATACTTTTAAAATGACGAATTCATTCAAAATATCGCAAATCATATTCTCAACATTTTAAGTTCATCCAAAATATCACACATTATATTTTTCAACATTTTCAAAAAAAAAAAACATATTAAATTTTTTTCCAAATTATAAAATTTTTAAACAAATATTCAAAATATTTTGAATGAATTTTATACTTATCGTATCCTTGGTTAAGCAATCTATCAAATCATCCTCTTAAACATTAATTACTATAATTTGCTCATTTTCTATATATTTATCTTATATTTATAATCATATTTTTATTTGTTTCTATCCTAAACTCTCTGACTACTTCCATAATTTAAGTTCTATCCTAACATCTTTTTTGTGCACATTTCTATTTAATTTTTCCTAACATCTTTATAGGGCACGTTTCTCTTTTACATTTGACATGGTACTCCTTTTTTTTTTAATGAATTTTTTATATCTTTTTACAATAGATTTTGTTTTTTAATCAAAATTTGTAATGATGGTTTATTATTTTAACAAAATAAATATTATATTGTTTAATCTTAAATATTTTATACATTATCATGACTAACTTTAAAAAGCTATATCAAAAGATTAATATATTTTGAAAAATTAGATTAATGATGTGAAATGTCAATTCAACTATATATATAGATGAGGTCAATTCAACTAAAATTATATATATATATATATATATATATATATATATATATATATATATATATTCAACTAAAGTTTTATATATAGACATCCACACTCCATCTTTGAAAATCAAATTGCATTCCACTTTTTTTTGGTAAATCTAAATATTTCACGAAAATGGCATCAATGATAACAATTTTTTTTTTCAGTCTGCCCAATTCTTCCAACCTCACTCTTACCGTATTTGTTGGCTATAAAAATCACATCAAAACACAAAACAAGATCCAAATACAATTGAGAAAACCAAAAATAGTATAGCCAATAATACTGGAAGACATTTAGCACCAAAAAGCAGCCTACAATCATCAAGGGTATGTAGAATTGATTGGAACAAGGTTTTCTAGAAAAGACCAAGGGAAGAAATAGGTTGATAATCCGAGTGGTCATGCTTCTCCATATGAGCGAGCCTCCCCTCCAAGTGCTCCAACTTCTCCATAATTCCTCTTTGGACACTCTCCAAGGAAGCCAATTGATCCTGCATTATCCACTACTTACTTTGTATCTCATTGAGGAATTCTATAATTGCATTAAGGTCTTCGTGCCAATCATGACTGAGATGCCACAACAGAGAGGAAGCCCGACTAATTTGGCTCTCTAAAGCATTACATGAAGGATGAAGAACCTCCTTCGAGGGAGAACAACCTCCCCTAGTTTGTGATCATCCCTATCCAAATGTGCCCTTAGAACTATCCCTCTCCTACCACAACACCGGACACACTGCATAGTAAGTTTGACAATGCTTTGATGACTCTTGAACACAAGGCTTCCACTCACAAGGCCAATGTAACCCCCAACCCAAAGAATGCAACAACTATGAATTACTAAAACTCTAACAATGCCAACACTAGTAGAGGCAAGCTCCCCGAGCCTCTACCCCTTTGTCCACAAGAACATAACTTCGCCCCTTAGGTGGCAGAACCCTATATGTAAAGAAAAACCCAAGATAGATGAGAATCCCTTCTCTTGAAAATCAACCTCAAGCGCCAACTACCAACGACATCAACCACATACACCAACTAGAGATGGGGGGTCATGGAACTTGAAGCTAGGAGGGATCTTAAAATGCTAATTCTTCACCCCATACATAAAGGGAAACACAACAAAGCCAACAAATAAAAAACTCTTTAAACCACAAGTAAGCAAAGAATAAACCATAAACCAACAAGTGCTTACTACTATCTAGATGCAGGGTACTTTGTCCATGTCTAGCTAAGCACCCTGAAGCATGAAAGTTGCAGCTTTAGGGTCGCCTTGTGATAGTGTGGCGGGATACTGTGCCCTCTAGTAATGCTCAGGTCCCATACCAGATCCACTCATGAATTAATAATTTGACCACCACCCTCAATCAAACTACAGACCTTCTCACACGAATTCCAATTGCATTCCAATATATATAAATAAATGGGATCATGCATTCATTAAATATATCCACACTCCACCCTTGAAAATCAAATTCCATTATCATATATATATATATATATATATATATATATATATATATACCATGCATTTATTAGCTATTCACTGAAGGTTGAAATTTGGAGGCCTTATTGTCTGCTCTTGGATGAGGGACTGTGTACTTTTTGTTTTTTAATAAACTTAATATAATTATAATTTAGTTTGTAATAATAAATTTAATTTTTAGCACACTTACAAAAAGGGTTACACCCTAATTATTCCACGAAGAAATAAATTGTTGCCCAATGGTTATTGTAATTATCGTGAAAAATCATAACTATATATTTAATTTTAATTGCTTGTCTGCAATTGTACCAAAGCCCAAATCTTTAGAATATTATGAGTGCACTCAATATTCCATACATTGTCTCTTCTATCCAACACCATTCCCTTAACTACCAACACTTCAAACATTCTGAGCGACAAAATCTCCTCTCCATCCATTGTACGTTCTCTCTTCCAACAATCTCAACTTTTGGTGTGTGTTATCTCTTCTAGCCAACACCGTCCTCTCATCCACTAACTCTTCAAACATTCTTAGCCACAAAATCTCCTTCAATACCCACAATACAATCAAATCCCATCTTACTCACTCTAGACTCCTAGGATACACCAATCAACATACTAACATTGTATGACCGCTATACCTTCCAAACTTAGCTACCCTTCTTGCTAGGCTTTTTTTTTGGCATATGCAAATAATCAAGCTCATGATGAGACAAACAAAGAATCCCAAAAAAAATCTCCAAGGTTATTAGCAATCTAAGAATTATGTTACCTATGAAGACTTTAGCAGTGAGCTAACATAATTAAAGGATTCAATAGAGGAAATGTCCAACAAACTTATGACATAGATATAAAATAATTGAAGATACAAGTATTTTTAGCACAATTTCCCCAAAAATCAATAAAATAAATTATTTTCCCAAAATCCTTGAAACTATGGAACAAGGATTGAGTGAGTTTAGTAGAAATTATGGTGATTATGCAATTAAAGTTATAGAATTGGAAAGAATGACCAAGGGATTGAGTAGGCCAAGTTCACATTCTCCTTTTCTACTACCAAAGCATTCATCTAATTTTGGTTTCCTTAATAGATTTAAACACAAAATAAAAGCTTATGTACCCAAATTTGATGGAGAGGATGATAGAGAGACAATAAGATGGATAAATAGACTTGAGTGCTACTTTGAATTGTACCAAATATATGATGATTTCAAAAAAAAAGTTCATATGATTACATCTAGAGAGATCAACAAGCTAATTATTTTGTGGTGGGACTCAAAGGCCCAATCAAGGAACTAGGATACATTAAAAAAAAAAATCCATAGGTTTCTAAACATCAAGGAAAATGAAGTGTTTTGTTATTTTTTTATTTTTTTTACTTGAACTCACTTGATTAAAACAATTTGATTTGATGGATGAGTGTTTTTAATGATTTACATGTGTTACTACTAGTTTTCTTGATTCATCAAACGATTATCTCTGAAAAGTTACAATATCAATATTGAAAGAAAACATAAGGATTGAACTCAAATGATAGATATAAATGACATAGAGAAAGCATGACTAAAGGCCTCAATTTTTGAAGAAAAAACCCACATCCTTGCACCAAGGCACAATGATCCACTATGAGAAACTATGCCCAAAGTATATTCCTCCTAGTAAAAGGGTTCCACTGTTTGACCTGAAGGATGATAAAAGTTTTATGCTTTAGATGTCATGCTCCCAGTTAGAGAGCAGGCCACAAATGCAAGGAAAAAAATTCTATCTATGTGAAGTACAAAGTGTTAGTGATAAGGATATAGAAAATATGTCTCCATTTAACACAAGTTTAGAAAATTCAAATGAAGATTCCAAAAATCCTAGACAATTTAACTATCAAAATTATACTCCAACAACTTGTTTGTTATAATGACCACATTTCTCAACCCCAAGTCTCAAGGTTTTGAGCTACATTAAAAGACAAGAGTAAAAGTGCTAATCAATAGTGGTAATTCATATAATTTTATTGATACTAAAATAGAAAAACAATCAAACATGTTTCTCTCTCTTTTTTTCCAACCTTCAAGTTGCAACTCTAGGACATAAAACTACCTTGTGCACGGGGAAATGCCATAAGGTTAAATTGTCAATTAATGATTGCCAATTATAATTCCTCTTGTCTGTCATGGAAATCAAGGGAATGAATGTAGTATTAAGAGCCCAATAGTTTTCCATGATAGGTACAATAGGGTTAAAGTTATAGGAATAATTCCTACAATTCATTAAACATGGGAGTAAATGCATGTTTTATGGAATCAAAAGATGACCCCTCAAAATAGTCTCATCTAATAGAATGGAGAAGATGAATAGGAAATAGGCCTAAGCTTTCATTTTCTATTCTTGATGTTTCTAGTGGCGTTGATAAGATTCTTGGAGAAGTACCATTTTTCAAACCTTCCTTGGGGTATCCCTCCAACATGTTCCAAAGATGACATCATTGAGTTAATACCAATTCAACCCTAATAAAAAGGAAATCCTTGTTAGGTTAAATATTGACTTCGTCATATAGTAGAATATAATAGTTGTTTATTGGTTTAAATGTTGTGGTTTATGAGCCCATGGTATTAGATGTATTGAAACCTATTAAATATTTGAGATACTTCGTTGTAATATGCCTTTATTGGTCGATTTTTACTTGGATTGTTTAGTTTGGTCAAGGCTAATTTATCTATTAGGTGTTGGGTTTTTCAATTTAGTGTTTTCAAAATAAATCATGGTGTCTTGTGTAATTGATGTGTTTTTGTGCCTATTATATGTTACTTATCTCTCTCAAATTGTAACATGTGATATTAGAGCTCATTTGGCTTAAACTCTCTAGCAAGAGTGACTTGGGTGTTTTGTATAATGTAAGAGCCATGTATCAACATATAAAAATTAGGTTCAAATATGGAAAGAAGATTCAACACTTGAACATGTTGAATGTGATGTTGTGTGAAGATTTAAATGGCATGTGGAGTAATGGTTCATGGGTTTATGAACCATGGTGAATGGAAAAAAATGCATACAATGATTGACATGGAGGATTGGTGAAAACACATAGACATAGAGAACAAAAAGAAGAAGAATTTATTGGTGAATGAATGCTTGATTTGGATCACACTAATTGGGAAAGAGAGAGACATGGGAAAATAATAAATTACATGCTTCTTGAATAAGTAAGTTGTAATATTTTTTTATTGATTTGATTTTAATTTTCACATATGAATGGGAATATGGTTGTAAGACCTATTCAGGCACATGCACCCCTTATTTTATGTTTCCTCTGTAAAGTCTAGATGTAGACCTAGATGATAAATGAAGCTTGTTGTATTCCCAATAACCTATTAATTAAACTTTGAGGGGGGTGGGTTATGTGAATATCCCAAGTCAATTTTAAGGGGAGAGGGGGTGGATGTTCAATTAAATCTTGTATCAGTCTTAGAGTAGAAAATAGTAGTAATTTATGGGCTTAAAATGGTGATTTACAAATACATTGTTTTTCCCATGGTATTAGTTGTAATGAAGCCTGTTTAAGAGATTGTACATGCCAAATGTTGTTATTGATCCATTTTTGTTTCCATGTATCAAAGTGATAAATGCTTGGCAATTACGAGGGGGGGGGGGTGAATCAATAATTCTATATTTTCAATTATTTAGCTCAATTTAATTTCCTTTCTCAAATATCTTCCTATGAAGCTAATGGATTATGTATATTTCCAATTATTATTTGTTTCTTTTGTAGTTACCAGAGAGAGATATTTGCATACATACATATTCAGAATTCAAAAGCATACACACAAGTGAGACATTCAACAAGCAACACATGAAGACATTAGATATAAGTGGAAACCCATAAAGGGAGAAAACCACAATTTTTTTGTCTGAAAGTGATGTGAAGGAAAGCTCCTACTCCCATATTACGTTAAATTTTCTATAGGATCCAGCCTACAGGAGGCTGCTACCTCAAGGAAGCTCCAAACCCCACAAATTTTCTGCATGCTACAATGCACAGGAGGCTCCTACCTCAACAAGCTACAACATGTTTTTTATCAAGCTATAACTTGAAAGGAGACTACAATACCCCAATTAGATTACGAATCAGATTTGATGGTTACCTGGTCTTTGTCTTTGTTCTGAAATAGATTTATGTCCTATTTTTTGTTTCTTATCCTCTGAGCTTCTCTTCTTCAAACCTTCTTCTTTTCTAGTACTCTTTCCCTTCTCTCCTTACTATGTTGTCCCCAAACTCTCTCATACAAATGCTCAAGTAACAATTTTTTTCACTAAAAATGACATTTTTTATAAACAAAGAGTTGTTGAATGTTTGTATTCCATGCAAGAATTTGAATTGGAGAATTATTGCTTAGTATTCTAGAGTTGTTTACAATCCACCTATTCATTTCAAAATGTAAAATTTAGTTCAAGAGTTTTGTAATATTATGAAAATATAAAATAATATAATCCAACAACAATGATTGAACTAAATGGCTTTGAAATGCAAATTCAACATATAATATTTAATGGAAATATCAAGTTCTCTAAAAAAATTTCTTCAACTCTCATGTGCCATTATGTCTTCATTTTCTTTGAAGGATAAACAACAAATCAACATCAATGTAATCACTAGTAGTTAATCATCAAATCCTTTACACATCACATCACTTAATCAACCTTTTCTTGAATATTACTTTGATCAACCTTTGCACATCAAGCCTCAACATAGCCAGCCTTAACAAGCAAACCACCTCATCAACATCAATCAAACTCATCAATGCACATCCTTAACATTAACACAAGTCATCAACATGATTAATGACCATGATAATTTTGAATCAATGGCAACATTTCCAACATTCCTCCCCTTTGGAATTGATGGCAACACAATGTCCTTTTTTCCTGAAAAAAATTATCCTCCATGCCTCTACTTACCTCCCCCTTAGACATCAATGACAAGGGATTTTGAGACTGTGTAAACTCCTTTGTACACAATTACTACAACATTTGATGATTCAAATATGGAAGATCTATACCAACAACTATTAAGACAACAATTTTCAACAATTTTATGACTCCTTGTGATACCAGCTAGAGTTCCTAACGTTTATTTGTTTCCTGAGAATATGGCTTGCTCTATATGGTTTGGTTTGAGAAAAGTTTAATAGTCTTTCCAATTTTAACCTTAGAGAGTGAATTAGTCTTTGCACACATACTTCACAATAATTTGGTAGAATTTCTTCAATGCTTGGCTTATTTAAATAATGTTGAAGTCCATGATGCTAAAAAAGGCAATGCTAGTTTTTACAGGTAATTAGAGAAATTGTTGCATCTTCTTCATCCCATCCACCAGGCCTACATTGACCATATCTTCGGAGTGAGGTAACCTTAATTTCATGGAAGACCAGGCTTTACACAATCTATAATGCTTAATTATGCCAAATCACATATATTTTGATATTATGATGTTTTAATTCTTAAATCCAGAATTGAAATTGTGGAGAAACTAAAACTCTAACTTAAATCCGATGACATAAGACAAAAGCATAACATTATGATAGATGTGAAAAACTCATGGATTTGATGTGGTTACCATAAATGGATGTGCATAGTTGAACGAATTGTGTTTGTGACCAAATGCTTCAATATTTCCTTCTCATCAATATACCCGTGTTCAAGTACCAATAATTAATTATGTTCTATCTAGCTATGAAAAAAGTCATCGATTCACCATGTGATGAAATAAAAACTTGATTTTGTTCAAGGGGCATTGGCTTTGGTTGCACCATATTATATCATGACATCTTTGTTGATGATCATGGCCAATGAAAGTTGGATCATAACAAAAATGGTTTCTCTTTGCTAGTAATCAATGAGATGATCATTCTATACCATGTAAGATGACATGACATTATCAAGAATCTCGGTGTGAATAAGTCATTGTATCATTGCATGCTTTCCCTTGAAGCCTAATTCTTTGATGGATGTGAATTCGAATAAACCCTCTCCATCTTTGATTATGAAGAGTTTTCATGGTCGAGAAATTGGAAGATATCTCGATGCTAAATAAGTTGTTAACAACCTCATCATTAACTATGAAAGCCACACCTTAATTTTCCAATTTAATGAGCTTTTATAATAACACCAACTCTTCATGAATGGATTATCTTCACATAAACAACATAATAATATTGTTTTTCATCATGCGTAAGTATATTGTTTCATATAATAATATTTTTGCACCATGCAAAATTATTAAGTGGAGTTTTTATTAGCCTTACATAAGCATGAAAGCTTGGGAAGAGGCCAGGTTTGTATAAAACCCTAATTCTAGTGCCCCATATATATATATATATATATATTATTAATAATGTTGCCACCATTATATATTAACGTTGCCGCAAAATATTAATGTTGTTGCCGCTCATTATATGTTCTCAAAATCTAAGATAACACTTTTGTATATACCAATAATAATGCACCAACCAATGCAATGCACTGCAACAATAATATATTCGCACTGTTAATACTATGTATGGTGTTGCCAACATTTGTTATGTGTCTTTGTCTCTTTCCATCTCGGTTCCTATCAATTCTTCCTAACCATAACTATACCTTTGTTATCAAGATCATTACGCTTCATGAATAGATTATCTTCGCATAGACAGCAAAATAATATTGTTTTGCATCATGTGTAAGTAGATTTTTTCATGTGATAGTATTTTTGCGCCATGCAAAATTATAAAGTGGATTTTTAATTATCCTTACATAAGCATGAAATTTTGGGTAGAGGCAACCTTTGTCTTGTTTGTGAAGAAATCATTCCCCACGCCAACCAATCATTGCAATCAACCAATGATTCAACACCAATTCAAGGTACTGCAGGCCAGACCATAATATGCCATTAAAAGCACCATAAACGCATATGTCATTAAAAATTGAAAGCACCATAATATATGTAATGTTGCCAATAAAATTATAGCACTTGCATATCATTATAGCACTCTCTATTTGCTTCATAACACATATGAATAAAGACATAAGATAACACAAATATATATTCTTTTGTAATTCCATAATGCATAGGATATAATCCAATCACCAAACACTGGTGATATTTACAATGCACAACAATCACAAATATGTTAATAATTAAACGTTGCCAATGTAATCATATAACAAATATCACATACAACAATATAACGCTCTCTATATATGAATCATAATGCACCAACCAATCCAATTCACTATAACAATAATATATTCGTGCTATCAATATTATGTATGGCGCTACCAACATCCGTTATCTACGTCTCTGTCTCCTTCCATCTTTGTTCCTGTCAATTTTGCCTAACCATAATTATACCTAGATTTTCAATATCATTACCCTTCTCTGATCCATTGAATATTGAGAAATCATTCTTTCAAGAGAATGAGGTGATTGTTAGCCCTGAGTCAAGGAAGAATGTGTTGGTCTAAATGAAGCAAGGAATTAAGTATAATAAAGTCTCCTCCTGTGTGGGGGTATCTTTTGATCTTAATGCTTGTTTTCAGAGGCTTTGGAAGATGCCCATTCTTCCCCTTTTGATCCATGCTCATCTAGTGGAGTTATTGGTCTTATCGATGGTTATGTGTCATGGGTCCATAGATGGAACATACCCACTGATGTACCGCATTAATGAAAGTTATGTTTATCAATGTGAGGGACCTAGGATTGGCCAATAAAACGAGATCTCTTCACAACATCATCTCTCTTAAGAAACCTTGTTATTTCTTTCTCAAGAAACAATGGTCGACAAAGTGAAAGATAGTGACCTTTTAATGAAAATATTCCTTGCCTAGGAGGTATTTGCAGTGTGTGCCTTTGGTCTCTCGGGGGGGTTGGTGGCCATGTGGGATCCAAAATACTCTTCCTTCAAAGCACATAAATCCTTTGCTAGGATTATTTTGTTAGGCTATATGTGGGGTCCATGTCACTTGTTACACATTCTTAACATGTATGCCCCTTATTCCAACCAATATTTTGCAACCACCTTGATTTGAGTGGGCTTATGGAATTATATTCTCTTATACTCGCAGGAGATTTGAACTTAACAATGGAAGTTGAGGACATTTGGGGCTAGAAAGGAAAATTAGACCTACCAACAGGTCACTTCAAGGACTTATTTTCTCATAAGATACTTATGGATATGTCCCTTGTCCTCTTAGCTCGACATGGAGGAATGAGCATTTTATTAAGAGGGAATTACCAAAAGGTTGGATCAATATCTAGGGCATTCATTTTTTATTGATGGATTATGCCATCTCTTGTATTGGACCTGCTTTACTTATATACCTAATCATTCCAAGATATTCCTTAAATGGATAGGGGAAAATGCCATGCATGAATTCCCTTTTAAGTTTAATCACATGTGGTTATGGGAGAAGTCTTTTGCTAACCTATTCAGAGCTTCATGGCTCAATCCTTTAGGGACATCAAAATTGCCAAAAATGGAGGAGGTCTCTCACAGGTTGCAAAGGTTAAACACTAAGGTTAAATAGTGGGAAAGAAGGTAGAAAAAGGAATTGACCACGAAGATAATTGACATCGACCTGGAGGTCGTAGTTTTGAATGATCCCACATGCCCATAGTTCTTCACTGACTCCACAAAAAGGTTGCTCCTAGACCTAACAACATAGAAAAATAATATTTTGAAACTAGAAGAGGAGGAGTGGAGATTGAAGAGAAAGGTTGTATGAGTGGCGGAAGTGGATAAGAATACACATTACTTTCATAATTTGGCCTTGAATAGGAAGAAGAAATATACTATTTGAATCATTAGAGAGGAGGAGAATACTGTTATGACTGAGAAGAAGGATATACAAAAAGAGGTGATTTGGTTCTTTAGCAAATAGTTTAGGGTGAAGGACAGCACAAACATCTCCTATCAGTTGGAATTCGCTTATATCTTTCCCAACATAGTCGGCGCAGAGGCTATTGCAGAGATGACTATGCTGGTTTTAATAAAGGAGTTGCAAGGGGTAATGAAAGCCTTGGCATGGGAAAAAATCCCTAGCCTGTACGACTAGTTGGTCGAGCTTTTCCTTTATTTCATAGACCTCATGGGTCTAGATCTTCTGGACATGGCTGAATAGTCTAGACTTCTAGGCTCTATTAAAACCACTTTTGTTACTCTTATTCCTAAAAATCCTAGTCCATCCTCCTTTTTGTATTTTAGGCCAATTTCCTTGTGCAATTTTGTGTACAAGATAGTATCCAAAATACTTTCTAATAGAATAAAACATGCAATGTCCATTCATATTACACTAGAAAATTTTGGTTTTTTATCCAACTGGTAGATTCAAGATGCAATGGCCATCTCTCAAGAGTGTATACACTCAATCAAATCTCGCAGGATGAAGGCATGCCTAATGAGAATCTATCTGATTAAGGCATATGATAGCATCGAATGGGAATTCCTACGACCGATTATGCACAAAATTGGGTTCGCTCACAGGCTTTTAGATTGGATTATGGCTTGTATTACCTCTGTAAATCTTGTTATTCTCATTAACAGGATTCCAACATATTTCTTCAAGGTCACAAGGGGTCTTCAACGAGGATGTGTGCTATCACTATTGTTGTTCATTTTGGTCATAAATGGATTGAGCAGAGGAATAATAGAAGCCATGATGTTAGGGACAATTGTAGGTTACAAGGTTATGAGGTTTTCTAGCATTTCACACCTCATGTTTGTCGATGATGTGCTCTTCATAGGGAAAGATAATATAAATGTGTGGAGGGAATTTCAACGAATTCTCTCTAGATTTGGGGAAGTGTTGGGGCTCATAATGAACAAAGAGAAATCAAAATTGATCACTAATAGGTTGGAAGTAGAGGCAGTGAACAACATTTCCAATCTATTTGAGGTAAAAGAGAGCACAATGGTTGGAGGATTCAGGTATTTGGGTTTTCTTTGGAAGCCAAACAAGTATGAGTGTTAGGACTAGGATTGGCTAATTAAGAAGTTTGAGAAAAAAATGACTCTTTTGGAAGACAAGTGGTTGACTTTGGGAGGAAGGCTAGTCATGATCAAAGATGTCATGCATGGTATTTCTATTTACTAGATGCACCTATTTAAATTACCTAAAGAATTCATCAAAATAATAGATGTGATTATTACTAATTTTCTCTGGGTTAGAGCAGGAAAGACAAAGAAAATACATTTGGTTTCTGGAGATGTAATTTCCCGGAATGAGGATGATGGGGGATGGGGAATTAGAAACACTAAAATTTTCAATCTATCTCTGCTAGCTAAAAATCTTTGGAGAGCGTTCAAAGGTAGAGGTTTATGGATATAGGTAGTAAGAGAGAAGTATCTCAATAACCTACATCTTAAGGCTTGGATTAGCGTAGGATATTTTGAAAAGAAGGAGGCATCAAACATTTGGAGAAGTCTAATGAAGGCTAAGTATTTACTTGTGGGAAATCTGAGATGGGAAGTCAGATGGGGAGACAAGATTTTTGTTGGGGCCTTGCCACTATCAAAGGTATGGAATGTGTCCATCTGCTCTCTAGTCCTATCATTTTCTTTCTAAATCTATCATATGTACATTCTCTTAATCATCTCATAAGCCATAAACATTCAATACATATTTCCCTATGTTGGTTGAGCTCTAGAGATCTTGGTCTCCTGAAGACTTTTGAGGCAGAATGGGAGCAACATGGATATAAGATCAGTCATGTGGGAATTGCGTTGATTGAGAAGGTGGATCATTTGGCATGGGGAGGGTGCAAGTTAAAAGGACAAATAGAGGTCAGCAAAATATATTATACATAACACAGGGGCACATGCTTCCTAGTTATGATTCTTGGGAGTCATAAGCATGGTGATGGGAGGTCCTATTGAAACTGAAGTGTTTTATGTGGCTGGTGTTCCACAACCGGATCCTTACATGGGATAATATCTCAAGAAGGGGCTTTCAAGGGCCTGGTATTTGTACCATATGTGGTGGGGAAATGGAAGAGGTGGTACATCTCTTCCTTACATGTCCATTTTCTACATCAATTTGGAAATATGTATTAATGTTACTCAATATACAAGCAAATGTGGACATATATTCAATTGGTATGTGCCTTTCTCAGTGGATAGAGGGACCAAAAGAATATATGGCACTCCATTTCTACATCATTTGGGGAATATGGAGGAGCAATAATGCCAAATTTTTTGAAGAGATTTCTCCTAAAGTGAGAAATATTAGTGTGAAGATCTTGGCATATTTCCAGGAGATTGGGCCTTGGATACCAAAGCCACAAAGGAGAATATGTTGCTACAGGGAAATATGGTCGTCCATTCCAATGATCTATTTTGATGGAGCTTCATCAAATGGGGAATACGGGTGTGAGGCACATATTGTTTTGAAACCTAATCAGACCTATCAGTTTAGTTGGTTTTGGGGAGAAAGAGTTAATAATATAGCATAATTGATTTCTCTATGGGGTGTGTTGCAGTGTGCTAGTTGGCTAGAAATTGAGGAGTTAGAGGTTGTTTGCGACTCCAAATTGATTATCGAGTTGCCATAGGGACATTCTACATTTGGACCACCCTCTCTATATCATTGGATGCAACACACTAGAGCCTTGTCGGAGTCCTTCAAGAACATCTTTTTCTCCCACATATACAAAGAGTGTAACATGGTGTTCAATCTCTTATCTAAATGTGGTATATCTACTCTATTGAGTGAAATCAACTTCAAAACCTTCGTAGATAGATCCTTTTGCAGTTCTGGGTGTTTTAAATTCTAAAGGCCATAGTGTTGGATTTTCTACTCATGTAGCATAAGAAATTACATTAACAACTGGTCTACTCTCAAATGAAGGTTTATATTTGTTTTTCTTGGTTTATGTTGTCCTTGGTCAAATCTAATACATGTAGCAAGTACTTTATACAATAGGCAATTATAAATATTTAAAGGAATTTGATTAAATTTGCAATCAAGTGTTTTTGGTTCCATATAAAAAAATAGATAAATAGTGACGAAAAGGATTCTCATACCTACAAGTTTCCTCTCCTCTATGATCCAGATGGATCATACAAGTCAAAGTATAGGTGACTTCAATACAAAGGCTCAAAAATCAAAATGATCGAAAGTTTCTCGAACTAGGTTCATGTTGAAGATCTCGTTGTCGTGATCGTGGTGGTGCGAACGGTTCGTCAAACCGAGTCCATATGCGAAAGTTAGGAGCAGACAAATTTTGGGGTTGACTTGGGTGACTGGGCAGGCTTAAGGAGGCAGCATTTTTGACAAAATACGGCCATCGGATTCCGGCCAACCTGGGCCAGATTTTTGGCGAATTTGTGGCCTACTTAAATTGACTCCTTCGGTCAATTTTCCGATTTTTCAAAAATGACCATGGATTTATTTAAAAACAAAAAACAAAAAAAAATATCTTTTTGGGGTGGCGGGCCACCAACCCCGTCACCCCCCCAACATCCAACGTATAAAACAAAAAAAAAAAAAAATGATGGGCTGACGGGCCATGACCCCCATTGGCCCTTCCTTAACTGTGACACATATATAGTGGGGTGGGCGGCCATGACCCCGCCACCCCAGAGCTCACATAACTGCACCGTAATAATGGTAGGGGCGTAAGCTGTCAACCCCACCGCCCTCTCCACCTCCACCTTAAATACATAACAACCGGTGGGAAATGGGGAAGCGGGTCACCAGCATAGCAGACCCGCCACCCAAAAAATTAAACAATGCATTGTGTTGTGTTAAATTGGGAGGGGCGGGATTTGATCCCCCGACCCCTCCTCAATTATTTTCTAAAGTTACCAATGTGCCCAACGGTCCTCCTTTGGACTATCCGCCCGCCAAATTATATTTAAACCGTCATTCATTTGAGCGCCCGGAGGGAGCTAGGAGTAGGCACGCATTTCTATGTAGGTGGAACCATGAGCAGTGCAGAGAGGGGGTCAAAATCATGATCTGAGCAATTTCTCCAAGGGGCCAGATTTTTTATTTGTCACTTTTCGACAAATTTTATATGGTTTCAGCATTTCTCGATGCCACGAACTCAACGATGTCGTTCGTTTCTCCATCAGAGATCTGAAATTTTTGGGCTTCTTCAATTTTGGAGGTATACGGTCATCATTTTTACTTTTGATGTACTTTCATTATTTTGCCATCTAATGAAAACAGGTCCTCCCCACTAATTCGAGCAGGGCCTGAAGACGTAGTCCCTCCTGGATGAACTCCGATATCAATCTTGTGTCTTCTATGTGTGACTTGCTATTCTTCTCTTCCTCTTATTTTATGCTCTTGTAATTTCATGGTTAAATGCAAGCTTACTATGTAATTATTTAATGTATCACAAGGAAAAGATTTTAGGGATCAAGTGGTATTGGAACTGGTCTTTGTAGATGTGAATTGCATGTTTGTATGCTAACAAGAAACAGGCTCTGAAGAGGCGTAGGGAAACTAAAGTCTTTTGATCCCAAAGCGGAGCGTGCACATCAAAGGAGAAGCATGGCAGATGAAGAGGCTCGTTATGAAGAGGATCTCAATTTCCGCAAAACCTTCTATATAACGGCAGAAAATGTCAGTCAATTGCTTTCAAGGCTGGAGAAAGCAGAAGGGAAAAAGGTAGAATAACAAGGTTCAGTGCATGGAAATGGTGGATAATAACCCCCTCCTTCTCCTTCCACAAGTGAAAGTTCTTCTTCCTCTCATCACAATCATCATAGAAATTCAAGGGGTGCATCTAAGAAAGCTTTCTTTAAATTAGATGTCAAATTTGATCTCCCCATGTATAATGGTGAAAGTAATGCAGAAAAGCTTGATAACTAGATTAGGTAGATTGAGATCTACTGCATGATTCAACATCGAAGAGGATGAGACAAAGATTCAGTTGGACTCTCTTTGGCTGAGTGGCACCGCTCTCGTTTGGTGGGAGAGAAAATTGTGAAGTAATGAGAGTGTGGGTAATCTTCTTTCCTCATGGCCTAGTTTCATTTCTGCATTAAAAGAACAATTTTATCCCTTGGGTTATAAGCAAAAAGCCTTAATGGATTGGCAATACTTAAGGCAAGGTAGAGGTCAGGATGTTCAGAGCTTTATCGAGGAGTTTAGAAAACAAGCACTTAATTTGGGCATTGCACTTGACTCACCTGAAGTAGTAACTAAGTATATTGGATCATTACATAGTTACATTAGACATTCATTATTATTGTTTGAACCTACTACCATTGACTCGGCCAGTGTAAAGGCCATTCATTTGGAAAATAGGGGAACACATGGACGAGATGACCACCCAAAGAGAACCGCAACAACCAAGAGAAGGGGAGAAAAGCCCTCTTGTACACATTGTGAGAAAGAGGGGCATGATGAAGAAAATTGCTGGAAGTTTCACCCTGAGCTGAGACCTGAAAGGAATGACAGAAAGGGGAAGCAGAAGGCCACCACCACCGTGCAGCAAAACCAAGATTCTGAGTCAGAGGAAGATGAGAAGGTCACAGCTGCGGGATTTGCACGAGGTAGGCCCATTGACTTGGGGTCTGATTCCAGTGATGAAACGAAGTTTGCAGCCCTTGGGATCGCGACAGGAGGACCCATAGATTTGGGGTCTGATTCCGGCAATGAATCAAGGATTTCAACAGACATAATGAAAAGGGCACTCCCCGAAGCAGGACTCCAAGAACTTGAGGAGATCAACTGCCGCATCCAAGTAGAGAATGCTGAACTAAGAAGGCTTCTACAGGAGGCAAGGGAATAAAAAAAAATATTACTACGCCGGTTTCAAGCCAAGGATGAGGCCTTGGAAAAGTGGCAACATAGCTATCTGGAGGTAAAAAGTGATTATTCGATTTCATATGATTTTCATGATGATGAATTTGCCACTTTTGAAAAACATACCACAGGGATTGGATCCAAACTATTGAAGAAGATGGGGTATTAGGGAAAGGGCCTCGGCATCAAAGGCCAAGGCATCGTAAACCCCATCGAAGTCGAGGAATTGCTGCGTCATGCAGGACTCGGATACACCAGAAAGGGAATGAGAGAAAGCCCCAATACAGGTACTAACCAACCAACAACCGACGATTAAACTCCTTCCTCATAGTCTAGCGATAGTGAGGTCTCCATGAACACTTATCGGAGGAAAACTAGGGGAAAGTGCCCCAAGGTAGCCTTGAAAGTTTGGAGGAAAAAGAATTGTTGTAGTCATTGACAATTTTTTATTTTTTTATTTTTTTATTTTTATTTTTTAAATCTTGTTGAAAGACATTTTCTCCTCAAGAAAATATTGTTGGGTTTTCTCCCATGGTTGGGTTTTCCAAGTAAAAAAAGTTGTGTTTATTGTGCATGGTTGTCTTTCTACGATCTTTACCATTTTCGTTGCATTTATTCTTGATATTTTATAAGTATAATTATTCAATGATAGAAGTGACATAAAAATGAAATTTGAAAATCATTAGGAAGTAATTATCATGCAAAAATTGTATTCTACTTCAATTGCTATAGAATTTCAACACGTTATCAAAGCTTTGTTGAAATATCATTCATTGAACAACCTGATATTTCAGTATTCATGTAGCTTGTACAAGATTCAGTTATCTGTAAAGATGGTGTCCAACCTAAGAGTAGAACTTAGGTTGGATGGTGCTACAAATTTTATATCTTGGAAGACTAGGATACTCCTCGTCTTGGAAGAAAATGATATTCATAGTTATGTGAAGAAAATTGTCTCAGAACCAAAAAATTCTGAGGAGAAAGTGGAGCATAAGAAGAATGAATCAAAGGCTAAGAGGATATGGATACATTCCATCAAGGACCACGTGATTCCACATGTTTTTGAGTTGAATATTGTTAAAGAGATGTATAGATTCCTTTGTGGGATTGTTCAAGAGTAAGAAAACTAGTAGCAAGTTAGCCTCGAGGCATCAGCTTCGTTGAATCATGATGTCTATATTAGATTCATTTTCCACTTATCACATGAGAGTATCCTAATTGAGAGATCAAATTAAAGCCATTGGAGATACTATTGATGACACGGAGCTTGTTACAGTGACTCTTAATGGATTTCCTTCTTTATGGGATCCATTTGTACAAGGTATTTTTGCATGGGATAAGATACCTAAGTTTGATCAACTTTGGAATGATTATGTATAAGAGGAGGTCATATTGTTGTCAAACAATAGCTTTCAGAGACCTCAGGCTAAAGAGAACCAAACCCTTGCAACTCATGCACGGAAAGGAAAAGGTAGAAGAAAATTTGATAAGAATAATATAGGTGGAAGATCAACTCTAGTTCAAGATCAGAAGAAGGATATTTCAAAGATAAAGTGCTTTAAATCTCATGCATTTGGACATTATGCCTCCCAATGTCCTCATAAGAAAAGGAAGGGAAATCAACATGCATCAATAGTCGATGTTGATGATGATAATGATGAGAATCTACCATAGAAGAAGATAAAGGAATATAAAATTGATGAGATTGCACATGATATTTGGGAGGAGTACTTCTTTGCCTCCACTCTTATAGGCACTATTACTGACAATAGTGAAATTTTTGTTAGTGGATAGTGGTGCTACTAGAAACATGATAGATTCACGAGATTCTCTCATAAATTTGATAGAGGGATTCATCAATGCAGGTGGAACTTGGAGATAATGTTAAGTATGAAGTGAGAGGAGTTGGGACAAAATCATTTCAGCTGGAGTTTATAGATTCTCTATACATGATAGATGTATTGTTTGCGCTAGGATTGAAGAAGAACATGCTCTATATTTCCGCATTGGAGGATAGAGGTTAAAGAGTTTCATTCATAAATAGTCAAGTTTGTGTATGGCCTAAGGGATCGAGCATAGACTTAGTAGGAGTGATTGGTGTTTGAGAGGGAGGACTATACAGATTGTTATGACGTCTAACTTAGGTAATAGTACATGACAATATTAGTTTATGTGAGTTATTGCAACATATATTTTCTCACCTACATTTTATGGCTTTTCCAACATTGAGGAGGATGCTTATAGGTCTTCTAGAGCTCCGGGAAGAGCATGAAGGTGTTTTCAAAGGTTGTGCACTTGACAAGAATTCTAAAGGATCTTTTTAGAGGAGTGATAGTAGATCCAAGGAGATCTAGGATCTAGTGTGTTCATATGTATGTGGACTGATGATAGTACCATGTTCGTATGGCTTCTTGTACTATGTAACATTCATTAATGATTACTTCCAGAATACTTGGATCTACTTCATGAAGACCAAGGATGAGGCCTTCAATATGTTCCAAGATTTCAAGGCTCTCGTGGATAACTTGATAGGGAAGAATATAAAGGTTTTGAAGTCAGATAATGGAGGAGAGTTCCAAGGAATTTATTGATTTCTTCGTGGAGGTAGTGATAAAACGGGAGTGGATGGTTCCTTAAAACCCTCAACAAAACGGGGTTGTGGAAAGGAAGAGAAGGTCCATTTTGGAGGCAATGAAATAAATGATTCATGATCAAGATTTACCCATGTTCTTATTGGTGGAGGCATCCAACATGGAATTTTATGTTCATAATAGGAGTCCTCACTAGATATTGGAGGATAAGACTCCTGAGGAGGCATTCATATAAGTGAAGCCATAGGTCATTCAGTTGAGGATCTTTACTTGTCCAGTATACATCAATGTGTGCAAAGAGAAGAGGAAAAAGTTAGATCCTTATGGGACGAAGGGTATTTTTGTGGGATACAATGATACCTTGAAGGCCGACAGGATCTACATTCCAGGAAAATGTCAGATTGAGGTCAGTCGGGATGTTAATTTTGATGAGGAGTTAACCTTAAGGATGTCTAGATAGTCTTATATGGAGATTGATAGTGAGGATTAGGAGGCTCCAATGGTGTTCAATCTCCCACATATACAAAGAGTGTAACATGGTGTTCAATCTCTTATCTAAATGTGGTATATCTACTCTATTGAGTGAAATCAACTTCAAAACCTTCGTAGATAGATCCTTTTGCAGTTCTGGGTGTTTTAAATTCTAAAGGCCATAGTGTTGGATTTTCTACTCATGTAGCATAAGAAATTACATTAACAACTGGTCTACTCTCAAATGAAGGTTTATATTTGTTTTTCTTGGTTTATGTTGTCCTTGGTCAAATCTAATACATGTAGCAAGTACTTTATACAATAGGCAATTATAAATATTTAAAGGAATTTGATTAAATTTGCAATCAAGTGTTTTTGGTTCCATATAAAAAAATAGATAAATAGTGACGAAAAGGATTCCCATACCTACAAGTTTCCTCTCCTCTATGATCCAGATGGATCATACAAGTCAAAGTATAGGTGACTTCAATACAAAGGCTCAAAAATCAAAATGATCGAAAGTTTCTCGAACTAGGTTCATGTTGAAGATCTCGTTGTCGTGATCGTGGTGGTGCGAACGGTTCGTCAAACCGAGTCCATATGCGAAAGTTAGGAGCAGACAAATTTTGGGGTTGACTTGGGTGACTGGGCAGGCTTAAGGAGGCAGCATTTTTGACAAAATACGGCCACCGGATTCCGGCCAACCTGGGCCAGATTTTGGGCGAATTTGTGGCCTACTTAAATTGACTCCTTCGGTCAATTTTCCGATTTTTCAAAAATGACCATGGATTTATTTAAAAACAAAAAACAAAAAAAAATATATTTTTGGGGTGGCGGGCCACCAACCCCGTCACCCCCCCAACATCCAACGTATAAAACAAAAAAAAAAAAATTATGGGCCGACGGGCCATGACCCCCGTTGGCCCTCCCTCAACTGTGGCACATATATAGTGGGGTGGGCGGCCATGACCCCACCACCCCGGAGCCCACATAACTGCACCGTAATAATGGTGGGGGCGTGGGCTGTCAACCCCACCGCCCTCTCCACCTCCACCTTAAATACATAACGACCGGTGGGAAATGGGGAAGCGGGCCACCAGCATGGCAGACCCGCCACCCAAAAAATTAAACAATGCATTATGTTGTGTTAAATTGGGAGGGGCGGGATTTGATCCCTCGACCCCTCCTCAACTATTTTCTAAAGTTACCAATGCGCCCAACGGTCCTCCTTTGGACTATCCGCCCGCCAAATTATATTTAAACCGTCATTCATTTGAGCGCCCGGAGGCAGGCAGGAGTAGGCACGCATTTCTATGTAGGTGGAACCATGAGCAGTGCAGAGAGGGGGTCAAAACCATGATCTGAGCAATTTCTCCAAGGGGCCAGATTTTTTATTTGTCACTTTTCGACAAATTTTATATGGTTTCAGCATTTCTCGATGCCACGAACTCAACGATGTCGTTCGTTTCTCCATCAGAGATCTGAAATTTTTGGGCTTCTTCAATTTTGGAGGTATACGGTCATCATTTTTACTTTTGATGTACTTTCATTATTTTGCCATCTAATGAAAACAGGTCCTCCCCACTAATTCGAGCAGGGCCTGAAGACGTAGTCCCTCCTGGATGAACTCCGATATCAATCTTGTGTCTTCTATGTGTGACTTGCTATTCTTCTCTTCCTCTTATTTTATGCTCTTGTAATTTCATGGTTAAATGCAAGCTTACTATGTAATTATTTAATGTATCACAAGGAAAAGATTTTAGGGATCAAGTGGTATTGGAACTGGTCTTTGTAGATGTGAATTGCATGTTTGTATGCTAACAAGAAACAGGCTCTGAAGAGGCGTAGGGAAACTAAAGTCTTTTGATCCCAAAGCGGAGCGTGCACATCAAAGGAGAAGCATGGCAGATGAAGAGGCTCGTTATGAAGAGGATCTCAATTTCCGCAAAACCTTCTATATAACGGCAGAAAATGTCAGTCAATTGCTTTCAAGGCTGGAGAAAGCAGAAGGGAAAAAGGTAGAATAACAAGGTTCAGTGCATGGAAATGGTGGATAATAACCCCCTCCTTCTCCTTCCACAAGTGAAAGTTCTTCTTCCTCTCATCACAATCATCATAGAAATTCAAGGGGTGCATCTAAGAAAGCTTTCTTTAAATTAGATGTCAAATTTGATCTCCCCATGTATAATGGTGAAAGTAATGCAGAAAAGCTTGATAACTAGATTAGGTAGATTGAGATCTACTGCATGATTCAACATCGAAGAGGATGAGACAAAGATTCAGTTGGACTCTCTTTGGCTGAGTGGCACCGCTCTCGTTTGGTGGGAGAGAAAATTGTGAAGTAATGAGAGTGTGGGTAATCTTCTTTCTTCATGGCCTAGTTTCATTTCTGCATTAAAAGAACAATTTTATCCCTTGGGTTATAAGTAAAAAGCCTTAATGGATTGGCAATACTTAAGGCAAGGTAGAGGTCAGGATGTTCAGAGCTTTATAGAGGAGTTTAGAAAACAAGCACTTAATTTGGGCATTGCACTTGACTCACCTGAAGTAGTAACTAAGTATATTGGATCATTACATAGTTACTTTATACATTCATTATTATTGTTTGAACCTACTACCATTGACTCGGCCAGTGTAAAGGCCATTCATTTGGAAAATAGGGGAACACATGGACGAGATGACCAACCAAAGAGGACCGCAACAACCAAGAGAAGGGGAGAAAAGCCCTCTTATACACATTGTGAGAAAGAGGGGCATGATGAAGAAAATTGCTGGAAGTTTCACCCTGAGCTGAGACCTGAAAGGAATGACAGAAAGGGGAAGCAGAAGGCCACCACCACCGTGCAGCAAAACCAAGATTCTGAGTCAGAGGAAGATGAGAAGGTCACAGCTGCGGGATTTACACGAGGTAGGCCCATTGACTTGGGGTCTGATTCCAGTGATGAAACGAAGTTTGCAGCCCTTGGGATCGCGACAGGAGGACCCATAGATTTGGGGTCTGATTCCGGCAATGAATCAAGGATTTCAACAGACATAATGAAAAGGGCACTCCCCGCAGCAGGACTCCAAGAACTTGAGGAGATCAACCACCGCATCCAAGTAGAGAATGCTGAACTAAGAAGGCTTCTACAGGAGGCAAGGGAATAAAAAAAAATATTACTACGCCGGTTTCAAGCCAAGGATGAGGCCTTGGAAAAGTGGCAACATAGCTATCTGGAGGTAAAAAGTGATTCTTCGATTTCATATGATTTTCATGATGATGAATTTGCCACTTTTGAAAAACATACCACAGGGATTGGATCCAAACTATTGAAGAAGATGGGGTATTAGGGAAAGGGCCTCGGCATCAAAGGCCAAGGCATCGTAAACCCCATCGAAGTCGAGGAATTGCTGCGTCATGCAGGACTCGGATACACCAGAAAGGGAATGAGAGAAAGCCCCAATACAGGTACTAACCAACCAACAACCGACGATTAAACTCCTTCCTCATAGTCTAGCGATAGTGAGGTCTCCATGAACACTTATCGGAGGAAAACTAGGGGAAAGTGCCCCAAGGTAGCCTTGAAAGTTTGGAGGAAAAAGAATTGTTGTAGTCATTGACAATTTTTTTTTTTTTTTTTTTTTTTTTTTTTTTTTTTTTTTTTTTAAATCTTGTTGAAAGACATTTTCTCCTCAAGAAAATATTGTTGGGTTTTCTCCCATGGTTGGGTTTTCCAAGTAAAAAAAGTTGTGTTTATTGTGCATGGTTGTCTTTCTACGATCTTTACCATTTTCGTTGCATTTATTCTTGATATTTTATAAGTATAATTATTCAATGATAGAAGTGACATAAAAATGAAATTTGAAAATCATTAGGAAGTAATTATCATGCAAAAATTGTATTCTACTTCAATTGCTATAGAATTTCAACACGTTATCAAAGCTTTGTTGAAATATCATTCATTGAACAACCTGATATTTCAGTATTCATGTAGCTTGTACAAGATTCAGTTATCTGTAAAGATGGTGTCCAACCTAAGAGTAGAACTTAGGTTGGATGGTGCTACAAATTTTATATCTTGGAAGACTAGGATACTCCTCGTCTTGGAAGAAAATGATATTCATAGTTATGTGAAGAAAATTGTCTCAGAACCAAAAAATTCTGAGGAGAAAGTGGAGCATAAGAAGAATGAATCAAAGGCTAAGAGGATATGGATACATTCCATCAAGGACCACGTGATTCCACATGTTTTTGAGTTGAATATTGTTAAAGAGATGTATAGATTCCTTTGTGGGATTGTTCAAGAGTAAGAAAACTAGTAGCAAGTTAGCCTCGAGGCATCAGCTTCGTTGAATCATGATGTCTATATTAGATTCATTTTCCACTTATCACATGAGAGTATCCTAATTGAGAGATCAAATTAAAGCCATTGGAGATACTATTGATGACACGGAGCTTGTTACAGTGACTCTTAATGGATTTCCTTCTTTATGGGATCCATTTGTACAAGGTATTTTTGCATGGGATAAGATACCTAAGTTTGATCAACTTTGGAATGATTATGTACAAGAGGAGGTCATATTGTTGTCAAACAATAGCTTTCAGAGACCTCAGGCTAAAGAGAACCAAACCCTTGCAACTCATGCACGGAAAGGAAAAGGTAGAAGAAAATTTGATAAGAATAATATAGGTGGAAGATCAACTCTAGTTCAAGATCAGAAGAAGGATATTTCAAAGATAAAGTGCTTTAAATCTCATGCATTTGGACATTATGCCTCCCAATGTCCTCATAAGAAAAGGAAGGGAAATCAACATGCATCAATAGTCGATGTTGATGATGATAATGATGAGAATCTACCATAGAAGAAGATAAAGGAATATAAAATTGATGAGATTGCACATGATATTTGGGAGGAGTACTTCTTTGCCTCCACTCTTATAGGCACTATTACTGACAATAGTGAAATTTTTGTTAGTGGATAGTGGTGCTACTAGAAACATGATAGATTCACGAGATTCTCTCATAAATTTGATAGAGGGATTCATCAATGCAGGTGGAACTTGGAGATAATGTTAAGTATGAAGTGAGAGGAGTTGGGACAAAATCATTTCAGCTGGAGTTTATAGATTCTCTATACATGATAGATGTATTGTTTGCGCTAGGATTGAAGAAGAACATGCTCTATATTTCCGCATTGGAGGATAGAGGTTAAAGAGTTTCATTCATAAATAGTCAAGTTTGTGTATGGCCTAAGGGATCGAGCATAGACTTAGTAGGAGTGATTGGTGTTTGAGAGGGAGGACTATACAGATTGTTATGACGTCTAACTTAGGTAATAGTACATGACAATATTAGTTTATGTGAGTTATTGCAACATATATTTTCTCACCTACATTTTATGGCTTTTCCAACATTGAGGAGGATGCTTATAGGTCTTCTAGAGCTCCGGGAAGAGCATGAAGGTGTTTTCAAAGGTTGTGCACTTGACAAGAATTCTAAAGGATCTTTTTAGAGGAGTGATAGTAGATCCAAGGAGATCTAGGATCTAGTGTGTTCATATGTATGTGGACTGATGATAGTACCATGTTCGTATGGCTTCTTGTACTATGTAACATTCATTAATGATTACTTCCAGAATACTTGGATCTACTTCATGAAGACCAAGGATGAGGCCTTCAATATGTTCCAAGATTTCAAGGCTCTCGTGGATAACTTGATAGGGAAGAATATAAAGGTTTTGAAGTCAGATAATGGAGGAGAGTTCCAAGGACTTTATTGATTTCTTCGTGGAGGTAGTGATAAAACGGGAGTGGATGGTTCCTTAAAACCCTCAACAAAACGGGGTTGTGGAAAGGAAGAGAAGGTCCATTTTGGAGGCAATGAAATAAATGATTCATGATCAAGATTTACCCATGTTCTTATTGGTGGAGGCATCCAACATGGAATTTTATGTTCATAATAGGAGTCCTCACTAGATATTGGAGGATAAGACTCCTGAGGAGGCATTCATAGAAGTGAAGCCATAGGTCATTCAGTTGAGGATCTTTACTTGTCCAGTATACATCAATGTGTGCAAAGAGAAGAGGAAAAAGTTAGATCCTTATGGGACGAAGGGTATTTTTGTGGGATACAATGATACCTTGAAGGCCGACAGGATCTACATTCCAGGAAAATGTCAGATTGAGGTCAGTCGGGATGTTAATTTTGATGAGGAGTTAACCTTAAGGATGTCTAGATAGTCTTATATGGAGATTGATAGTGAGGATTAGGAGGCTCCAATGGATATGGGTGTAGGTCCCTCTATTCTTGTTGTTCATCCTTCAGACTATCAGGAGTTAATAGAGATAATAGAGCTAGTGGACCAACCTAGAGATGTTGTAGTGACTAGGAAGAGACTGACATGGTTTTGTGACACATTGCAAGGTGAAAATAGGCATGCACCTCCCCATGGAAATTTTAGGTAGAGAAAATTACCATATAGGTTCTCTAGCTATATGGAATTGATGAGCCACATCATTGATTCCAAGCCTTCCAATTGTGAGGAGGCAGTAAGTTTGGAAGGATGCCATGATGGAGGAGTATCAATCCATCATGAAGAATGCTGCATGGGAGATAGTTATAAGACCAGAAGGGAAGTCAGTAGTGAATTCCAAGTGTATCTATAAGATCAAGCATACAGTAGATGGTAGCATCGAGAAGTACAAAGTGAGGTTTGTAGTGATAGGGTTCTCCTAGAAAGAGAGAGAGGAATATGACAATACTTTTTCTCCAGTCGCCAAGTACACTTGCATTGGGACTATTATTTATCTCACTTTAGTTATGGATTGGAGGTTACATCAGATGGATGCAAAAACCACATTCCTCAATGGCATGATCAAGGAGAAAGTGAACATACAACAACCTCAAGGCTTTGTGATACATGGGAAGGATTCCCATGTATGCAGATTGAAAAAGTTTGGCACAAACTCAAGTAGGAACCCAGGCCATGGTATTCTAGGATTAATGGATGCTTAATGAGTTTGGGCTTCACCAAGAATGATGTAGATCATGACCTTTATTTCAAGGTAGTTGATGGTGATCCTTTGATCTTAGTGTTGTATGTTGATGACATGTTCTTTACTAGGGTAGAGAGGCTCATTGTTGGGTGTAGGAGGGAGTTTCCTTTGGAGTTAGAGATGAAGAATCTAGCTTGATGTATTATTTATTGGGATTGGAGGTGTGGAAGAGATCAGATGATATCTTCTTTGGAAATAGGAAGTACACAATTCATATTTTGAGAAGATCCATTATGATGGACTGCAAGTCCATGGCTACACCTATGGTGACCAATCTGAAGAAGCTGAGTGATTCCACTTCAGATTTAAATTTGGTTGATCCAACTATGTACATGTAGTTAATTGGATCCTTGATGTACTTGATTAATACCATGCCATATATTTTCTTTGTAGTGAACACCCTAAGCCAATATATGTTTGACTTGAGGCATATACATTGGGATTCAATGAAGCATGTGTTAAGGTATTTGCATGGTACAATTGGATATGGTACGAGATATTTATTAGGTGGTGAAGTGAGGCTACAAGGATATGCTGATTTTGATTGGGCCGAGAGTGTCGTGGACAAAAAGAGCACCTCATGGTGTTTCTTCAACTTAGAATTAACTATAATATCATGATTTAGCAAGAAGCAGACTTTTTTCACACTTAGTACAGTAGAAGCGAATTATATCACAACTGATGCCACAAGTTAGGAATTAGTGTGGCTTCAAAATTTGTTCGTAGGGCTATTTGATCAAGAGCTAGAGACAACCTTAATATATTGTGATAATCAAAGTTGTGTCAAGCTTTCAAAGAATCTAGTATTTCATAATAAGTCGAACCACATTGAGATCATATATCACTTCATCTAAGACATGGTGTAGAAGGGAGTAGTGAAGCTCCAATACATATCCACAAACAAGATGATTGCAGACATTATCACAAAGCCTTTATCTACGAGGGATTTTGTATACTTACTGAGAAAAGCTTGGTGTGATGCAAAATGTCTCCCTCCCTGAGAGGGAGTGTTTATTTTTTTGAAACAGCTCGCAAACATTCTCCCACGGGGTCACACTGATTTGACAAGTTAGGGAATGATACATTTACTCATTGGGTCGAGTAACTGGCCCTAGGGTAAACATTTCCCATGGGGTCATGCTAATTTGACTAGGATAGAATGCTACATTCACCTATGGGGTCATGTTGATTTCGGTAGGGTGAATGGCCCATAATTCTCACATCATGCTTTAGTATGGAGTGATCTATTTTTTATAGGGTGGGTTTGAATTGTTTATTGATTAGGTATTTTCACCCAACAATGAGGTAAATAATTCTAGTCTAATGATTGAGTTGTGATGTAGGCTCCATTAGTGAAGGTTTTTCTAGGGATGAGGTGCTTCTTGATGGGTCTCCACTCAACATTAGAGATTTATATAAATAGACAAGCATGTGAGCGACAAATCATCAACATAGCAAGCTCATATAATATTTTCTAGTGGAAGAGAAATTCGACCAATGAGAAATCTAATCATGGGGATCATCTTTATTATCTATATCATTTTGTTGGAGATCATATTAGAGGTTGATTTTGACCAAGGTTTTGACCAATATTTGTTTGAACAAGTTGACCAAGCTGTTTGACTGAGTTTTGGAGGCCACATGTGTAGGTTTGACCACAGTCCTTGATCATAGCTACATGTGTGGATTTGACCACAAGCCGAGTTGATTGTTTACCCATTGATTGCAAACCTTTGATCATAGGGCCAATTTTGACTAAGCCAAAGTTTGATCGCAAAATTTACTTTTGATGATTTTGACCAGTGTTGACTTCCATCTATTTGACTAGGTTTGACTAGTGGTTTGAATTGAGATATTGGCATAAATTTCTAGAAAAAGCTTCTAATTTGTAAACCTTGTTGAAATAAAGTGTCTTCTCAAGAAAATACTGTTGGGATTTCTCCCAAGGTTGGGTTTCCCAGGTGAATAAAACTAGTTTCTATTGTGTATATATGATTATTCAATGATAGAAGTGACATAAAAATACTATTTGAAAATAATTAAGAAGTAATTATCAGGTAGAAAAATATATTTTTGTGCACTTCCTATAGGATTTCAACACTTCGTTGGTAAATGATGACTTGTTGAACTTGTCCTTTTGTTCAATTAATTTTTTTTCATGTCTAGCATCCTCAACTATTTTAGGGTTTCATAGCTTTATTTCACTATAAATGTAACCCTTCAATCCACAAATGTACTTTTTTAGTAATTATTTATCCAAAATCTATTTTTCTTGTTGAAACAACTTCTCATTCATGGATGTAGTATTTCACATTTCCCTTTTGTTTACGCTAAACAAATTTATTGTACAAACCATCATCTTCCTTGTCATGGAACCTTTTTAATAGTAAGTTGAGAATATTTTCCAATGAAAAGAACAAGCATCACATTTTCTAGTCCACCATAGAAACCAATCATAAGCTTCCTCTTCAAAATTACTATAGGGCATCATTATTTTATGTCTTTCACCTAATTGGTGGTTCGATTAAAACATTCCTTTCATTTTATTGGCCCAGATGACTACTCCCCTAAGGTATTTACCATCATATATTGGTAATTCTTGTTCTATTCATTGATAACCTCTATCTAGGACTCTTGTGTTATATCCACTACATGAAAAGATCACTTCATGTTCCTCTTAATGTTCTTTCTCACTTGTACTTGTGATTGTGGACTTGACGTTGGTTTTTGATAGGTTAAGTGTTATGTAATTAGTGTATCTACCCTCTCAATTAATTGGTCACTTATTCTTCCTCTAAAGTTAAGCATCCCTGACATTTTTTTCTTGTTGTTATTTCACATTCTTAGTGTGGTTTCCCATCGATTCTCGACATCTTCTATTAAATTGTCAATTCTATCTACTTTTTTTTAATTAATTTATTGATTTTATCAATTAACTATTTTTGTCCTTCCCCTTATTTTGTCCAAGTATATTCAACACTGTTGAGACAACATCTTATGATGTTAACACTATCTCTACGTTAGTTGACTTCAATATTTAATTTATCATTCCTAACCATCTCGGGGTTGGTCATTTTCAATGTGGACCCCACTTCCTCTACCCTTTTTAATTTAGAAATGAGTTTATTGATACAATTGATAGGATGAATAATAATGATGAATATTACAATGAGGTCCCTATTATGAATACTTAGATGGCATGCCTTTTCATTAATGGATGTGTTTTTTTTATAAGACATGTCTGTCACTAACTAGTTAACTAGCATTTATTATGTTTATAACAATAGGGCAATTACTTGATCTACACAAGAATGATAGTTGGCCTCATTCAGATGGAAAAAACAACCAATTTAGATCCATAGGCTCAATAACAGTGGGATCAAGGCTCCTTACAAAATGAAGACTTCAAAAATATCATATTTAGAGATCCAAATGGTATGAAACCCTAGATTAGGGCTTATATCTCTAGAACCCCTAGAGAAACCCTAGAAAACATTATCCAAGAAAATTAAGGGAATTTTGAGACGTCAAATGGGTCTCAAAACAAAAAATGTATCATCAAAATCAACTTTACAATAACCATTCACATTTTAGAATAAGACATTATCTCTTGGGAATGAGTTGGCATTGGTTGACTTAAAAATGTTCATTTGTTACATTACAAGTGGTAGATGAAATCTCATAGTTTTTTTTTTTTTTCCGAAGGTGGTAAAACCTATCAACTCAGGTGTCAAACCAACAGTGAGGACAGCCATCTCTGGCTGCTATCCGCGAATGCTGGGTTGACTCATCACTGTTAAATAGGAAAACCACGCCACCTGGCATAACCCTGCTGGTGGTCCGTAATCGGGAGCAGGCTCTCACTCCTGCCAGATGCCTCTGGGTCTTGGGCCGTTAACCTGTTTCCTTACGTCCGAGGAAGACGAGCTCTTAGCCAAGCAGAAGCAGTTTTACGGCATACTCCAGGCCGAGATGAAATCTCATAGTTAAATATAATAGTGCTTTTAAAAAGTTACTCATAAATTAATTTTAAATATGTAATAAATACAACTCGTAAAATAAAATATTTTACTTTTAAACACATACAAAATAAAGTACTCATAACACTCCAATTCAAAATTCAAATAATAAAATATAATATACCACTTCAGGTAAAACATAAATTATATATATATTCCCAAGAAAAAATTCTTAATTTTTATGAGTGAGAATAAAAAATGGGGTCTAAAAGTGGCTGGAATCCGGGCAAAACAATTCAAAAAATCTAAAACCTCTAAGACACCTAAAATTATAAAGTTTCAAGGAAAAAAGCATAATTATTAGACTACGACATACAGAATGGATGTAACATCTGTCATTTAAAATATCATATAATATATTATACTATATTTATTTTAAAATTAAAAGGATTTTACCTTTAAATGTATACAAAATAAATTACTTATTTATTTTAATTCAAAACTTAAATAATAAAATATAATATACCATTTTATATCAAACGCAAATGTGTATTTTATTTTCTTATATTTTATAATATAACATAGTTTAATTAAAGTGTAACCTAATATATATTATATTATTTTTATTTTAATGTAATTGTTAAATTCTATTATAATATTTTTTAATATTGTGAATTAAATATTGTGTAATATAAAACTATCTTAGATTTATCTTAATTCTAGATCTAGGAATTAAATCTCTTCTTACTCTAAAAGAAGTTTGTATCTTAAGAGATTTGATCCCTCTTGGCACTTCGTAGATCTAGATTTAAGATGGATAGGTCGGTTTAATTCCCCCCTTGAAATAAGTTATATTCCACATAAATACCATGGGTCAATGTTGTAGGTTCTCAATACCATGTGTCAGTACCATGGGTCATTTTTTTTTTATATTATTTTATTTTAAAAAAGTTATTTTTATTTGGGGTAGTCTATTATAGAAGAAATAGTCCTTTTCACTCGAATCCAGTGAAACAATTTCAAGAAAGAATGTAAATTTTTATTGTTTAAAATGCATTTTTGAATGCATAAATAGATTCAACACCCTAGAAAACCCCCTGGAGCACTCGAAATCTATAGATTAAACAACTTAAACTAGAGTTTTTTTTAATCTCTGTCATGTTTGGTTACAATTAATCAGAAATTTTGTCGTGAAAAAATACCATTTTGTCTAGTCTATAAGTTAGACTATGCATTTTTATTCTATTATTTTTTAATATTTTTTTATTTTTATTTTGACTAAGTTAAAAGGTTTACATTGCATTACATTAATAAAAAAAAAATATTTTTTTATTTATTTTTTATTTTTTATTTTTATTTATTTATTTATTTTAAACATTACATTACAACATCTCTAACATACTGGGCTAGAGACGTCTCTCAACCCAATTAATATATAGTATAATATATTATAAATTATTATATTGAAATAAATTCTATATAATTATATTAAATAATATTTATATATTAGATTTATATATAGTATTTTAATTATATATTATTATATGAATTTCAATTATATAGAATATTAAGTGATTTTTATTTTAATTAAGTAATTATGAATTTATATTTTATTCCTAGTTTTAATTGTTAAAAGATTGTTTAAGGATAATGGATTTTTAAAGTTCACTTTTATTTGTAGGCATGTTTTTTTATTTTTAGTCACATTAATCAAATTTGTTTTATTATTTTTATAATTTTTTTGTAAGCTTTGTCAAAATATTTTTATTAGCAAAAAAGATTACATCCAGCACTAAAGATTTTCTGAGTCACCCAAAAATAGTCTTATGAGGCCGAGACTTCATCTAGATATACCATATAATATTAAGGAGACATAAGTCCAGTAAGTTGTTTACTAACATGAATATATTTGACAAACCACGTAAAAGACCATGAATTTTAACAACATTTCAGCCCTTAGCAAAAAAACAAAACCAATGTAGACCAACAAACATCCAAAAGGCAGTTGACTTGAAACAGGAACATAGAGATTGACCAAGAGACCACCGTAAGCATTTATCACCGCGACTGCTAGTAACCATCAGTCGTCATCTGAAGAGAAATAGGTGTTGCAGTGAGTCTAGCCACCTTAGTTTGAGATAATGACAAGAGATAGGGGTGAGGAATTCCCCTAAGGAGAGACGATTGGAGGAGCTATGTTGAGTGGTGGTGCATTGATAATGCCATGATTTTCTTTGAGCTCCTCTGATTCAATGTTGGAGTTCGAGACAAAAAATTTATCCACCCTTGAAATTCGGGTGGAAATATCATCAAGGTTGTAGCAGATATCCCTAAGGATTCACTTGATGTCCTCCTTCCCCTCAAACAATTTATAATTGTTGAATTTCTTATCCCTGAGGACCATACACATGAGAGTTTCCATTTTCTCGTGCACAATGATAGAATGTAGGAAATGAAGCTTGCGCTTCTGAAATTTACTTGAATGTGGAACCCACTTTAGAGAAACGCCTCCAGCTTTTGAGTCTGAGAAGTAAGCCTGATCCCCAATCTCCTTTGATTCAAGAAGGAGGATTTCCTTCCTAACCTTGGGAGGAACCATATAAAATAAATTAGCCACCGATTCCCATCCAAACAACAACGATAGTGGGAAGAGGAACTAGTTGCACCACCTCGACGCCTCGACATTCTCTGTTAGGGATCCATAAAGACCAAGGAAGTCGAGTTTGGTTGAGAGTAGAAAATTGGTTGGAGCATTTGTGAGGTAAAAGGAGATAGAAAAGGAAATACTATAGGTGTTGATTGTCCCCAAAGCCTGATACAATAATAGGTGACCAATAATAAAAAACCTAGCAAGAATGTCTATCAACCCACCATCGAAAAGCATTGTGGTTAGAAAACATATGGGAAGTGGGGAGAGTAGCACCACATCGTCAAACTAAACCCCTAGTTGAAATCCAATTGTAAAGACCAAAAAGGAGGGAGAGGGCATAATAAGAGTTGCAAGGGTAATTGGCCACAGAGGTTACAATTTTGATCTCAGATAAAGGGAATTGACAATAACACAACTGGAAAATCCCCATGAAAGATAGGAAAATGAACCCAATAGGATGCTTTCAGAACCAAATAGAGAGAGTGCTTAGGTACCACAACCCACATACAAGAACTGAGTAGCTGAAAGAAATCCATGTTTGGTCAAATCTCTGATTCAAGCAATGCAGTAGAGAGCACTACCACTAGCTCAAAAGTGGGTGCAGTTCCTATATGGTGAAGGAATAATAATAAAAAAAATATCCCTACTTAATGTTCCAACACTGTGGAAACACAACCAATTTTATAAAAATAAGAAACAAGGAATGAGAGTATCCCAATACTGAAAAAGAGCATAAAGCTATCCCTTTTCGGGGATGAAATATACTCGATGCAAAGGTCAATGACAAGCTCGTAGCAATATAACTTGTATGCCACCCCACGTATAATTGCAAGGTTGCTACCCTTGTGGGCTAAGTAAACTTTGTGTGATGCCTATGGGTTGATAGGTGTGAGAATTGGCATGCCCCCCAACAAGCGTCATCTCCTCCTCCATTCGCTTCATCTGTATGGTAATCATGTGGTGATCGCTCTTTGCAGACATCTTAAATGACACCCCCATCGGGGATTATTATTTTTACATTTAGACAACTTTTCAATGTAATGTAATCATAGATGCATCAATTTTAGTGTAAAAGATAAGTTATAAATATATTTACCTCACAAAATTATTGACTCATAATATTTTATTATATCACTTAGAAGACATATTTAGACCTCAAAATTCTCCTAGTGCTAGCTTAATATTATAACAATGATAACACTATCCAATAGTTTTTGGTTTAACAATAAGAATTGAGAGAGTAAGGTTCACACCTACTTTGACACCATCATGAGATTGTTGGTCCTCAAATTGTCTCTAGAAACCAAGACAATGTCAAGGCATTCACTAAAGATCAGTTGACCTTCCCGCTTTAGGCCCAAAAATGACTCCTTTTGACCAGAGGGGGTATCTCTTCAAAATTCATTTTAACAAAATAGAATAGAGTTCATGTAATGATATAATAATTAATGATGTAAGCCATAATTTATGCACAACAAGAAATAAAGTATTTTGGCAAAGAAAATCAATGTATGAACTTAAAAACTTTAACATTGTTCATCAATAATTTTAATGAAAAACCCGGATGCGGGTGACACATTAGGATTTTAATGAACACATTAAAGGATGGCGGTGAGGTGTGGGACACTTGGCTGATGGCGCCCCTCCCCATACCACCCTGAAGCGCCTTCATGACACTCTGCAGGCAACATTCAATGCAGGTCTGAAGCAAAAAAAAGTCATTTATTGTCTAGATATGGAGGTACCTCAGTTCATTATTTCTCCGTCTCCCCTACTCCACTGCAACTGCCCACCTCATGCCTATGATCCCAACTCTCGCACTGTAACCGGGTGTCGCTGCTGGTTAATCTGCTGCGTGGATTTTGGAAATGGGTTTCACCATTCCCATTCTGGTCTCTACATTCTAACCTCTGCTCAGAACGACCCTACTCCCCCTCACAATCCCTCTGTTAGAGCTTCCTCTGTCATCGTTCCTTCGGTCACTGCCCCCTCTGAGCACTCAGCCAGTGATATCAGCATGGTTAGACATCGTATGAGAAGTCGCAGGGGCAGAACTCGGGGTGGCAGTTCTCGCCCTCCGACTGAGCCGCTCCCTGAGCCCGCAGCCTCCTCTCCTTCCCTTGAACTGCATCATCCTCCTCAACATGGGGCGGGTAGATATCCAAGCACAAGAAGTGGGCGGGGTCATGCTCGGTCTTCAGGTGCCGTTCATGGTGATTTTGATGTCCACTCAGCCAATTTTCCTTTGCCCCTTCATCCCGCTCCCCACTCAACCCAATTCAGGTTCTGTAGCTCCCTGAACAGGCCTGTTATCACCGCTACTATTTCCATTCTCTTCACTGAAGACAATGCTCAGACTGCCTCTCAGGTAGACAATTCCAACTTGCAGCAAGAGGTCGCCCCCATATGCAGTAATGGCAGAGAAACTGGGAAGAATGTGATGGACGAAGGCTTCTTCACTCTGCATGGCAGGAACCTCGGTGGCAATCAACATGGTGAAGAGGGTAGCTCTGTAGCCACGCGCCTCTCAGGTGGTACTGGTCACGATGGGTCTGCTTTGCATGAAGCAGCTGGCAGGCTTGGCAACGACCATCCAACGGATGAGACTCATGGCGGAGGTGGGGAGCCACATGGAAGCGTGTTGAGGGACGAGGCAGATGATTGGGCATGCCCAATCATCGAGGAACCCATCCTGGATGACTTCAACTAGGTCGACGTGGCTTCCAGGTGTCTGGACGTGGTGGCCAGGGATATGGACGTGGCTGTCAGGAGTTCAGACGTGGCTGCCTGGTGTTAGGACATGGCTACCAAGTGTCTTCTGTCTGGTATTTTTGTTTTTGTTAGCTTTAGCTGGAATCTGGTCTCCTATCTGGACATTATGTCATGACATTACCTCACTGTTTCTTTTGTGGATTATGGTCTTAAGAACTGATACTTTTTGGTTTTTTTGCTTTCTGTGGACTAGTTTCCCCAATGTTGGGGCAATCCAGATTTTGTTGAAACTCTATGTTAAACTTGGTTGAGGCTTTGTCCTCTCTGTAATTTTCTGTATATATTAATAGATTATTTTTACTTAGGAAAAAAATAATAATAATAATGAAAACCAAAATTTTCCTAGTTTTACCAATTGACTGATTTATAATCATTCTACAAACGTAATTATCAAGGCATTACCTAGTACCACGATAATCATCACAACAACGTATGGACATGATTGATTAAAAAATATATATAAATATAAAACAACAAAAAAATTAAGAGTTAACCGAAAAGAAACACGATACCTTCAAGTACATAAGATATAATTAATCAAGTAGAAACTGAAACATAGCATAACATGTATCAAATTTGCCATGAGATATTTACTCTTTATAAATAAGAGTTTCCAAATTATTCATTCAAATACTTATATTTGAAAGCATGAAACTAGAAATAAATGATTGAAAACCAAGCCAATCAAGCATGTCGAATCTGCAACGAAATTTAATTGTACCATCTACTAACAAATCAAATGAAAATACTAATGGTTTTTACAACCATCATTCTCAAAAGCCAAGAAAAATAGAATCCATACTATTATGATGAAACACGCTATCTACCCACGTCTGATGTCTTACTTCAAAAGTAAGATTTCGTACAAATATTTTTTGGCCTCGCTATCTACCCACCCATGTGCCTTATAAAGCACTTCAAAGAGTAACTACTTCCCCAACCATAATTATAACTATGTGTGAAAAACATTTCACATGTAAAGCTTTTTTACATTGACTTTTTATCTTCGTGGAGTTGCTTTTTGCTTGGTCGATAGCTTTGACACTTTTTCTTTACCGTTTGTTGATGTATTGCTCTTGAGTTGATAAATGGAGTGATTGATTTCCTTATTTGGTTAGAAAAATGTAACATAATATTCTACATCTTTGACCACCTCTTCAATCACTAATTGCAACAAAATACTACCTTTGTTCCTTGTTCTAATTGTGAAGGTAGTTTTTGAGATGTTTTTTAAATTTTAACTATATTTTCCCATTCAATAGGAAAAATCAACGATTGTTTTTACATTTTAGATAAGCTACTTCAAGCCTATATTTTTAACTGATAAGGCACCAGAGTTGATGTGTCAACTTATTCAATAATACAAGTACCTTAATTTTTTTGCAACCATTGTTTCACTTAAAAATGAGTCTTCCTGTGATTCTAGGATGAATTATTGACCTTCCTAGAATATTTTCAGTGGATTTGTAAATTGTTCATCTAACACTAACCAGCGAAATTGTGTCCAGAAGGTGGGTAGACCAAATCGTTATATATACCCCCACACTGTCCTGAATTCCTCTATTTATTTCATGGTTTAAATTATTTCATTCTCCATGTCATCCATCATATTCACTTTTATTTTATTAATAATATAGAAAAAATATATTCAAATCTTATGGGAATCCCTATGGTCTACAATAGTTAATCTAAGGTAGAATTTAACCATTGGATCGCTAAGTCTACTTCTAAAATTCTAATTTCAATAGTGGGAGCTATCATTCTTTGTCTAATGTGGAATTAATTGTAACAATAGATTCACAATTTTGCATTAGTGTAATAAGCGGTTTATTTATTCAATTTTATCAGTTATCATTTCTCATATTTTCCTTTTTTCTCCAATTAAAGTATGCCTTCCCACTGTTTCTGATTTCACATGTTGAAAAATGCAGCAAGAAATTCTCAATTTCATTTTGCCTCAATTAAATTAATAAAATTTGAATTTCCACATCAGCAGACAACTTGGATGATGTTAACTTGTGTGACATGGCTTGTGTCACCCAGTTTACTCAGTAAATTCGAGTTGGAGGAGTTAGAATTTAGTTCTGCATGTGTGATTGCTAATTTGTAGCAATCAAGTAAGTTATCTCAAGTTGTTTTCAATTAAACTAGTTCCAACTTTTGGAGGAACTAGTGGAAGGTAAGTTAAGCAGTGGGACTTCATTCAAACTCGGTGATCATCTAGTTAAATGATAAATCAGCCCAAAATAGCTAGTGCATGGAGAGAATTCAAGTTACCCATTTGAGGTGGAGATTCCAATGAAATGTAACATCAGTTATAGACTAGTATTGAGTGTACAAGTGTTGCATGTAGTCAAATGATCAACATAAAGGAATTGCACAATTCAATTGGGAGAATTTCCTAAATAATAGGGGGTAATTCCTCAAGGAAAATAAATTACGTTCACGATGTGGAAAGCATTGACAAAATTGTTCGAGAATAGTAGTGACCACAGGAAGTTGGCGCTTAAGGATAAACTTTGAAGTATCAAGATGCATAAGAGTGACACAATTCCATAGTATCTGAGAAAGTTTACAAAGTTTCATGATGAACTTGGTAGGGTTGGTGTTAATTTCCCTGAATAAGACTTGGTAATCCTATCCCTTCTCGTCCTTCCCAAGAGTTGGCATAGTTATCAAGATTCAGTGAATGGGAGGGATAAACAACCGAATTGGGAGCGCTTATGGTCTAATTTGATACAGGAGGAAATAAGATGGAATATTAGAGATGGGACAACATCCAAAGAAGAGGAAGAGGACTTTTCTCTAGTCAGCAAAGGCATGGACGCCAAGGGAAAGAAATCCCAAGGTGAGGTTGAATCCAACCAAGAGGGTAAGAAGAAATATTTGTCAAAAATTAAATGCTTCAGATGTCATGAATTCGGGCACTATGCTACTAAGTGTCCACACAAAGTGTCTAGCAAGAAGGAGTCTGCAGTAGGAGTAGCAGGTGAAGCTTTGGTTTCATAATTTGAGCTAGATTTCACCCTTATTGCATGCATGGTCGACACTGTGATGGGGAGTGTGTGGTACTTGGATTTGGGTGCCTCGTTCCACATGACTGGGTGTAGAGAGCTTTTCAGGGACTTGGAGGAGAAAGATCTCCAAATGAATATTGAGTTTGGAGACAACGGGAAGGCACAACATGACATGGATTGGTACAGTCACTTTTCAGAGGGAGTCAATATCCCCTCTCATACTTAAGGATGTAATGCTCGTTCCAGGGCTAAAAAGAAATCTCATCTTTGTTGCAATTTTGGAAGACCATGGTTATGATGTGATCTTCAATAAAGGAAAGGAATTCCTGAGACACATAGCCATGGGACAAGTGAAGCAAATCGGGTTTGAGTCAAGAACATGTATGCACTTGCGGTATAAGATTCATGCAAAACCTTGAGGAGCAAGGCAGAGATTAGAGATATGGTGGTTGAGAGGGATTAGGATATACCTATCAAAATGGAGCCTCAGAAGGAGCCTCAGGAAGTTGTGGAGCAACCACAAATGGAGAGGCAAAGAGGAGGTATAGTGGAGACATCCACTCAAGCAGATACCTCTAGTATGGGGAGAGTTCAAGTCAAGTGGGAAGAGGGAGAACATGCAACTATACCTCCAAGAGTGAGGTGGGGTTATGTAGATCCTTAGTCCAAGAGTTACAGAAATTTGGGTAGGGTCCATTGAGGCATTCTCCTCATGGATCATTACCTTGCTACAAGGGCCCATAGTATTTAGTAGTAGGAGGATCAATGTTAGTCAAATACTGAGTGCAAAGAAGTTTTGACTGTAGAGCAGGAGGCTTAGTAGTAGAGTCAACAGCAACAAAGTTTTCCCATAAGACAGTTGTAGACACAGTTGATTCAGTCTTTTTTTGGATGCTTCTCAATTGCAAATGTTACAGTGGTGGAAGCAACAGTCAGAGCTGTTGCATGAAGTATAGTCCACAAGTGTAGGACAGGGGTGGTGGATAATCCCTTTCTTTGTGTTGTGTTATCTTCCAGAGTCATCGCATACATATTTTTGGAATTGACGTTTCGAACCATCCTATGTGGTTCATCATCAGGGTAGATCCATGAGTGAAGAAGTTATGACTCAATAGTGTTAATAAATAAATGTGAGGGTTAGGATTGGAAATGAATGGCAGATGTCAAATTTTTGAAGGAGAGTGAATCAACTGATGATGATTTAATTCAGATTTAGTTTTAATTATATTTATTTTTTTAATAATGATTTTAGTTATAGTTTTAATTTATATCTAGCTTTTTTCTTTTTAAGAATGTTAATAATTAAAAAAATTTGTAAGTTAATCCATAAATTAATTGCTAATAAATTTTATTTATTGACACTTATATTTAATAGGATGTTTAAATTTATTTTATTTTATTTTAATGAATGATAATTAATACCTAATATTTATTAATCATTATAAACTAAACCAATTTATTTCTAAATTAATTTAATTATAAGATGGAAATTAAAACTAAATTTAATGTTTGATTTTTCAAAGTATTAATGTTTATAAACTTTAATTAATTTGACCTTGCTTCTCATTCATACAGTTGACCTTGCCCCAACTATCATTATGTACTCTTGCAACATCCTTTTTCGAGTAGCCAAAAATAATATGCTAACCAGACAACCAAACCATAAATGAAATAGACTTACCTCACCATGGTTACCTTCTCATACCAACAACATCCGTGTTGACCATCTCCACTTGATACTTCCTTCATGCATCATAGCACCCAAGGATCAAAATTGATTACCAAGTTACAACTTTTCTTTCTGAGATTATACTAGATGCTAATCAATATCAAATACATATTCTAGAGAAAGTCCCAATCTTCTATACATTCTTAAGTAAGTCACATTCTATTATTTTCCATAATCATTAGTACTTAAGCATATCTTTATAACCAATTTTATTTCATAAGATTCTTGCACATATGAATCTTATCTAAACTTAACTATGCTTTCGTCCAATCATATAGTTATTCATATAATTCATAAAAGGTTTATATCCTGACCCATTTCAATCCTTCATCCCTTTTTACCAACATGATTCTACATTACATAGAATACACACTATTCCTATCATGATGCCTTTCCCAAGGATATTCAAATGATGGTCCTTCTCGGATCTTGGTGATCCATTTCAACAAGATGACAACCTCTGACATAAAGTTAGATAATATTTGGATCAACAATATGCAAAATTATCTAACATTCTAGTGATCTCTACTAAGCAACTTAATCATGTAAATTCCAGACGTGCTATTATCATATGCTTCTATCCTGTGATTCTTATGCAAAACATATCATCTGAAAGAAAACCAACATTCATAAATAACTTAGAAGTTAGTGAACCTTATTTCAATAGTAAAGATCCTTCACTTCTTCCTTCTTTTCCTTCTTCTCAAGTTCTCCCACTACTTTGGCTACATGAGCTTCACTCTTATCCTTTCTCTTGTTGTTTTGTTGATTTGGACAATCCCTCTTGTAATGTCCAAACTCGTATCACTTGAAACATTGCATCTATGACATATCTTTATTATTGGACTTTCCAAAGTTCCCCTTCTTCATCTTCTTGACTCGGGCTAGAAAGGCTTGAGACTACTCATCTGACCCAATGTCATCTTTGACCTTGATCTTTGATACTTCCTATATGCATTGTGCCCAAAACTCATCAAAGGGAGATGAATCCTTCTTGGAGCAGACATTTGTTGCAAAGTTCCTCCATTATGGTGGAAATTCATTCAGAACACATATGGTTACCTCAGAATTAGTAATGGGTTCCCAAGTCATTGCAAATGGTATCTTAGCTAAGAGACTCTCATGAGGAAGGATGCCATATCTTCATCCTTCAATTTCTTCGTTATATATAGTTTGTTTCGTAATGAAATCTTTGGACTTGTTGTACTTATAGAGTACAAATTCATTATCTTATCATACATGGCCTTGGAAGTCTTTAGATTTGCAACAAATGGAACAATAAAATCCTTAATTGATTCAACTAGGAAGAGCCTTTGATTAACAATTTAGTAGGGATTGATGATACTCACTTAAGGAATATTAATTTGGATGAACTTAGAAGTAAAAACGAAGTTGATTTTTTTTTCCCTATGGAAAAAACGTAATTTTCATTGACATATAAAAACTACATACTATATATGCATGAGCATATGCTGTATGAGGCAGTGCCTGTCAGTTTCAAAAAGAAATCCAAAAACTTTGATGCCTTTATTCCATGCAGGGAGGCATCCATTTCTGAAATCATCAACATATTGTTGTTGTCAAAAAAGAAGAGTAGCATAGAATGGTTGGTAGTTATATAATCTGTCCATAGTTCTTGCTGAAAAAACTGAAATATAAATAAAACATATGGATATTTACAAGTGGTAAACAAAAAAACCATGATCTAAGCTCCCTGAGAGCTTGTTGTAGCATCTATGTCCATAAAGGGCCGGTGGTAGTATTGGTAGAAATTTCCCTCTCTGTGTTCCTGGATCATCCAAGTGCCGGATGGCCTGTGCGCAACTTCTTTGGATAATCTATCAGCATCTGCATTTCACTCCCTAAAAATGTGATGACATGTAAATGAGTCAAAAGCAGTAATAAGACGGTGGGCCTCTTCCAGAATGTGTAACAGAGTGTATGCTGAGCATCTAGATTTTTTGTTTATCCAATCACAAACTATTTTTGAGTCACCAAAGAGTTGAAGGTCTCGGCATTGGATTTGTAAAGCATGTTGGATGAGGAATTTTGCAGAGGATAGTTCTGCAAAATTATTAGTACCTCCCCCTAAACCCATCTGTATGTGGAGGGAATGAGAGACAGAGAGGTTTAGTATGGCTCCTCCCCTGCATCCGTCCTCTTGGGTAAACCCATCAAAATAAGCCCATGGCTTTGAATGGTCTATGGATTCGGGAATGATGGTTCTAGTTCGGGATTTTTCCTCATCATCAGGTATGATGGAATAGTCAGATATGATACGAGAAGTAATGGAGGGCCAGTGCGGTAGGGAGTTTTGGAAGATGAGGTTGTTTCGGGCTATCCACAGTCCCCAACAAATAAGTAAAGGCAGATTTCTGAGTTTTTGTGGGCAGGCGCTTGTCCACCAATTCGACCAAGCTTCCTTTACAGAAGCGCCTTGCCACCTTGTCGGGAAAGAAATCACTGATGAGATCGAAAGCCAAAGTTCTCGGGCAGCCAAACATTCAATAAAAAGATGAGTGGCAGATTCATTGTTGCATTTACATAGGTGACACCAGAAGGGGCCATGATGAGCTTGCTTAAGCAGGTTATCTCCAGTGGGGATTTTGTTCTTTAGAATGGTCCACATGAGAAGTTTTCTCTTGGGGGGGGATTTTAGCTTCCATAGATGCTTCCACCATGATTCTAGGACTTGTGGGCGACGATCATCAGCTAGTACTAGATATCCCTCCTTTGGTGTGTATCTTCCTACTTTTGAGAGTGCCCAGACAACTTCATTTTCATCCTCACCAATCCTGATATGTGCCTCAATGAGGGCCCTGATGAAGGTATTCCATTGTTGAGTCCATTGATTGGGAATGTTTAATCTCTGGGCCGATTTCCAGGCTTGCTAAAAAGGGTTGGAGTGCTCCACGTCTACTATATGACCAATATGGGTAATGTTTTTGTCCCTAAGGAAAGATTGGAGGTCATCTGGAAACCTATGTAAGTTTCCGCATCCAATCCAAGGATCCCGACCAATCCTTACTTTCATTCTGGGCAGAATTTTCCATGTAATGCCGTCCCTGATGATGTTCAGTGAATTTGTTACCGCTTTCCATATAATGGAGACCCTTGATTGTAATCTTTGCGGTTGACTTATCCAATCCATCAGATTTGAGGGGGAAATATATTTTGAATAGGCCACCCTGGTCCATAAGCTGTTTGTTGTAAGAAGATACCATCCTAGTTTTGTCGCCAAAGCTGAGGAGAAGTCTTCTAATTTCTTAATGCCCCATCCACCCCATTTCTTGGGCAAAGTTAGGGCCTCCCACTTTACCCATGCGAAGATTCTTCCTATTTGTTTTCCTTTCCAAAGGAATCTACAGCATAAAGCCTGAATTATGGATAGAATACCCCTAGGGATCCAAGCCAGTGACATCCAGTAAACCGGGGTGGCCTCTAGGACAGCTTTAATGAGAGTGAGTCTGCCTGCCCTAGAAAGGTATTTGTGGTACCAAATGTTTAGTCTTTTCTCCATTTTGGAGATTAGCCAGGTCCAATCTGCAATCTTGTACCCCAGAGGTTTCAACTTGTAGCCTAGATATCTAAGACCATCCTCCAGCCTGAGAAGAGTGTATTGGAATCTTTGCAGTGCATAATGGATTTCATGGGGGGGACATCCAGTCTCTGTGAGGGTCGACTTGTTGCAATTGAAAATCATACCCATGGCTGTTTGGAATAATGCAATTGTGTTCCTCATGTTTGTTAAGTCTCCAATGCTTCCATTGAGGAAAAGAAGAACATCGTCCACAAATAATAGATGTGTCAAGATGCAATCATCTGTGATTTTTATTCCCTTTAGTCTGCCTCTTCTGAATTCTTCTTTAACCAACCTGCTAAGACCTTCCATTATCAGTAGGAATAGCAAAGGGGATAGGAGGCACCCCTGTCAAAGATCTCCTTTAGAATAAAAAAAGGGGAAGTTGCCCCATTGATCAGCACACTGAAAGGTATGTTAGTGATGCAGCTCATGATCCATTTTATGAAATCAAAGGGGAATCCTAGGTGGGTTAAGAGCATTCTAATATATAACCAGTTTTCTCTATCAAAAGCTTTTGAGAGGTCTACCTTTAGGATCATACCTTTTATTTTCTTGGAGTGTAGAGAGTGTAGAACCTCCTGGGCAGTTCCCACTACTTCATGAATTTTTCGTTCTTGTAGAATGGTAAATTGCTCTGGCGAAATGTACTTGGATAAAATGGGCTGCATCCGGTTTGCAATTATCTTTCCATGATCTTATAAATGCAGTTACATAAAGATATATGTTTGTAGTCATCAAATGTGGAAGGGTTGTCGGATTTTGGAATGAGGGCAATGAAAGTGGAGGTGAAGGGTTCAAGAATCTTTCCACTAGTTCTGGAGTGTTCAATGACTTTTAGAAGGTCCTCCCCCAGAGTATCAAAAAAATCGAAGTAAAACTCGATCGCCTAGCCATCCAGTCCTAGGCTCTTATCCTTATTAAACCATTTGATCGTGGCTTCTAATTCCCCCATAGTAATCTCCTTTGTCAGTTCCATGCTTGCCTCCTGATCCACAAATCGAGGGAATAGTTGGGCTACTTGTATAGTTTTTGCTATATTAGCATCCGGGGGGGCCTGTAGGTCTATTTAAAGTGTGAGTTTAAGGAAGCCAACTGAGGGAAAGTATTGATAGTGTAGCCTTGCTCGTTCGAGAGTTGCCAGATGGTGTTGATGGTTTTCCTGCCATTTGCAAACTTGTGATAGAACTTTGTGTTGTCATCACCCTCGAGCAGCTAGGTCAACCTACTTCTCAGTCACCAAACTTTCTCAGAACCCTTAAGAATTTTCCTTCTGGTCGTATATAGCTCCGTGAGTCTATTTCTCTGATCATTCACTCTGTATGCCCCTACCAAGTATTTTTCAATCTCAGTGATTTCCTTCTCGGCATTCAATATAGATTAATCATCTTTTATTCTCTTGTTGTGTGCCCAAGATTTTGATAGTTTCTTTAGATCCAGGAGGTTGTGAGCGAAACCCTCTGATATGTTCCCACCCACAACGGGGGGATGCACTCTCCAGTATTCCTTGATCATTTGATTATAAGTGGGGTCTTTTAGCCCAGAGGAGCTGAACTTGTAAGGTCCCTTGGGCTTTCAAGGACCCATCCCAATCCCATCCATTGTCTGTGGAGAAGACCCAAGGTCAAAAGTCCTTCCTTAATAAGGAAACGATCAAGTCTTCGAGCAAGACAGTCCTCTCCGGCCCTATTGTTCCTCCAGGTGTGCTTCAGCTTGGCAGAGGGGGTGTCTGATAGATTATGGGAGTCCATCAGATTCTCAAAAAAGGCAGATAAGGGGTCCTATTATGCATGATGCCCCCATGACTCAGAGTGTCCTATGGAGAAGTTTAAGTCCCCTCCCATAATTAATAATCATTCTGAAAAACTTCTAAACCAAGGAAATGGTCCCAGAAGGCAGGCCTTTGTTGGCAAGGCCCATAAACATTAATGACTCGAAACTCCAAGCCCAAATTAGTTGAGAAGAGGTCTGCCCCTATGTGCCTGAGACCTCCCCAATAGTTACATATATTTAAGGTACGTGAGTTGTATCCCAGGACAAGGCCTCCTGATCTTCCATTAGCATCTATTCCTATGAATTTCCATCTAGGGAACATGGCCTTGAGGAGATGAGTAATGGTGTCAACAGGACCCAGAGTTTCTTGGAGAAGGATGATATCAACGAAAGAGGTATGAAACAGTCCGCGGAGGGCAAGTTTTTTTCGGGTCTAGCCAACCCTCTGCAATTGAAGGAGGAAATCTTCATGAGGGGGGGTCAGATGAGGGGTTCAAAGCTCTAAGTTCCCTCTGAATGGTTGATTGCTTTCCCAAGGCAATTTCGCCTCTGGCTCGAATTTGAGCCTTTGAGAGAGAGGAGGGTCAACCCCGTGGAAGCTTGGGAGGAAAGGGGGTTAAAGAGGGATCAAGGCTGATATAATCTCGGGTTATTATCTTCTGCTTAGCCTTTGATCGGGTTTGGTACTAAGGGGAAGGAGGACCAGCTATAGGAAAATGAATGAATTTGGGGGGGAAGGGGGTGTTGGGATCGCTCCAGAGGAGGTGAGAAATGATGAGGGAGAGGGAATGACTAGAGGGGATTGTGAGGGAGGGTTTACAATTTCCTTTAAAGAACAATCTACCAAAAAATCATTTAATCCATCAATATCATGATTACAAGAGGGAGTAGGAGAGATTGGTCACTTACCCGAAGAAACCACCGACCCAGTAGCCGCTCTTGCCCTGGTGAGAGGAGGGGAGGGAGGTCGAAGCGGAGGCCTACCACATTTCTTCGGGGTCCCCTGTGAGAGAGACATGTCCGATTGAGGTGGATCACTTTGAATCCCATCATCCTTGTTATGGGGCTGCTCCCCCTGATCCTGGTCTGTCTTTGGGGGAATTGTCCTCCCAGCTTCTCCCCTATCCTTGTTTTTGTTGAGAGGGTAGTCCTTGAAGAGATGCCCAACCTTATGGCATCTCCTACATCTGAATGGAACCCCTTCATAGTCCAGGTTCTACCTTCGAGAGAAGTTCCTCCATTGGATTGTGATATATTCCTGAAGCCCATCACTGGTGTCAATGTGTACCAGAATTCTTGCATACGCCATTCTTCTTGTCGAGAGGTAGGTCTTGTCATATTCCAGATAGGTGCCCAGAGAGTTCCCGATATGCCTAAAGATGTCTTCTGACCAAAACTAAAGAGGCAGGCCAGGTAGTCTAACCTAGAGAGGGCTAGCACCAAGTTGTTCTCTTTCTGGGTCGAAAAGTGGTGTCCATCTCCGAAGGAGGACTATGGCTTGTTCAATATGCCAAACCACTAAAATAACCCAGTTGGTATGCTCTGCCCTAGCAAAACGAAGCGTGAACCATCCTTTAACAAAAGTCTGAACCACTAGTGGTTCAGCTAGATGATGCCCCCAAACCTCTGTGGCCCACTGCTTCAATCTGGTAGCGCTATAAAAATGACCCCTGACTCTTCCAACCAGCACTCACTCGGTTGTGTCCATCGCCTCACTCCACTGGAAATCCTCACCCAAACTCAGGAAAACCTCCAAAGCTTTTGGTCTTAGGACCCTTTTCTTCTTTACTTTCCGGGTTCCTTCATCTGGTATGGGGTTCTGATGGGTTTCTCAGGAAGGGTTAGTCTCAGGTGCAGGGTCGCCCAAGGGAGGATTAATGGGAAAAACCCCCGAGATGGGTGGGATTTCAGTGATATTGCCAGAAGGGGGGGTTGATGAGGCCGACACAGGCAGCCCTAAATCAAAGGCAATAGGATCGTTGTTGGTCGTTGCAGAGAGGATGCGGGAGCCGACAGAGGAAGGGAAAGATGAGATACCCTCAGAGGAGATGCCCAAACTGGGATCTAGGGTTTGATCCACAAAATTTAGGGTAGAAGGGGACAATGGCTGGGTTGTGAGGTTGGGGATGGAGGGGGAGGCCTTTGAGAGTGTAGCCACCAAGCACAAGGGCCCTGAGATCGAGGGAAGCGAGGAAATGGTGTCGGTGAATTCACATCCATAATGGAAACTGCTTGTCGGGTTAACCTGGGGAGAAGTCCAGATGGAGGTACCCGCTAGTGGGTCTTTCGAGTAGTCGACTAGGTCCTCCATAATCGTCACTATATTTCTGCACCAGCTTCCTTCAGAAACCAAAGTCTCCTGTCGCTGTAGTGACCGAGTAATAGGTGGGAGTTTTTCGAGGAGGAGGGTAAGAGTAAAAATCCAAGCGGTAAGAAAGGAGGAGTGATCGTGACGACGTCAAACAGGAGTTGTGTGAGAGTAAACGGGGCTGGAGTACGGGAGGGCGGAGAGTGCAGCAACATAGTCAGGCAGTTGTAGGCATGGAGTAGTTTGCAGGTTCCGGTCAAAACCCTAGCCCCATTCTTTTCGTTGTTTCTCCTTTATCATCTCCCACCTCAATTGCTCTCCAGAGAAAAAAAAAACACGAGTTTGATTATTAACTAGGGGCCACATAAGTTCTAGTCTTATGGATTGGTCAAAGGCATCTTACTACCAACTCATATGGACCTTGACACAATGATGTTCCTAGCTAATCATTACGAGTCAACTAGTAGAAGTATAGTTTCTCCCCTTAATGGCAATATCTTACTTGAAATATCACCTGAAATGTGAGGGAATATGTTAGCATTACCAGTCACAGGGAAAGTCATTAAAGAAACAAAACTACAACAAGAATTCATTAATTGAATAGAAGCGTATAAGCTATAGGTTCTAAAATATATGTTAGAAAACCTAGAAGGTATTTCATATGTTAAGTTTCTAGTAAACAACTGAACTTTGAACATTGATATTTGAGCTATGGCCTCTTTGTTCATTGTTGTCTTAGGATATATTGATGATGGAGAAGTGGATGAAGTCATATTGATGTATCTTAAATAAAAATTGGTAAAACCTCATGAGGTTACCTTTAGATTTCCCAGCTATATTGTAGAAAACATTCACTTTCATTTGAGCACAATCCATTCATTCTATTTGTTTAGATATCAAACATATTGAATATATTTAATTCTATTCAATTAATTGGTGTTTTAAAAATGCATTGATTGAAGCTAAATACCCTATATCGTTAAGGACAAGAAAGAAACATAATACATTGGATATATATAAGCTACCTAGGGAAACCTGGAGGAAACGATTTTGAATATGCAAATATCTTCCTCACCAAACCACATTTCATGGTTACAAATAAAACTCTTAAAACAATACTAGAGGAATGCATAAGGATTTTGTAATTAAGTAGAGAAACCAGAAATACTGGTACCTATTTAATAATCATAATGTGATATGAGCCTGTGGATTTGAAGAACAACCTTACTGCCTACTTACTTTTATTACTCCCCATGTTTTTTCCATGGAAGTTGGAAAACATATATATGGAGTAGATGAAGTACACTTTTTCTCAAAGAACAAGAAGACTATCATTGCCATGCCATATGAAATTCTACCTCTTCTCGTTAAAAGGAAAAGTGTTATGAAACCAGCTCAAGAAAAGATAGAAAATATAGATCAACGCCTTAGAATTCAGCCTCTTCGAGGGGGCAACCTCCTTTACATTACATAAATGAACAATTCTTGGATGCTTCAAATGGAAAAACCTCCTTTCTATATATAGGAGTCTAAGGAGTCATAATATAATCCAGCCGACCTAACAATAATAATATAAAACCACAAAAATAACAATAGAGGGATTCTATGGGGCACAGTAATAACAATATGGGGGCAATAGGGGCACAACAATATTAATAAGGGGTATAACTACAATAGTAATGGGGTAATCACTAGTATTATAGGGACCCAACATGCCCCTCTCCTTCAAAAAAGTGTTGTCCTCAACACTTGAGTAGTTCTGGATACTTCTGCATAAAATTCTCATCCTCCCATGTGGAATCTTCAACTGATAAGTTCTTCCACTTGATAAGATACTCTGAAATTGAACGATTTCGTAGTTGTCGAGTTCTTGTTTCTGTGACTGCTTCCGGTTCCAATATAATTTTTCCTTCCTCGTCAAGTTCTGGCAATATTGTTTGAACTGGGAGCTTGTCGCCTATAACCTTCTTTAAACATGAAACATGGAAAACTGGGTGCAATCGAGAAGCTGCAAGAAGCTCCAATTTGTATGCCATAGTACTAATCTTTTGCAACACCTTGTATGGACCATAGTACTTTGGTGATAATTTATTATCCTTCTTAGCTTGCTTGAGGGACATTTGCTTATATGGTTGTAGCCATAAGAATACCCAATCACCTACATCAAAACTTCTTTCACTGCGATGTTGATCTGCCTGTTGTTTCATTCTATTTTGTGCCAACACGAGGTTATCCTTTAAGAGTTGGAGGACTTGTTGTTGTTGTTCGATGTGATATTCCACTACCTGAACCTTATAATTTTCTCTTAAATATGATGTGATGGATGGTGGTTGATACCCATAAAGTGCCATAAATGGGGTCATTTTTGTTGCTGTATGGAAGGAAGTGTTATACCACCATTCAGCCAGAGGCAACCATTTGACCCATTGTGTCTGTTTATCAGATACAAAGCAACGAAGATATCCTTCCAAACATTTTTTTACTATCTCAGTTTGCCCATCAGATTGAGGATGATAAGATGAGCTATGAGCTGACTGAGTACCAAGACAAGAAAATAATTTTGTCCAAAAATTTCCAGTGAAAATGGGATCTCTGTCACTTACAATAATCTTTGGGTTTCCATGTAGCTTTTGAATTGTTTCCATAAATGCAGTAGAAACTGTACTGGCTTTAAATGGATGTGATAATGCACAAAAGTGTGCATACTTGGTAAGTCTGTCAACTACCACCATGATGACACTCTTTCCCTCAGACTTGGGTAAACCTGTGATAAAATCCATTGAAACCTCCTCCCAACGTTGGCTTGGAATGGATAAAGGTTGTAATAGACCCGATGTCTTAATTGTTTCAACTTTATTTTGTTGGCAAACCAAACATTCAGCCAAAAACTTTTGAATATCTGATTTAAGGCCATCCGAAAAAAATTCCTTCTTAACCCTGTGGTAAGTTTTTAAAAATCCTGAGTGCCCTCCTAAGGGAGAAGTGTGCAATTCCATAAGAATCTTTTGTTTTAGCTAGGAATTCTTATAAAGGTATAAGCGATCTTTGTACCATAACGAATCATTTTGCCAGCTAAATGTACTAGACATACTGGAATCTTGTTGTAACTTTCGAATAAGTGCCCACACTTCTTCGTCATTCTTCCATTCCTCCCTTGCTTCGTTTGTCCAATCTGGTTGGATAATAGAAATGGCGCACAACAATGCTTCCACATCCTCATCCTTTCTTGAGAGTGCATCTGCCACCACATTTTGCTTCCCTTTTTTTTAGATGATTTCAAAGTCATAACCCAACATCTTTGTGACCCACTTTTGTTGCTCTTCAGAGGATAATCTTTGTTGTAAAAAGTATTTAAGGCTATCATGATCCGTTTTTACCTTGAAGTGTCTACCCATTAGGTAGGGTCGCCATTTCTTAAGTGCATGGAGTATTGCCAACATTTCCTTCTAATAAAAAGCTTTGCTTAAAAACTGTCCCTTGATTGGACGACTTTCAAAAGCAATGGGTCTTTCATCTTGCATTAGAACAACACCAATTCCATTTCCTGAATCATCACATTCCGCAATAAAGGTTTTTGTGAAGTCCAGTGTAGCTAAGACTGGTGCTTGGCACATTGCCTCTTTAAGATGTTCAAAGGCCTTTGTTGCTTCCGGAGTCCATGAAAATGCATATTTCTTCAATAATGTTGTTAGAGGTGCTGCTATTCTCCCATAATTCTTAACAAACTTGCGATAATACCCTGTCAACCCGAGAAATCCTCGCAGATGCTTTATGGATGTGGGGATTTTCCATTCCTTAATGGCTTTAATTTTGCTAGGGTCTACCTTAACTCCTTCATGAGATACAATATGACCCAAATATTCCACCTCCTGGACTCCAAAGAAACATTTGGATCTTTTTGCATATAATTGTTTCTCCTTCAATAGTTGTAGCACCTTGTCAACATGTTCAACATGATCCTTCCAAGACTTGCTGTAGATTAGTATATCATCAAAAAATACTAACACAAATTTTCTAAGGAATGGTTTGAAAATTGAATTCATCAAACCTTGAAATGTTGAAGGTGCATTGGTAAGGCCAAAAGGCATGACCAAAAATTCATAATGACCCTCATGAGTTCTAAATGTTGTTTTTGGAATGTCTTCAGTCTTCATTCTGATTTGATGATATCGTGAACGAAGATCCAACTTGGTGAAGTAAATTGATCCATGCAATTCATCCAGTAATTCATCAATGACAGGAATGGGGAACTTATCTTTAATAGTGAGCTTGTTGAGCTCCCTATAATCCGGACACATGCGCCATGATCCATCCTTCTTATGCACCAATACTACTGGAGCAGAGAAAGAACTTTGACTCGGTTGAATTATACTATCCTCTAGCATGTCTGCAGCCATACGTTCAATTTCACTCTTTTCGACATAGGGATATCTGTATGGCCTGATATTTGGAGGAACACTTCCTGGAATCATATGAATAGCATGATCATGATCACGCATAGGTGGGAGGCCTTTGGGAGTCTCAAATACCATGGAATGATTGTCCAGGACTTTTTGGAGATATGGAGAAATAGATGATTCCGATGTGGAAACATCTAGCGAGCATAATTGTGCAATTACACCTCTTTGCTCCTTTTTTAGAAGCTTTGTCATACTATTAGAGCTGATTATCTTTCCTGGTTTCCCTGCAATACCCCTTAATTCAACTTCCTTTCCTTCCATAGAAAATTTGATGAAAAGTTCTTGAAAATTAAAAGCTATTGTACCCAGGGATTGTAGCCATTAGACTCCAAGTACAACATCAGCACCTCCCATTGGAATGGAAAGCATTGGGCTAGTCAATACATATTCTCCCATGGATAGCTTGATATTATTCCGGAGAAATTTATTGTTCCTCCATTTGCAATCATCACTTGACACTCTGGTGCTGGATATAGGAAGAAATTCAATTCTTTTGCTACCTTACAATGAATAAAATTGTGGGTGCTTCCTGAATCAATCAACACTATTACCTTTTTCTTCTTGATTTGTCCTTCTATCTTGATGGTTTGAGGAGTGGTAATTCCTGCCAATGCATTAGAAGATATGGTTGGATTTATTTTTTCTTCATCTAGGCTTTGTTCCTCGAGTATATCCTCTTCTTTTGACCTTTCTTGCTCCTTTTCTTCTTCTTCTTCACAATCTATGTAGAATAATTTCTTCTCAGCACACTTATGACCTTTAGTGTATTTGCTATCACAACTGTAACAAAGCCCTTTTGCTCTTTTTTCTTCCAATTGTTGTGGTGTCAGCCTTATAGGTTGTGGAAGACTAGGGGCAACAACACTTCCGTCTTTATAGTTGTGAGTGGTATGCTTCCTGGTTGCCATAATTTTGCTTTCCATTTTTCTTGCTAACCTGAATGCCTTCTCTAATGAATTGGGTTCCCAAAGGCAAACATCATGTTGAATATTATCCTTTAAAGACCCTATGAACACATCAATCCTATGCTCCTCTGGAATATCTTTTACCCTTATGTTCAATTTTTGGAACTCCTCAATGTGCTCCATTATTGAACCCTTTTGTTTGAGACTTATCAATTGGCTAAAAAAAGTGTTGCTTTTTGTATCCTCATAATGTGCTATCAATTCTTCCATAAAAATTTCCCAAGTGATAAATGGTTTACGAGAGCAAAGCCATTGATACCATACAAACTGATTTGTTTCCAAATATAAAGTTGTCATACGTACCTTTTGTGTGTTTTGCACATTATTGAGATCGAAGAATTGCTCCATCTGTAATATCCATGTGGCAGGATCCTTGCCATCAAACTTCCTCATATCGATTTTTGGAATATGGTGAGTCTTCGATCCAACATTAGCGTCTATGGAATCATGATTAACATTTCTTTTGTTCTCATCATGAGTTTCCTTTAGTACCCTTTCACCCTTGGGGACCATTTCTTGTAGCAACTTATTCATATTTATCTTCAATTCGTCCATATCTGTCTTCAAATCTATCTTCAAATCATCCATCTTAGCTTCCACGTCAATCATCTTAGCTTCTACGCCTTTCTTTAAATAGTCCATCTTAGCTTCTACACCTTTCTTTAAACCATCCATCTTAGCTTCTACATCTTTCTTTAAACCATCCATCTTAGATTTTGTTCTTTTTTGTGCAAGGGACAATTGTTGCACTTGGTCTTGTAATTTTGATATATCATGTTGCATTTCTTCCTCTTCTTCATGAGTCATGCTAGAGCTTTCAGGTTCCTTACTAGGTGTTTGCATTTTCTTTCCTCGGGGCATCAGTTACCGATAATAATGCTCTACTATGCCCTTTGAATTCCTTCAAAATAAATTTCAAACCAAGCTCAAGCAAAAATTTAAGAAAATCTACACACCTTTTTTCACTTTGTAGGAGCTCGATATTACCTCTGATGTATCTTTGTACTTTCCAATCATCTAGTTCTAAATTTGTGAGCTGTAGTAGCCCTCTGTGTCCTCTTTCCAATGCCAGAAGTCTGACCCAAATTGGATTCTCCAAGGAAGAGTTATGTGAAATCTCCCACAGTGACTTGCTTATAGACTATTTCAGTAGAGCGAACTTGTACGACGTGCCACGAGTCACTGTTTCGACCTTTGGATCTGAAACATGGATAAAAGAAACTACAGTCCGTCCTATTTCTATACCTTCTTATGAAATTTCAATCTGATCCCCAGAGAGAAAGTTATGACGATTTTCCCCAGGTCACCTGTTTTGAATGTAATTCAGGATTCTGCAAAAAGACCAACTTCCTCAGATCATATCTCCGCAAATATAGCGCGAGAAGCTCTGAAATTCAGACCCAAGGTTCAGCGTGATTTCTTATCAAATGGGTTTTTTTTACGACTTCTGAAACGTCACAGAAAAAAAGTTATAGTGAAAATGTCACGATGACCTGTTTGGAGCAGCGAAACCCTAGAATCCAAAGCTCTGATACCAAATGTTATGAAACCAGCTCAAGAAAAGATAGAAAAGATAGATCAACGCCTTATAATTCAACCTCTTCGAGGGGGCAACCTCCTTTACATTACATAAATGAACAATTCTTGGATGCTTCAAATGACAAAACCTCCTTTCTATATATAGGAGTCTAAGGAGTCACAATATAATCCAGCCGACCTAACAATAATAATATAAAGCCACAAAAATAACAATAGAGGGATTCTATGGGGCACAGTAATAACAATATGGGGGCAATAGGGGCACAACAATATTAATAAGGGGTATAACTACAATAGTAATGGGGTAATCACTAGTATTATAGAGACCCAACAAAAAGCACAAATTCTTATGATATTCTAGAAATGAATTTAGTTATTTTAATTTATAGAATAGTTTTACCTAGAAAATTACCCATTCCATAATATTTTTGAATTAAGAATGGAAGTTGGTTTTCCTAAATATCAACATTATCCTAACCATGTTGTGGAAATTTAGGAAAACTGTGAATGTTGGGTTGAAGATTCTTATTAGCAGGGAAACACAAAAGACATATAACGAATTATAGAATTTATACAACCAATTGAATTAGATGCCAGGACAATTGAATCTGAAAATAGCTATGTAGTTGCAAGTCTAGTGCCTAGTGTTATAGAACAATTGGTAGAAACAATTGTAAGGATGTCTTATATTAGTATCAAGGTTTCATAATCCTTGGAAAAATGGAAAGCAACAAAAATATATATTAATGATCAAGTAAATAGAAAGTGTAAAAAAAAATGAGAATGAAGATTCAATTGAGTAAATAAATGATGGACTGATTAACCATGTTAGTGAATTGCTAAAAAAACACAATCTAATGTGCCTAAAGGTCGAATGATGTTTATTTCAACCAGCATAGCCATAGAGAAACCTATAAGATATTAAAGAAAAAAAAACATCATTAGTATGGATAACAAAATTGTAGTCACTTTTGAACTAGTCAATTCATCCAACCCCACCACATTTTCCACTATGGAAGATAATTTGGGGCCAAGGTTTCGATATTCTACAAACTTCAACAACAACAAAAATTCAATTTTATAGTGATACAACCAAAACTCAATGCAAGAACCGAATTTTATGGTTCTAGAACAACTTCAGTCAAAGTAGACTTGAACAAGATAAATGCAGAAGATACAGTCGAATGGTATCAACATAATGGTGAAATGGTGGCAAAAGTATTAATATATTCTACTAAAAATGTTAAGAAACTACAAGCACTCTTGAGCAAAATTGGAGTTCAACTGAAAAATGAAAAAGTCATAGTAAGGAATAAAGCTAATATAATTAAGGAATTGGAGAATCAAATTATCAACATATCTAGTTGTTCAAAATATGGTATCAATACTAAATTGTTACTTGAATGTGAAGAGAAGTAAATCCATAGTTTGAAAGCAATGCATAAATTTGTAAATTTGGAGTTCTTAGATTTAGTTTCAAATTATGAAGAAAAGGATGAGCTAAATAAACAAATGCAAGAATTGTAGAGGGATGTTAGTATGAACAAATCTCAAGAGGAAAACTTATAGTAGGAGAAAGAAAGTAAGCTTTTTGAGCTTCAAACAAAGGAAAAACAATACCTTATTAGGATAAATAAATATAACACCAAGATGGATTCAATCATGGAAAATAATATTGTTTTCCATTCTTCAACAAACGTAAAACGAGATAACATCACTGAGAGGTTAAAATGTTTTGAAATTAAAGTAGCTGAATTCGAAGATAAGGTAAGCACTTTAGAGGAAGAAAAAGAAAAACTGGAATTATCTTGGTATAAGGCATACACTGAGAAAAATGAATTCACTGAAGGAATAAAAATTATATTTAAAGAAAAATAAAATGAACTACAATCTCTAAGAGATTTTATGATGTAGAAATTAGGTTGTAGATTTGAAACTGTTCATGAAGTTTTAATCAAAATCACAAGACACAAACCTGCTCTACTGCTCTGTGAAAGTTAATTCACAATTTAGAACAAAATCCCAGACATGCAAGAAGAAATAAAACACATGCAACAAGTATTTTTATCTGGGGAAAACAATCTTCTAAAAACCCCAATGCCTCTTGCATTAATCAAATTAAATGGAGATGTATTACAATTGATTTTCTCAGTTGATCTCACCCTCCAAGTGCACAACCTATATGTCTGCTCACTGAAGGCCTCTGATCCAAACTTATTAAAATTTTCCTCGGCTTGAGTTCCTTGTGTTTTTCCTTGAATAATTAGCCCCTGTTATTTAGGAAATTCCCTCAATTGAAATGTGTAATTCCTTTAGGTTGATCATTTGACTACATGCAACACTTGTCAACAAGGTATGTCCTTTTATGACTATTCTTATCTTGGATCTCCATACCTGAGTCCTCAAAGAATATTGATCCTCTTCAAGCACTCTTGTCTTGAATGCATGTCCCATTCTCAAAGAATGTTAGTATATTTCCTGTATTGGATGTTATATCATCAAGGAAACCATGTATTCTTATCCAATCCTCCACCATTTTCTCTTGATCACCCGAAGAAGAGAATTCACATGTGATGTCCAACATCACTCCCTCTCAAATCAAGAGGACATACCTATTCTCCTTTAATCTTGAGAATATAACCTTGCTCCTGTTCAAGGAGATTCCTTTGCTCCCTCTTAAATCCAAACGAGTTTTCCAACTTCCTTTCTACTTGGGAAGTCAACACCACAAGCCTCATAGCTTGTCTTATTTAGGTTATCTACCAATTATTCAGAGTTCTATGGTTCCTTCTTTCTTTCGCATCTCTTGCATCGAGCTTGCTTCCTTTCGAGGCATCATGGAACCATATCCACTCTTCGTTCTTGTGATAGGATCAAGGTCATCTTTTTTCTCATCACTTTCTTCTTTAACATGAAGGCATTATATTTGAGCCTTCCCAGTGATCATTACTTCCTCATGAAAGTGATCTCCTTTGAACTTCAGGTTATCTTCTCACATAGCTACCCTTTAAATCCCAAGATGAACTTAATATCTGGACTTCATAATTTCCAGGTACTAGATATTGAGCTTCCCTCAATACTTCTCATTCATACAGTTGACCTTGCCCCAACTATCATTATGTATTCCTGCAACATCATTTTCCGAGTAGCCAAAAATAATATGTTAGCCAGATAACCAAACCATAAATGAAATATACTTACCTCACCATGGTGACCTTCTCATACCACAAACATCCTCATTGACCATATCCACTTGATACTTCCTTCATGCATCATAGTGCCCAAGGATCGAACTTGATTACCAAGTTACAACTTTTCTTTCTAAGATTATACTAGATGTTAATCAATATCAAATACATATTCTAGAGAAAGTCCCAATATTCTATACATTCTTAAGTAATTCACATTCTATTATTTTCCAACATTATTAGTACTTAAGCATATCTTTATAACCAACTTTATTTCATAATAATATTGCACATATGGATCTTATCTAAACTTTACTATGCTTTCATCCAATCATCTAGCTATTCATATAATTCATAGAAGGTTTATATCTTGAACCATTGCAATTTTTCATCCCTTTTTACCAACACGATTCCACATTACATAGAATACATACTATTCCTATCATGATGCTTCCCCAAGGATATTCAAATGATGGTCCTTCTTAGATCTTGGTGATCCATTTCAGCAAGATGACAACCTCTGACATAAAGTTAGATAATATATGGATGAACACTATGCAAAATGGTCTAACATTCTAGATGATCTCTACTAAGAAACTTAATCATGTAAATTCCAGAGATGTTATTATCATATGCTTTTATCCTATGATTCGTATGCAAAACATATCATCTGAAAGAAAACCAACATTCATAAATAACTTAGAAGTTAGTGAACCTTATTTCAATAGTAAAAATCCTTCACTTCTTCCTTCTTTTCCTTCTTCTCAAGTTCTCCCACTACTTCGGCTACATGAGCTTCACTCCTATCCTTTCTCTTGTTGTTTTGTTGATTTGGAGAATCCCTCTTGTAATGTCAAAACTCGTTGCACTTGAAACATTCCATCTATGACATATCTTTATTGTTTAACTTGCCAAATTTTCCCTTCTTCATCTTCTTGACTGAGGCTAGAAAGGCTTGAAACTGCTCATCTGACCCAATGTCATCTTTGACCTTGATCTTTGATACTTCCAGTATGCATTGTGCCACAACTCATCAAAGGGAGTTGAATCCTTCTTGGAGTAGACACTTATTGCAAAGTTCCTCCATTCTGGTGGCGATGCATTCAGAACACATATGGTTACCTCATAATCATTGATGGGTTCCCAAGTCCTTGAAAATGGTCTCTTAGCTAAGAGACTCTCATGTGGAAGGATGCCATATCTTCATCCTTCGATTTATTCATTATATATAGTTTGTTTCGTAATGACATCTTCTGACCTGTTATACTTACAGAGTACAAATTCACTATCTTGTCATACATGGCCCTATAAGTCCTTAGATTTGCAACAAATGGAACAAGAGAATCCTTAATTGATTCAACTATGATCCTTTGAGCTCTTGCTTCCCCTTTCTTGTACCTTGCTAGTTCTTTTGTATTATCTTTTTTAGGTTCAATAACTTCTTTGGTAACATATCTCATTACATATTTCTCTGTGAGTATCAAGTCAATCCTTTTATTCCATGCTCGATAGTTTGAAGCCCCAATGAGCTTATTACTCTAATTACAAAAAGAACCTGCATTACTTGAATATTCAGCCATTATGAGATAGTGTGATACTTACTTGAATAATATCTCCAAGCTTCTTGATGTCTTTAATATCTTGGGAGAGTTCTTGATGATGTCCTTGAAAGATGTTCCCTAGGATTCCTCCACCAACAACTTCCAAGATTGATGCCTTGCAAATAGACTTCCTTTTAGCAAGATCAATATCCTCCTTATGAGATGGATGTAGTTTTGATCCTCTTCAATCTATAAACCCTAAAGAAGAAGGGTCTTATACCAACAAAACTTTAACCAAGTCTCTTCAAGATACAATATTCTTCTTTTAGGCTTTTAGAGCTTCTTATCCCTTAATCAAAAAATTCCTTCTAGTGTCCTTCTAGTTGCCTTCCTTGCTCACCTTAGCTCTAATACCATGTTAGAAAAATGTAAAGTGGAAGCTAGTTATTATACTTATTTTCTTTAACCTTGATACTTGCTTGTGAATCTTAGTTATCTTCTTTATGTTCTTTAGTTAGATATTTTCATCAAACAATATCAAGAAATAGTAACAACAAAAGAGGACAGAAATATAGGCTCTCAGCTAGGGAAAAACTCCTCCAAGGGGAAAACCTGGAAACTCTTATATTCTTAAATTTTGCTTCACATGAGATACAAATACCCAATCCCTAGACCAATTCCTTCTCGCAATACCAAGTCAGCCCTTCCTATAGTCCTTCCTTCGTTTCGTACCAAACTACTCTTCCTTGCAACTTCGTTATGCCATCTACAACATTGTCACTCAACCTGAAACTTCGTTATGCCATCTACAACATTGTCACTCAACCTGAAACTTCGTTATGCAATATACAACATTGTCACTCAACCTGCAACTTTGACCCAATAATTTCATCCTTGCAGCTTCTTGGAAACCGTAATACAGTCTCCTCTTGAGACCCACTTAGAGCAAGACAACTCTCCTAAGGTCAACAAGGTCTAGACAAGGGTTTTCCCTCCTCCAACGATATATTCTATACTTCATCCTCCTGCAACTCGGATTTGCAATTTCGGCTTGTTTCTGCAACCTAGAAACCATAGAATTTCGCACGTGTGAGAGAGATGGAGCCGAGAGACAATATATGTCACCTCCCAACTTCTTCCAGGTATTCATTCTCCTTTTCTCCTCCTTCCCAGCGACTATCGAACTCTTTCTTGATGATTAAACTTTTGAGTGAGTGTGTCTTCAAATGAATTCGAATTTCTCTTTATATAGCCTTCTCAAGGGGTTGAATTCCCTCGTTTAAGCTGACTTGAGGATCCCATGGCTGACTTGTACTCTTGGAGATTCCAAGACTTTCTAGACTTGAAAATAATTCTTTTTACAATTACAAATTTCCTGGAAGGGTCTTATAAACATGATTTTGACTCATGAGAATAAATCCTAAGACCTAACAAACCCTATAAGCACGACGAACATGATTTTACCTAAAAGACCATCAATAATGAGCATGAAACCCATGCTTTAATAATAATACTTTTCTTTCTTCTTCCTTTTTGTTTTTTACTTAGGATACATATTGAAATGAGTACAACAATTATGAAGACTGAAATTTGTTACATATATCAACACCATAAGGTGTTTTATCACCCATAAACAACTCATAACTCTCTACCCAATATTAATTTCCATAGTCCAATGTAGTAAATGTCACAATAAAATTCATTTTCCCCTTGTCAAACAAAGTAGTTAACCATTACTTTTTGCAAATGTTGGTAAAAGTGACTCAAATTGTCATACACAAAGGGAAAATATTAGATACTTTCTCCTTGTTAATGAACTATTATATTCATAATTGATAGTTCATTTCATTTATTTTGAGTTGAAATTTTTGCATTAATTGTTGTTAGTGATGGGTCCTACTTTTTATCATGTTTGCATGTTTTTGACACAAGAAAATGTGTGCCATTTTTAGATCCTTTCATCTATCTTCAATCATCGAGTGTTTTTAATGTGTTAAACTACCATGTGTTTTCTTCGATTATATCTGTTAGAGTCAGTCTAGTAGCCCTCCACCAGAGATCAAAGCTCTTTGCATTTCATGATTAGGTGTCCCATCAGTGTGATCATGTTGCATTCCGTTAGGCATGCCATAATCCTGGTGGAGGGAGTTTGTGTCTTTTATTCCCATCTTGTTTGGCACTGCTGGTTCAGGTTTGTTTAAGTAAATAAAATCCTCAAAGGGTCATTCATCTTGCTTTAAGTTTTGAGGTCTTAGGTCTAGGGTTGAGTCCATTTTTGTCTTGAGAAGTCATAAAGGATCAACAGGCCAGAGGGATGCTCTTCATAAAGCATCATTTCAACAATTCTCACTATTGTACAGATAAATTTTCACCTTGTTTTCAAAACTCTGTTTTTGAAAAACAGAGGTCATTTTCTCATTTTTTGTAAAAATTCTCAAAATTTCAAATTCTTCAAATGTCGAAGTGCAGCCTTGGTCTCCTTTGCCAAAGCATCTTAGAAGCTATCCCTGCAAAAATTTTCAGAAGAAATCATCATTTCAACCAATTTTTCAAAGAAAAGAAACCAAAAGTCAGAGCCAATTAATTCAAAAAAGTGTCAACACTCAAAACATTATAAAGTGGGTTTTGGGCAAATGAAAATCTAAAGGAAGCCTATAAAAGCACATCACTCTTCATTAGCAACTCATTTGCCTCTCAAAGCTAAGTGAATCCTTGCAAAGGCGATTTTAGGAGTTCTTGAGCAAATTGGGCAGTTTCAGGGGCGCGCTACGCATCAGGGAGGGTGCGCTACGCGTCAGGGAGACTTTCTCAGTGTTATTTTTCACGTGCGCTACGCGTCAGAGGGGCGCTACACGTTGGGCAGGGCGCGCTACGCGTTGGGTTTTCTACTCAACAAACTGCGAGCAAGCCATCAAATCGATTTTTCTCTCAAGCACATTGCAGGTAGGCCTCTCCTTCATGGTTAGATTTGGTTTTGCAAGATGAAAGAGAAAATTAATATGTTCAAATGCTATGAAATGTTAAATCAAAACCCTACATTGTTGTGGAAGATTTAAAGTCTCAATGGTGCTAGGGTTTCAAGTTTTTTTTGCTGTCCAAGACTGCCCATTTGTAATCCCTCTTTTCCCTCATTTTCATCACCATTCTCCTACAAATTTACCCATGAAATTTCATAATTCTCTTCTCTAAAATTCCTAAAACCTACTTAATTCCCAAACCTTTCTTCATTCTAAAATCCCACAATTTTGTGATTTCCCATGTTGCCTTCCCTAAATTCCTTCTTTATGTTTATTGTCCCTAATTCCCTCATGTTCCCCTATCCCTAACAATTCCATTGTATTTATGTCCCCTTGGTGATAGCATTTGAAAGGGTCAAACAACAATTAATTGAGTGCAAAGTCAGCATTTCATTTCAGCCATCTTGCCTTCAAAACCATGTCAGAAACCGAATCAGATAATCAGCAGAGTTATGACAGTGAATCAACACCGGAGGTAGAAGTGCCAAGGAGGCATCACAAGGGTGGTAAGGGTGGTCGGCATGTCAGGGAGCAGCCCACTTCTCTGGCTCATTTGCAAGCTTGTCCACTTGCAATAACATGTTTTCAGTATCAATCATGCTTTGGATATTGTGAGAGGATCTCACAAATTCAACACCATAGAGAACTAGTCCGCTTGTTTGTCCTACATTTGCACAATGGCCATGTGAACCTTGCAAGAGTGGATTTCACCCTATCACCTGAAATTGTTGCTCAAGCCACCGGGATACCAAATGTTGGGGAAGAGTGGACCAAGCGCAAGCAGCTAGACAAATTTCATTATCAACCATACATCAAACCCGGATGCATGAGGCACCTTACTGCTATTTTTCCTTTCAGATTCCTAAGGGATGAGTATGCACCCTTGATGAGGCTCATTATGTGCTATTTCACTTGTGAGGGCATATTTTCACGTTTATATTTGTACCATATCCGTTTGTTGATGCATTTTACCCGGGTATGAATGATGAACATTCCATTTTTCATGTGCCGAAATATAGAGAAGATGGTGCCTGTAGTGCAAAGAAAGAACCCCACTCAACAACTCAAAAGTATATATCATTATGCACTGATCGAGATCATAGTGATGCATCAGTTGGCACAGCAGGGTATTGCTTGGGAGGATTTCATTTCTCGCGATTTCTTCATGGTACCATAGCCACCTCCTGAGATTGTCCATGATGAGGGGGGGCCTTCATAGCAGTATCACATTCTAGAGCCCGAGCATGTCAGCACTCCAGCATGTGTTACATATCAGAGGCCATAGGGTCTTATTTTCATCTGCACGGCGAGTATTATCTCCACACCAGGTGGAAGGGGTCTCGCCTTCTTCGCCAGAACAGCGAGTGTTATCTCCACATCAGGTGGAAGGGGCCTCGCTTTCGACAGCAGCACAGGTACAAGAGAAAGACAAACAACCCATGATTGATGAGGGGCCATCAGGAGATCCAGACATAGATATTGTTGACCTTGATATCAGATCTCCTAGCTTAGAGCCAAAGGAGATCATTCAACAACTAAAGGCTGAAAATGACTTGTTGCAGCAAAATTTGGAAATGGAAAATTGGACAATCACATACTTAGAGCAGCGCAACAAGCAATTAGAGGATGAACACACTCTTGATGAGTTGCGGAGGATTTGAGAAGACTGGAACTTGGCTCGCAAGAGACTCGGTGATTTGACACCTATTGAGCAAGGGTCTATGCTCATTCAGGTGAACACTCATTTAGAGAAGCTGATAGCCAAGGCAAACAGGGACAAAGATATGCTCCGCCACATGAAGAATCATTATTGGGCTCGCATGCATGTGTGCAAAACAAAAATGAAGGTACTTAAAGCACGCTTGGCCAAGGCACTAAAACGGAGGAAAAGGCCCGATCCAATCCAAATTTTGGCTGAAGCCACCTTGAAGGAGCATGGTGCTCAATGATACACCCCCAGCTCAAAATTCAGAAAATTTGGAGCAATTTTGGTCAATTTTGAATTTTTGTGTTAAAAACAGGTTTTTGCCCTCAACGCGTAGCGCGCCGCACGCTACCCTTAAGTTGGGGAGGTCCATTTCATAAAAACTCAGCATTTTTGGATTTGTCATGACAAATTACACTTGCTCAGCCACTGCCAAGACATTTCATGGAGATTTGAGCCCCCAAAAGGTCAAAAAACAAGCAAAAAATGACCTTCTGCCACTTTTTGGACAAACAGGAAGCAGTCTTGGGAGATTGCATTTTTGGAGGGGCAAATGGCCACCAAATTGAGAAATTCCACTTGGGCTGGAGTGTAGACATATAGACCTTTCCAACAAGCCCACTTGTGCCTCATTTGGATGCTGGGAAGTGCCCCAAAAGTGGGCTGAAAGGCGCGCTACGCGTTGAGAAATGGCGCGCTACGCATCAGGGAAATTTGCCAGTTTTGCACCTTCAGCTCAGGAAAACGCAACATTTGACCAGTTTTGACTTTTTGGTGGGATTTTTCATCCTCCTTGATGTAATTGATGTAATTTCATGTTGACATGACACATTTTTACCTATTCTAGAAGATTCATTCATAAAATGGCAAAAAATTAATGAATGAATTGGTTTCCTAGCTTATAGAGGCAAGTTGTTTTGATTGCCTAGTTTGTAGTGCTCAGTTTAGAATTGGTTGAAACAGCTCCTAGGATGATGAGCTCGACCCCTAGAGGCAAGGGAATGTGTTGTCTTGCCTATATTATGTATTTTCTTAGTCATTTTCATGGTTGGACTCTTGAGGGATAAGCTTAGACTGTATTACTCTTTGTATCTCTGCAATTTTGGCAAAGGAAAGACCAGGGTTTTGCAGCACTATTTGGGATTCCTGTGGTGATTTGTGTTGATGGTGTGCTTCTCTCATGTACTTGTAAGTTTTTTATGTGTATCATTTTCCTACTCCTCTCTTCTGCAAATTAAGTAAATGAAGTGTTAAGGTAGAATTCATGGTTTCTATGCTCTGCCTTTAAGTTTGCTTAATATCTATGTTTTCATCTGTTTAAGGAGAACTCTCGATGGTTTCTTGCTCTCCTTATCTCCTCACCGATCATTTCTATCCATTCACTTATTTCAAAGGCATCAAGACAATCTCCTACCTTGCCCCAAAAAGACCTCTGCAAAAACTGTGTCTCATCCCCGCACCCAAAATTGTTGTGCTCACTTTTCCAACAAATCTCTAAAAATTTAAGATCAAACTTTCCCTATCAGTTTACTAGCCTAAAATCAGTGTTCTTTATTGGTCATCTCAGCCCTTTGAAAACCTTTTGCTGAGATAGACCTGGAGAGAACCCTCTCCTGTCCCCGTAGGGCTAGCTACGAGGCTAAGTGGTTTGATGTTGCCTTGGATTTTGTCTTTTTCAGCCTGAGGCCAAATTCAAGCGCTAACAATATCGACCACGGTCATTGATCACAAAAAACACTAGCCATTGGATCCATTATGCATTTTAATCACCTATAAACAACTCACAACTTTCCACCCAATATAATCTCCATTGGTTGATGCAGTAAATGTGGATCATCTGATCCATAAGGTGATTTGTGTATCATTAACAATCACATAATTCTCCACCCAACATGAATGTTAGTCATTGAATTGGCTTATTTAGGACCATTAGGTCTGTCATGCACAAAATGAGTATTTATCCCTCGCACACTTTGCAACACGATACTCAATATGAGTGGTTGATTTGATAGTGAATATTTGTATAGATTATATTGACGTGCAACTTGATAGAATTCATTTTCATATAATTGTATTATCAATTTAAAATCCTATTTCACTGACATGCACAATAATAATAAATTTTGTAAATATTTTCTAGTATTAATAAAGACATCGCCTAGTTTACAGATCAAAGCATTTTCTCATTTGCAGAATGATATATTGACTCCAATAGTTATACATTGAATCTTGAAGAAGATATATATATTTTTTCAGTAGTTTTTAATATTTAATCAAAGGTAAATAAACTAGTTATTCACATCTTAGTCCTTAGAAAACAAAATCCACAACATTTGGCTCCTACTAGGGATGACTTCTTCCAGTACGGAGTCAAGAGCGCAGACTAGGTGCCTTGTTATTGTGTTATGGGGTTAGATTAGAGGAATCCAATTGACAACAATAAAGGCATGCCAAATCACATATGTTATTGATTTCTCACCATACATTATATCTCTACATATTTAATTCTATGTGATTTACAAGTCACATATTCTTATTGTATGACATAATGTTTATTATTAATGTTTTATCTCCTTAAGGAATTCAACACACATCCTCTATTTCTTCATTTTCTTTAACATGGATTTTACATATTGATCTTCTACTGGAAATCTAAAATGGACAAGGGAAAAAATAAAGTAGAAGTAGGACCATCAGGAATTGGTATTTCAAGATGTGGAATATGTTCTCAAGAATGTTGACATCCAAAGTTGACGAGGTTATATAGAACCAAGCTAAAATCAAGACAAAGCTCAATATGCTTCATGAGCAATTAATGAAGTCCTTCAAGAGTTTCAAATGGAATTTCTTCCAATGACGCTGGAAGACATAGGTAGTTGCTAACAATCCTTTGGATAGCATTTATATATTTTAGATTAATTGTAACTTTCTATTTTGAAGAACTATGATTTGTACCCCTAACTCTTTAAGGTCATGGGTTTTTGGACTTGAAACTTTTAAAAATTAAGAGTAAGAATTTTGTAACTAGCATTTTAGCTTCATGAGGTCATGCATCTTATTTATAACTTTTGATGTATGTGGTTGTTTTATGTTACTATCCCTAGTTAATTTAGTGATGACATGTTCGAAGAGATGGTCCATTTTTTATTTTTTTAATGAATAAAATGAAACTTCTTTTTTTTATAAAGGTCCTTATCCCATAAAGGATGCTCTGGATTTAATTTCACATTATAGGGAAACTTGTAACCATTTTAAATTAAAATACATAGTTGTGTAGTGATATTCCCTTTTTCCTTATAATTGATTTTTAAAGAATAATCCATTATATGTAATAATTTGACTTGTAAATCGACGTGATTTGTATATAAACATTGTTTACAATTTTATTATCAATATTAATCTAGTTTAGTCATAGGAAAAGTTTCTTTAAGAATTTCTATTGCATAAGTTCTCAAAATCTGATGTTGCTATGCTGCCAATGAGCATCCATAGCCTCAATGGAGTCGTCTACCTTCCGTATGTTTATGAAATTTCATCTTTTTTTTTAATGAACTGGGATGATTAAGCACTGGAAAGATCAAGTACCACAGATATTGCTCCATTACCGATGCGTCCATAGCCCCGACAAAGTTATTTAAGTTTATCATTAGAAAAATGATGAAAAAAGCAATAAATCTATAGAATGATAATATTGATTTAGGAATATCTTATGAAAGGATAAGAAGTGATCATACTTGACATGTAACTAGAATTAATATCATTTTATTTAATATTCGAGAATATTAGCATTACAATGATGTTGTATTATACATTTCCTAAAATGTTCATAAAATATATCCTTTGAAAGATGTTCGATATAAATGGAAAAGTGCAAAATTTATGTAAATAAAAGATGTTAGGATAAGTTCTCACATTTAATCTAACTCCAAATAGAGCAAATATATGGCTTATGAAAATTTATAGAGCTAGTGAGAGTTTATATGCAAGAGAGTTTTGTTTTTTTGTTATTGCTTTATTTTTCTAATGAAGGAAAAGATTTAATAAGTGAGGCAATGTTTTAAAAAGTGCCCATTTATTGGTGAGCCTATAACCTCATCCTCGTGGTTTTTAAAGAAAACAAGTTTTCTCTCTTTATTTTGTCAATGATAAAAGGTCTTGACCAAAGATTTTCAAACTTGTTATGTTTATCCAATTCTTCTCTTTTCTTATCCCATTTGAGAACTAAATCTCCAAGTTCTAAAATTCTTTCACACGCTCTTTTGTCAAAAAGTCTTCACCTTTTGTTGATGGTTGTTTATTTTATCATAAACCTGTTAATGCTTTTTTTTAAATGACTAATTTGATTGATCTATCTCTCAAGATCATTAGGTCTTCACTAATTTCTTGTAATAATTCCAGTACATTAGAACCTAAATGCATTGGTATTATTGCATCAATACCATAGACTAAATGAAAAGATGGCATTCCTATAGATCATTTGTACTAATCCTATTAGCCCAAACTACATATTTTAACATTGTGTCTTAGTTCCTTTCTTTGATCCCAAATATATTTTTATTTGTTAATTTAGCTAGCCCATTTACCTATGGATAATAGGAAATCGAATGTTTGAGAGAGAAATTATATTTTTTGCAAAAAATTTGTAGGGGTGTGGAGGTGAAGGATTTCACATTGTTAGTGATTATCTTTCGTGAAAAACCAAAGCATAAAGTATCTTTTCCTTGAGGAATTCCATAACTACCTTATCATTCATTTATCTGACAAGAATTTCCTAAACTCATTTAGTGAAATAATTCATCACAATCAAAATCCACTGATGTTGACCACTAGAATGAGAATTTAAATTCTCCAATAAAATATAACCCCATTGTTTAAAAGGTGTTTATTTATGTATTGGTTTTAATGGTAATGCCACCAATTTTTGTTTTCCTACAAAAATTTGCCATTGATAACAATCACTTACTTTCTTGTTTATGTCAGTGAAAAGCGTTGGCCAATAAAACCACTCATGAGTATTCTATGAATAGTGGCCTTCCCCAAGGATATTCATCCACGATGATTTTTTGTAATGAGGCAATATATATCATCCACTAAAATATACCTTAATAGAATTCCCACTAGATCTTGTCCAGTACAATTTATTATTTATAATACAATATTTTACAAATTTCAATTTCAATGAACGAGTTTGTGATTTCCTCATATGAGCATGCCATTGTAGAGTTTGAAGGTAAGTTATGATATCGCCATGCTAAGTAGATGAAGTATATCGTGAGTAAATTGTCTGTCCATCTGTGGGGAGCGTTGATTAGGTAGCAACAACTTCAATTGTTTATCATTTTTTTAATCTTCAAACTAAGCAATAAATCTAATAAGAGTTATCTGATTGATTACAAGAGCTTCAAAGTTTGCTTTAGCTAATATTTTTGTTAACCCTTGCCCCTTTACTAAGTTGGTTTGAGCCCTAGATCATACTCTTGCATTTTAGTGATAAATTTTCCTCTTCTTCCTTCACTATCATGTTGGATTAATATGAGTCTTTTACAATAGGACTAGAGACATAGGCAATGGTTTTTATTCAAGAATATAATCTATAAAATATTTTAGAGATTTAATCAGAATGAGAGGCTTGTTTTCCATGATATTATACTTTAGTTTTTATTCTTATGGGACCTTACTAAAGAAAGCAGTAGGTTTTTCGTAACCCTGCTCATTTTTTTGTACTAAGATAGTTGTTATAGTATATTATGAAGTAAAAGGAAAAATGATAGTCTTTGGTGTAATCTGGACAAATAAAAACAAGGGATTTAATATGATATTTTTAATTTGAGCAAAAGATTATTGGGTTAATTTAGTCCATTTTACCTATTTTCCTTTCTTTACCATATTAGTTATTTATTTGATAATTTTAGAAAAAAAAAATCAAATAAAACACCATATAAAATTTATCTTTCCTAAGAAATATTGTATTTCCTTCTTTGTTCTTGGAAAAAGGATTTTCTCAATAGCATGAACCCTTTTTAGATCAATTTCCACTCCTTGCTTTGAGACAATGTGGCCAAGTAATTCCATTCAAACATAGAAAATAATGGTTTACGAGGATTTAACAAGAGCCTGTATCTTCTAAATTTGCTAAAAGCCTATTTAATATGTTTTAAGCTTTGTTGATCTAATTAAAAAATACAGCCATATTATCCGAATATATTATGATAAAGTGATCCTTTTCATCAACAAAAACTATATCCATAGCTTGTTGAAACGTTCCTCCAACATTCATCGCTTTGAAAGGAATATTTTCATACATGAAGGTTCTCCATTGAGTGGTGAATGCAGTTTAATATATACCCTCTCTTTGAACAACTATCTAATTATATCCCGACAAACCATCCATCATATATATTATATGAACAACTACTGCATGTTGTAAGATATGATCCATCTTAGGTAGAGGGTGGTTGTTTTTTAGAAAATCTCTATTCAAATTCCTAAAATCAACACATAATCTAATTGATCCATTTTTTTTTTAACGGTTACTAGGTTGGCTACCCATTTAGAATATCTTAGGGGTACGATGATTTTAACATCTACTAATATTTTGACTTCTTTCTCAATGGAAGGAAACGATAGAGGGTTTTCTTGAAATGGTTTTTGTCTGAGAAGCTTAATTCCTTCCTTTAAAGGAATCCAATGTTCTATGATGTCTTTATCATCACTTTTCAGACTGTCGTAGCTCCAGGAAAAGACATCAATCTATTCCTTCAAAATATTAATATATGCTCATCTATCCTCATTTAACAAAGAATTTGATAAATTGACAACTTTTGGAGTTTCGTCGGCATTGAGATTCACTTCTTCTACTTCCTCATTTAAAGGTTTAAACATAGGAGATGAAATAGCATTGTTTTGTCAAAGATATTTTCTAAGAAAATCAATCCTTTAGGAATATAAATGTTTTTAAGTTGTACAATATCATGATTAGAAATTTTAGTTTTCATAACTAACGCATCAATATTTACATCAAGGTGGTCATTTTCTTCATCAATGCATGAATCCAAGAATTCACCAACCATTTCCATGAATTTTCTTATTTGCTGATTTTATTCAGACACGTGTTAATGCTTCAGATTATCAGTTAAGTGCATTCTATAAAATATTTTGATTTCTATTTCAAGTTAGTTTCTTCAGAGGGTCTGAATACGGTGGTGGTCACAACTAAAAAATATGCTAATTGATTATCTTCTTGTGAAATAGCAATAAAATTAATTGTTGGAAAAAAATAGTTTTCGATTTAGTCCTAAACCTGATTTCTATATTCCCTAAATGGATAGCTTCTATATAGTCAATTTTTGAGCTACTTCAATCCCTAGAATTAAAGCTTTATATTTAGCCACTTTATTTGTTGTTTCGAAATTTAATTTAGAAGGAAAAAGTGACATTCACTTTTCCAAGTGAAATGAAACAACCACCCGCTCTAGACCCGTATTTAGATGAAGCCCCATTAAAAAAATTATTTTAACTTTTTCATCATTATATACATTATTTCTGCAACTGAACTTTTATTCTTCCAAATTCCGCTCTTTTTTCAGAAAAAAAAATGAGAAGAAAATGTCCCAAATTGCCATTCATTGAATATATAGGGAAATTATTTGGATTTTGATCATTTCCCAAAATATAGGCAAGAAGAGACTCTCTGTATAATCAATGAGTTTTTCCTCCAAACACAGGCATTTTAGCATAGGATAAATTAAGTTGCAATGTACCTCTGAGCTTGGGCCCTCGAGATTGTGATAGGAGCATGGTGTAATTGACAAGCATATCTCCTACCACTACATCCATTACAACAATTTTGAATGAGATCTTATCCAAAACTACTACTAAGTCATCATTCTTATGCCAAGACATTTCACTCTTCAGGAATCAAAAGAATAAAGGTCCTTTTACTCCCTAATTATATTTGATCCCAATTTCTCCATAGTCTCTTTGGGCATGAGATTATGAGAGGCTCCTAAATCTAACATACAGTTATGAAGATTTTGATCATGTATTTTCGGATTGATATAGAAATGAGGGATTATATTATCTTATTTTTCTATGTAAATCCGAATGGGCACTTTGGGGTAGACTTCTTAGATAGTAATTAAGGGATTATCCAGTTTCTAAGCAATTCTTGATTATCCTACAAATTTTTCCATCCCATTCTTAAATGAAGGGATTTTGAATTTTTTTTAAAGGAATTTGGATTTTAACTCTAATGAGCTTAGTTCATTAAATTGAATGTGTTTTAATGCATGGTAGAATCTTCTTCTGTCTCTTTTTCATTAGTAACCATTTTATTTCCAACTTTCTAATTTTATTTCTATCTCTTATTTCCCTTTGTAATGTCTCCTCCCGAGATCGATTTACTTTAGTTCTTTTCGTCTTTCCTTGTTCTTAAATCATATTTTCTTTGCATTTCAACTTCAATGACATCAACAAAACATCAATAGTGTAATTCCCAACAACTAGTGTTTGTACAATTCATATTATTATCATAATAATCTTCAATGTGATTGATTTTGGTTAGTATATAGATAACTTTAGTCATCCCCTACCCAATTAAGCTCGAGATAATAATTGTCATTGATAAAAAACTATTGACTTGCAATTTCGTCATAGAATCTTCCAATAAATTGGCATTATTTCTTAAAGGAGGCTACATGAGAGTGTCTTCAACTTGCTGTTCTCTTTAGAGAACAACAAGGTTGAAAAGTCTTTGATATGGACCCTAATTTCTCATAGGTACATTTGGATTCTGTTGACCTTGTCGCCTACACCTACCTACAAGTTAGTGAGAAAATCCTTCAACCCCACAAAGTGTGGTTGGTGGCAGGGAACTCAGAGAAAGGTTTTTCACACTAATATCGACTCTCTCCATTTGACTATCTCCTAGGTCAGCTAAGGGGGGTTGTCCCTAATGAAAAGTTAAGTTAAAATATGTGAGTTTCTAGGAGAGTGTTATAATGAAAATGGATTACTTTTAAGGATTTATGAACAAATATGAAGTGAGCAACTTGGAATAACAATGCCAATCATTAACATGATTAAAAACCATAAAACCAATGCCTTGTAAGGAATTTTCTCAACAATTTAAAGATTTAATTGCTCAAAGTAAAATGCAATGCTTTCAAAAGAGAAAACAAAGTAACCCTGAAATTTAAATAAGAATTGTTAGCGCAAGATATGTAAGATACAAAATGCTTTTGAGATAATCAACTTTATAAATAAAAACATGTGAAACATATCTTACCAAAACCCAAAAATTGGTAATTAACTTGGAAATGTAAAAGAAAGGAAGTGCTAAACCAAGACATCAATATGCAATTAGATTTGAAGCATGAAAAGAAAGCACTTGTTTGAAATGATTATAATACTTGCTTTTGGAAGAGACTTTTCATATGAAAACTCAAACCATCAAGAGACAAGTAAATTAAATGTAATGGAAAGTGCTCTTGTTTAATTTTATTAATTATCTCTACAACAAGATTACAATTTAACTCTTCAATCCTTAGACGTCACCCTCACCCAAAGATATGGATCTCACAGTCAGGAGTCAGGAGGAATAAAATTAGCTTACAAGTGTTGCATGTGTCTCATTAATAAATTAAAATGATACAAGTAATTTGCTTGAAAGCAAAATTTGTTTCAAATAGACAATGACAATAAGTTGCTCCACTATTCAAGATAACAATATAGCATAAAAATGAAGCATGTATTCAAGTTCTCATGAAACAATTTACCAAGGTAAATGGTAATGAATCAAAGTTTGTTAAGAATATAAAATGCTTTCATGTAAAGGATGAATTGCCCAAAGTAAAGTGTAAGCTCCTAGCTCCAAGCAACAATGAGATAGAAAATGAAAAGCTTAAATGAAATTGTAACAAACTTTAACTTAAAAATGAAATGTGATAGTGAGGTTGTGTTAATTCCCAATTAAAGCATGCATGTAAGTGAATTAAGTGTGAAAGTTTAAACCATGCAAATGTCAATCCACCCAATAGAAGTGTCCCTCTAAATGGGGAGATAGGATAGCATGGGAGAAATCCCAAGCTCCCACAAGCAAATTAGATCTTTTATTAATATTACAATGAGAAGAGGCCCCTTCAAATTCCTCAACTAAACTTCAAGGAGAATCTTCAAAATAATTGCTTGAAGCTTGGACACTAGACTTCCTTTCTTGAGAAAGTAGTGACAAGATCTCATTAAACTTATGCAAGGGAAACAAGGTGTGAGTTTCATCCAAATGGCCATGACTTAGAGAGGAAAATGGGCAGCCCTCTAGTGAACTCGAATTTGGCCAAAATAAGCTTCAAAAGGGCTCATGGCATCCTTGGAAATCAAACCCCCAATGCTTGCAAAAGGTCCTGCAAACACTTGTTAGATGTCGTTGGAGGTTGCTCTTCAAAATTGGCCACACAAGAGTTAGAAAACAATCCAAACAATGGCTGCAAAATAAGTTAAGTATTAGTGAAAACATTAACAAGATAAAATGTATATGTACAATTATAATTTACAAAAGGCTAAGCTAAAGAGTGAGAGTAAACTCTCTTCTTTGCTTAGCCATCTCAAGCTCTTAGATAAAAAATGAAAGAAATGAAGTACAATGTTTTTTTAAAAGAGATTTAAATTTAGAAGTGCTCGGTTTGTGTACAAGTTATGTACCGAAACCCTTGCAAAACAACTTTGTAAGATAAGACTATGAAGACTCAAAGAACAAGTGAGAGCTCCTTTAAGAATGTATCAAGAGTGGGTTAGTCTCTCCAAAGACTTCCCCTCATGCTTGATTCTGTGATCCCAACAAGATGTTCCCTCTACAAAACTTCAATCAAGAATTAGTTCCATATAGATTTAACAATAAACAATGATAAGAAACACTAGAAATTTATTTAAAACCAACTAGAGCATTCTATACATAGAGCATACTTCTAAATCAAATGTCAATGCAAGATATCTTTACCTTAACAAATCTACAAGAGCATATGGAAACAAATTAGATCAAAGCATGAGTAAAAGGAATTATACCAATGATCAAGAATTCATCACACTCCCAAAGGAAGAACACCTCATGAATGAAACCCCAAAATCATGTTGTTGCCAGCTATTGTGTGTGATTGTATTCACTACTTGCAATATAATACAATAGTTTTGGGGTAAAGCGTGATGGTGTTCTTCTCCTTGCATGTGTGGTAAATTCTTGACTTGTTATTATGCTTCTATTTATTTCCTCATGTCATTATTTCTTTCATGCTTGTTTCAATTTATGTTAGTATGCAGCGATCTCATATTAGCATAAGAATTAATTATTTGCTTTAGGAAAAGAAATCTTCTAGTGGATAATAGATGTATCTCTAGGAATTATTTCCACAACACTTATTTAATTTCATGTCGATTTAATGATTTGTGGTGAAGTTTTCTAAATGAATCATTATTTGGTCAAGCTTTTCAAGCATGAGGGGAAATTCTGAGAGGAATCAACCCATTCTTGAAAAATATTCAAAGAAAACCCTCATGTTTTGAATTTCAAAGTTTCATCTATATCTTATTTGTGTCTTGCAGGGATTCTTTCAAGTTTCTTAAAGCTTTCATTTCTTGCATCAAAATATCAAACTTGGAAAATTTTACTTTTTTACGTATTGTACTTCATTTATCAATATCTGGCTATTTCAAAGAGCTAAGTCATGGCTAGTCAAAGAGGAGAGCTTGTTCATAGTCTTTGGCCTAGCCTCTTGTAGATTATTTTTGTAACATACTCTGTTGTCATCTTGGTCTAACATTTGAGATATTTTTGTATCCTTTTGAGCAAGATAGTTTCCATGCTTTGATTTGTAGACTTATTCATCTTGAAAGCATTTATAATATCTTGCGCTAACAACTTAGTGTTTCACTTTTCAGATTTATTTTGGCTTTCCATTTGAAAGCATTTCACTTCATTTTAAGCAAAATACAATTTCATTTCTTAAAGAGAAAATCCTTGGAAGGCACTCGTTGTTTATGTATTTGATGCTTATCTTATGATGATTATTGCTTATATCAATTTTTTGCTTATAAATCTTAAAGAGATAATCTATTTAACTCTAACAATTCTCCTAGAGACTCACATCCTTTTTAAATTAACTTCTCATTAGGGACGACCCCCCTTAGCTAACCTAGGAGATAGCTCAAACGGAGAGAGTCGAGATTAGTGTGACAACCCCTTCTCTAAGTTCCCTTCCACCAACCACACCTTGTGGGGTTGAAGGCTTTTCTCACTAACTTGTAGGTAGGTGTAGGCGACAGGGTCAAAATATTCTTAAGAGGCTAATTGTTCTAAGGATAGTTCTTCTAAGGGCAGCGTTTACCAGAGGTCGTGCCCCTGTTTTATTCACCATTTAAAGCTTTTGGATTTTATTAGATAGAACCTTAATTATTTTTTCCATCTCCTCAATCTTTTGTTCATGGGAGTTATTCGAGGTAGAGACTTTTCCAATATTCTCTTCTTCTTTTTTGTATATTTAGTATCTTCTTTTAATTTAAGTTTTCCAGAGGCTACCATATTTTTGTCTATGTAAAATGTTGAAATGGTAACTAGAGCCAGTCTTCATAATATACAATTATCATTGATGTATTTATTATATTTATTTATATGTTGTTAAAGCACATTCTTCATGCTTAGAGTCAAAAGAGTCAAAAAGAATTTATTATAATTCAAAAGAATATTTGTTTGAGTCATTTCCCATTTGTACATTTGAAAGAAAAAAAATCATATTTTATTTTTGTCATAAGCCCACAAGATGTTCAAGTTTTCCCTCCTTGGACAAGTTGGCCTAATGGAACCTATTCGAACCTCCTAAAAAGTTATATATAAGAAACACGTTAGACCTCTTGGATATATCATTCATCATCACATCATCTATCATTTTTTGCACCTAAGCCAAGTAGAAGAAGGGTCGAAGTCAAAGGAGAAAAAGAAACTGAATTTTTTACCATACTACAGCTTGCACGTGTGACATATTTGTGTAAAAGAGCCAAATCTTTGAAGTGATTGCAGGGACAAAATTCGACCTCCACGTTAGGGTTGAAAATCTCTGATTTTGACCATATTTGGAGAGGGTTGACCAACGTTGACTTTTACTATTGGAGGAGACTTGGAGGCAGGGAAAATTTTAAGAACCCCCCCTAAATTTATAAATATAATAAATGAGCGAATCTCCATGGTATATAGGAAAAATGGAAGGCGATTTTATCAATAATATAATATGTATATATAATTTTTTAGCGAATCTCTCACCAGGCATGGCGAATATTTTACTCAATTATAAAATCTTGTAAGATCTTGGCGAGTCTTTCACTGAATAATAAAACTTTGTAAAGTCCTAGTGAATCTTAGCATAGGCTACATGCTGGTTTAATTCCCCTATTTAAATAGGCTACATTCCAAGTGAATACCATGGGTCAATACCATGTGCCATTTTGGTGAATACCATGGGTCAATACCATGTGCCATTTTTATTTTTATTAATTCTAATATTAGGGTTAATAATGGTTTTTTGCATGGTATTAATAACAATCTAGTCCATGGTATTTTTCCCACAGTATTTTGGCCATAGGTTTCACCTAAATATAACCCATTTTTTGAGTGTTCGTAAAAGGTGACTTATGGAGTAAATATAAAAAAATGTTTTATTTGTTTACCATACCTCTCGTTTATTTATATTTTTATTAATTTACCATACCTCTTTTACAAATATGGTATTTGGCCCATAGGATTCACTTAAATAAAACCTCTTTCTTGAGCCTTCATAAATAGAACGAGGGTTATGGACTAAACATAAAAAGAGGTTTTATTTATTTACGATACGTCTAGTTTATTTATATTTTTATTTATTTACCATACCTTTTGAGTAAGTATAAAAAGACGTTTTATTTATTTACCATACCTTCACTTTACTTATATTTTTATTTGTTTACACCCTTACATGTATATAAGGTGACTTATGGAGTAAATATAAAAAATGTTTTATTTATTTACCATACCTCTCATTTATTTATATTTTTATTAATTTACCATACCTCTTTTATAAATATGGTATTTGGCCCATAAGATTCACTTAAATAAAACCTATTCTTGAAAATGGGCGAATGGATTCACTTAAATAAAACCTATTCTTGAAAATGGGCGAATGGAAGGTTGTAAGTCTTAATTTCAAGGGCTAAATTTACCTTTTTTACCCTCTCCCTTAAAATAAGGTGGGCTATTTGAGGTGATTTGTAAAAATGCACTATGATACAAAATATTCGCCCACTAAAAATTTAAAACCCCTTAATTTCGCCAAAGGGCGAACATTCGCCCCTAAAATTATCCTTGCTTGGAGGAGTGTTTGACTTGGAATATTTGTGGTGCACTTAGTCTTGGATATCTAATTTTGATTTGATTATATAAGAGAAGGATTGTTGGGTTTTCCCTTTGTGGGTTTTGCCCTAGCTAGTAGCCTAATTTTGGTGTTTCTTGTCTCATTGTCATCTTTATGTTTTGTACATTTGTATAATTGCTCGATGAATAAGACATAACAAGTAATAAAAGAAAAACTAACATTCACATGTAATTATCAAGAAGAGGAATTAGAAATCAATCTAGACTACACTTGGTTTCTCAACATAAAAATCATCACTTTGAGTGTTTTCCAACATCATTAATATACGTTCTCATAACAACGTAGAGAAATCGAGCATGTTGAAACATAAGATACTTTAGAAGCCGTGTTTGTAGATTTAGTGTTAGTAGGGAGTTTGTTGTAACATTTATTAAACCTTTTAGTAAATTCGAGCACAATCTCCCTTGGCTTTTTCTTGAGAGAACAAAAAATTGTAAGATAATATTGATGGTCACTCTTTTCTCCATATTGTTTCAAGAAAAATTGTTATAACTAAGCATTAGAGTCAATGGAACCTTGGGAATGGTTTCTAAACGACTTCCGAACATCCCCTTCAAGGATTTGAACGAACGTCCTCATAAATACATCATCATGCTCTACTCCAAGAGTATCAATGCAATCATGGAAAGCTATTAGATGGTCCTTAGCTATATTGTCATCCTCGACATTAAATTTGGGTAAACTCTTATCTTATTTCTAGGTTAAATCATTTAAATTACCAGAGAAGACCAATGGTTTATACCTAGCATTCACCCAAGCACTCATCTTGGAAGGAGAAGAAGTTGGTTGAGTAGATATTTTTGTAGAGTTCTTTATCTTATTCATAGTGGAGACTTGACTCAAGTCTACTCCCAAAAAACCTGCTAGAGATAAATTTGCTAATGAATTAGCTTCTCAAAAGAATGGTATAGTCATATTTTTAACTAGTGTTGAAGGTCAAAAGTATACTAGAAGCTTTGAATATTGAATTTCTCATTCAGTTAATCTTTATTTATGAATTATTTCAAAGGACGAAGATTCAATTCCCCTCCTTTTATTAGCCTTGGATATTAATTGGATTTTGTAGTGTAAGTATTGTTTGATTAAAGGTAAATTGAGAAATTTTTCAATGTGAATCCAGTTTAGAGTCACCAAATTCTCACTACAAAATTTTAAGCATTTAAGTCAATAAACTCATATGGATACCATTTATATAAACCATGAAAATTAAAATTTCAATATACATGGGCTTATCGATGTATGTGTCTTTGTCATTACAAAATTTTGTAGTTGGTCTTCACCTTGATCTCTTTGGAAATATGGAATTGGTCGAGCAATCTTGTCAAGAATTCTCCAATATAATTATAGTTCTTCATTAGTTTGAACAATTTGTGATGCTAACTAATATAATTGATTTAATATATTGTGTTGGTCATGCAAATCAACCAAAAACTTTGACGGATTGGGACTAGGGTTAGTCATATATCATATGTAATAATCTAATACTAGCAATGTTGTTCCCTAGCAACAATGCCAATAAGAATGTTGGTCCTCAGATTATCTCTGGCGACCAAGACAATGCCAAGGAATTTTTTAAAGAGCTATTCACCTTCTTATTTTATATAAAAAAAACTGGCTATTTTGGACCAAAATAGAGTTCTCGTAATGATAAAATATTTGATGAATGTACACAAGAATTTATGCACAAAGGCATGATAACGTAGTTTGGAAAGGAAAATCAATGTATGAACATACAAAATTTAACATTGTTCATCAATAACTTTAATGAAAACCAAAATTTTCTTTGTTTTGTCAATTGACTAATATGCAATCATTCTACAAGCATAATTATCAAGATACTACCTAGCACAATGATCATCATTGGAACAATATATGTAAATTATTGATTGAAACGAAGAAGTATAAATTTAAAACAAAGAAAAATTAAGTTAACATAAATGAAACACAGTAGCTTCAAACATATAATATATGGTTAGTTAGGTAGAAAATTGATCATAGGATAACATGTATCAAATATGCTATGGAATATTTACTCTTTATAAATAACACTTTCCAAATTCTTCATCCAAATATTATATATTTGAAAGCATGAAACTAGCATTGAGTGATTCAAAACCAAGACAGTCAAGTGTGTCATATCTATAGTGAACTTTAATTATACCATCCACCAAAAAATCAAATGAAAAAGACTAATGTTTGTACATCAATCATTCCCAAAACACAAGAAAAATAGAATCCACACCATTATGATGAAACACACAAGATCAATTTGTGATGTCTTACTTCAAAAATAAGGTCTCATACAAATATTTTCTAACCTACCTACTCATCAATGTGGCTTTTAAAGCCATTGAAGGGAGAATACTTCCCCAACCATAATTATAGCTAACTATGAGTGAAAAGAATTCCACATGTAATTTTATATTACATTGACTTTTTATCTCCACAAGGTTGCTTTTTAATTGGTCGATTGCTTCGACGCTTTTTCTTTACCCTTTGTCAATGCACTACCCTTGGGATGATTAAAGGGATGATTGATTCCCTTCTTTAGTTGGGAAAATCTAACATAGTATTCTTCATCTTCAACCACCTCTTCAATCATGGATTGTAGCGGAATTACTACCTCCGCTGCATGTACTAATTGTCAAGGAAATTGTTTTTGAGATGTACCTCTTTTGAGTTTAACTATCTTTTCCCAGATAAGCTACTTCAAGCCTTGAGTTTAATTGATAAGGAGTATTTGGGGGTTGATGAGTCAACTTATTCAATAATGCAAGTACATTAAATTCCCTGCATAATGCATTAGCCACCAATTCACATGAAAATGAGTCTTCGTTTGATTTTGGGATATATTCTTTGACCTTCCTAGCAATTTTTTAGTGAATTTGTATTAAAAAAAATGACACTAACCAAGCAACTTGTGTCTAAAAGATGGGTAGAACAAATCTCTATATATATCCCCTTTGCCTTGAGTTCCTCTATTTCTTTCTTCACTTGAATTATTTTCTTCTCCATGTCATCCATTTTTATTCTTCTTTTTTCGATTGTTAACACAAAAAAATGCATTCGAATCTAATTGGGAGCTTGATGGTCTGCAACATTTCATCTAATGTAGAATTTAATGATAGGATCATTGAGTCTACTTCTGAAATTCTAATTTGAATAGTGGGAGCTATATTCTTCATGTCTAAAATGGCATTAACTATAACAATAGATTCACAGTTGTGAATTAGTGCAATATGGGGTTTTATTTCTTCAATTTTATCAATTATCATTTCCCATATTTTTGTTTTTGCTGCAATTAAAGTAGCTCTTCCCACTATTCCTGATTTCAAAATCTATCAAATATTGCAATTAATTTTCTTTTCTTTTTTTAAGTATACTTTGTATTCCTTCAATGACTTCATTTTTCTACGTGTAGGACGTAGATAAGGATAATTCCAATTGTTAATTTTCTTCTGGTAAAGTGCTTACCTGATTTTCTAATTCAACTACTTTAATTTCAAAATATTTTAACCTCTTAGCGATGTCATCTGCCTATACATCTTTTGAAGAATGGACAATAATGGTCAGTCTCAAAATTAAATCTAGCTTGGTTTTATATTCATTTTTCATGTTCTAGTATTGCTTTTCCTTTGTTTGAAACTCAACAAGCTAAATTTTATTTCTCCTGTTGTAAGTTTTCGACTTGATATTTCTTCATACAAGCATTTCTCTGCAATTCTTAAATTTGTCTATTCAACTCATCATTTTCTTTATAATTTGAGAACTCAAAATCTGTGCATGTATAAATTGTTTTCAAACTATGAATTTTTGTCTATTTAGATTCAAGTAACAATTTTATATTGCTACCATCTTTATGACAACCAAATATGTTGATAATTTTACCCTTCAATTCCTTAATTCTATTTGCTTTAGTCATTACTACCACTTTCACATTTTTCAATTGAGTGTCAAGGTTGTTCAAGAGTGTTTGCAGGTTCTTAATATTTGACGTAGATTGCATTAATCTTTTGGCCACCATTTTGCCAGTATTTCCATGTCATTCAACCATATGTATGGCATTTATATGATTCAAATATACTTGATTGAGGTTGTTCTTGAGCCAATAAGTTCGCTTCTGGCCTTGATTTTTGGTTGTATTACTATCAAATTGAAACCTTTTTCATCAAAGTCTGTAGAAGACTGGAACCTTGGCTCCAAATTATCTTTTGGAGTAGCAAATATGGTGGTGTTAGATGACTTGATTGGTTTAGAAGTGATTTCCATTTTGTTATCCATAAGATGGTGCTTTTTTTCTTTATCTCTTATAGGTTTCTTTGTGGCCACACTGGTTGAAACAAACATTGTTGGACCTTCAAGAACATTAGGATGCATTTCTTTTAAAACATCACTAACCTGGTTCATCAATCCATCATTTATTTCCTCAATTGAATCTTAATTTTCATCATTTGTTTTATTCCACTTCCCACTTATCAGGTTGTTAGTATTTTTTATTTCTATCGCTTTTCTTTTTTCCAAGGATTTTGGAATCTTGCTACTAATGGAATATATCTTTGCAATTGTTTTGTTATGAAACTAGCTCACAAAAATATAGAAAAGAGAGATCAATGCCTTCAAAATAAGCCTCTTCAAGGGGGCAACCTCCTTTACATTACACAAATGAGCAATTCTTGGATGATACAAATGACAAGACCTCCTTTCTATTTATAGGAGTCTAAGGGGTCATAATATAATAAGAGTTGACATAACAATAATAATCTAAGGGCACAATAATAACAACAATGGGCTTCTATGGGGCACAATAATAACAATATGGGGACTACATGGGCACAATAATATAATAAGGGGGTTGCACTAATAACAATAAGGGGTTACACTAGTAGTATAGGGACCTAACATGGCCCTCTCCTTCAAAAAGTGTTGTCCTCAATGCTTGAGTAGTTCTGGATGATTCCTTATAAAATTCTTATCTTCTCATGTGGAATCTTCAACGGGTAAGTTCTTCCACTTGATGAGATACTCTGAAATTGATCGATTTCGTAGCTGTCAGATTCTTGTTTCCGTGACTGCTCCAGGTTCCAATATGATTTTTCCTTCCTCGTCAAGTTTTGGCAATATTGTTTGAACTGGGATCTTCTCATTATGTAAGGTCATCATTTCTTAAGTGCATGTAGTCTTGCCAACATTTCCTTCACATAAATAGCTTTGTGTAAATACTTTCCTTTGATTAGACGACTTTCAAAAGCAATGGGTCTTTATTCTTGCGTTAAAACATCACCAATTCCATTTCCTGATGCATCATATTCCACATTAAAGGTTTTTGTGAAGTCTGGCATAGTTAAAACCGATGCTTGGCACATTGCCTCTTTAAGATGTTCAAAGGCCTTCGTTGCTTCTGGAATCCATGAAAATGCATCTTTCTTCAATAATGTTGTTTTCGGAATGTGTTAAGTGTTCATTCTTATTTGATGATATCTTGAACGAAGATCCAACTTAGTGAAGTAAATTAATCCATGCAATTCATCCAATAATTCATCAATGATAGGAATGGGAAATTTATCTTTAATAGTGAGTTTGTTAAGCATTCTATAATCCGGAAACATGTGCCATGACCCATCCTTCTTGTGCATAAATACTACTAGAGCAGAGAAAGAACTTTGACTAGGTTGAATTGTACTAGCCTCTAGCATTTCTGCAAACCATACATTCAATTTCACTCTTTTGGGCATAGGGATATCTATAAGGTCTGATGCTTGGAAGAACACTTCCTGGAATCAAATAAATAGAATGATCATTTTTGAAGATTCTTCGGCGAAAATCACATAGAGAAACTTTTGTCGACTCATTTCGAACCAACCAGTGTGGTTCATCATCAGGACAAGTTGAATGAGAAGATCTCGCTTTGCACATTAAATAGACAAGGCAGAATATCCCATGACCTAATTTTCCATACAAGGTAACGGCGAAAATGACAACAGTTAGATTTGACCGGGAAACGGCTAATTTGACTTTGATAAGGGGTAAAAACCCTATTTATTTAATGTAAGTGGACCATTATAGATATATATTAGAATTAATATATTATCATAAATTAAATTATTTTCAACAATGTTAAAAATAGAGTGATCTATAAATAGTTAATTAAATTTTAATATAAGTTAAAGGGACATATATAGATATATATTAAAATAAATTAACTTAAAATTGTTAGAATAAGTAAAACACAAAAAATACATTAATTTAAAATTGTTAGATATCCAAGTTCTTATATAAATATTAGTTAGTTATAAAAATAGAGTAATAGTTAATTATATTTTAATATAAAATATAACTTAAAGGAATTAAAATAAAATTAATTTTATAGTCATAGTCAAAGAGTTTTTGGAATTATAAGTGTTAGAAAATTATTAGAAATTAATTAATAATCTATTTAAATAGTATCTTATTTTTTATAATATCTACGATTTCAAGTGATATTTGGAGTAAGATCTTATTGTTAAGGGGAAAATGTATACTTCTACTAGTTGAGTCGTAATGATCAGCTAAGAGCATCCCTCTGTTAGGGTCCATAGGAGTTAGAGGTAAGACAACTTTGACCAGTACATAACTTAAGAGTAGAAATTTTGTAGTCTATGGTTTGAAATCGACCTAGTTTTTACTTCTAATTTCATCCACATTAATATTCCTTAAGTGGGCACCACTGAACCTTGTTAATCAAAAGCTCTTCCTATTTTTTAAAAATTGCTTTTGGATTTATGAAACACCACTAGTAGTTGACATATCTACAATAGTAAATTACAGGAAAAGGTATATGGTGACTTACCCAGAGATAAAACCTAGCAGTAACAACAATAACAACCACTTTCCCCTTGTCAAGCATAACATTTAAGCATTAATTTTTGCAAAATGTTGATAAAGTGACTTGCATTGTCATACACAAAGGGTAAATGCAAGACATCTACTCCTCATTAATGACGTATTATATTCATAATTGATAGTACATTTGATTTATTTGAAGTTAAAATTTGTGTTAATTGTTGTCAGTGGTGGGTCCCACCTTTTATTGTGTTTGCATGTTTTTTACGTGAGCAATGTGTGTCATTAGATCAGGCCCTTCATCTCCATTGAATTATCAAGTATTTTTAATGTGTTAAACTACTATGTGTTTTCTTGCACGATATTGATCACAGTCGTTAATCACAAACAACACCAACCATTGGATCCATCGGGTGTTTTAAAAACCCGTAAACAACTCACAACTTTCTACCTGATATTAACCTTTGTCGTCCGATGCAGAGAATGTGGTTTGTTATATCCATCGGGTGATTTGTGCATCATTAACAATTGCACAAGTCTCCACCCGATGCAAATGTTAGTCGTTCATCTATGTTATTTAGGATTGTCAGATATGTCGTGCACAAAACAAGTATTTATCCCTTGCACACTTTGCAACAAGATACTCAATATGAGTCGTCAACTTGATAGTGAAAATTTCAATAAGATTATGTTGACATGCAACCTAATAGACTTTGTTTTTATATAATTTTGTTTATCAGTTTAAAATCCAAGTTTCTAACATGCATGATACTATTTTTTTTTTAAACACTATCTTCAATTTATAGTAATAAAGACATCACCCAATTTACATATTTGCATAGTGATATGTCAACTCCAATAGACATTGAATCTTGAAGAAAATATATATAAGTTTTTTTTCTTTAGTTTCAAATATTTAATGAGGTAAATAAATATGTTATTCACTTCTCAATCCTTCATAACAAAATTGGCTACAACAAAGACTTACAAGGATTAAAAAAAGAATAAATGAAACCAAATGGAAACCAAATTATAAAATAACCAAGTGCACTACAGAGAGATAGGTCTATATGGTATAGAGAGAACATAAAAGGCTAAGCATAAATGTTGAAATGAAAAACTTGTCTGTGCTCCAAAGGGAAATATGCCAATCATAAAAGAAAAATTGTTACATTAAGTTCCCTTGGGATTTTTACACCTAGTATTTTAGATCAAGAAGATCACAAGATGAAATATATTAAATGAGAGTTTGAGTTGTGTATTTATACATAGGTGAAACATCCCTTCAAGAAAGAGAGGTGTACCTTTAAGAGGGGGTTATAGACCCACAAAACAAGGCTACGCAACCGAAAAGAGTTACTAAAACTATAAATCAAGTTGGACTAGGTAACCTTAACAATACACCCAGCCTATAATAAATGAAATAAATGTATTAACCATAATTTACAGGCACATAATGATACATATGAATATGTATTGGTTGCATGCATAGATTTCAACAATAATTCCAACATAGAGTTATTCATTAACACTGATACAATATAATAAGTAGAAATGTGGACTTACTCATTTGGGAATTGACTCAAAATAGGAAGAACTTGTTCAACAAAGCATCCACATAGAGATCTTGTTGTTGCATAATCATCGCTTCTAACATGTAGGAGGCATGGGTTGCAATTGAACCAATGACTAACTTGCCATAGCATGCCAAAATAATAAAAAACCACGAAGAAATACTAATACATCAATTTTACACTTTCCATTAATAACCTTTTTTCAACCTTCGACAATGACGCACGAACTAATATCTCACTAAGCTTCAATCACTTCCCCTATGCTATTTTAGTGTTCTCATTTATGTGAGTTATGAAAGTAAAGTGCATATAAACATTATAAACTTCTTTGAGTTGCTTTTCCACATATTATTTAACTATTATGTTGGAATGCCATTGATTACAACCTTTTTTTTGTGACAATTTTAACTAAATATCAACTTCATTAGTCATTCTTTTTTCTTAATGAATACTAACAGTATCAATTTTACTATACTAAATTTACTACATTCAATCTTCACCTTGCGATTTTACTTGATGTATTGTTACTTAAACTCTCACTTCAAAATTCTATAAAATAGATTCCCATTTTCTCACTCCTCACAATGACCTACCCAATAGAGGAATGATTACAAACCGTCATTAACTATCATGCATCATAAGGTAAAAGATCAACTTAACTTTTCACACTATCGCTATGGCATATGAAAAACATGTTTGAGGTGCATTCTAGGTGGGAACCATCTTAACTACATATATCTAAGAGTTTAGTTAATGATATTTCAACATCCAAGACTTCACCGCAAGTTTGTGATTCAACATTGACATTTCGTCGAAGTAATCTAGCTTAATACTTGGTCAAAATTTTCCAACTAATGTGATTGGACAAATTGGATAACATTCAATAATTAATATATGTGCAAAACTTTCACACGAGACGGAACTAGTCCTAACCTTAAATAATGTATAACATAATTTTTTTATGTCAAAAAATGCAGGACGGCATCATAGGATGCAACAAGAACAACGAACCAGGAATACAATAAAAAACGTTTCTTGACTTTCCATCCTTAACTCTCACTTTGGAACAACTGGATATCAGCAAAAGGAATGGAACTATAAAATAGATGCTATTCCACATAGTCATCAAATCTGTGTCACATTCTATTAAAAAAATTAGTGATTGTAGCCTATTACTTCTAGTGGGAAACGAGTACATAAAACATTTATAAGATATTTAAACCCTGTGTTAATTGAAGAAAGATGGAAAAACCAATGTACTAGTGGGATGGGGAACAGGAAATAGCTTTCATAAACATTCACATAACTCGACGAAGCTCTCCGGTTAAAAGAGAAAACTTCCGGTGCTGTGATAATATAGGAGCACTAATTACTGCATCTAGATTTGTGTCTAATATTCCGTTCTTCTCAAAAGAATCGCTATGGATAGTTGCATGTAGAATTGTTTGGAAAATTTGTAGAGGATCACCATGTGCAACAAGAAGGATGGCATATCTGCAAATTTCAAGGAAAAAAATTATAATTGGATAGTATCTCAAGATCAAAACTAGTAAGTTTTAATTATCTGTAGATTATATAAACGTGACAACTTAGAAGTCAAAAGTATGCTACTATAATATCAATCCACAATTCATTTCAATGACAACTAACATGAAAATATTACGTTTTATTTCATGTTAAACACTGTAACAGATGCTTGTTATTTAAGACAGTAATTAGATATGATAAAATTCAATAGAGAGAGTGTGAGGAGATGTTGTTCAGACCTTACTCTCAAATATGAAATTTAATTCTATATAAAAACATCTATGTTTAGATAATAAACAAATCTTATAAGAGACATGGTGTTTGAGCAATCTTGGTGTCCTCTCTACACAATGTTACGATGCATTTTGCAGTGCATTTCTTAGAGCCCTACTTACATCGCTAATATTACTCTAAAAGGTCAGGTAGCATATAGGGAGCTTATACCTTAGTGGAAAGCCTATCATAATCCAGTGGTTGATTTGAACTACAATATGATTATAAATCAGTCCTTTGGATGATGGAACAAGTTCGACAAGCTAAACCATTATACTTGTATTGTACATTTACATCTAGACCTTTAAAATATGTTTATTGAATATTGAGTTACGAATTTTAATTTGATATACTCCCTGGAATAATTGTTGATTTGAACTTTAATACGATTATAAAATCAGTCATTTGGGTAATCCAACAAGTTCAACAAGGTAAACCATGATATAGTGTATATTTCCAGTTATTCATGTTGAGAGAATTTTTTCGGATGAAACTGCATGGAGGATTTTTAATCCTGTCCAACATTTTGGGTGGACATTCCACCCATCATCAGGGACCTGCAAATTGAATGATCACAAACAAGCGCTGTGAATTATTTTATACAAGGAAGTTTCCGAATTGGCTGTTAAAGAATAGTATTAAAATAATAAAATAGCCGTTAGAGAATAGCATTGAAATATTAATATAGCCATTAAAGAATAAAATAAATTAATGAAAAATAGAAAAATATAATATCTAACGGCTATATTAATATTTTAATGTTATTCTCTAACAGCTATTTTATTATTTTAATATTATTCTTTAACAGCTAATTCAGAAACTTCCTTCTATAAAAGAATTCACAGTGCTCGTGTGTGATCATTCAATTCTCAGGTCCCTGATGATGGGTGGAGTGTACACTCGGAACATTGGACAGGATTAAAAATCCTCCACAGTTTCATCCAAAAATTTCTCTGAAAGGTACACCATTGTACTTGTATTTTACATTTATCCAGACCTTTAAAATATGTTCATTAAATATTGCTAGTTATGAATGTTAGTTTGAAACACTCCCTAGAATAATTCTCAATTTAGAGTTCGAGGGAACTAGCAAGTGTGATTAGCAAGCATTTGACAATGGTGCTTGATAACTACTTTTGTCTTAGTTCGATACCGCTACATTCATAGAAAGTGTTATCTAGAGACCATCGAGTGTCTCTAAAACATAATTTCCTATCATTTTCTGTTGACCTGATATGGAATTTTTAAAGTTGCCTCTAAACCTATGAGAATGTCTCGAGAAGCTCTCTAAGCAGTTAGGCCAATTCTTATGTTGTGAGACACATATGTTTTTGTCTTGGTATCCATGAAAGCACGTGTGCATTTTCAGTTGAACTGTGACAAAGCCTTATTGACTCCATATACATCATACTTAGAAACTGCCCTCGACCAAATGACTAGCCACCATAGAAATGTGCTAAAGGCATGCTTCATATGTCATGATTCCACTAACCACAAGGTAAAGAGTATACTTTGGCAAGGAAATCTCCATCTAAGGGTGCACAACAGATGAATGTTGGAGCTATGTCACGAGAATAATAAACCAAGTCAATGTTGCTGAAGTATTAAAGAGAGGTGGCAATTCATAGTCTACCTCAGCCACAACGTGACAAGAGTAGGATAATTAGCATTGTTTCTTATCTAGAGCATCAAGAAACTACCTAGCAAAGTGAAAGACAATATCAAAGGGCTAAAGTCTTGACACTTCATTCGATGCTCCAAAGTCAACCTATCAATCCAATGCAAGTGGTCATGATATAGGCCAATGGCCATAGAAATTGTATCATATTGAAAAATTAAAACACATATAGTCAAAGTCCATAAATATGCATTGTGAAGTAGAAGGCATGATCAAATTATCAACAAGTAAAGATTTAGTGTCTATCATGAAAAATGTGCAACTTGTCTAAATCATCAAGGAAAACGATGGCTAAAAGGTACAATATACTAGGGTTCTTGACAAAGGGATAATTCTTTTCCAGTTTGGAAATTACTATACAAACAGTGAGCAATATTAAAAACACACACTTGTCAAATTTTATGTGTACAAGGCTTTTGTTCTAAACTTCCAGTACTTTTTGATATCTTATTTGGGTGGAATTTCTCTAGTTCCTTCTTCCCTAGACATCTTGAGAAGATTGTAGATTTATTATGCCAAGTTTTTCTTCATTATATTGATTGCTTGCTTAAATTGGTAAGGGGGCATTTGAATTGACCTATGACAGGACCTTATTCAGGCCATGGACATCAATATCGGAAAATACTATTCTACAATTGTCAATAAAAGATGGGTTACCAATCTCTTGAATACATAATTCATGTGTCATGGCAATTGGCCCAAATCATAAATAGCGTCCATTAGTAAGAAGGAAAATGATTTCCTTACAAATGGAAGAAAGTAATTATATTAATGTCCAAAAATAACAATAGCATTAGGATTTTAGAAGCAACTACCTTATAGACTTGGATAAAAATAACAAAAGAAACAAAAGGTACACTCTATTACCTCATAAAGTGTACTTAATGATAAAATACCTAATCCACAAGGCACAACCCAAGAGAGAACTACTAGCATAGTCACCACCATCACCTAAGTAACTTATCCTCTTCACTTTATGTCAGCTTTCCTTTGGCTCAAAGGGGTATCACTAGTAGGATTACTAAAGTTAACCAATGAAGCAGAAGATGATGTGAAAGCAGCTTTAGTAAAACAATGTTTTTAGTATTTTAAGATATAAAAGAGCTGATGGGAGGAGATACCTTTAATGCCAAATAAAACATGGTGTAATATTGCTACTTAGGAAATTCAGTGATAAACAAAGCAAAAGTAAACATGCACACACAAAAATTCAGATATATAAGTGAACACCCAAAAAATCTCCAAAAACGTCATCCAGCTGAGCCATTTTATTATGTGAAGCAATAGTACAATAGGGGTATGTTAGGAGCGCACTTGAGCTTGACAAAAAGGCAAGCTAGACAAGCCCTAGGTAGAGAAATACAATGCCCAAATGTGGAAATGAACTGCTCCAACTATCTCTGCGCTGCCCTGGAAAAACTACTCTGTCTTCTGGAAAAATCCTGCTGAAAGGCCCACCTCCAGTGCTCAGAAAATTCCGGGAAATCAGCCCCAAACTCCTTTCCAAAAACCCACCAAAACCCAGAAAGGGTTTAGTCTAGTTATGAACCCCAAAATTGACCCCCAAATACCACAGCCTCCACAACTCGCTGGAAAATTTCCGTTGAAGCCCTCCAAATGGTGCCAAAACGCTGGGCTTTACTCCCCCGGATGTCTCCCTCAATTCCCCTGCTCAACCTAGCTCCACAAGCCAATTCCTCAACTCCCACGTGTTGTAAAAGTTTTTGAATCTAACACATCAGAAATCCCTACTGCAATATCTGGTTTACTATCTCCTACTTGTTCTTTACATTAACAAGTTATTTAACAACATAAACATCGAAGTAAACACAATTGCAGCCTTCACAAATATACAGATCAACAACTGAAATAAACTGAGACAACACAAGGGAGACCGTTACTTTTGGACAATCATCCCCTGAAAAACCCAATTCGGGAAAACCAGTCCAACATATATGAGGGCTTTATTATTAAGTAGATATCTAAATACAACTAGGGTGCCAGAAATGGCTCACCCTTTAGAGAATATGCTCAGCAGTAGTACCTCTATCCGAAGGCAGATATTCTGGCAAATCAGCAACAGAATAAACAATCCCACAGAGACTCCAGTTGTTCCTTGCGCTGGACAGTGAAAGCTGCTCCCAGCATTCCTCTAGAACTGCATCACCCTTCCTCAGCTCTGCGTCAGTTGATCAGCTCCCAGTCTGCCCCACAGACCCTCCCAGTGCTGCCTTTGAAGCCCTCTTCGACTTCTGCGTCAGCATCCTCGGCTTCTGCATCAGCCTCTACGGACCTCTGCGTCCTCTACGCTGGCCTCCTTAGCCTCTGCGTCAACCCTCCTAGGCTCTGCGCTGCCTCTTTTGGCACTTTGTTGCCTCTCTGATATGTATTCTTCAGCCTAGGATCGAAATCCCTTGTTGAACCGCCCCTCACTGCAACTGATCTCTAACTCGATTTGCTCAGCAAACCCAACCCCAAAAAATCGAATTCTTGATCTTTCTTGGTGTATCTCCAACTGACCCTCAAGCCTCCTCTTATACTTTTCTTGTTGACGATTCCACGTCCAAGATTAAGTCCCTAATCAACGGCTAAGATTAGCACTGGCTTGATTCTCGTCACTTAGAACTTTCTCACCCATTTTCTATTAATACACATTAATATTTTTATTTTCCTAAGTTTAGACTTATATTAATACACATTAATATTTTTATTTTTCTAAGTTTTCCAGGTGGAATTTCTCCAATCGATTTATGGGTCTTGGAGATCTGTTAATTTAGGTATGTTCTATGCTAGAGCAATTTATTTCAATTTTCCAATATCTTTTCCAAATTAGCAATCACATCAGCATTAAAGTAAACTGCAGATAGAACATAAATATAAATCACAGAAGACAAGCCAAGACAAGAGGACACAAGATGTGGCGCTAGCCAGGGACAAACCCCAATGTGGGGAAATCCTTGATAAATTCTTCTTCTATATTCTTCAATAGTTCAACAGAGAAAGAGAGAGAGATGGTACATTTATAACAGAAGTCGACATTTTGACTTTCTATATCTACATGAGATCAGTTGAAGACATGCTACTTCAACTGATTCTCCAAGATGACTGCTTCACCTATCATAGTGTTGTATTTCGTCATGGTGCTGCACCTAGTCACTGAGCTGCTCCCATCACTGAGCTACTCCCATCACCATGCTGCAACTCATCATCATGTGCAGGACCCTCCTAAGATGCACTATTGATGCACTTTTAACTGATATCATCTTTGTTGCTTTCTTCACCATGACCATGGTTCCTATGTCTTCATTGAGTCACCATTGCTACAACATGGAGGCCTTCACAACAGTATTACTGAGATCAATTGATAATGAATCTTTTCCTGCACTGAGATCATTGAGACAATGACATCAGGATCAAGACTGTGATCCTTGTCCCTATCCCTTGTAGCACGTCAAGTTTGCATCATAATTACGTCTGAGAGCTACTGTATGCTGAGGATCTCTGCTATTATGGAAACTTCTTCCATGGTTCTGTGATACATCACGTAGAGGTTGCTACAGGTATGTCATAGTGAAGACAATCACACGCTAACTTATCTACTTTATCCATCCGAAGGCATCATCTTTATCACAGGTATGTCGAGAGGAGGCTAATCTAGGTTCTGGTGCTCCTTATACCCATCCGAGGACGCAGTCGAACCCTAGATCTATCCCACATAAAAATGCGGATTCATTTTCTTTATGACTGCGGCTCCAAAAACCTTGACTGCGGCTCCATTACCTTGACTGCAACTTCATTCCCTTGACCGTGGCTCCATTACCATGACTGTGGTCTTCATTAACCTTACTGCGGCTCCATTACCATGACTGCGGCTTCATTGCCCTTACTGCGGCTCCATTACCATGACTGCGGCTTCGTTATCCTTACTGCGGCTCCATTACCATGATTGTGGTCTTCATGAACTGCGTATAAGGAGTCTCCATAACCTGCGTATATGAGTCTTCATAACTGCGTATAGAGTCTTCATTGACTGCGCGTAAATAAGTCTTCATGACTGCGTTGAATCAGCTAGGGCATCATCTGCGGCTAGGGCATCATACTAGGCCAACATATACTCTTTAGTGTCTCTCCTTCACCAAAAAACCCAAAGACGTGGAGAGGAGGAGATCACATCAAGAGTGTGTAAATGACTTCAAGTCCTCTTCTATTTATATTAAAACGTAGATGATGAATAGACATGACTATTGGGCATAAGTTGCTGGCCGACTTGACAATTTGTCTTATAACATAAATAAATTCATAACTTCATAAATACTTATCAAAATCAGATGATCTTTAGATCAATCCTACACCTCTCGATGAGAGGGATCCAATGAAAATATGAGCTGCCATAAATAAGATGACCCACATGGAGTTCGGCCCTAGTTGCCAATTTTAACACTCCCTCTCAACTAGGGAGAACTCCATCCGCTGATCCATATGTCCGACTGTACTATCTTTGCCATCAGTGCCCTGCACTGCTTTTCTCAGCTTTGCTCAGCTCTGCTAGCTCTGCTATGCTCTGCTCAGCTCTACTCAGCTTTGCTTAGCTCTGCTAGCTCTGCTCAGCTTTGCTCAGCTCTACTAGCTTTGTTCAGCTCTGCTTAGCTCTACTAGCTCTGCTCATCTCAACTATGAAGAAGAAGAATTGATCGAGAATGTCTCATACCATTCTCCACTGACCCGAAGTCAATCTCAGAGTGGGACCACTATTCCCAGACCAGTTCTCCAATGACCTAAAGTCAGTTTCAGAGTGTGTACCACTCTCACTGGTCCCAGACCAGTATCATTGATCCCAGATCAATGAAGGTCATCCTAGCATAGGGAGTATGGTAGATACAACGATGCGTCCATCGGTACTACTATGGTCCCTATCCTCATTTCCCTTCTCATTGATCAGATGAGAGGTACTTCCCATGAGTCCCAGACTACATGGGTAGGATACCTCGATAGGAGAACTAATCATCCTGTCCACAGGAGAGCGAATCATCCTATCCCACAAGAGAGCGAATCATCGTTTCCACAGGAGAGCGAATCATCCTATCCACAAGAGAGCGAATCATCCTGTCCCACAAGACAGCAAATCATCTTGTCCATAGGAGAGCAAATCATCCTGTCCACAGGAGAGCGAATCATCCTATCCCATAAGAGAGTGAATCATCTTGTCCATAGAAGAGCGAATTATCCTGTCCACAGGAGAGCGAATCATCCTATCCACAGTCGCCAAGGAGAACGAATCATCCTGGCCCATAGGAGAACTAATCATCTTGTTCATAGCGCACCACCAGGGGAGGGTGAGTCACCCTGTGGTCGTATGTTGCTCCAGTAAGTACTCCAAGCCCCCCAGAGCTCCCAGAGCTCAATGCATGCAACATCCAAGACCCTTATAATAAGGTCTCTCAATGACTCCAAGTTGTTCGGGAAAATCACAGATTTGATCTTTCCTCTGGGCTTTGACAAAATATATGCGATCTGTACATCAGTCTCAATGCGATGGAGCCTCCTTGCTCATCGACTTACCATATCCCAAATAACGCAGTATCTCATGTCTATCTGCTGGAGCAATCATCGAATACAAGATTCCTCAATAATCGAATCCCACCTCTATTTGTCACAGAGAATTACAGTGGTGTGTACAATCAGCTCACTTAAGAGCTTCTGCAATCATGCAGCTTCACACGAGATCATACTCGTAGCTATGTATTCGATCTCGGCGGTGCTTATAGCAACCGACTTCTGCTTCTTGCTTATCCATGATATTGAAGCATAATCCAAAGAGAACTAGCGCTAAGAAGTGCTCTAGTGATCCTCCACACCGCCTACCCACTCAGCATTCGAATAATGATGAAGTTTCATATTTTTGGCAGTGTATCTCAATTCCTGAGAGATTGTGCCCTGAAGATATCTCAGAAGATTCTTGGCACCAATCCAGTGAGGCCCAACCAAATATGAGCTCACCATGCTAACTGCAAAACATATGTCCGAACGGAAGTTCACCAAGAACATCAACACGAATGAGTTTATGAAGCTTAGAGGCACTTCCCAAATCTGGTCTGACATATAACTTCTAAAAGTTAAGATCCTCAAGGTAGTCACAGGTTTGCAGTTTATCATTCCACATCCAGAATCCAACTCCCTCTTACTTCTGCAAATGAGAGGGTCTGCACCTGTCAGAAATAGGTCGTCCTCATAAGGTACCGGTATGAGAGGTCTATCATCCACAACCTTCAAACAATGGTTTGGATCGGCTTCACTGTTAGTGAATCTCAGCTTCATCAGACAGCTATCAATCCTCTCATATTAGGTTCGAGGTGTTTTACTTCAAGCCATAGTGGGCTTTCTTCCACATGCATATATGATTCCCAATCATGAATCTCAAACTCCTTGAGTTGTTCCAAACCTGTGAAGGGGAATGGTCCCCTTGTAGGATTTTCCTTCAGTACATCTTAGACATGTACCTTCACACTCTTCTTGAGTTCAAGCATCCCTGTCACCATCTGACTTATAGACCTTTGGTGCTATGTGTCAATGGACATGCTCCCCAGTGGACTTCCTGCAACTTGATACAACCCTAAACTCAAGAAAATCTTGAAAATTCTATTTTCAAACACGTACCTTTTCATTGATAAGTGCCACCCTGAAACCTTTGACTTTCATTGCTGAAATGGACACAAGGTTCTTCTTGCGATCAGGTACATAAAAGAGATTCTATAAATGAATTGAGTTACCCTCATTCAATTGAGGGGTAACATTCCCTACACCCTTTTCGGGATAGGTGGCATCGGTTTAAGTATAATCCCATGATTGTTTCCATCTCTACCAAATTAGAGAGTGCACCCATCTATCCGATGAAGTGCCTTAAAGCTCTAAAATCTATAAGCCAGATTCCCAAAGAATCTGAAGGAGAGGGCCAATACAAGATAACGCTTCTTTATCTTATCAGAAACAACATTTGATTCTTCATACTTGGGGTTCCTTGCTTTCTATGAAGAGTCGGCCATTTCCTTGATGACCTGCATTACCTGTTCATTCCTTTGATCATTGAAGATGTCCCTGGAATGATTGTTATCATCATCAAGTGATGTCTCCCTGCCATTTGGACACTCCTTCACATAATGGTTGAACTAGTTATCTACCTTTCCTTCCACCCTGAGATCCGATCTTCCAATGAAGTGTTCTTAAGGTAGGCCATATTCCGCTACACCATTCTGATAATACTCTGCTTCGACTTCACCCTTGGTGAATTTGAAGAGGGATGAGGAATCCACTGATCCTTTTGTCCTCTCCCAACTGTCTTCGATGATTGCTCTCACTCTTGCATGGGCATTGTCTTCGCCTCTGCTCTAATACCATGTTAATTTAGGTATGTTCTATGCTAGAGCAATTTATTTCAATTTTCCAATATCTTTTCCAAATTAGCAATCACATCAGCATTAAAGTAAATTGCAGATAGAACATAAATATAAATCATAGAAGACAAGCCAAGACAAGAGGACACAAGATGTGGCGCTAGCCAGGGACAAACCCCAACGTGGGGAAACCCTTGATAAATTCTTCTTCTATGTTCTTCAATAGTTCAACAGAGAAAGAGAGAGAGATAGTACATTTATAACAGAAGTCAACATTTTGACTTTCTATATCTACATGAGATCAGTTGAAGACATGTTGCTTCAATTGATTCTCCAAGGTGACTACTTCACCTATCATAGTGTTGTATTTCGTCATGGCGCTGCACCTAGTCACTAAGCTGCTCCCATCACCATGCTGCAACTCATCATCATGTGCAAGACCCTCATAAGATGCACGATTGTTGCACCTTTAACTGATATCATCTTTGTTGCTTTCTTCACCATGACCATGGTTGCTATGTCTTCATTGAATCACCATTGCTGCAACATGGAGGCCTTCACAACAGTATTACTGAGATCAATTGATAATGAATCTTTTGCTGCACTGAGATCATTGAGACAATGATATCAAGATCAATACTGTGATCCTTGTCCCTGTCCCTTGTAGCACGTCAAGTTTGCATCATAATTACATCCGAGAGCTATTGTATGCTGAGGATCTCTATTATTATGGAAACTTCTTCCATGGTTCCGTGGTACATCACGTTGAGGTTGCTACAGGTATGTCATAGTGAAGACAATCACACGCTGACTTATCTACTTTATCCATCCGAGGGCATCATCTTTATCACAGGTATGTCGAGAGGAGGTTGATCTAGGTTCTGCTGCTCCTTATACCCATCCATGGACGCAGTCGAACCTAGATCTATCCCACATAAAAATGTGGATTCAATTTCTTTATGACTGCGGCTCCAACAACCTTGACTGTGGCTCCATTACCTTGACTACAACTTCATTCCCTTGACCGTGGCTCCATTACCATGACTGCGGTCTTTATTACCCTTACTGCGGCTCCATTACCATGACTGTGGCTTCATTGCCCTTACTGCGGCTCCATTACCATGACTGTCACTTCGTTACCCTTACTGCGGCTCCATTACCATGACTGCGACTTCGTTATCCTTACTGTGGCTCCATTACCATGATTGTGGTCTTCATTAACTGCGTATAAGGAGTCTCCATAACCTGCGTATATGAGTCTTCATAACTGCGTATAGTCTTCATTGACTGCGTGTAAATAAGTCTTCATGACTGTGTTGAATCAGCTAGGGCATCATATGCAGCTAGGGCATCATATTAGGCCAGCATATACTCTTTAGTGTCTCTCCTTCACCAAAAAACCCAAAGATGTGGAGAGGAGGAGATCACATCAAGAGTGTGTAAATGACTTCAACTCCTCTTCTATTTATATTAAAACGTAGATGATGAATAGACATGACTATTGGGCATAAGTTGCTGGCCGACTTGAGAATTTGTCTTATAACATAAATAAATTCATAACTTCATAAATACTTATCAGAATCGGATGATCTTTAGATCAATCCTACACCTCACGATGAGAGGGATCCAATAAAAATATCAGCTGCCATAAATAAGATGACCCACATGGAGTTTGGCCCTAGTTGCCAATTTTAACAAGATCTCATGTGCCTTAGCCGCTCCACCAAATTTCATGGCTAGAGCACATCTGATGCTACCAAAAATCAACACTCCCTCTTAGTGAGGAATGTGCTCTAGCAATGCTTCACCATAGAAGCATCACACTAATCCTCCGCATCGGTCCTTTATGCTGATGCTTGGCCTGCTGCCCCACATCCACTGCATGCAGCTTCTTGTACTGCTACCCATGACACTGCCACTGCTACATCTGTACTACAGCTCCCTCTCAACATGCTGCATCATGTTACCCATAGCACTGCCACTGCTGCACTGCAACTCAGTGACCAAGAAGTAAGTAATTGACTTCACCCAATCACTGACATCCTGATCACTCTAGAAGCCTCGTGATGTTGAAGCTACCTCTGTTGCTATCCTGTGCTCCCTCTGCTGCCACTGCACTGCTACAACCTCTTTTGTGCCTCTCGCACTGCTGCAACCTCCACTGCGCTACTACAGACTTCTGCACTCTAGCACTACTTTGCTGCTCCATCACACCTTGCTCCACCCGACACCTGTCATCATGCTACTGTCTTTAAGGGCTCTGGTAGCCGAATGTGATCCAAGAGTTTGGGCACCTCAAGGATCCTGCCCTGACTTTTGTAGTCTTCTCAACTATAGCTCTATGTCCCCCCACCTCTTCTCTAGAAGTGCATGAGCAATCATGGCACAATTGTCATCAGTCTCGACATCCTTCTCTGCATTTGCTGGAGCTACCTTTGAGTTGGAAGTTTCTCCCTTGCCTTTCTTCCTAGGGCACTGAGAGGCATAATGTCCCAACTCCCCACAATTGAACCATTTGACCTTCGAGATGTCTTTCTTCTTCCTCTTTTGAACCCCCTGCTGTCTCGCAGATGCTAGAGCTGCATCCTCATTTTCCTCTTTCTTGACTCAAACTCCCTTACCGCTACTCCCCGCCGTGGTCAACCTCCTGATCTCCACCTGTCGTAGAGCTGCCCACATCTCCTCCCAACTGGGGAGAGTCGCTCTGCCCAAAATGCTTTGGAAAAACATCTCCTAGTCCTCGGAGACTGCATTCATAGCAGTCCTAACCATAAACTCTGGATTCGGTGTAGCCCCCACGGAAGTAAGTTGGTCGTGAATTCCTTGCAACCTGAGAAGGAAGGAATCTATCTCCTCTCCTTTCTGCATCTGATATGACCTCAGTTGATTCTCCAATAACATATTTCGCTACACGGAAGAGCCCTGGTACAAGGTGGTCAGGGTCTCCCACATTTCTCTTGTTGTGATCTTCTCAGCGATATGTGGTATGACATGATCTTTGTCCCAGTCTAGGATCATCATTTCGCCTTCGCTTGGGCCGCCTCATACTTCTCATTTGCAGTCGGGTCAACTGGGACATCAACTGTTTTCAAGGCATAGTCCTTGATGCGATGTTTATCCAGGATTGCCAGGATCCTGGCCTTCCAGATGACAAATTTGGAAGCCCCGCCCAATCTGTTATGATCCCTCAATCTATTCACTGCCACCTCTGCTCTTCTCTGCTAGACTCCCTCTACGTCTTGATTTCCCTCCTGGAAATCCTCCTGCCAACTATCGAATCACTCCTCTCCAATCCCCTTTGCCGCTGCTGCAACTCGGGTCTGGATTTCTTGGCTAAAATTCATCGAGGTAGTGCTTCCCTCTACCTTGGTTCCATCTCCTTAAACACTGTTCTGTACTGACAGAACCAACATCCCACCAGCCTCTCAAATCACAATTTGCACAGCTCCCTTAGCCACGGCAACTGAAGAACATGAGCCCTATAGGCTCTACGCAATCATGGTGTAGGCTGAATTTGTTCCTCTCGGCCAACTGCGTCAATCCTTCCCGGTTGAGAAGGATGACGTGGCCCAACGTGAGCTTGTTCTGCCCCTCTTTGCCTCTGCGTTGGCCCTTCTCCTGGCTTAGAATGCTGATGCAGGCTCTGCATGAGCCTTTGCATCATCCTCTTTGCACTGCATCACTCCTCTTGCCTCTTCAGCGCTGGAACAGCACTGTCTCTTGGGATGGCTACTTCTCTGTTGCAAATTCTTAGATTTCTTCAGCTAGTGTCTTCAGTCCTCTTTGATCTGCAATCCCTCTGATACCATGTGAAAGTTTCTAAATCTAACACACCAGAAACCCCTACTGCAATATCTAGTTTACTATCTCCTACTTGTTCTTTACATTAACACGTTATTTAATAACATAAACATCGAAGTAAACACAATTGTAGCCTTCACAAATATACAGATCAATAACTGAAATAAACTTAGACAACACAAGGGACACCGTTATTTTTGGACAATCGTCCCCAGAAAAACCCAATTCGGGAAAACCGGTGCAGCATATATGAGGGTTTTATTATTAAGCAGATTTCTGAATACAACTAGGGTGCCAGAAATGGCTCACCCTTCAGAGAATATCCTCGACAGTAGTACCTCTATCTGGAGACAGATATTCCGGCAAATTAGCAACCGGATGAACAATCCCATAGTGACTCTGGTTATTCCTTGTGCTGGACAGCGAAAGTTGCTCCAAGCATTCCCCTAGAATTGTGTCACCCTTCCACGGCTTTGCGTCAGCTGATCATCTCCTAATCTGCCCCACAAACTCTCCCAGCGCTGCCTTTGAAGCCCTCTTCGACTTTTGCGTTAGCCTCTACGACCCTCTGCATCCTCTGCGCTGGCCTCCTCAGCCTCTGCGTCAACCCTCCTAGGCTCTGCACTGCCTCTTCTGGTACTTTGTTGCCTCTTTGATATGTATTCTTCAGCCTTGGATTGAAATCCCTTGCTGAACTGCCCCTCACTGCAACTAATCTCTAACTCGATTTCCTCAACAAACCCAGCCCCAGAAAATTGAATTCTTGATCTCTCTTAGTGTATCTCCAACTGACCCTCAAGCCTCCTCTTATACCTTTCCTGTTGACGATTCAACGGTCGAGATTAAGTCCCTAATCAACGAATAAGATTAGAACTAGCTTGATCCTCGTCACTTAGAACTTTCTCACCCATTTTATATTAATAGTAAATACACATTAATATTTTTATTTTCCTAAGTTTAGACTTAGGGACCCATTAAAAATATTAATTATTTTAATATCTCTTCATCTGGGTGGAATTTCTCCAAACGATTTCTGGATCTTGGAGATCTCATGTGCCTTAGCCTCTCCACCAAATTTCATGGTTAGAGCACATTCGATGCTACCAAAAATCAACACATGTGCCCATAAAATTCCTTCTGCGCAGGCCCACGCAGCCCACCAGAATACCACGCTGAAGCAACAAAGGTCCCCTCCGAGGTTGCGTTGTTCTTGCCCCAAAAACTCCAACAAAATATGATGAAATGCTCCCCTTGGAATCCTCCATGAATTTGTTGCTCTTATTGATCTCCCAAATGCAACTCATACTTCTTCCCATGCCCAGAAAGCAGCAATAAAGCCCCACAAAATCCCTCTGACAATGTTGGACCAACTCTCAATGGATAAGACTTCCCTCCTTGGGCTGGCACTCGAAGTCCACCAAAGCAAGGGGTGAGAAACTCGCTTGAGAATCTCGGGTGCAGACTCGGCTAAACAGCTCAAGCATGCTAGGTGCAAGTAATTGTCAAATGTCAAAAAGCCCCTATAACTTCCTTCATCCTTTTATTTATAATTTCTCTTTGCCTCCTCATGTGGGTCCCTCTTCACCTAGCAATTCAACCTCCCTCCTTAGGAAATTCGAATTTCTCCCCCAATTGGTGCGTATTTCACAAGGGATGGCACCCACATTCCACTAGCTACATAATTTCGACCTCCCATAATAGTCAAAAATGCAAAATTGTGAGTCCACCTTTTTTAACCAAAAATTATTTTAAGAAGCGACATTACAATCCTCCCCTCCCAAATGTTGCTTGTCCCCAAGCAACTGCAATGTGAGATGCTGAAGTATGTGCTCACTCTCCCAAGTGGCATCCTCATCTGAAAGTTCTTCTAGCGTAGCAGATACTCTGATAATCCTGCTCCTCAACCTCCTCTCCCTAGTCTCCAAAATAGCCTCTGGTTCCAGCACTAGGTGCCCCTCATCATCAAGTGGGGTTAACTCTGTAGCGGTTGTCACATGTTGTCTTGGCACCTTCTTGAGGCATGAGACGTGGAAAATGTTATGGACCTTGCTTCCAGGTGGAAGCTCCAACTCGTAAGCCACCTCTCCAATCTGCCTATTCACCCTGTAAGGCCCATAAAAGAGTGGTTGTAGCTTTTCGTCCCCCTTCTGCTTTAACGTTGACTACCTATATGGTTGGGGGTGCAAAAAAAAAGTCTCCCACTTCAAAGTGCCTCTCAACCCGGTGCCTGTCTGATTAAATTTTCTGTTGATTTTGGGTGGCCTACAAGTTTCTTTGAGAGCCTTAAGGATGTTTTGGCTCTCCTAAATCCAATCTTTGGCCCTTGGGGCCTTGTTGTCTCCAAAAACAAGGTCAGCAAAAGATAAAGCATCATATCTGTATAAAGCACGATAAGGTGTAATACCAATGGACATGTGATGGGTGGTATTGTAGCAATACTCCCCCAAGTGTAGCCATCACATCCAAGCTCGTTGCTGCCCTGTTACGTAATTCCGCAAGTACCCCTCCAACCATTTGTTGACTATCTCGGTCTGTCCATCTGTCTGGGGGTGGTAACTAGTACTAGGAGTGAGCTCAATGCCCACCAATCTAGAAAGCTCCTGCGAAAACGCACCCATAAAGCGGTTGTCCTTGTCACTAACTATGGTCTTAGGAAGACCATGCAAATGGAAGACCTCTCTAAAAAAAGCTCCACAACTTGCGAAGTAGAGTACTGGGAGGGGATAGAAAAGAAATGTGCATACTTTGTTAACCTATCCACCACCACATAAATGCAATCGCGGCCCTGTACCATGGGATGCCCCATGATAAAATCCATAGAAATGCTCTCCCATTTCCCCACGGAATGGGAAGTGATTGTAGTAACCCAGTTGGATGGGCCAATTCCCCCTTGTTCCTCTGACAGGCCTCACACTCTTGTACATGCTTCAACACGCCCCCCTTGAGGCCCTTCCACGTGAATCACTCCTTGACCGTCCTATAAGTCTTCAGGAATCCTTGATGTCTTGACAAAGGTGAATCGTGGGCTGCCTAGAGAATCTTCTCCTTCAGCTGTGAACCTGGTACCAAAAATATGCGCCCCTTGTAGTAAATGACATCTACCATCACACAGTAGCGCTCATCCCCATGAGTACCCTCCAAGATCTCACATGCCCTCTGATCCTTGGAGTACACCACCAAAAGTTGTGCTTTCCAATCATGGCAGATGCTCATGAGTGAAACCACTACAGGCTTCTTGGATAGTGCCTCTACTACCACATTGTGTTTGCCCTTGACATACTCTATGTCGAAGTCATAGGCTTGGATCCTGTTGACCCACTTCTGTTGTCTATCATTGAGGCCCTTCTGCCCTAGAAAATGGCGAAGATTGTTGTGATCAGTCTTGACTCTAAACCTGTTTCCCACCAAGTACTACCAGAATTTGGCCAATGCATGCATGATGGCCAACATCTCCTTGTCATAAATCAAGTATAGCTTCTTGTGCGAGAGGAGCTTCTGACTCTCAAAAGCAATGGGATGACCACCCTGTGACAGTACTATGCCCACACCCTCACCAGATGCATCACTCCAAAGTGAACGATTGGGTGAAATTAGGGAGGGCCAATAAAGGCAACTACTCATCACCTCTTTGAGGTGCTCGAATGTTGCCTGTGCCCTGTTTGTCCATGTGAATACCCCCTTCTTGGTCAAATCGGTGAGGGGAGCTGCCAACTGTGAGAAGCCCTTCACGAACTTCTTGTAATAAGTGCATATGCCCACAAAACCCCTCAACTCGGTCACATTCTAGGGCACTGGCCAATCCTGGATGGCTCGAATCTTCTCCTCATGCACCCTCATGCCATCCTCCCCAATGATGTGCCCTATATAGAGCATCTATGTCAACCCAAACTCACACTTGGACAACTTCACGTAGAACTTTTGCCCCTCCAAGATCTTAAGCACCTCCTCCAAATCTTGCAGGTGCTCCTCCCAGGTCTTGTTATAGACCAATATGTCATCAAAGAAAACGAGGACATAACACCTCAAATACCCCCGAAATACATGGTTCATGCAGGGCTGAAATGTAGCCAGTGTGTTGGTTAGCCCAAAGGGCATCACCAAAAACTCAAAATGCCCATAATGGCAACGAAAAGTTGTCTTGGGAATATCCTACTCATGCACCCAGATCTGATGATACCCTGAACGTAGGTCTATCTTAGAGAAGTACTTGGCTCCTCTAAGCTCATCCATCAACTCGTCAATCCGGGGAATGGGGTACCGGTTCTTCAGAGTCTTCTTATTGAGGGCCCGGTAATCAATGCACATCCTCAACGTGCCATCTTTCTTCTTCACCAGGACAATTGATGAAGCGAAAGGGCTAGAACTGGGCCTGATATGCCCCAATGCCAGCAACTCCTGAATGGCCCTCTCGATCTCATCCCAGTAAGCCTTGGGATGTCTGTAAGGGATGGTAATGACTGCCTGCACCCCCAGCTCCAGCTCAACGGTATGCTCAAATCCTCTGTCAGGTGGTCGTCCTGGTGGGATGTCCCCAAATACTGTTGGGTACCTATCTAAGATAACCTGAATATCCGAGTGAGGTGGCTTGGGTTGACCCCCAACCTCTGAAATCCTCAACTCCAAGGCCCACTCAAAGTCCCCACATCTCAAATCAGCGTCCATCTGATGTGTTGGTACTATCTGTGGTGGGTACGAATGCATTCCCCTCAAAAAAACCAACTTCGCATCTGGCCCCACGAACTCCATCTCTAGCTTTCGCCAATCAGTGGTCACTCGCCCTAGAGAGTCAAGCCACAAAACACCCATCACCACGTTAGTGTCATGTACATCCACCATGAAGAAATGATCTATCACTAAGTAGTTCCCTATGGTCTCTGTCAAAGAGGGGATGTATCAGGTACACTGCATCGTCCTATCTCCCAGCACAAGAACTGAAAACCCCTCAAACTCCTCCGTAGTGATACTTCGCCTCTGAACCATCTATGCATCAATGAAATTGTGGGTGGCTCCACTGTCCAACAAAACTGAGACATGTTGTCCCTGCAATGGGTCGATAATCCTCAAGGTCAAAAATTTTGGAACCCCACGCAGCGAAGCTAAGACTCCTCCAGCTGATGTGAAAGGTGCTCCCCCAGGTGGTGGTGGTGGAGGTGGTCCCCTCTCTACATGTGTCTCATTGTCACCCCCGCCTATCTCCAACTCCACGTCATCCTCCTAGTCACTGTCAGAGAAGACCTCAATGTAATGGGCCTTGCCCACTGTGCATCTATGGCCTGGTGCCCAAGGCCCCTGCCAGGTGAAGCATAGCTTCCTCCTTCGGAGATCTCTCCTAGTCTCCTCATCCAATTGTCCACACCCCTGGTTGGTTCTCGATGGTGGTGGAGCTCTGGTGTCATGACCCCTATGCTGGAATACAGGCCTAGTGGACACCTGCGCCCTGGCCCTGGGAAGAGTATCCTGCAAGTCCCGGGCTCTACCAACTGCGTCCTGCAAAGTGGTGGGTCTGTTGGACCTCACCAAGCCCCTCAATGGCTCTGCTAGCCCCTCCAAAAACATGAAGACCCTCCTGGCCTCCAATAAATCTGGTACCATCATTGACAACCTCAGAAACTCCGAGATATAGGCCTCAGCACTCCCAGTTTGCTTGAGTCGTGTCAACTCCCCAAAGTGTTCCTTTGGGTCTCTCCTCTCAAAACGCTCCAGTACCCTTCGAGTGAAATCCATTTAAGTCGTAACTCCCACATGTCCCATCGTGGTCAACCCATGGAACCACCAATCATGGGCTTCCCCCTCTAAGTGCAGTGTGGCAATTTTGATTGCCTCCCTCTCTGTCATCTGGTTGAGCTGGAAATAGACATCCAACTTCGAAACCCATGACCTGACAGAGCTCCTAGGTGATCCATCAAAATTTGGGAGGAATAACCTCCCCATCGTGCGCTGTAAATCGGTGCCATGTGAGTAGCCTCCTCCACTTTGTCCCCTGCTCCTATTGTTGCCCTTAAGATGACAGAAGTCCCTAAAGGTGATGGCCTCTCTGAAATCAGGCCCATAGAACTGATACTCCACAAAATATTCGCCCATGGGCATCTCCTCCTGCCCTTGTGGCTCCCCAGTAGTTGATGCTAGAAATGTGGGGATGGTCGACCTAGGTGGTGTGCTAGAAACAAGAGGTACGTTGGGTGGATTTACTACATGGTGGTGTGAAGTGCTTGAGCCTTCCCCCAGATGAATTTCTCCCTAAATCCCCTTGCCCTTGTTGTTGTTGCAGTTTTGTTGCCTCAGTTCATCAATGCCCCTAGACAAATTGTTGATAACCTTCAAAAGATGTTGAGCGAACTCCTTTTCTTTACTCATCTTATCTCCCTCATTATCCCCCATGTCTGGCCTCTCAACCTCCGGTTCAACTGTTACTGGATCAGGAGTAATTTGTTGTAGTTGCCTTTCTTTGCGTCTATACCTATGGCTTATGTAAGTGGCATTCTGCTTATCCTCTGGTGTCATAAACTAATAACTACTCCCACGGGCTGAGCCAAGACTATGAGCTCTGACACCATTGTAATATTCCTACTTAGGAAATTTAGTGATAAAGTAAACATGCACACACAAAAATTCAAAAATATAAGTGAACACCCAGAAAATCTCCAAAAATGTCATCCAATTGAGCCATTTTATTATGTGAAGCAGTGTTACAATAGGGGTATGTTAAGAGTGCACTTGGGCTTGCCAAAAAGGCAAGCTAGACAAGCCCCAGGAAGAGAAATACAATGCTCCGATGTGGAAATGAACTGCTCCAACTGTGCTCTGTGTTGCCTTGGAAAAACTACCCTGTCTACCAGAAAGATCCTGTTGAAAGGCCCACCTCCAGTGATCAGCAAATTCAGGGAAATTAACCTCGGGCTCCTCTTCGAAAACCCATTGTCATGTCCCTTCTCAAACACATTTGTAACAGGGTGTTGCTACACAACTTTGCACAATTTTGGCTAAGGAAGACAACCCATCATTTTCGACTTAGGGACTTAAGAGGCAATTCACTTAATTTGGTTGCTAGTGGAATGTGGGGGCCACCCACATGGGAAATCGAATTGGCCCATTCGAATAGCTTGGAGGGAAAGTGAAATAGGTGGATGGAGGGGCGCACATGAGGCAAGGGAGGCCCAAGGAGTTGTAAGGATGGAGCAATGCTCATTTTGGGATTCATTCATACATCTTGCAAAAAAAATCACTTGATTGTTCACTCTATTGTTTAGCTGAGTCAACCGACTGTTTAGCCACGAATCTCTCAAGCGGGAGATTCAACCTCTACTTCAGGGGACCATCCGTGCCGCCCTAGAGAGGCAGTTCTACAAGGATTTCAGGAGTTCCGGGGCAGTGACATAGCACCACCAACCAACGCAGAGCAAGGAGTGCATATTTCTGGGTAGCTAGGAAACACGCAGAGGGAGATTGAGGCAAGCAAAAATCTGATTGCTTATCTGGGAGTTGGGGGGCTAAGGTAGCAACATTAAACCAAAGTTCTTGCTGGGTTTTATGGCCAGCTGAGCCAACATTCTAGCAATTCAAACTACTAAGCTAGGCGACAACGTAGAGGCCACACAACAAATTTTCGTTGTACTTGGGAGCAACTGAGTTGGGCCAAGAGATCATCCGAGGAATCAAGGATTGGATAGCACAGGTGAACTCAACATTTTGGAGAAGCTTTCAGGTGGATTTACAAGCAGTTTCTAGCAAGTCAAAATTGGCAGCTAGAGCTGAGGTGAGGCTCCAAGGAGGTCGAAAATCAAAAGTCTAAACTAGCCAAAATATTTTCTGGGTTTTTCTAGATTTTCGACAAGGATCCCAAATATAAAGTTTCATAATTTTCTGAGCACCAGAGGTGGGGTTTTAAGCATTATCTTTGCACCAAACAGTGTAGAATTGTTGGGGATTGAATAGTGCCTTTGGGGGTCGATTTGGGAAGTCCAAATCGGGCCAAACCATTTCTGGTTTTTGTGGGTTTTGGCCGAGTCCGGAGTTAAAAGCATATAAATTTATGGGCAGTTTCAGTGCACCTTCCAACCATTCGAACTTTAGCAGAGAAGCAGTTTCTAGGCAGCGCAGTGCAGATTGGTGCAGCAACTGGGCAGCCTTCAGCTCAACCATTTTCTTACCTGGGTTTGGTCCTTCTTGTCCTTTCAGACAAGCCCAGCTGTGCCATTGCATCATCTATTGTATTTGACTTGCAAAAATATAATAAAGTGCCTAAAAAATTCTCCATTTGCAGCTTTTATATGCGTGTTTGTTGAATATTTCGTTTTTGTAATTTGTTGCATGTATTATTTGCTTGTTATCACTTATATTCCTATTAAGGATCATTACAATGGTATCTGAGCATGATCTTGGCCCAGCTGTGGGAAATTAGCCAGAAGATCATGGAAGCTTTGGGTATGAGTGCACAGTGATGGGTGAATCCAGAGACAAATCCATGGCCCAAGGAAAATCCAATATGCAGAAATTCTAGGGTAGAATTCATTGGGACGATGAGAGGTTGGCCCAGTTGAGGAGGGTGACAGACCAAGCCCATCCTCACCCTTACAACAAAGACGTTAGAGGTGAGTAGGTCGTGGGGGTGCAACCATCTACATCGTGTGGGGAAAGTCTACCAGATCAAGGCACCAGATCTCTTGAAAAGGAGCAGACAGGACAAAGACGGTTAGAGGGTGAGACCAGGGGGCACTTTTGCTAGTGGAGACCTGGCTTTAGATATTAGGACCCTAAGGACGAGGTTGAGCATGATGCTGAGAGCCCACAAGATGGTGAGGAGCACATCAATATACCCGATGTGGCGCAGGAGTCACCTTTATTAGAGACCTCTTTCATAGCCCAAGTTGACACCCTAGTGGAGAGGATAGAGCCTACTCTCATAGAGCCATTTGTTGAGGGGGTGCCATCCCTGGACGAGATCCCAACAATTGCTGAGGTATCTGGAGTCGTGACCGAGTTTATAGGTGATAGATGCCCACGACAGTTCCATCAGTGTCAAGCCGACCTTCTAGCATTAAAAAGGAAGGCCTCGTTAGTGGGAGAGGTGATTCTCCAGCAGAATGAGGAGCAGGAGGTCATGAGAGTGATTTGTGCAGAGTCCATGGCCAAATTGACTCACGTTGGGGAGCAGTTGGATTCCATACTGGTGCAGCTAGAGTGCACGTTGGAGTGTGAGAGCAGCCCTCTTCGGGCATACATAGACGGGGCTGACAGCACTGTTAGGCTACCTTGGCCCATTGGACAAAGGGAGACAGAGCTACCTAGTCAGATTGTATGTATTGACCAGGATAGCGAGATGAGATTACCTGAGTTGCATAGGGTGCAACACCCGCATGTTGGGGTTGCTCTATGTGCAGGAGTTCGTGCATTTGATCCTATTAGCACTTGAAATTTCACCTCAGGCTGAAAAGGCAAACCTCAAAGCTACATCAAACCATTCAGCCTCGTAGCTAGCCCTACGGGGCAGGAGAAGGCTCTCTCCGGTCAATCTCGGTGGATCTTCAATGGGATGAGATGACCAACACGGTAACACTGATATTAGGCTAGTAAACTGATTTGAAGGTTGATTTGGGGGTTTTTGGTGGCAAATTGAGGAACTGCAATTTAGGGTGCGGGGATTGGACACAGTTTCTGCAGGGGGGTCTTTGGGGCAAGGTAGGAAGCTGTTTTGATGTCTTTAGCTGAAAGGGATGGTTAAGAAGAAAGATGAGAGGGCTAAAGAGAGCAAACAATGGGTTTGAATTCTCTTTAGACAGCAAAAAACATAGAAATTAAACAAATTTAAAAGCAGAGCATGGCTAGCATGAATTCTAACTTTATCACTTCATTTGTTTAATATGCAGCAGTATAGAAAGGAAATGAATCACATAACAAAGCTTACAATAACATGTAGAAACACACCATCAACACATGAGTCCACAAGAATCCCAAAGATGACTGCAAAACCCTGGTCTTCCTTAGCCAAAAATTGCAGAGATACAAGTGAAATATACAATGATAGCTGCTCCCTCAAGAGTCCAACCATGAAAATGAGCAAAAGAGTGCATAATATAGATGATCTAACCTCTTTCCCCACCTCTAGGGGTCGAGCTCCCCTTCCTAGGAGCTGTTGCAACTACTTCTAAACTGAGCACTAGATAATAGGCAGTCATAACAACTTGCCTCTATAAGCTAGGAAACCTATCCATACATTAAATATTTACCATTTACATTCAAGAAACTTCTAGAAGAGTTAAAGAAGAGTAAAAGTGTCTTTGAGTCATGATAGTTACATAAAAATCCATCATCTAGAACCCCAAAAAGTCAAACTAGGTGAAAACAGTGATTTTCTGGCCGAACTGGTAAAATCTGGCACAAATTCCTCAACGGGTCGCGCACACTTTCTCAACGGGTCGTGCACTTTGGAGCCCTGTTTGGAGGCCTTTTCGGTGTCAGAATAAGGTGCAGGATAGCTCGTTGGAAAGGTCTCTGAGTCTACTTTCCAACCCAACTGGAATTTTTGGATTTGGAGGTCATTTGCCCAAACAAAAATCAATTCTCCCAAGACTACTTCTGCAGCTCAAAAAAGGGGTAGAAAGTCAAAATTTGGCTGTATTTTGACCTTTTGGAGGCCCAAAACTCCATGAAAACTCAAATCCATCCATAGGCATGTGTAACTTTGCATGACAAATCCAAAAATGTTGAGTTTTTGCAAAACGGAGCTACGATGACAAAGGGTCTCACCGGGGGTGAGACCCGTTGAGAAGCCAAAACCTGTAAATTTCCCAAAAATGCCAAAAATGAGCCAAAACTTCCAAAATTTTTTGTGCTTGGTGCTGTGAAGAGGCTAGTGGGTGTCATGATCCTTGAGGGATGCCTCAGCCAAGATACGGAGGGGGTTGGTCTTCTTCTTCCGCCTAAGAGCCTCGGACAACCTCCTTTGGAACATTTTCATCTTGGCCTTGCAAACATGCATCCTCGCCCAATAGTGATTCTTCATGTTCCTTAGCAGCCTTTTCTCTTGGTTGGCTTTAGCCAACAGCCTCTCCAAGTGGGTATTCTCCTGAATGAGCAATGACTCCCGGTCAGCAGGCAATGGATCACCGGGTCTCCTACGGTTTAGGACTCGATCACTACGAATCCTCCAAAGCTCATCAAGCGCCTTCTCCTCCTCAAGCTGTGTGTTCCGCTGCTCTAGATAAGTGATGGTCCATTGGGCACCCTCAAGTCTCCGCTGCAAAACATCATTCTCGGCCCTGAGCTGCTGAATGATCTCCTTTGCCTCTTGGCTAGGAGAACTGACCTCGAGATCAATCACTGGATCCTCATGAACCATGGGCTCTTTGCCCCTCTGCAATACCTGTGCTGGCGAAGAAAGCGAGGCCCCTTCCACCTGATGTGGAGATAACACTCGCTGATCTGAAGATGAAGGCGAGACCCCTTCCACCTGCTGTGGAGATAGTACTCGCCTAGCTGCTGCAAATAAGGCCCTTGGGCCTTTCTGATAGGTGACCAAAGGAGTGGAGCTGACATGTCGGGTGATGGGAGCATCAGGCTGCTGAGATGGTCCTCCCTCCTCATGAATGGCCTCCTGATGTGGCTGAGGTGGCACTGTGAAAAACTCATGGGAGATGAACTCCTCCCATGAGATACCCTGCTGAGTCAACTGATGAGAGACTATGAGCTGGATCAAACCATAATGGCAAAGGCTCCTGTACTGCTGGGCCGGGGTTTTCCTCTGCAACATGGGCACCATCCTCTGAATGTTCTGAAACAAGAAGACCGGGAGGTTCATCATCCTCACCCGGGTGAAATGCATCAACAGGCGAATGTGATATGAATATACCTGTGAAAATCTGCCCTCACATGTAAAATAATGCATGATAAGTCTCATGAGGGGAGCATACTCGCTCCGGAGAAATCTGAATGGGAAGACACCCGTCAATAGTCTCACAAATGATGGCCGGACATAGGGCTCAAAGTGAACAAAATCAAGTAATCTGCGCTTAGGCCACACCTCACCCACATTTGGTATCCCTGTAGCCTGTGAGATCACCTCAGGTGTCAATGTGAAGTTCACCCCTGCAAGAGTGACATGTCCATCATGGAGGTGTAAGAAAAACAAGCGGGCTAACTCTCTATGATGCTGAATCTGAGAGATCCTCTCACAAAACTGATAGCAAGACATGTACTGGAAGCAATTCACTGCCAAAGGACAAGCCTGTAATTCTGCCAAAGAAGTAGGCTCCTCCCGCTTATGATGGCCTCCCTTACCCCCTCTACGAGGCCTCCTCTGTTCCTCAATCTCTGTAGATGATGAATGGTCATCACCTTGCTCATAAGTTTCGGTATCTGACATGGTTTTGGAGCAAAGTGGACAAACTGAAGGACAAATTGAACTGCTGCCTCTGCCTGCAAAAGTACTGAACTCTATGCTGTTTCAAGGGGAAAAAACACGAGGGGAATGTTAGGGGAGGGAACTTCTTAACAAGGAATGGGAATATATGAAAATAACAGGGAATTTCAAGGGAAACTTTACAAATTGTCATGCATATAGGAACACATTTTAACATTGGGAAATCATTTGCAAAGAACATCTCATATGGGACAAGAACATGTATGATAATGAACATGGAAGGGGCATACATGTATCAATAGGGACATAGGGACACCATACACCAAATTTACTTATAGGAGTTCATGTGTATCATAAGGCAAATTTTTTTTATAAGGAGTACATGTACATTGTTTTAACATAGAGGGAAAGTTTTCATGTACAAGGGGATGTCAAGGGTATATAGGGGTTATGTACATGACTCTAGATATACAGCAACATTTATTTTCACATGACTCTTTTCTTTATTTGCAAATGCATCTTTTCTTTTTGTTCTATTTTTGCATGTGTATGGTAGAGGGAATTAGGGTTTTTGTGTGCTTGTGAGAGGGGTAGGGTTTATAGTTTAGGGATGGGGAAAAAGTCTACATTTTATGTACAAATAATATGGGACAGAGATGAAAGCATGACTGTGAATGAAAGGGGAAAAAGGGAGGGAACCAAATGGGACAAAATCACTTGAAACAGTCACAAAACCCTAGCATTTTACAAACATTAACAAGCAGCCATATAAGTCTTTTCATTCGCTTGATGTGAGGTTAGAATCATAGCATACAAGCTTATTTTCACCACCAATATCAACAACCATGCATTAAGAGCCTACCTCGACCGATTGAGCAAAGTTGAAGGGAGTTTGAGGATTTTGTGTGAAGTTTGATTGCAGACAGCTGAACGGGTCGCGCAGGCTCCCCAACGGGTCGCGCACCGCCCAACAGGTCGCGCACAGGCTTGAACGGGTCGCGCACCTGCAAACTGCCCGAAATCACTGTAATTTCGCCTCTTTCGCCTATCACTCTCTCACAACCTCTCTTGCAAGCTTTGAAATGCACAATGAGAGTGAAAGGAGGGAATATGACCTTTTATAATCTCATTTGAAAAAATTTATCCATAAACCCACTTTATAAAGTCTATTTTGACACTTTTCTTTAAAACACTGATTTTTTGGTTTCCTTTATCTGAATTTGACCTTTTGAGTGCTTTGACTTGCTTCTTCTTGCAGGTAGATCATCTGAAGGACTGTGGCAAGGGGACCAGGGTTGTTGCTGCCTTTTTGAAGACTTTTTGGAAATTTATTCTTTTTACAAAAAATTATCATGAATTTGGCTTTAAAAACAGAGTTTTTAAATCCAAGTTTAAAAATGAACTGTACATAATGAGAATATCAAAGAAACATGTTACCATCCTCCCTCTGGCTTGCTGGGGACTCAAGGATTTTCAGAGACATGACCTTGCTAAGACAAATGACCAAAACCCTAGACCTTGGACCTTTGACCCTAAGACCAAACAAGAGAAGCTTGACAAACTCAATAACTGATATGACCTGATCCAGCAAAGCTAAGAGGGGTATGAATAGACTAGCTCCTCCATCAGGGTTATGGCATGCCTTAACGGGATGCAAACTTTGACACTGATGAGACACCTACTAATGCAAATGCAAAGAGCTTTGATCACTGATGGAGGGCTTTCAAGACCGACACTAACAGATCCCTCTCTTGGGGTTGGGTGGCGAGAGATTTTGAGTTGCTACCTGGTGGAGTGGACTATGGAGATGGTAGTGGACCCAGGTGGAGCTCAGCAAGAGTTTCTAGAAACTAGGGATGCTGGAAGCCCCAAATGGCATTGGGGTCCAGGAGGAACCACCTATCATTTCCCATATATGTCAATAGACTACAATCGGGATGGTGCAGTTGACCTAGCAGTTGAGCATGCACATTCGCTAGTGTTGATTTGGAGTGGCATCGGATGTGCTCTAGCCATGAAAATTGGTGGAGAGGCTAAAGCACATGAGATCTCTAAGACCCAGAAATGGTTTGGGCAGATTCTAACCAGTTTGGGAGATTTCAAAGTAATTAATATTTTTAATGGAGTTCCTAAGTCTAAACTTAGGAAAAATAAAATATTAATGGGTATTAATATAAAATTGGGTTAGAAGGTTCCAAAAGTCATGGATCAAGCCAAATCTAATCTTAGTCGTTGATTAGAGATTTAATCTCGGCCGTTGAAGGACCAACAAGAAAAGTATAAGAAGAGGCTTGAGGGTTAGTTGGAGAATACACTGAGAGAGACTAGTGAGTACGATTTCTGGGGCAAGGTTAGCTGAGAAATTCGAACTAGTGGTTTGGAGAGTAGTAGGAGGCAGCAAGTATGGAACAGAGAGTCGGGAACAACGCAGAGGTTGGAGAGGCAGACGTAGAAGCTGCAGACTGTGCAGTCACTGGAGGGCCTGCGTGGGTGATGGAAAGAGACCTAATGCTAACACAAAGGGTCTGGGAGCTACGCAGAGGTCAACCAGGGTAACGCTAAGACTGGGGGAAGTGCTGAAGAATTTTCTCTCTGTTGGGTAAGCCATCTTGGCACCCAGCTGTACTAAAGAATTGTTGAATAAAAAAATCCTCCCTTGCTGCACCGGTTTTCCCACATTGGGTTTTTCAGGGGACTAATTGTCCAAAATATTTGTGTCGATGTGTTAAATCTTGTGCATGTGTTTGTTTCTGTATTATGATGTGATATCTGCAGTAGAATTTATTTTAATGTTTACTGAAGGATTTTCATAAATAACTTATCAAGAAATAAGTAGGTAAAATAAATCAATTGTTGCAGTGATAGAATTTTCACATGGTATCAGAGCAAGTAATCAGAGACAAGAATTGAAAATCAATTATGGGTCGAGACCATGATGCAGAGGCATCTACGTCAGGAGACTCGCACAAATTTTCAGAAAATTGCACAAGAGAAAGTGATTTCGATTTCTCTATGTTGGCTTCCAGGCTGGAAGAAGAAGTGTCTTGTGTGACTAGCTTTGCAGCATCAGAGGTATGGTATATAGACAGTGAGGCCTCTTGGCATATGACGGGAATCCAGGAATGTTTCTCAAATTATCGGGAGGAGAAGATGAACTTTCAGATCACCATGGGGAACAAGGCAAAATGTACTCTAGTAGGGACGGGTACAACAGTTTTTCAAACAAAAACGGGAGAGCGGTTCCGTGCTACCAATGTGCTGCATGTACCAGGATTGGGGATGAACTTATTTTCCGCGTCACAACTTCAAGGAAAATGCTATGACATTTTCTTCATCAAGGAGAAAGTATATGTCAAACGCCCGAGCTGGAAAAAGAAAGTGCAGATCGGGATCAAAAGTAACAGGTTGTACAGACTACAACTAGAATCACCAATGGCACTAATAGGCAGTCATGGAGACAAGGATTTGAACGATCTATGGCACAAAAGAATGGGACATTTGCACCATGGGGCTTTGAGAATTCTCAGGAGCACTATAACAGGAGTTCCGGATCTTAGTACAGAACGAGATGATGTATGCAGAGGATGTGCTCAAGGAAAGTATGCCAAGACAACGTTTCCTAGAAGTAAAAATAGGGCCAAGAGTGTACTAGGATTGATACACTCAGATATCTGCGGACCCATGTCCACTAAAGCTCTTAGCAGTGCCGAGTACTTCCTTACCTTCATTGATGACCACTCAAGGAAAGCTTGGATTTATTTTCGGAAAACCAAGGACGAGGTTTTCTGTCGATTCAAAGACTTCAAGGCTCTACTGAATAATCTGACTGGGAAGAAAACAAAAGTTTTGCACTCAGATAATGGTGGAGACTATGTCGATAAGGACTTCACTGATTTTTGCGCTAAGGAGGGCATCAGAAGAGAGTGGACAGCTCCTTACAATCCGAAGCAGAATGCAGTAGTAGAAAGAAAGAACATGACTATTGTAGAAGCAGCTAGGGCCATGATGTATGATCAAGATATGCCAAAATTCATGTCGGCAAAAGCATGCAACACAACAGTCTATGTTTAGAATAGAACTCCTCATCGGGCATTGGGCAAGATTACTCAAGAGAAAGTCTTCACAGGGAAGACACCTTTAGTCAGTCATATTTCAGGATATTTGGGAGCTTAACATATTGCCGCATACCTGAGGAAAAGAGGAAGAAGCTAGATCAAACTGCAGAGAAAGGATATCTAGCGGGATATAGCGAGAACGCTAAGGCATACAAAATCTATCTTCCAGGGAGCAGGCAGGTAGTAGTTCAACGAGGTGTGAAGTTCATGGAAGATAGGGCTTTCAGAAAATCTCGAGAAATGCCTTCCGAGGAGCAGTCAACAGAGGAACCATTGGTCAAACCTCTTCAACCAACGGAAGAAAAGAATTCTTCCTCAAGTCAAGAAGAATCACAAGATGAGGAGGAGCTCATAGAAACACCTGCTGGCAGAGGAAGAACGAGCAGGGAACTTCGTCAGATTATGCGAGATGCAGAGGACTTCATCGGTGCGCCAAGGAAAAATAAGAGGGAGTGAAAACAATGAGATAGATATCAAGTATTAGTAGCTCAGGATGGAGATCCTACCAGTTTTCAGGAGACAGCTCAACATCAGGTTTGGCTGGATGCGATGGTAGAGGAATACAACTCCATAATGGTGAACGATGTCTCGGAGGTAGTTCCAAGGCCTCAAGACAGATCAGTGGTAGGTTCGAGATGGATCTTCAAGACTAAATACGCAGTAGACGGCAATGTTGAGAAATACAAACCCAGGTTTGTGGCTAAGGGGTATGCTCAGAAAGAAGGAATTGACTACAAGGCGACCTTCGCCCCAGTAACCAAGTATACATCTATTAGAACCATGATATCTCTTGCAGCACATATGGGGTGGGAGATTCATCAGATGGATGTCAAAACGGCATTTCTAAACAGTGTGATAGAAGAAGAGGTATACATTGAATAACCAGAGGGCTTTGAGACCCATGAGAAGAAGTCTATGTATGCAGATTGAAAAAAGCCTTGTATGGGCTAAAACAGGCACCTAGAGCATGGTATGGGCGAATCGATGGCTTCTTGCAGAAAATGGGATTTGTCAAGAGTGACGTAGATCCAAATCTCTACTATCTAGTTGTAGAGAATGAGCCTCTAATCTTAGTATTATATGTGGATGATCTCTTCCTGACAGGATCATCCAGGCTCATAGGGGACTGCAAGAAAAATCTAGCCACAGAGTTTGACATGAAGGATTTGGGACGAATGCATTATTTCCTGGGGTTGGAATTTTGGCAGCAAAAGGGGGAGATCTTCCTTGGGCAAGGGAGATATGCTACAGAAACCCTGAAGAGATTCAACATGGAGGACTGTAGACCCATGGCTACTCCAATGATAACCAATTGGAAGAAGATTGATGCATCAAAAGACAAAGAAGTTGATCCCACCTTATACAGGCAACTCATAGGGTCCCTGATGTATCTGGTCAATACCAGGCCAAACATTTGCTACGCCATCAACACCCTCAGTCAGTTCATGGTGGAGCCGAAGAGGGCACACTGGGCAGCAGCCAAACTTGTTCTCAGGTATTTACAGGGAACAATCGATTATGGACTCTTGTACACCAAGGATAAGGATATCATATTGAGTGGGTTTACTGATGCAGATTGGGCAGGAAATTCAGTGGATCGAAAAAGTACCTTTGGGTACTGTTTCAAGATTGGATCTGGAATGACCTCCTGGTGTAGTAGGAAACAGAAATCCGTGGCTTTGAGCTCAACTGAGGCAAACTATATGGCCACAAGCACAACTTCGTGCAAGGCCATATGGCTTAGAAAACTGTTGGTGAACCTATTCAGAATAAAGATGGAGGTGACGAGTATCATCTGTGATAATCAGAGTTGCATCAAGCTCTCTGAGAATCTAGTGTTTCACGATCAGTCAAAGCATATTGATATCTGGTGTCACTTTGTTAGAGACTGTGTCCAACGAGGAGCTGTACAATTGAGCTACACTCCTACAGGAAAACAGGTGGTAGAGATCCTTACCAAAGCCCTTGGAAGAACCAAGTTTGATTATTTCAGGGAGAAGATGGGGATGATAAAGAATCCATTTTAGTAGCAGAAATGGGTATGATGTTGCAGTGCAGTAGCAGTCAGCAGTAGCACGATGCAACATGATGAGAAGGAGTTTGCAGTGCAGATGCAGTGTTGGGAAGAAGGACCAGCAACAACATGGATGCAGAGGGAGTTGCAGTGTTGGGAAGATGGACCAACAGCAGCACGGATGCAGAGGGAGCTGCAGTATAGATGTAGCAGTGGCAGTGATAGAGCCATGGGCAGTAGTACAGGATGCAGCAGTGCAGAGGATGTTGGGTGGGGAGGCCTAGCATCAGCACAGGGACCGGTGCCGAATAATCAGGGTGATGCTCAATGTGGAGTATTACTAGAGCACAGTCCTCGCTAAGAGGGAGTGTTGATTTGGGGTAGCATCGGATGTGCTCTAGCCATGAAAATTGGTGGAGAGGCTAAAGCACATGAGATCTCCAAGACCCAGAAATGGTTTGGGCAAATTCTAACCGGTTTGGGAGATATTAAAATAATTAATATTTTTAATGGAGTTCCTAAGTCTAAACTTAGGAAAAATAAAATATTAATGGGTATTAATATAAAACTGGGTTAGAAGGTTCCAAAAGTCATGGATCAAGCCAAATCTAATCTTAGCCGTTGATTAGAGATTTAATCTCGGTCGTTGAAGGACCAACAAGAAAAGTATAAGAAGAGGCTTGAGGGTCAGTTGGAGAATATATTGAGGGAGACCAGTCAGTTTGATTTCTGGAGCGGGGTTAGCTGAGAAATTCAAACTAGTGGTCTGGAGAGTAGCAAGAGGCAGCAAGTACAGAACAGAGTTGGGAATAGCACCAGGGGAACAACGCAGAGGTTGGAGAGGCAAACGCAGCGGCTGTAGACTGCGCAGTCATTGGAGAGCCTGCGTGGGTGACGCAGAGAGGCCTAGTGCTGACACGAAGGGTCTGGGAGCTACACAGAGGTCAGCGAGGCTGATGCTGAGACTAGGGGAAGTGCTGAATAATTTTCTCTCTATTGGGTAAGCCATCTTAACACCCAGTTGTACTAAAGAATTGCTGAATAATAAAATCCTCCCTCGTTGCACCGGTTTCCCACATTAGGTTTTTCCAGGGACTGACTGTCCAAAATATTTGTGTCGATGTGTTAAATCTTGTGCATATGTTTTTTTTGTATTATGATGTGATATCTATAGCAAAATTTATTTTAATGTTTACTAAAGGATTTTCATAAATAACTTATCGAGAAATAAGTAGATAAAATAAATCAGTTGTTGCAGTGATAGAATTTTCACAGCTAGGGGAGTCTCGGTCAGCGCCAATGGCCGACCAGTGTATGGACAGGATCTTTTGGTTTTCTTGGTATGGCATTTGTACACAGGATCACCCGGTGATCAACATACGTTGGCAGGAGTTTGTTGGAGGAGGTGGCATTGGCAAGCCACTAGACGGTGCCTTGAATGGAGCTGGGGGATCTTCACTTTTGTGTGAGGCACAAAGGACGCAGTGGAGCAAAGCAGTGGTGGCATCACTGTTGACACATAGGGAGAGTCACTTCTCGGATCCCTCAGCGGGGATTTGGAGGGAAGATTCATTCATCGGCGGGGATAATGATGCGATGTTGGAGATGATGATACTGATCAGGTGTGGCCTGACATGTAGAGACATAGCTCTAGGCCATCATATCTAGGGACGTATGGGAGCATCTAGCGTTGAGCAGTGGTCTACAAGGGGGCATGGAGATGCATGGTGGTCTGTTATAGTGTGTTGGGCTGCGTTGTGAAGTGGGAGTGCCACACATCGTAGTGAGTACATGTGGGGAGTGACAGGTGTAGTGACACAGGTAGGAAGCAAGAGGGTACAAGATGGCGTAACTGCAGCCAAGGGTATTGAGCTGTGTACAAGGGTAGACCGCGGTGTACAGTGGCATGTCCAGGAGTACTGGGATGATCGGTGGTATGCAGAGGCGTATGGTGTAGCACAACGAGGTCTTGGAGTGTTGCCTCCAAGGACACCCATGGATAGAGATGTCGGGCATACCTTTGGGTGTAGTTCACCCAGGATCGATGGGGACACAGATGAGCGATACTTGATGGTATCCGCGGGGACTCACATTCCTGACCCTCTTCTACGTCACTTACAGGAACAGGCGATCTGGTTGTTGTCCTTTGACACTCTGGCACGTACAGTAGGGGACGGGGAGCTCACCCAAGATATTTGAATGACACCTGGTGCGATAGAGGGGAGACTTCTTCACGTGGGGCATCGAGTCGGTGCACAGGTTGACAACCACAAGTCGAGGGATGAGGTGATCACCAACAAGGATGGCATATCATTCATCACTGATCCTATGCCTGGGGAGCTGGTCACAGGGGAGACATGTTTCACTTGTTCCACATGGCATGTCTAGACCATGCATGAGCAGAGGATGCCGTGTACGGCTGAGATAGTTGTCCAATATGTACCCTGGTTCCCGACATTGTATCGACACATTCTCTAGGGGGCGAGTAGCCGAACCAGTGGCAATGGTTGGCAGGAGCAGGATGGATTCACATACACTGAGTCGATTGTGCGTATCGAATACCCATCTATTGGTTGCATTCAGGGGGCAGCTATTTGGCACATGTGGTTTCCAGTAGTCATCAGTACTACGTGTGGCAGGCACTAGATAGTTTAGCATGCCTTAGATTAGTTCATGATGTATGGAGCCTATATATGGGTAGCATGCAAGGACTAGAGATGAGGGCCAAAGGGATTCCATCGATTGTCGGGGCTATGCTGCAGCAGGTTTGCCTATGGGATGCAGAGATTCAGTTGATAGATAGATCACTCAAGATGAGTGGGGTCGTGGCAGAGAGTGATATAGTTCCCTCTTGGGATGACACATGGGGTTTCACAGAGGGTTTCATCATATGTGGAGGCAGACATTCTCTATTGCTACACAGGTTCGGAGTTAGATTTGGATGGGTAGGCCTTGATGCCATGGAGATGCCAAGGCAGGATGTGTCTCGCCTCTTTTAGTATTCCACCATCGAGTTTCAGGAGAGGAGGATAATGTCTGTGCACAATGGGGAGTATGACATAGTCAGAGTAGCGTAGCATCAACATGGTGGCACCACTCTGGGACTAGCAGGGAACTGGAGCGTCACAGCTCTTCACAGCTCAATAACCTTTAGGGATGCACCAGCTAATGCAGGGGGAGATCATACAAATCTTCCATTGGGCTTTAGCAAGTCACTGATGGAGCAAGGGACTTCTGGTACTTGCACCAGGCAGGATAGTGAGTGGAGCGAGGGGAGCTTCATGTTGGACATGATGGCTTGGGATCCTAGTATTGAAGGATTCTTTCATATCAGGACAGTGTTGAGGTCAGGGATGATTCAGTGGCACATCTGGGAGCTTGGCACAGGTTGCAGTGATAGTGGGGAGCAACAGTTAGAGAGGATGCTCGTTCAAGCATTGGTTGAGGACAAGCGATTTTTGGAGCGTTGGAAAAACTTGTCGGATGAGGATGCCACCTGGTAGGGTGAGCACATATTGGAGCACCCATCTTTGAGGTTGCTTGAGGGCAAGCAACATTTGGGAGCGGAGGATTGTCATGTCCCTTCTCAAACACATTTGTAACAGGGTGCTGCTACACAATTTTTCACAATTTTGTTAAAGAAAGAGAACCTATCATTTTCGACTTAATTTGGTTGCTAGTGGAATGTGGGGGCCACCCACATGGGAATTCGAATTGGCCCATTCGAATAGCCTGGATGGAAAGTCGAATAGGTGGATGGAGGGGCCCACATGAGGCAAGGGAGGCCCAAGGAGTTATAAGGAGGGAGCAGCTCTCATTTTGGGATTCATTCATACATCTTGCAAACAAAATCACTTGACTGTTCACTCTGCTGTTTAGCTGAGTCAACCAGCTGTTTAGCCATGAATCTCTCAAGCGGGAGATTCAACCTCTACTTCGGGGGACCATCCGTGCCCGCCCTAGAGAGGCAGTTCTACAAGGATTTCAGGAGTTCCGGGGCAGTGACATAGCACCACCAACCAGCGCAGAGCAAGGAGTGCGTATTTTTGGGCAGCCAGGAAACACGCAGAGGGAGATTGAGGCAAGCAGAGATCTGATTGCTTGTCCGGGAGTTGGGGAGCTGAGGTAGCAGCATTAGACCAGCGTTCTTGCTGGGTTTTACATCCAACTGAGCCAACATTCCAGCAATTCGAATTGTTGGGCTGGAGGGAAGCGTAGAGGCCACATAGCAGATTTTCATGGTACTTGGAAGCAGCTGAGTTGGGTCAAGAGATCATCCGATGAGTTAGGGATTGGATAGCATGGGTGAACTCGGCGTTTTGGAGAAGTTTTCAGGTGGATTTATAGGCAGTTTCCAGCAAGTCGAAATTGGCAACTAGAGTTGAGGTGAGGCTCCAAGGGGGTCGAAAATCAGAAGTCTAAACCAACCAAAATCTTTTATGGGTTTTTCTTGGTTTTCGACAATGATCCCAAATATAAAGTTTCATAATTTTCTGAGCACCGAAGCTGGGGTTTTAAGCTGTATCTTTGCAGCAGACAGTGTAGAATTGTTGGGGATTGAATAGTGCCTTTGGGGGTCGATTTTGGGAAGTCCAAATTGAGCCAAACCATTTTTGGATTTTTGTAGGTTTTGGCCAAGGAGTCCGGGGTTAAAAACATATAAATTTATGGGTAGTTTCAGTGCACCTTCCAGCCATTCGAACATCAGCAGAGCAGCAGTTTCTGAGCAGCGTAGCGCAGTTTGGTGCAGCAGCTGGGTAACCTTCAGGTCAGCCATTTTCCTACCTAGGTTTGGTCCTGCTTGTCCTTTCAGACAAGCCAAGCTGCACCATTCCATCATCTATTGTATTTGACTTGAAAAAATATAATAAAATGGCTCAGAAGTTCTCCATTTGAAGCTTTTATATGGGTGTTTGCTAAATATTTCGTTTTGTAATTTGTTGCATGTATTATTTGGTTGTTATCACTTATATTCATATTAAGGATCATTACACCCACCAAAACCCAGAAAGGGTTTAGTTTGGTTCTAACCCCTGAAATTGACCCCCAAATACCATGGCCTCCAGGATTGGGTAGAAAATACGACCCTCGTGGAAAATCTTAGTTGCAACCCTCCAAATGGTGCCAAAATGTTGGGCTTTACTCCCCTGGATGTCTCCCTCAATTCCCCTGCTCAACCTAGCTCCACAAGCCAACTCCCACGTGTGCCCAGAAAATGCCCTCTACGCAGGCCCACACAGTCCCACCAAAATACCACGCTAAAGCAACAAAGGTCCCCTCCAAGGTTGCGTTGTTCTTGCCCAAAATCTCCAGCAAAATACGGTGAAATGCTCCCCTTGGAATCCTCCACGAATTTGTTGCTCTTGTTGATGTCCCAAATGCAACTCGTACTTCTTCCCATGCCCAGAAAGTAGCAATGAAGCTCCACGAAATCCCTATGACAATGCTGGACCAACTCTCAATGGATAAGACTTCCCTCCTTGGGCTGGCACTCGAAGTCCACCAAAGCAAGGGGTGAGAAACTCACTTGAGAATCTCAGGTGCAGACTCAGCTATGTCAATTAAGATATGCTACAAGAAAGATATGTCAATTAAGCTTTAAGGAGGGGAAGCTTCAAAAATCCAACCATGAGTACATATATGATACGAGGAAGGGAAACTCTTATTGTGAAGTCTAGCTCAACCTCCTTTAAAATAAATTAATAATATCTCATGTGAAAACACTAGATCTAGCCTAGGGAGGAGTAATGAATTAATTCCTCCTGTTGACCACTACTGGTCAACTTCCCATGCAGTACACCCTCTTTTCTTGGCAGAAAGGGGTAGCACCTGAACGACGTGTCCGTGCCAGCCTACAGTCATCAGCAGCTTGATCATTTCAATTGTAAACCCAGTCTGCATGTATGAATTGTAAATAATCTAAGCAGATCAGAGTCATGTATGTAAAATTTGCCTAGGTGGACCTAACTTTCTATGATAATCTATGTCCCGGAAGGTTTTTCGTCTCACCGATCCATGGATCGGCAGAGTTTTCCTTCAAACCTGACCCCAAAGCCGGGATGGATTTTGTCATTAGAACTTTAGGAGAATCCTAGTGTGTTAATCTGCTAGATTATAGTTGTGTCGCAGAACTGGGTGATTTATGAGGGTCTGTGTTAAGTGGGCTTGTCCCCTTGAGATGTAAGTTGTAAAAGTCATGATGTAAGGTGTCTTGAGGGTTGAAAAATGTTTTAAATCCCCTTGTGAGTTCTAAGTCCTAGGTCCTAGGTGATGTTTCCAAAGGTTTTGGTTCGATGATCCATTTAAAAAAAAAAAAATGAAATAAAATAATAAAATAAATAATAACTAAGAAATTTAAAAATTTAAAAAATGAAATAAATAAAAAAATAATAAAAAAATTTAAAAATTTTAAAAATAATAATAAAAATAATAAATAATAAATAAAAAAAAAAAAAAAAAAAAAAAAAAAAAAAAAAAAAAAATTATAAATAAAAAATAATAATAAAAAATTAATTGAATAAATGATGAGATCAAGAGATGTCTTGATCCTCATCAACGGTCGAGATCATTTCTACATGGATCATTCGAACTAGCCGTTGGAATCATTTCCTTTATATAGAGTCTTAGGTGGTCATTTCAGATGGAAAAATTCGATCTGTGAGTCAGACACTGAAGAAGCTCTCTTGTAAATCTGTTTTTGGTTAATAGAAGAAGACTTTGGGGTCCATATCTTGCTGGTGTTACTCTCTTGGAATGTTGTGAGATCATTTCATTTTCTGCATATGTTATTTTCAGCCATTAATAATAGCTTTTTGTAGAGTATTGTGAGGACAGGTATCTTGTTCACTTGCTGGGGTTTGAGTGCTATTAGGGTTTCTGAAGTAATGACAGGTATCTCCATTACTGTTTGAGATCTAGCAGCATTTTTGCCCTCTTTGTTGACGGTTGTTTTGAGCTGTGCAGAAAACACTTTCTGAAGGAATTTTGTGGGCGTTCGGGGAAGTTCTCGGCTGAACCAGCCAACTCCTGCAAGCATTTTTGCTGAGCCCAGTTGGATTTGATCCTGGGTCTATCATTTGGTTTATTTTTCTAAGTTTGCATGAGAGATTTTCTGAAGTTCTTCACAGTGACGATCTGAAATTTCTGTTCTTTAAAATGTTTTCCGTGCTTATTGCCAGATCTGGCTGTTGAGGGGCCAAATCTGTACATTAATCAGTTGTTTCAAAATTTTTTTGATCTAGGGTTTCAAATTTTTTTTAATTAGGGTTTTGTTTTCTTTTTGCAGTTGCCCAGGATCGGCCCACAAGCAACTCTCTCAAAATTTTTTGATGCAGGCTTCATTGCTAAATCTAAATGCAGTAAATTTTTATGTGTATACAGCCTGCTCAGCCAGTAGATCCGAGTCCCTTCACTCAGAAAAACAGCAGCTCCAGCGTTTCATAGATGTATAATCCTCGTCCATGCACGATAGGAGAAGTAAAATGTTGAAACGATATCTCTTTGCTGTGAATACGAAAACCTTGATTCCTCATTGCCGTCAGAAAACCCACGGAAATCTGTAAAGGCTACGCATGAGGTTCCATTTTATCGTGCATCAACAGTGGGGCACCGGGTTAAATAGTGGATGAGCGTTAAAGTCTCCACACTGCCGCCGTCGAACTGTGTTACCGAATGTTCATTCTGCAGCTGTCGAAATTTCCACCACGTCAATCTTCTGCAATTGTTAAATGCTCAGGGTTACGATTTGTCTCAGAAATAAAATTCATAGCTGTAGATTGGGGTTACGATTCCACTCCGCCGCAAAGATTGCAGTAAGATCTTTTGGGTGCATTCACGAGTTTTTTTGGCGTAAGTTCAGGTGAGAAGCCATCTGTTGATATTCAATCAGCTAATCCGAGTCATATCGTAAGAGCCGTAAGAGCCATATTTACCGCCGGCCTGTCAAAGACAAGAACGAATCAAGAAATCTGAGGAAGAATCGATCTATTCATCGAGTTTCTCTTGGCCCGCGGATCTGGTTTCAGTTGACACGCCACGTTAAACCCCGGTGTTCAAGTGTTCCCCAGTTAAAAAATCCTTTCTTCACATGCAGTCTCTGACCCGCCGTCGTATAAATTTTCCACCGTTTGCAGAGTTTTGTCAACACGCCAGCAAAAGACGAGAAATCGAAAAACCTGAGTGCATGGGTGCCATTCCAATTTACGCAGAACAGGTAATCGAATTTGGGTCTACGATCCGGAACAGGTAAATCGACTTGTTGCATTCCGATTTCAAGCTCAGGTTTATTTGTAAATCGTTTTATCTCGCTGCAATGACCATTCGTGTGCATAGGTAATCTCTGAGTTTCATTCACGCTGAAGCCGTCGTATTTTTTTGTGGGTCATAGGCTATAGTCATAGTTTTAATTTAGAGTTTCGACCTTTTATTTTTAACGTAGGTATTTGCCCAACATTTTTTTAAATTTAATTTTTTCGATATGTATAGGTTAGCTTAAGCGTTCAATTGTATTTCGTTTAGGGTGTTTTTCTTTTTGTTTTAAATAAAAAAAAAAAGGGGGAATGTATATGTGACAATAAAAAGAAATTTCGATCCGTTTTTTTTATTTTATTTCATGTTGAATGTGTGATTGTAATTAGATTTTTTTAATTTATTTTAGTTTAAAGTTTTATTTTGTTTTCGAATTCATAAAAACAAAAAAATTATGTTAGACTTAGGTTTATGCTTTTGTATAATTAACGTTTTAGTTTTCATTTAAAATAGATTTTATTTTATGTTATAGATTTTAATGTTTTAGATTCTAGGTTAAATTTTTATATTTTTTTATTTTAGTTTCGGACTTTATTTTGAATTTTATGAAAAATAAAAAAAAAAAATAAAAAAGATTTATAATTTTTTTAGATTTAGTTTTATTTTTTAAAAATAGTTTAGTTTTAGAATAATTTTTAGATTTCATTTTATTTAAAAAAAAAAAAAAAAAATTGAAAAAGCATAAAAACTTTGTGGAAAATTCTCTTGTTTGTCAGATCCAGTCATTTTCGGGATTTATCATCTTTCATGCTGAGATCTAAAATTTTCAAGTCGAAATGTGAATATGATATCTGGTTAATAATTCTTTATTCTCTTGGTGGTTTTAAGCATTTATCTTCTCAAAATTCTCGGTTGCTGGATATCGTTTTGGTTATATGATTTAGCTGACACCTTTTCATAACAAATGATTGTTGTTCATGGTCCATATTTTATATCATTTAACAAGTAATCATCTTTTAAGGCACTGGTCTGCTAAATTAATCAAATCCATCTAGTGCTTTTCATATCGTGTCTCGTGTCTCCCAACCAACTGGTCGACAGTTGGTCTCATTATCTCACAGGGACTACCCCCCTTAGCCGCGGGAGACAGGCTTAAACGGAGGGATCGGGGATCAGAGTGACAGCCCCCGGTCTGAGGGTTGTCGTGTCAATCCGCGCGACAACATTTTTTGGCGCCGTTGCCGGGGAAATTGTTTTCTCGGCGTTTCAAACGAAAAATCATCCTTCTCATTTTTATCTTTTCATCTGGCCCGGCAACGCCAACATTTTTTGGCGCCGTTGCCGGGGATAGAGTTTTTCTGTCCTTGGTGTTTCAACGACTTTTCATCATTCATCGTTCATCTTTTTATCATTCATTTGAGCCGGCAACGCCAACATTTTTTGGCGCCGTTGCCGGGGACAGAGTTTTTCTGTTCCTGGAGTTTCATCGACATTCACCTTATCATCTTTCTCATCTCTCATTTTGAGCTGGCAAATTCAACCTTTTGGGTTATCATTTGGATCTTTTATTGCTTTATTTTTCGCCATATCAGTAGCATCTCTTCGGTCTGTTTTTTGTTTGGGTGGCGACTCCACTTTCTCATTTTTCCCAGACAAGAAGCTTTCCTCATATCTGCTTGTGGTTACTTTTTGGATCCTAGAATCAGATTCATTGTTCAAGTGGCGACTCCACTTCTCTCATCTCTTAATTTTCTTGAGCAGAAATCTCTTTCTATCATCCATTTGATCCTTCATTGTTCATCATGGATTATTCATTTAAACCATGTCATTTTACTGATAATCTCCATGATCTTCCGAAAGAGGCCGTTGGTAAATTATTTAAGTTCTCGGGTGGTGATTCGGTCACTGTTGAACAGCATTTAAACAGGTTTACTTGTGTAATGATCTTATATTGTAGATTTCCTCAATATAATCATGAAGATTTCAAGATGCGTCTATTTGTCCATTCTTTAGAGGGTGATGCTTTGAATTGGTTTAACAATTTTCCAAAGGAATCTTTCACTTCTTTAGAAGACATTGTCGATGCTTTTAAAAATAGATATGGTTATCCAAACAGCTTGCCTTCTACCTCTAAAATTGTGCAACAGAATGAAAGTAATTTGATAAGCGGTTCAGCTGAAAAATCCCAAGACGATTCATCATGTCAGAATGTGTCATCCACCGGAAATATTGCAGATCAGGTTCATGATAGTGAAAAATCAGGGACAAATAATAGTGAAAGGGAAGAACAAAAGCAAATTATACAAGATCTAATGATGCTGGTAAGAAATATGGAAATCAATCAAACTAATTATGTCAATGATGTGAAAACTTTATGCACCCACCTGGAAAAACGTAATAGGGAGATTGAGGTCACGCAAAGTCACCATGCTAAAGAAATTGAGGCCATGAAGACTAAATATGAAACAGAAATTGGAAACATGCATAGCAAGATGTCAGTCTTAGAGGAAAATATGGTGACCATGAAAGCTGATCATGATAGGGAAATTGACTCTATGCAAAACAAGTTACTAACTATGGAAGAGGAAATGACTATCATGACGTTCAATCATAATAATCAGTTGGCTGACATGCAAGCGAATCATAAAGAAGAAGTAAATCTCATTCAGCATTACTTGATGGACATAAAGGAAAAGAACAATAAAGTGATAAAAGATATGGAAGAACATCATGCCAGACAAATCAAAGCTATAAAGGTTGAACACTCTAGTCAGATAGATGCATTTAAAATACAGGTTCAAAGGTTTCAGCAATTGGAAAATGAGAGAAACCAGGGAACATCAACAGATCAGGAGCCTTCTCATTTGTTGCAACAAGCTCCAGCTTATTATGAGGAGGTTATTGATTCGATTGAAAGATGGTTAATTGAAGGTGATCCGGACAGACTTAAGATTGATAAAGATCAGATGCGGGCTAAAGAAAGACATATCACGCATACTTCATCTGATAGTTTTGAAACAGAAAGTTCCAGGTCATCAGTAATTGAACTTGCCAGAAAGAAAAAGCGTAAGAGAAAGAAAATGAGAAGAAGATTTGACGCATCAGACGGCCGTGAGCAGCTTGATTTTCGGATAGGAAAAAGTCCTACCTTATGCAGAATTGGACATGGTACATCCGACAAGCAGCCGACAGATTTGCCTGAAAGCAGGCAAATGCTCAGTATGCACTATATTGAACACATCTGATGCCGTAGGGCATCCTTTGTATCGTATTTCTAACCCTACTCCTTGTTTTTTCCGCATTTTCGTTTCTGCTTTAGATAGTTAATAAATGAAGAGCTTTTATCTTTATTGTGCTTAATGTATATGATGATTTTGGAATGGACGCTACTTATTTTTATCTGTGTGTTGTATGGATGCAGATTCTGGATTCTCACATTCCTGCAAGCAGCAACGTGTCCCCAAGTAGAGCCAGATGTTGACCACTACTGGTCAACTTCCCATGCAGTACACCCTCTTTTATTGGCAGAAAGGGGTAGCACCTGAACGACGTGTCCGTGCCAGCCTACAGTCATCAGCAGCTTGATCATTTCAATTGTAAACCCAGTCTGCATGTATGAATTGTAAATAATCTAAGCAGATCAGAGTCATGTATGTAAAATTTGCCTAGGTGGACCTAACTTTCTATGATAATCTATGTCCCGGAAGGTTTTTCGTCTCACCGATCCATGGATCGGCAGAGTTTTCCTTCAAACCTGACCCCAAAGCCGGGATGGATTTTGTCATTAGAACTTTAGGAGAATCCTAGTGTGTTAATCTGCTAGATTATAGTTGTGTCGCAGAACTGGGTGATTTATGAGGGTCTGTGTTAAGTGGGCTTGTCCCCTTGAGATGTAAGTTGTAAAAGTCATGATGTAAGGTGTCTTGAGGGTCGAAAAATGTTTTAAATCCCCTCGTGAGTCCTAAGTCCTAGGTCCTAGGTGATGTTTCCAAAGGTTTTGGTTCGATGATCCATTTAAAAAAAAAAATGAAATAAAATAATAAAATAAATAAAAACTAAAAAATTTAAAAATTTTAAAAATGAAATAAATAAAAAAATAATAAAAAATTTAAAAAATTTAAAAATTTAAAAAATAATAATAAAATAATAAATAATAAAGAATTTAAAAAAAAAAAAAAAAAAAAAAATTATTTAAAAAATAATAATAAAAAATTAATTGAATAAATCGACGGATGAGATCAAGAGATGTCTTGATCCTCATCAACGGTCGAGATCATTTCTACTTGGATCATTCGAACTAGCCGTTGGAATCATTTCCTTTATATAGAGTCTTAGGTGGTCATTTCAGATGGAAAAATTCGATCTGTGAGTCAGATACTGAAGAAGCTCTCTTGTAAATCTGTTTCTGGTTAATAAAAGAAGACTTTGGGGTCCATATCTTGCTGGTGTTACTCTCTTGGAATGCTGTGAGATCATTTCATTTTCTGCATATGTTATTTTCAACCATTAATAATAGCTTTTTGTAGAGTATTGTGAGCACAGGTATCTTGTTCACTTGCTGGGGTTTGAGTGCTGTTAGGGTTTCTGAAGTAATGGCAGGTATCTCCATTACTGTTTGAGATCTAGCAGCATTTTTGCCCTCTTTGTTGACGGTTGTTTTGAGCTGTGCAGAAAACACTTTCTGAAGGAATTTTGTGGGCGTTCGGGGAAGTTCTCGGCTGAACCAGCCAACTCCCGCAAGCATTTTTGCTGAGCCCAGTTGGATTTGATCCTGGGTCTATCATTCGGTTTATTTTTCTAAGTTTGCATGAGAGATTTTCTGAAGTTCTTCACAGTGACGATCTGAAATTTCTGTTCTTTAAAATGTTTTCCGTGCTTATTGCCAGATCTGGCTGTTGAGGGGCCAAATCTGTACATTAATCAGTTGTTTCAATTTTTTTGATCTAGGGTTTCAAATTTTTTTTAATTAGGGTTTTGTTTTCTTTTTGCAGTTGCCCAGGATCGGCCCACAGGCAACTCTCTCAAAAATTTTTGATGCAGGCTTCATTGTTAAATCTAAATGCAATAAATTTTTATGTGTATACAGCCTGCTCAGCCAGCAGATCCGAGTCCGACCTCCCTTCACTCAGAAAAACAGCAGCTCCAGCGTTTCATAGATGTATAATCCTCGTCCATGCACGATAAGAGAAGTAAAATGTTGAAACGATATCTCTTTGCTGTGAATACGAAAACCTTGATTCCTCATTGCTGTCAGAAAACCCACGGAAATCTGTAAAGGCTACGCATGAGGTTCTATTTTATCGTGCATCAACAGTGGGGCACCGGGTTAAATAGTGGATGAGCGTTAAAGTCTCCACACTGCCGCCGTCGAACTGTGTTACCAAATGTTCATTCTGCAGCTGTCGAAATTTCCACCACGTCAATCTTCTGCAATTGTTAAATGCTCAGGGTTATACGCTATTCGATTTGTCTCAGAAATAAAATTCATAGCTGTAGATTGGGGTTACGATTCCACTCTGCCGCAAAGATTGCAGTAAGATCTTTTGGGTGCATTCACGAGTTTTTTTGGCGTAAGTTCAGGTGAGAAGCCATCTGTTGATATTCAATCAGCTAATCCGAGTCATATCGTAAGAGCCGTAAGAGCCATATCTACCGCCGGCTTGTCAAAGACAAGAATGAATCAAGAAATCTGAGGAAGAATCGATCTATTCATCGAGTTTCTCTTGGCCCGCGGATCTGGTTTCAGTTGACACGCCACGTTAAACCCCGGTGTTCGAGTGTTCCCCAGTTAAAAAATCCTTTCTTTACATGCAGTCTCTGACCCGCCGTCGTATAAATTTTCCACCGTTTGCAGAGTTTTGTCAACACGCCAGCAAAAGACGAGAAATCGAAAAACCTGAGTGCATGGGCGCCATTCCAATTTACGCAGAACAGGTAGTCGAATTTGGGTCTACGATCCGGAACAAGTAAATCGACTTTTTGCATTCCGATTTCAAGCTCAGGTTTATTTGTAAATCGTTTTATCTCGCTGCAATGACCATTCGTGTGCATAGGTAATCTCTGAGTTTCATTCACGCTGAAGCCGTCGTATTTTTTTGTGGGTCATAGGCTATAGTCATAGTTTTAATTTAGAGTTTCGACCTTTTATTTTTAACGTAGGTATTTGCCGAGCATTTTTTTAAATTTAATTTTTTCGATATGTATAGGTTAGCTTAAGCGTTCAATTGTATTTCGTTTAGGGTGTTTTTCTTTTTGTTTTAAATAAAAAAAAAAGGGGAATGTATATGTGACAATAAAAAGAAATTTCGATCCGTTTTTTTTATTTTATTTCATGTTGAATGTGTGATTGTAATTAGATTTTTTTAATTTATTTTAGTTTGAAGTTTTATTTTGTTTTCGAATTCATAAAAAAAAAAAAAAAAAAAAAATTATGTTAGACTTAGGTTTATGCTTTTGTATAATTAACGTTTTAGTTTTCATTTAAAATAGATTTTATTTTATGTTATAGATTTTAATGTTTTAGATTCTAGGTTAAATTTTTATATTTTTTTATTTTAGTTTAGGACTTTATTTTGAATTTTATGAAAAAAAAAAAAAAAAAAAAAAAAAAAAAAAAAAGATTTATAATTTTTTTAGATTTAGTTTTATTTTTTAAAAATAGTTTAGTTTTAGAATAATTTTTAGATTTCATTTTATTTACAAAAAAAAAATTGAAAAAGCATAAAAACTTTGTGGAAAATTCTCTTGTTTGTCAGATCCAGTCATTTTCGGGATTTATCATCTTTCATGCTGAGATCTAAAATTTTCAAGTCGAAATGTGAATATGATATCTGGTTAATAATTCTTTATTCTCTTGGTGGTTTTAAGTGTTTATCTTCTCAAAATTCTCGGTTGCTGGATATCGTTTTGGTTATATGATTTAGCTGACACCTTTTCATAACAAATGATTGCTGTTCATGGTCCATATTTTATATCATTTAACAAGTAATCATCTTTTAAGGCACTGGTCTGCTAAATTAATCAAATCCATCTAGTGCTTTTCATATCGTGTCTCGTGTCTCCCAACCAACTGGTCGACAGTTGGTCTCATTATCTCACAGGGACTACCCCCCTTAGCCGCGGGAGACAGGCTTAAACGGAGGGATCGGGGATCAGAGTGACAGCCCCCGGTCTGAGTGTTGTCGTGTCAATCCGCGCGACAACACCTCCCACTAAATATTCAATAATACATAAAATAATGAAGTGCTCAAGGTCACATGTACAAGACTCCAACAAACATATTGCTAGGAGAGTTGGGCTTCCCCATAAAAGAAGGAAGATCAGTCGAAGGCACAACATCTAACCTCCAAAGGCCTCCAAATGGATAGATCCACAACCAAATCTTCAAAGTACGCAAACATAGAATTTCAGCTAGCTAAACAAGTTTACTTACGCAAACCTTAAATATTAGGTAGCATGAGATAAAGGGTTAGCATAAGTGATATCCAAACCAAAATATTTTGCAATCAAATGTAAACTTAGATCTAGCAATCTAATTCAGAAAATTAAGTCCTTTAAGCCCTAGATTGTTTGTAAAACAAATTAAAATTGCAATGGTTTAGGAAAAAGGAGAAAACCCTAATGTTGCCATTGGGCATGGAGTCTTAGCCACTCATTGAATAGTTTCCCTCTCCATCTTCACTGTTGAAGTCCCCACACATCTGTTGGAGAATACTTGGTGAGCATCTAAGCTAGGGAAACTTGGATTATACAAGATTCACAAGGAGGCTAGACTAATAATAGATTCAACCTAAGTATTGCAAACTCAAAAAAATTTAAGCATCATCATACGCAAGAAGTTAAAACCCTATGATATTCAACTTCAATGCTAAAATATATCTCAAATATTCACAAAGAAATAAAATAGAAATTCATCATACCTTATTTGCACTATATTGTTACAATAGCTCCTTCCTCAATGTCTCTTGCATGCAAAAACTCTTCTATTATTTACTTAGAAGTTAGAACAACTTTACACAAGATAATAGAAAGCAACTAGACCAAAATTGAGCAATAGTAGTCCTCCAATTGATTTCCAACCATGAGAAATGAGAAAGGAGTCCTCAATATATAGATAAGGCACCTCACAAAACCATGAATAGCAAGACATGTGCTATTAAAATACAATGTGCTCAAGCAAAACCATGAGCTAAAACAAGAGGCACTTTCAATACCATGGTCTAAAACCATTTGGAGACAATAAAATCATATATCATGAAATAACCAACTCAAACACAAAATGGACTAATCAAAGAAAAGAGCACTCCACAAAATTCTCTAACAACCCATACATGTGGATGTCGAATGATCAAAACACGCTAATTTTTGCATGACAATTTCAATGTATCATAACTCCGTCAACTTTTGCCTGATTTTCTATTATGACACCATTTTGAAAATCTTGTGGTCATTCTACATCCAATGGCACGAATTTAGCAAAATTTTGGGCACTCTATCAAAAGAGAATTGCCTCTAAAGCTGGTCACCCTCAGAATATATTCTAAAATCACCCCATAACCACCTCTAGCCACCCATACATGAGAAGATTCCTCCAAGTGGCTCATGCATACTCCATATGCTAACAAAAGCAAAAAAAAAATGTTGATGTGGACACCTCCGTGATGATGTGGCATCCTTGTCATCATCCACTCTGTTGACACAAATCCCAATGCAATGACACAAATCCCTTGAAAAGTGGCACTAATCCTAGTGTAGGTAGATATGGATGAATACAAGTATTTGGTTACCAATGTAGTGTTAGAATTGTGCGTCATCAATGGCAAAGGCAAAGCATTGATGGCCAAGGCAAAGAAGATGATGGCAAAGGTGTTGTAAGGCTCAAATGTTTCCAAGCAGAATGGTGGGCAAGCAATAATGGTGCAAAAACTTTGGATTTATTTCTTGTATAGAAAATCGCGTCAAATGCATATGAAACCCACTTAGATGGATAGAACTTTGAAAGGGCTTTCCAATGGAATGTGGAAGTCTGGAAATGGCCTCTTGAATCAAACGTTAGAGCCAATCAAAGCTAGGGGCCCCAAATTCAAAATTTGCAAAGCTAAGTGGATGGAAGACCCTTTTGGAGCATGTTTAGGTTTGGTGTATAGCAAAACACAAGAAAGTATTTAGCAAAGCTTGTAATGACCCGCCTATAAATACAATAAGAGTATTAGCATACATACGAGACCTCCATACAATAGCTACATATGCATGGACACACATGTATCGTACTATATGTAAACTAGTTACTACAGGAGGAGATATAAATGGACCCGCATGTATCGCACTATATGTAAACTAGTTACTACATGAGGAAATATAAATTAAGGTAATAAATTAATACCTTACTAGAGTATCATATATATGATAAGTCCTTAAAACCAACAGAAAATATTAATTTTAAAAATACAGATTAAAATTTACAATTTAAAATTAATAAAATAATAATATAAATTAATTAAAATTATAAATTTAATAAATTTAATTAATTCATTACAAAAAATAATAATAATAAATAAACCTTATTAAATCAAACTACGTATTCAAATAAAACTCAATGAAATCAAATGAGATTCGATTTCATAAAAGTTACATGTAACCAAAATATTGACATGAAGAAGAAAATAAGGCGGTGGATGAGAAAATAAAAGGAAAAGGGAAAAGCCATTTTCGGGGGGGTGGGGGGGGCAGCAGAGTTGAGAACAATTTTGGATACTGTAGTAGAACTATGAAGGAAACTTGAGTCTTGATTATACTGATGTTTTTGGGCACGAGGGAATCAGATTGCTTCAATTGAAAGCTTTCTGAGACTGAGTACCTAGGTTGTACTCAATTCGGCAGGGAGGTTTTGGCCGTTTTAGTAACGCAGCCAGACAAGAATTGTAGCAGAGCAGACAGATTGTTAGCAAAGCAGACAGGTTGGTATTCATTAGATTAATTATTTAAATTATGTATGTAAAATTTCATGTTCTGTTATTTTAAAATTAGCTTGAGATCGGGTTCTTACAAAGCCACTATCTAGAGCTTCGGGTAGACGTGGAGCAGACAAGGCAACGTTGGGAAGCATTGTTATTGGTTGTAGGTGGAGTCCCCATAACAGCTCAGCCCAACAGTGGGAGCCCAATGGTTATACCTCGGAGAAACCTTAAGAAGCGTTTAAGGGAATTACTGGGATGACGTGAGCCAGGGCGAACGTGGCTCTGACACGCAGTACTAGGCATGTTGATTCGCAGTGTTTAAGGCAGGCGGGCCATATATGACAACTAAGCCCGCAAAGACTAATCCCGGAAGGTTTTAAATATGCGTAGAAGAGAAGTCCAGGGATGAGTCAGAGTTGGTTCAACGTAGCGAAGCAGGAGCAATTGGAATTACAATCGGGCTACCGTGGCAAAATCAGTAGCAAGTTAAGGGCTTGAACCCGATTATTTTATTAAAATAAATTAACAAAGGAAAATGGCGAAATACCAAGGCCCAGGACCTTTCTCTCTCCTCTTGGACAGAAGGACAGGTGGCGCAATTTGATTGGTCTGTGCAAACAATGGCAGTACAAGTGGATAATGACATCAGTAGTGACATGGCCCAACCAGAGCACGACACGTGGCAGGTGTGTTTTGCATTTTCGGGTGGCCAAGTGGGCCACTTTTGGGTGACATGTGGACCACTCACGGAGCGACACATAGCACACGTGACATTAGCATGACATCATCCCACAGGGAAGACCTCGAAGGTTTTGGGTAGCGCACAGAGGAACCAGGGGGATGACTGGGCGTCGAGCACATGTGGCAGTTGTCAGAGCTAGCTTGCCCCAACAGCATTGTGATTGGCCCATGGTTGCAGCAGACAGACCCCACAAAACAGCTCATCCCATAGGCTTGTCCCTAGAGGTAAAATATGGCTACAAAGAAGAATCATTGGGAGACAGACATCGGGACACGGAGGCAGTATGGTTGGCAGAGCAACGACCAATGGGAGAAGTGGAAAGGCGGACCCACTTCAACTGCTCAGCCCGCAAGATTGATCCCAGAGCTAAATTAAGGGCGCATAGAGGAAACGCCGAGATACAAGCATCGAGACACGATGGTAGGATATAGTTGGAGCTGAAGACTAATAGGAGAAGGCAATAGGCAGTCTCTACAGGACACATTGACCTGACGGCATGACCTCGGAAGGTTTAAAAGGGCACATAACAAAAGCGTCGGGATAAAGGCACTGTGGGCTAATAAAAGGAGCCAAGACAGGGTTTTCTACAACAGCAAAGACCAAGATCGCAAAGCTTAAGGACCAAAGGTGTCGAGGAAAATATTAAGCGCTCAGACTTAAAGATAAGGTCACAACACTTGGACCCGTGCGATAACAAGACCAGGAGCACGGAGGTTTTGCATTATAAGAGAAGCCCAAAGGGATATAATTCAAAAGGGCCAGTGGAGACTTAGTTTGGCAACATAAGCACTTGGGCTGAGATTTATATGGTGGTAGTGCTTTGCAGCGGCAGTTTATTGAAAGGCTTTGGGCCAATGTTGAACTGCCTTGAGCACATGGATGGATGGGTTAGCAGCTAAATATGGCAACATTGTAAACCATATGGCAATGTTTTTGCATGGATCAATGAGTCGGCAACTTGAACTTGGTAGTTATGCCAAACATAACAAAGGTGCTTGGGCCCGCAAAGCTAAAAGGTAGTATATAGGGCGGATGGACAAGTTAGGCAAAGTTGTTGGCAGTTTTGCCAAATATAATGGCAACCAAAGTTGGAACTCGAGTTAAAAGCCCAGTGAAAACCTGTAAAGTGCTAGAATGCGCAGAAGAAGCAAATTTAATCAATTCAATTTGCAGAAACAGGAAACCAGTGATTGATAACATGAAGAGCAGAGTTAGAAGAATGAAATGATCAGGACAAAGGCAAAAATTAGAGACTCGCGCAAAGATTCAAAGTGAAGTTAACTAAAATCTCATGCTAAAAATAATTAGTCACAAATCTTTATAAGCGAAATCAATTGAGGAATTTTGTAAGTGTGTTATAAGCTCCATAGTTTTAAAAATCAGAACCGGGCATCGAACTAGTTGCCTATCTAACCGTGATTCGAACCAGAACCAGAACCGGATCAAACCGATTCAATAAACCGAGAATTGAAAAAAATACATAAAATATTTATTTTTTAATGAAAAAACTTATTTTTCAAATTTGTAAGGACTTTACAGAATTTGATTTAAGGACTGTACAGAATTTAACAGCCATTGTAAAGACTGTAAAAGATTTATGAAATAAACTTCATGAACCTGTGATAATCTTGCATAAAATTTTACAAATCTAACTGACAGAATTGAGGAGAGTACCTACCTGTATTCCTGCAGTTGATGATGCCTCAACCTGCTTTCGCTTCTCTTACCAAAAAGATCGAAACCACCCAGGCAAACTGAGCAAAACCTTGCTACTCAGTCCAGTAAGCTTCTCAATTGAAGCAGATTGTTCCCCTGTGCCCAGAAACCTCAGAACAACAAGGCTCAGTTGTTCCTGATGATAAACTCTGTGTACAAATTTTCCTCCTGTTTCTCCCCCTTTCCTCCAATTGTCCCTTCCTTCTTATCAGTCTCCATTTACCGACTTCCTCCATCTCCGTGTCCAAATTATGATACGTGTTGATTTGTATAAACAAAATCTGATTTTATTTTATTTGAATATCTTAATTTGAAATAAAGTTTATTTATTTATTTTAATGATTTAATTTTAATTTATTTAATTTATAATTTTAATTTAATTAATTTTATTTAATTTCATAAATTTTAATTTAATTAATTTTATTTAATTTCATAAATTTTAATTTACTATAAGTGGGTCATTACAAGATTACAAACCATGACTCCAAACAATTAGAGACAAAATATGGAACTTCTTCTCATCTATATACCATGTAAGGGTGCATATACCAAAATGGCACTGAGTGCAATACATATCAATGATAACACCCACAAAATATATAACCAATGAGGCTTTAAATCACCTCTAGAGTCCAAAAACAATGCTTAAACTCAAGCTACTAGGCCACTAGCCTACTACAAGTACAAAGTACACACTCAAACTCAAAGTACAAATCATTCATCAACATTATCACTCATCAAACTCATCAACACTACTAGATATGGGATCATCAGCAAGAGCTACATAAACATCATCTGGGTCAAAGTCTGAGAACTCCTCACAGTCCTCTCCAGCCTCAATAGCAATACTAGGACTAGCAGAACTAGAAGCACGAGTTGGCTAAGTTGCATGACTATTTCTCCCCTGAGCAATACCATGTGCCATGCTTGGTCTCGGTGGTTCACTTCCTCCAACTACCGGTTCAACTACCAGATTTGCATTGGGATCAACAACCCCCAACTCCATGGCATCAATATCAAAATCAGCATCAAACTCAACTAGATGAGACTCCACCCATTTTGAAGATGGATCAATATCATCCAACACAATGGGATCTGTATCAGGTCTTTTGTTCAACAACTGGTTGCACCTTAGTTGAACGTTGTACTACATGAAGACAAGATCATTCAGTCGTTTTTGTTCCAAACGGTTTCTCTTCTTCGTGTGAATTTGTTCAAAAACAAATCAATTGCGCTCACACCTAGAAGCACTACAAGTTTGGCTGAGAACTCTAACTGCAAACTTTTGCAATTGAGGGCATTGGCTTCCAAATGACTCCCACCAATGTGCTACAAAGACAAAGACTAGAGTTAGTTCATTTTTCAACAATTTAGATGGTAAGTTTGAACTTTGAACAATTTACAAAATACAAATTACAGCTTCAATTTTAAACAATTGAACTTCACAAAAAAAAGACAAATAAATTGGAATTGCTTACCTGGTTGATCCACATCTCTTGCAATCTTTGCCAGATTTTTGCCAAATGTGCCTGTGGCCCTAGAGAAAGCAGTGAGTTGTTGATGTATTTCCAATTGTTGCGACTCATTAGGTACCATGCACTCCAAGCACTCATACAACCCATCTCTGACCTCCCCAGTATGATCTTCTCCTAGCTTAGCTTTATAATGATACTTTGGGTTCAGGAAATACCTAGCTGCATGTATAGGACGATGGAGTTGATTGTTCCATCTGTTATCAATGATCTCCCAAATAGGCCCATATTTACCTACTCTGTCTTTGTAGGTTGCTCGTATCTGCTCCTTTGCCTGATCCATAGCCTCATAGATGTAGCCCATGGCCAATTTTTCCCCATCCACCAACCGTAACACCTTAACAAGGGGCTCACCAATTTTCACAACCTCTGCTTCTTTTTTTCCAAAAAGTGTTGTCAAAAACTTTCTTTTTGGTGTCTTTTCCATCTGCTCTGCGAGCCCACTGAGATGAATTCTATTTATTGTTGGAAAACATTTTCTACAAGTTTTGTTGTTCGGAAGTGAGAGATTGCAATGTGAGGAAGTGAGTTGCAAATCTTGTGATGGCGGCTAACAAGCTCCTTTCCCCCAGTGTTTTTCCTCATTAGGTTCAACACCCATGAGTGGTTGTAGATGTATTTTGTGATACTCTTGGCATGCTCTACAATGTTCTTCACCCACTCCACTTTTCCTATGTCCTCAAGCATGAGTTCTATGCAATGTGCAGCACATGGGGTCCAAAATATGGTCTTGTATTTGGACTCTAGCATCTTTCCAGCAAGAACATAGTTTGAACTTTGAGGCATTATTAGTGATGACCTGCACAACATTATGTACCTCGACTGATGTAACAATGTCATCCAAAAGCTCAAATAATAGGTTGCTATCTTTCACCTTATCAGATGCATCAACAGATCTCAAAAAGATGGTTCCTAGAGGGCAAGAGACAAGGAAATTTATGATAGCACAGTTTTTCCATCAGTCCATCCATCTGACATGATGGAACAACCTATTTTGGTCCTGTTACCACTCAAACCAACAGGGGACCTAAAAGGGGTTCCTAAGAGGGCAACTGCTAGGTTAAGGGCAATGGTGGAGGCTTAGCCCATTGTCACCACAGCTAAGTCTCCCTGCTCTTTACAGACTTTCATCGATGGGAGGAGTCCCGGTAGTGTAGGGATCACTTGTAAAGTATATGTCAATGGATAGGTGGAAAGTGACCCTGGAAACCCTTTCCCAAGGATGGAGTGAAGAATGGAACTTGCTTGCTCTTTAAGTAAGGGACTTGGTCCTCCAGGGGTAAGGGGTGAGGATTGGAGGGTTGAGGGAGAAGGAATAGGCTTATAGACGAGGTTCTCAATCCCTATAATCCTTGGGAAACTTGGATTCCCAAATGGTCCTTGACAAATAATCTTTATTGAGAAGTGGGACCACATGGGGCCAAGTGGACCCAGTCCAGGTTCGGGGATGGAATGTAGCAACCAATGATGTTCCTATCTTGGACAAGGTGAAATGAAAGTACCAAACAAGGATATCTACTTCGAAAGGTTTAATTGATCCTATTGACGTCTAGCGTTAGGGATGCCTAGGCAAAATTCGATCCTAGAGCTATGGCTTGGAATTCCTGGAGATTCCACTGTTAGAATTGCCTCAAATTTGGACGAGAGGGAGAGACCCACCAGCGCAGTAGCCTGTAGGAGATCCAAAATTTTCCTTGGGTCAATTCCTGGGAAATTGATGCCCTAGGTGACCTAATGGGGCTAGACCTAGGGAAAAAGGGGAAAAGGGTAAAAAGAGGGTTAAAATGATCATCCTTTGTGAGGGATCAATGCCTAATTCACTTGGGAATGTGGAGTCAAGGATAATGATGAGTAAGGACTTGGTTTCTTGATCAAGAAGGCCCGAAAAGTCAACTTCATCCAATGTTGAGAGAAAGAAAAGAAAAGTGACCTTCAAGCATTTATAATTCAAAGCAAATGATGCAAGCTTATCGAGACAAATAATCTCTAAGACATTCCATTCATATAACATTGGCCCATACATTAAACTAGTTAAAACATGCTTAATTCCACATTTCAATTATGCAGCAACTAGCCCTGATTTTAGCAGTATGCACAACAAGAATAACAATGTCAAAATTTACTGACAACGTTATAGAATATATCCAACCAGCATTTCGTTTGCAAGACAAAGCTCCAAGACAAGAAAATTAGCCCAAATCCATACATCAAAATTCATCCATCTCTAAAAACTATCTTCCAAGGAAAAAATGTGAAGTTCTCTATGATTAGAGAGATCCCAAGTCAAGTGATGATCCAAATGAATGTATCGAACATCAATATATTTCGAATTAGCCTATGGGCCTACATTAGCCCCTAATGATAAAATAATGTGCAAATAAAACCCTTATTGGTGAGAAGCCCACCAAACTAGCTCACAAGTGGAAAATTAAGCCTCACAAGGGGCCAAATAATAATATGTACATGTCGTGGGGCCATCCAAAGCCTAATAATGTGTTGAAGTGCCATACTGAGGAATAAATTCCTCAGAATATGATGGACAAGGGGGTGGCCCCTTGTTCTCCAAGTAGTAGACCTGTGGTGCTCCCAGTGGGTCTGTGGGCACATAAATGACCCCATGGGTCTTTATATGAATCGGAGATGCCTGTAGATCCTCTGCGAGGGTCCGAGTTGTAAAATGAATGTTTCCATGACATCGTACAAGTCCTGGGACACTTGCCAAGAGTGTGGGGCTCCTATGCGGCCCTGTTGGGCATAATGTACCAAGCATATAACCATCATCCCAAAAGTGGATCGCTAGTAGTCTCTGAGCATTGATGAAGATCCATGGAGTGTTGTCTGCTGTTGTGGAGGCCAATGGCTCTCTGTGCACACCCTATATGTGCCAATGTAGACCTCTGGGAGTTAGGATCCCGTATAGGGAGACCAAACCAAAATGGAAACCAACTGTAATCCTGCATAAGATCCAATGTCCCCTAGGTTTCCAGTACAACCAATCTTTAAAATAATCGTGTAAAAGAGTTTACAAACCATGGATAACAAAGTGGGCACTTCATAATGGCATGCCCTTCCGTAGTGGGCTTTGGCATGTGCTAGTGTTTCCAAGTTCCAAAGGGGGTTAACCAAGTACCTTATTAGGTGGTTTCAGTCCTTAAAAGGGATAGTATGTCCAAGGTACATTCCTCTAATGGGGTTGGAAAGTGATAAATGTTGATTTGGGGTAGCATCGAATGTGCTATAGCCATGAAAATTGGTGGAGAGGCTAAAGCACGAGATCTCCAAGACCCAGAAATGGTTTGGGGAAATTCCACCCGGTTAAGGAGATATTAAAATAATTAATATTTTTAATGGGTTCCTAAGTCTAAACTTAGGAAAAGAAAAATATTAATGGGTATTAATATAAAACTAGGTGAAAAGGTTCTAAATGACATGGATCAAGCCAAATCTAATCTTAGCCGTTGATTAGAGATGTAATCTCGATCGTTGAAGACTCAACAGAAAAAGTATAAAAGGAGGCTTGAGGGTCAGTTGGAGATACACCAAGATTGATCAATCAATTCGATTTTCTAGAGCGGGGTTTGCTAAGAGAAATTGAACCAGTGATCAGAGTTGCTGCGAGGGGCAGTGAATGCATAGCATAGAGGCAGAGATAGTGTCAGAAGACTAGCGCAGAGGCATATGCAAAAGCCTACAAAAGCTACGTAGAGGGCCAGGGTGACTGCGCAGAGGACCAGAGGACCTGCGTGAGTGACGCAAAAGACCAGAGAGCTTGCACAGAGCATTAGAGGGCTGACGCAAATGGTTTCAGGCTGACGCAGAGGCCAAGAGGCCTGATGCGGTGCCTCAGAGAGGCGTTGGAGAGTTTTCGTGGAGCAGACTTGCCGAATATCCGCTTCCTCAGAGAGGTATTACTGCCAAATTGATTTCTCTGTCGGGTGAGCCAGCTCGGCACCCAATTATACTCAATAAAAGTTGCTTAATAATAAAACCCTCAGAATTGCTGCACCGATTTTCCCAAGTTGGGTTTTTCCACGGACTATTGTCCAAAAATAACGATGTCCCTTGGGTGTTTGTCTATTTCTTTCAGATGATGATCTGTAGATGGTTGAGATTGCATTGTTTTTATTTTGGTATTTAAATGGTTAAATAACTTGTTCAGTAATTAAACAAGTAGGTGAAATAAACCAGATAGTGCAAGAAAATTTCTAACGGGTTAGACTTAGAAATTTCAACAATAAATAAGAGGAATGGAATAGGGAACGAGAGGGCAATCCTGGGCCACATATTGGGGCATAGGGGTATCTAGATAAGGGGAATCCCACACCTAGGTATGTAATGTGTAGGAGGGAGCAATCGTGGTGCATGAGGTGCCCCGACTTTGATTTTTCCACCCTTCTTTATATGCCTTTTGCCTTTTATGGATTTTCTTTAATTAATTGTTCAGGGCTCAATGGCCAAGAGCATGATGTGTAAGATATAGAGTGATTACCCCCTTTTAGGTAGGGCGGTTCATTGCCCTCCAGGGGTTGGGACAATCATGGGTCCCTGAATGATAAAGGAGGTTCATCTAGGGCCTAAGAACTAGGGTGATGACCATTGATTGGAGCAAAGCTCATGTATTGGCTTTTGCCCATGTGCTAATTATTTTTTTCCCGACCATCTTTTGCATTTTGGTACAATTTCCTGTTAAATGTGACCAATTATGTTTTTTTTTTCTTTTAGCTGCTTCAAACTCTGGGGCATCATTCTAGGCATGACCCAAGGTGGGGGCAAGGTGATAGGGAGCCTGGCCGTATCTGGGCCCAGAATGGAAATGTGGACCCAGGTGGGAGAAATGATGAATGGGAGTATAGTGAGTGGAAAGGGAGTAATATATGCAGATAAAGGAGCAGGACCACGCACCCAAAGTTGGGGTTTCCCAATTAGAGCCAGCCCAGAACCAAATGGTCAATAAAGGAGATCCCACAGGACTAAGATCCAAGTGTAACCTCAAAAAGACATCCAAGGGACAAGAGCACCAACTAAACCCACTCTCTGCCAAATCCCCCCATCAATCCATACCTAGAAGTATCCATGATAAGTAAACCCAATACTCAAGTACCAAAAGACAAGACATACCTTCAGATTCAGGAGGCGCACCTTCAACCATACGATCAATACAGGTGGGTGAGGGACCACATGGTTGGCTCAGGTGGCAAAGAAATGGCACAACGAGCTAGTAGGAGGTTGCAAGGGGCTACTGGCTGCCGCTAAGGTTCATCATGGAGAAAAATTTCTCCGGGGGATATCACCCACGAAGTGGTGGGTAACAACTCAATGACTCTTTATATTCATTCAAATACTCTCCAATGGATGCAATCTCTTTTTGCAAAATTCTTCCGCTCAATTCATGCATAGTAGGGCCTGTGAAACCCTTTCCTGCAGCAAAAGAAGCATCCGACGTAGCTTGGTAATAAGGTGAGTGGGCAACATTAAAGGGGATATCTGCATCATACCACCATCTAGCAATGTATTCAAAAGCAACATCTTTGCATTTCTTTTTCCAATGAGCATCCAAGGTGGGTTGACTTAGACTTGGTTGGGAGGCAGTCGCACTAGCAGAGGCTAAGGTGGAGGAAGGTGTGAAATAGCTCGTAATGTTCATCTTTTTTTACCTTTGGCTTGGCCTTGAGGTTGAGACCCAAGGGAGGGAGGAACATAACAGAAGGGGTCTTGGGGATTGAAGGAGTCTTCAAAGTCAAAATCATCATACCCACTTGCTTCTCTCTCTCTCTCCTAGTCATAGCTTCCTCAAGTTACTTCTTCCTTGCAATTTCATCTTAAATAGCTTTTCCCTAGCGTTTGTCTCCTAATAATTCTCAAACTTTTCAAGGTATTCTTTCCTAATAGGCCATATGACTTCATTTGGTGCATCACAAGGGGTTACTTAGCCTCTTATACCAGCCATGTGTTGTTTCAAATTATAAATACCCCCTACTCCCCTTGGGTGCTTGCAATATTTGCACAACATTTTGCAATCAACAACATCACAGTGAACCCATGCAGCATCTTTGGCCTTTGGGGCCATAATGGATGGTCAAATTTCAAATTTTGAATGAAAGAGATTTGCAAATAAAATAGGAAAATGCAAAACCTATGATCAACTATTATCCTTCTAGTTCTTCCTTAGTGCATTTTTAACTTGAAAATTGAAACTTGAAAGAGGGGAAAAAATTAAAAACAGAGACCAATAAATATGGAATTTTTTTAGAGAAAGGCCATACCTATAAGGTTGGAAATGAAAACTAGTTGATGAAGTCTCCTCCCAAAGATGCCAACTACACTTGAAAGCTCCTCCAAGATGACAAAGAACCTCCAAACTCCTTGTTGTTGCTCCAAACCTCAAGGTTGTTGCAACACTACCCAAGCTTTCAAACTCTCACAAACATTTGAAATCAATTGTGTGAGACAAATGAGAGCTTGGGCTTCATTTTATAATTGTAAGTGAGAAAATTTGGAGGGAAATCTATTCATGGTTACACTTGAAAGCTCCTCCAAGATGAAAAAGAACCTCCAAACTCCTTGTTGTTGCTCCAAAACTCAAGGTTGTTGCAACACTACCCAAGCTTTCAAACTCTCACAAACATTTGAAATCAATTGTGTGAGACAAATGAGAGCTTGGGCTTCATTTTATAATTGTAAGTGAGAAAATTTGGAGGGAAATCTACTCATGGTTTGGGAAAAACCACCTTAAGAAACCATCTGCGGGCCCCACAAAACCTCCCAACTCTATGTGCGTTGACCTGACTGGTTAGTGTCAAATTCGATCGGTCAGGACCAGTTAGGTGCCAAACCGGTCGATTTGGTAAAAAATCAGTCGCTTTGGCACCTAATTGATCCTAACTGGCCAATATATCAGGTTTTTTGCTCCGGTTTAATGCCACGGCTATCTAACCAGCCGATTTGCCTGATTTTTGGTCTAAACCGGGCAATTTTTAAAACTACTAGCAATGTGGGAGTTGGAATGAGACTTGGTGCAATACTTTGTGGTGAAGCAAGGTGCTGATGTGCTGGTGTGATGGTGTATTTCTCAGTAATCACAGATTGTTGAAGGTGGTGTTGGACAAATTGTTTTATTTTGTAAGAAGACGTGGCATTCATGGTTCTAGTTTGAAAATGGATGAAAAATGAATCATTGATGTCAAGCAAGTTGTAGCTTGCAAATCAGGGGTTGTAGCTCCTTCCAGTAGGTGCTGGTAAATATTTGGGGTTGTAGCTCCATTCAGTTGTAGCTGATAAATTAGGGAGTTGTAGCTTCCTGTTGGTTGTAGCCAGAGAAATTTGTAACAACAAGTTGTAGCTTGCCTTGTGAAGAAATTGAAGAGTAATTTGAAGAATTTGTGTGTTTCTTGTGTTATTGATATTATTTCATGTCATGCTCATGTGAATGAATTGTTGAAGTTATTTATGGTGTCCTAATATCATTGCATAAGTGAAAGAGAGTTTTAATTGTGAAAATTCCTACAACACTGATTCAGTCCCCCCCCCCCCCCACCACCTCCTCTCAATATTGTCTTCGTTTCTAACAATTCCTATTAGGGAAAGGTTACTTCATATCAATTTAACAGCTAGAAGAAAGATCAAGGACCATGTCAAACCAAGAAGGAGGATTTACCAACAAGGCACATATGTTTAATGGAACAAACTATGTGTTTTGGAAAGTAAGGATGAAGACTTACATTCAATCACTTGGAGTTGATGTATGGGATGTTGTGGAAGAAGAATATCAAAATCCTCCAGCAGTGATTACCAAAGATCAAAAGATGGAGTTTACATGCAATGTTAAAGCCATGAATGCCCTGCTTGTTGGCCTACCTGAATCAGAAATTGTCAAAGTGATGGACTGCACATTTGCCAAAGTTATCTGAGACAAGATTAGTAGCTATTATGAAGGTGATAGCAAGGTAAAGAAAGCTAAACTTCAAGGTTTTAGAATGCAATTCGAGTCTTTGAGGATGCATGATGATGAAGATATTGCAAAATATAATTTAAGATTTGATGAGTTTGTGAACACTATAAGAGGCCTTGATGAGAAGCTAGATGAAGCTATAGTAGTTCAAAAGGTGTTGAGATCTCTTCTTGAGAGGTTTAATCCCAAGGTTTCAACCATTGAAGAAATGACCAATCTGAACACTCTCACTCTAGACCAATTACTTGGCATCCTTACTGCTATGAGATGAGAATATCAAATGGCAAGCCTGCAACAAAAGAATCAGCCTTCAAAGTAGATAAGAAGCCCAAGGAAGAGCATGATGATTCATGTCGTGAATCAGATGAAGAATGTAATGTCCCAAACTAGGAAAAACTGTGATATGCAAAGCAAATAACAAATAAAACACCAGAAATTTCAAACATTCAGCAAACACCCATGTAAACTCTAGAAATAAGAACCAGTTGGGCCATTTTATTAATCATTTGGAGAAAGGTACAATAGCGTGGAAGAAGTGCAACTGGGCTTGCCTCAATGGCAAGCGTGACAAAGCCCAGGTGACAAAATAACAAGACCAAGTGCTAGAAACAGCTGCTCCAATGATGCCCTACGCTTCCCTAAAAATATGCACTCAGATGGAAAGTAACTGCTAGAAACGCCACCTTCGGCGCTCAGAAAATTTTGCAAAATTAATCTCAAACTCTTCACCAAAAACCAGAAAGGGTTTGCCTTGGTTTTGACCCCTGAAATTCGGCCCCCAAATACCACGTCCTCCACCAACTGCTGGGAAATTCGGCCTGCCTGTAACTCATAGAAAAAGCTCCCCAAATCACACCAAAAGGTTGAGATATTCTTCCCCAAGGTTCTCCTTATTTTCCCCAGCAATCTCCAGCTCCCCAACTCGTCCCTCAAGCTCCCACGTGTGCCCAGTGAGAGGCTTTTGTGCTAGCCCAGGTAGCTTCAAATCATGCTACCCACAAGCAACAATCTCCTGCTCTAAAACTCCTCCAAAATGTTGATATCCCATTGAAGCTCCAATGCCAAAATTCTTATAGCAAGTGCTACCCGAAAGACCCCAGGAACAACCTCTGTGTGCTCCCTTCCTGCGTCCTCTTGGAACACGCACTAGCTGAGCAAAAACTGAAAGATAAGCTCTGAAATCCCTCCAGCTCTCCTCCAAGGTGGTATGATTTGACCTTCCTAGGGTGGCACTCGAAGTCCCCCGAAGAAAGGGTGAGTTCTCCGCTTGGAAAGCTCAGTGCTAAACAACAAGTGACCTGGCTAAGCAGCGCAAGCAACAAAAGTGAGTTCATTTGACCAAAGACCCTTTGTGAAGATGAGCTCCTCCTATTTATAATTTTGTGGGCATTCCTTCCCATTTGGGCCCCTCCTCCTTGCCTTTCAGCTTCCCACCAAGGCTATTTGAACTCCTCACTTAGCCAAGTGCGTTTTTCCTATGTGGGTGGCCCCCACATTCCACTAACAAAATAATTTGGCCTCCTTTTCTCCCCTAAGTCCTTAAGTCAAAATCGAGTGGGTTCCATTGGTCAAAATCGAGTGGGAAATTAAACCTGTAACAAAATAATTTAGGAACGGACATTACAGTCCTCCCCTCCCAAATGTTGCTTGTCCTCAAGCAACTTCAGCGTTGGATGCTCCAATATGTGCTCACCCTCCCAAGTGGCATCCTCATCCGGCAAGTTCTTCCAACGCACCAAAAACTCCCTGATGGTTCTACTCCTTAGCTTCCTTTCCCGAGTCTCTAGAATGGCCTCCGGTTCCAAAACCAAATGCCCCTCATCATCAAGCGGGGGTAACTCTATAGCTGTCGTCACCTGTTGCCCAGCACCTTCTTGAGGCACAAAACATGGAAGATGTTGTGAATCTTGCTCCCCTGGGGAAGCTCCAGCTCGTAGGCCACCTCTCCAACTCTCCTAACCACTCTATACGGCCCATAGAAACGTGGTTGCAGCTTCTCAGACCCTTTCTGCTTCAAGGTAGACTGTTTATATGGTTGTAGCCACAGATACACCAAGTCTCCCTCCTCAAAATGCCTCTCAATCCGATGCCTATCAGCATACATCTTTTGTTGATTTTGTGTTGTCAATAAGTTGTCCTTGAGAGCCTTGAGGATATCTTGGCTCTCTAGGATCCAACCTTTGGCCTTTGGGGCCTAGCTATCTCCAAAAACAATATCAACTGATCCGGATTTAAACAGGAACGCAATAGATTACAGAGATAACCATAAATACAGAGATGCGATAACCATAAAAACAGAGATGCAGCGGAAATAATACTTCATTTCATTACTGTAAAATACTGAAATATGCTTACAAATAAAAATAACCCAGCTAGGGCGATGGTAGCTTATCTCTGAGAAGAGATGTGTCGGCTACATGCCTCTGAACTGTTTCGAACTGTGTTACAATGAGGCTCGAAGGCCTATTTATTGTTGAGAAACAATGAAAAAAACCCTTCACATCCTGAAACCTAACCCTAGAAGATGAAACGCCAAATTGTGGGCCCCGTTTGGGTAAATTGGTACATCAATTTCCCGGGGTCGTAACTTTGGCATACGATCTCCGTTTGACGCGTACGATAGCTCGTTAGAAAGATCTATCCGAGTACTACCACTTGGACCCATGTTGCCCCGGATTCCCAAAAAAACGTCGTTTAGGGCCTCAAAACTGCTGCTAAAAATAGTAAGTTGTGCTACAATTAAGGAAACTGAAAATGCTGAGAAAGACAATGGTGGGGGTCCAGGTGGACTTGGCAGGTGGCCACCAATATCCACCTGGATCATTCCTCCCCCCTTAGGAAGCAATGGTCCCCATTGTGTTGAGCTCCTCCATGAGATGAGGAAACTTCTGCTGAACTTGTTCCCTGGTGAGCCACTTGCCCTGCTGAAGGAGTTGGCCTGCTTTGACAACTCGATACAGTTGGATATTCTGTTGGCGAGTGTTCTTGATCTGTGTGTCCATGATCCGATCAGTTGCAGCTTGTTCCATGCAATCTGGATTTAATTCTGTGGGTTTGAGCTGTTCTGCAATGTCGGATGTGTCTAGCAATGGTGGAAAGTATGGCCGAAGGCGGTCCACATTGAACACTGGGTGCAGGCCAAGGAATGGGGGAATGCTGAGCTCAAATGCATTGTCTCCCATCGCCTTAGTAATGGTGTAAGGACCATATCGGAGTGGTCTCAATTTCCGATAGGCTCCAGTAAGGCGTTCCTTTTGCAAATGCAACCAGACTTTGTCGCCCACCTGAAACTTGTGTGGCACCCGATGTTGATCATGTCGCTGTTTGTACTTGGCATTTGATTTCTCAAGAATGTCATGGACCTGCTGGCGAATGTGTTGGATGCGCTCAATGAAGCTGGTGGCCTTATCTGTTTCGGACTGGACATGAGCTGAATTCATGTGAGTAGCTGCAAGTGGTATGGCCACATCAATGGGGCATAGTGGCTGGAATCCCAAACCCACCTGAAAAGAGCTATGGCCAGTGGAGCTGTGAAGAGCTCGGTTGTAGCTGTGCTGAACATAGGGGAGGCTCTCGTCCCATGTGCGTGGATGCTTTGAGTTATACATGCGCAGAATGTGCACAATCATCCTGTTGACAACCTCTGTCTGGCCATCAGTTTGAGGATGGAAGGCTGTGGACTTCGTGAGTTTGGTGTCCAGCATTGACCAGAGACTGGACCAAAATGTGCTGAGAAACCGACTGTCCCGATCTGAGATGATAGACTGTGGGATCCCAAAGTGCACCCACACTCGTTCAAAGAAGAGTTTAGCAGTGGCTTTTGCTGTGATATTCTTCTTGCAGGCCATCATAATGGCCATCTTCGAGAACCTGTCGACGACCACAAAAACACAGTCATTTCCATGCTTAGTGGAAGGAAGGCCTGACATGTAATCCATGGAGATGGATTCCCAAGGTCGACTAGGGGTAGGCAATGGGGTATAGAGGCCGTGCTTCTTAATGGTCGGTTTGGCAATGACACAGGCAGTACATGATCGAATGTACTTCCCAACATCCTGTCGAAGATTCGGCCAATAGAAATAATTTTGCAGTACTGCCACTGTTTTCTCGACCCCGAAATGCCCAGCAGCCCGACTGTAGTGTGCTTCCCAAATCATCTTGGCACGCTCGCTTGAAGGAACACAAAGGTGACCGAGGTGGCATAATAGGGCATCCTGGAGGTGAAAATCTGCAACATGCCGACCCTCCAAGAGTGTCTGGTATGTGTGGCCGAATTCTGGGTCGCTTTTGTAGAGAAGTGGCCAGTCAGAAGTCTCGTGCCCACAAGAGTTGAGCACGGTGGTTAGCGCCATGATCGGTGGCCGACTGAGGCAATCTGCAACATTATTGGTGCTGCCCTTTTTATACTTGATGTTCAAGTGAAACTGTTGCAGGTATGTAGACCACTTCTGATGGCGATCATTCTGCAATTTCCCTTGGGTCTGTATGAACTGCAGAGTTCGGTGGTCTGTGTGGATGACCGTTTCCTTCCCCAAAATGTAATGCTTCCATTGTCGGCAGGCCTGTACAATGGAATACATCTCTTTATCATAAGTGGGGTACTTCCGGACTGTGTCTGAAAGTGTTTCACTGTGATATGCCACTGGATGTCCATGTTGAGTAAGGACTGCGCCAATAGCATAGTCAGAGGCATCTGTCTCGACCTCAAATGGTTGTTGTAAATCTGGTAACGCGAGCACTGGTGCCGTGCAGAGGCGATCTTTCAACTCCCTGAATGCCTTCTGTTGAGATTCAGACCAAAAAAAAATTTGCTTTCGCCCCGCCCTTGGTGACTTGACTCAAGGGCCAAGAAATATGAGAAAACCCCAACACAAACCTGCGGTAGAAGTTGGCAAGACCTAGAAAGCTACGGAGCTCTGTTAGAGTGGTTGGAGAGGGCCAATCCCGAATGACTTGGATCTTGGCTGGATCGACATGCACCCCCTGTTCATCAATGATGTATCCCAGATACTGAACCTGGGTCATGCCAAAAGTGCATTTCTCCAAATTGGCACATAGCTTATGTTGCCGCAGTGTTTGGAGAACTTGTCGGATGTGGTGGAGGTGCTCTTCCCAACTCTGGCTGAAGATCAGAATGTCATCCAAGTATACTACTACAAAGGAGTTGGTGAATGGCCGCAAGATGTCATCCATTAGCCTCATAAAGGTTGCAGGAGCATTCGTCAATCCGAAAGGCATGACCAACCATTCGAAGAGGCCCTCCTTGGATTTGAAGGCAGTCTTCCACACATCGGAGGGTTCGATTGGTACCTGGTGATATCCTGACTTCAGATCGATCTTGCTGAAATATTTCGCCCCCTTTAGTTGGTCTAGGAGGTCAACAATCCGCGGGATCGGGTACCTATTACGGACAGTGATCTTGTTCAGCGCCCGATAGTCAATACAGAGTCTCCACGTCCCATCCTTCTTCTGTACCAACACGATCGGGCTCCCACAGGGCGATGAACTCGGACGGATGTGACCTTTCTGTAGGAGCTCCTGAATCTGCCTCTTGATTTCATCGTTCTCCAGAACGGAGCGCCGATAAATTGGTCCATTGGGTAGCGGTGCACCTGGGGTCAGATCGATGGAGTGCTTGACTTGACAGTGCAGAGGAACCCCTGCCGGGGAGGTGAAGATGTCCTCGTACTCCACAACCTTGTCCATTTGTAGTTGTCGTGCAGAGGGACCCCGTTTGGAGGCCGCGGCCACTGTCTTCTTCTTTCCTTGAGGGCGTATCATCAGGAAAACAAATTTCCTGGTTTTGGAAATGATCTTACTGCATTGTTTTGCAGTAATCAAAGAGATGGCGGCAGGTGGTGCTACCTCTGGTATCCTGAACAACTTATTTCCCAATGTAATAATAACAGCACGGGGCCTTGATTCATACACAGCATGTCGCTTCCACAAGTATGGTTGTCCTAGTAATACATCACAAACTTCAAGGGGAGCAATGTCACACAATACCTCATCCGTGAAGGGCTTGATGTTGTATGGAAGGCGACACTGCTGGCTCACGCGAAGATCTCGTCCTTGGTGAAGCCACCCAATGGTGTATGGTTGTGGATGTGCTGTGGTCAGTAAGCCCAACCACTTCACGACCTCTGCCGAAATGAGGTTCTTTTGACTCCCGCTATCAACAATGAACTGTATCGGGGAGCCCTTTACCCACATCTGGGAGTGGAAGAGACACTCCTCCTCCTCTGGATCTTCGGGTTCATTTTTCTGGATCTTTGCGGTAGCAACAGTGGCACTGGGATCCGCATCAATGATCTGCTTCCCTTTTTCATACCCCTTATCGGGTTCTGACTCAAAGTCGGAACATGCATCTGATTCTGAAACCTTTAGCTCAGCCACCAGTGACTGCTTGGCCCGACACTCACTTGTGTTGTGAGTGGAGCTCTTATGGAACTCGCACCATTTTCCAGTGTCCTTTCTCGGCTTCGCGGTGTTGTTCTTTGCTTGCAGCTTCGGCTGGTTGTCTTGGGCTGTCCCGCCTTGGCTTTGTCCTTTGTTCTGTGGTTTAGGGGCACCTTTCCCCTGCTTTGGATTCGCAGATCCAAAGTCTCGCTTCTTTTGTTTAAACTTCTGCTCGACCTTGACGGCATATCGGTATGTTGCGCCGAGCGAGGGGATGTTTAGGAACTGTATTTCTTCCTGGATGTACTTGTGTAGGCAGCCACGGTATTTGAGTATCAAATGTTGCTCCGAATCCTTGATACCCAACTTTGTGCGAAGGGTATGGAAAAGATTGGTGAACTCCGGCACGTCTTGGTCCCTGCCCTGCCGCAGCGTGGTCCACTTTATGTATTCATCCTCATAGCTTCCGACAGGGTAGTACTGCTCCTTGATGGCATCCCGGAACGAATCCCAGGTGGGTGCGGCTGAAAATAGTGAGCCAGTACTTTCATCCTTCTTCTCGCAGTAGGTTTCCCACCAGTCCTTGACATGGGGGGCTGCTTTGAGAAGGGCAAAAACAATCTTTTCCCGACTCGAAAATTCATGAACAGAAAAATAACCCTCTAGCAGATTTAACCATTTATCTACGGCATCTGCGTCTATCTGACCCTCGAATATGGGGATTTCAAAATTAACTTGTACCTTAAAGGGTGTGGCGTTTCCAGAGTAGCTGCTGGAAGCCGATGCGTTGCTTCTGGGTAGCCGCTGAAGGATCTGGGCAAAGCTGTCCATCATCGCGTTCCGTTGTCGCTCGAGGGCTTCTTCGAGCAAGATTTTGATGGGATCTCCTGCCCCCTCGTCTTTCTTCTCGTCCGCCATGGGAGGCCGTCGGGATTTGCGAGGCTGGTCTTGCAAAGGTTCAACCAGTTCAAGCCCTAACTCCTTATATCCCGACCTTGTTGGGGACATGCAAAGAAAAACAGAGAAAAAGCAGACTGCTCTGATACCACTGATCCGGATTTAAACAGGAACGCAATAGATTACAGAGATAACCATAAATACAGAGATGCGATAACCATAAAAACAGAGATGAAGCGGAAATAATACTTCATTTCATTACTGTAAAATACTGAAATATGCTTACAAATAAAAATAACCCAGCTAGGGCGATGGTAGCTTATCTCTGAGAAGAGATGTGTCGGCTACATGCCTCTGAACTGTTTCGAACTGTGTTACAATGAGGCTCGAAGGCCTATTTATTGTTGAGAAACAATGAAAAAAACCCTTCACATCCTGAAACCTAACCCTAGAAGATGAAACGCCAAATTGTGGGCCCCGTTTGGGTAAATTGGTACATCAATTTCCCGGGGTCGTAACTTTGGCATACGATCTCCGTTTGACGCGTACGATAGCTCGTTAGAAAGATCTATCCGAGTACTACCACTTTCGGAGGCAACATCGGTCCATGGACCCATGTTGCCCCAGATTCCCAAAAAAACGTCGTTTAGGGCCTCAAAACGGCTCCGGAAGTTCAGGACCCGAAAAACTGCTAAAAATAGTAAGTTGTGCTACAATTAAGGAAACTGAAAATGCTGAGAAAGACAATGGTGGGGGTCCAAGTGGACTTGGCAGGTGGCCACCAATATCCACCTGGATCATCAACGAAAGATAATGCATCATAACCATATAAAGCACGGAAAGGTGACATACCAATGGACATGTGATGAGTGGTGTTGTAGCAATACTCGCCCAAGTGCAGCCATCGAATACATGCCCTCTGTTGCCTGGTCACGTAATTCGTGAGTAACCTTCCAACCATTTGTTAACCTGCTTGGTCTGACCATCTGTCTGAGGGTGGTAGCTCGTGCTCGGGATGAGCTCAATACCCACTAATTTGAAGAGTTCCTGCTAGAACCCCCCCATAAACCTGCTATCTCTATCGCTAACTATGTTCTTAGGGAGTCCGTGCAAACGGAAGACCTCCCTGAAGAATAACTTGGCCACCTGTGAGGCTGAATACCGTGTCGGAATGGTGAACAAATGGGTATATTTGGTCAGTCAATCAACCACCACATAGATACAATCCTTGCCCTGCACTGTGGGAAGCCCCGTGATGAAATCCATGGAGATACTCTCCCATTTCCACTCAGGAATGGGAAGAGGCTACAACAATCTCACTGGATGGGTCAACTCCCCTTTGTTCCTCTGGCATGTCTCACACTCCTACACGTACCTCAACACATCAGCCTTGAGGCCCTTCCGGGTGAAGCGCTCTCCAGCTGCCATGTACGTCTTCTTGAACCCCTGACGCCCTGATAATGGGGAATCATGTGTTGTATGGAGTACTCTCTCCCTTAACTATGAGCCCAGTACCAAAAATATGTGCCCCTTGTAATATATGACCTCATCCATCACCTTGTAGCACTCATCTCCGTGTGTCCCCTCCAAGATCTTGCATGCACGCCGATCTTTAGAGTACTCCACCAACAACTATGCCTTCCAGTCATGACAAATGCTCATTAGTGAGAGGCCTGCAGGTCTCTTGGATAATGCATCGGCCACTACATTGTGCTTTCCAGGCACATACTCAATATCAAAATCATAGTACTGCACCTTGCTAACCCATCTCTGTTGTTTTTCATTAAGGCCCTACTGCCCCATGAAGTGGCGAAGACTATTGTGATCCATCTTCACCCGAAATTGGCTACCCACTAAGTAATGTCGGAATTTCGCCAACGCATACATGATGGCCAACATCTCTTTGTCATATATGGAATATGACCTCTCATGGTGTAGGAGCTTCCGGCTCTTGAAAACCATGGGATGCCCATCCTGGGATAATACTAACCCAATCCCCTCTCTTAATGCATCACACTCCACTGTGAATCTTCAGTGAAATCTGGGAGTGCCAACATCAGTGAACTACTCATCACCTCCTTAAGGTGATCAAACGCTCACTGGGCTCCATCTGTCCATGCAAAGGCCCCCTTCTTAGTCAAGTCCGTGAGGGGTGCTGCCAATTGCGAAAATCCTTTGACGAACTTCCGGTAATAGGTGCAGATGCCCAAAAACCCCCTCAACGCTGTCACATCTCTAGGCACTAGCCAATCCCGAATAGCCCATATCTTCTCCTCCTGCACTTTCACCCCGTCTGCGCCAATGATGTGCCCCAAGTAGAGCATCTCAACCCTATAACGGGTGGTAATAACTGCCTGCACACCTGGCTCCAACTCAATGGTGTGCTCGAATCCCCTGTCTGGTGGCTGCCCTAGTGGAATGTCCCCAAACACCACTAAGTATCTGTCCAATACGGCCTGTATGTCCGAGTGTTTGATTGGACCTGTCCCCCAGCCTATGAAATCCTCAGCTCTACGACCCACGCTATGTCTCCATGCCTCAAATCTGCCTCCATCCGATGTGTTGAAACTACCTGCGAAGGATACGAATGCATGCCCCTAAGGACCACCAGCTTGCCATCCGGCCCGGTGAACTCCATCTCTAGCTTCCTCTAATCAGTCGCGACTCAACCAAGGGAGTATAGCCACTGGACACCCATCACTACATTGGTGTCCAGTATGTCCACTACGAAGAAATGGTCTATCATCGAGTAGTTCCCCATGGTCACTGTCAAAGTGGGAACATACCGAGTGCACTGCATTGTCCTGTCCCCTGGCACCAAGATGGAAAACCCTTCAAACTCTGTTGTGGTGATGCCCCTCCTCTGAACCATCTGAGCATCAATGAAGTTGTGGGTAGCCCCACTGTCTACTAGGGCTGAGACACGTTTCCCCTGCATTGTGCCTCTGATCCTCAGAGTCAGAAATTTGGGGACCCTGCATATGGAAGCAAGGATTCCCCCAGATGATGTAAAAGATGATCCCCTGTGTGGTGGTGGTGGTGGTGGTCCCCTCTGTCGGACCCTCACTATCTCCCCCACCATACTTCAGCTCCACATCATCCTCCTAATCACTATCTAAAAAAGACCTCAATATAATGGGTCTTGCTTGTTGTGCACTGATGGCCTAGTGCCCATGGCTCCCGACAAGTAAAGCACAGTTTCCTCCTCTTGAGGCCCCTCCGAGTCTCCTCATCTAGTTGCCCACGTCCTTGGGCCGCTCTCTATGGTGGTGGTCTAGTATCACTTCCCTTCTAATGGTAGGGCTTGCGTGATGGAACAGGTTCCCGAGTCTTGGGGATGGCCCCCTGCAAGTCTCTAGCACATGTCACGACCCCCTGTAGCATAGAGGGCCTGTGTGACTTCACCAGTCCACGCAGTGGCTCGAACAACTCCTCTATGAATGTGTACACCCTCTTAGAATCTAATAAATCTAGCACAATGACCGAGACTCTCAGGAACTCTGATATGTACTGCTTTGGATGACCCATCTATCTAAGTTCGGTCAACTCCCTGAAGTGAGCCTTTGGATCCCTCTTATCAAAACGCTCCACCACTCTCCTTGTGAAATCCTCATACGAAGTCACGTTAGCATGCCCAAGAGTAGACAAGCCATGAAACCACCAACCATGTGCCTCCCCCTCCAAGTGTAGGGTAGCCATTTTGAAGGCTTCCAACTCCGTCATCCTGTTGAGCTGGAAATAGCTATCGAGTTTCTCCACCCAAGCCCAAGTTGTGCACTTGGTAGTGCCATCATATGTAGGCAAGTACATCCTCCTAGTAGTACGTTGCAACTCGGAGCTCTGTGTGCCCTAGCCTCCATAATTCCTGCCCTTCTCATTCTGCTTGAGCTGGCAATAGTGTCTCAAAGATAGGGCTGCCTTCAAATCTCCCCCCATGGATTGCCATTCCCTGAAATACTTCCCCATGGGCATCTGGTCATCTGGTCCACCCTGCTCACTAGGTGTCGATGGTAGAAAAGAAGGCACCATGGTCCTAGTTGGCCCACCTGACGCTGGTGGGTGAGTAGCCGATGAAGGGTGGTCATACTGTTGTGAGGCCCCGGAAATCTCCCCCAATAGGAAATCTCAATGGATGCTCTGGTCCCGGTTTTGTTGTTTGATCTCATCCAACATCTCCTTCTGCCCCTTTGCTAAATCACTAAGGGCCTTCAAGAAGCTATCAAAGGCCATATCCTCCTTACTCCCGGGTTCCACCATGTCCTCTACTACCACTGCCTTCCCACGCTCCTCAATGTCTAGTGTAATCTCTAACTCCCTCTTCTAGCTCTGGTATCTACGTCTCCTGTAGGTGATATTTTGTCTGTCCTCCTCACTCATAGGAAAGTCTCCCACGACTAAGCCAAGATCTGGGCTTTGATACCATTGTAATGTCCCAAACTAGGAAAAACAGTGATCTGCAAAGAAATAACAAATACAACACCAAAAATTTCGAACATTCAGCAAACACCCATGTAAACTCTAGAAATAAGAACCAGCTGAGCCATTTTATTAATCAATTGGAGCAAAGTACAATAGTGTTGAGGGAGTGCACCTAGGCTTGCCTCAATGGAAAGTGTGACAAAGTCCATGTGACAAAATAACAAGCCCAAATGCTAGAAACAGTTGCTCCAATGATGCCCTACACTGCCCCAAAAACCTACCAAAACCCAAAAAGGGTTTGGCCTGGTTTCGACCCTCGAAATTCTACCCCCAAACACCATGTCCTCCACCACCAACTGGGAAATTCAGTCTACCTGTAACTCACAAAAAAAGCTCCCCAAATCACACCAAAAGGGTGAGATATTATTCCCCAAGGTTCTCCTTATTTCCCCTGACAATCTCCAGCTCCCCAACTCGTCTCTCAAGCTCCCACGTGTGCCCAGTGAGAGGCTTTTGCGTCGGCCCGGGTAGCTGCAAATCGTGTTGCCCACAAGCAGCAATCTCCTGCTCTAAAACTCCTCCTGAATGTTGATATCCCACTAAAGCTCCAATGCCAAAATTTGTTGCTTTGGGGTAGCATTGAATGTGCTCTAGCCATGAAAATTGGTGGAGAGGCTAAAGCACATGAGATCTCCAAGACCCGGAAATGGTTTGGACAGATTGTACCCGGTTTGGGAGATATTAAAATAATTAATATTTTTAATGGATTTTATAAGTCTAAACCATAGTTTTTAAAACCGGCCCAGAAAACCGGTTACCGGTCTAACCGGCCGGTTGGAGGGCTGGCCGGTCCGAACCGGCCCTTCTAACCCGGTTTACACCCCAACGTGCCCAAAAATAGGCCCTAACCGGTAAAAACCGGCCGGTTTAGGGCGGAACCGGCCGGTTTATAGCAAACCGGCCGGTTCCGTCCTAAACCGGCCGGTTTATGGACACTGTTCACTGTTAAGTTATTATCATTGTACCACTGTCACTTCTTATGATCAATAATATTGTTGCTAAAACCAAAATAGGACAGTCAATATCTTGTTGTCCTACATCATTTGAACTTTCCTAATAAATACAAAGTCACCTTCTACAAAAGACTTTCTCAAGATACACTGCTACTTGTCACTGTTAGTGTTACTGTAAATGATGAAAACCCTTAGTCATGAACTGTGTAGTTTTTAAAATTCTCACTGTGATTAAATATGAAATAATAGTCCCTTTTTTGGTTATATTATCAAGATGCTTTTGCTTAATGTTGTTGCCTTTTGACTTGCAAAGATGACTCCAATTGTTCTTAGTATAACTAAAGATATGCCTTCAATTATAATGCTCTGAGCTAAAACACAACACTAAATTCAATCATTGGCTTAGTGCATTTTGATACTTTAAGTTGTTCAACAAGACAATGAGATTGCGGAGGGGGTCAATGTCATATATTCACAATGGGATACCTAACAAAGGTGTCTTTTATTCATATATCACATATGTCACTTCAACACTTGCTAATCTTTTGCTTATTGCAAAGTCCGAAAACTCATAAATCCAGGGCTTATCAAGATTCACCAATGACTGCAAAAGGATAGCTTTGATCTGTTCAACAGTCAACTCAAGGATCCTAATAATATTTATTCACCAATAAGAGTTGAAATTTTTCCCTTAACAAGAGATGTCCTACTCCTAACTTCTATAGATTTGTAGAGAGAATAAATATGCAGACTGAAGGACATTACATCCGGCCGGTTTATAACTTAACTGAAGACTTGTAGTAGGCCAATGGCCTCATAGCTTGCAGCATTGTTTTTGGACTTTATAGGCCATTTAGAGCCTCATTTCTTATGTATTTTGCTATTTTGTCGATGATATGTATTGCACTCGGTGCCATTTTGATATATTCACCTTTGCATGGTATATAAATGAGCAAACTTTGCATATTTTGTCTCTATTGGCTTGGAATCATGGTTTTACATCTTAAAAATAGTTTTGTTTCATTAAAAATTAATTATTTAATGTATTTTTTAAAAACCGGTTCGTTTAGACCAAACCAGTCCCGGTTAGATCGGTTCCGGTCGGTAAACCGGTTCATTAGGTGGACCGGTTCGGTCACCGGTTCCGGTTTTAAAAACACTGGTCTAAACTTAGGAAAAATAAAATATTAATGGGTATTAATATAAAACTGGGTTAGAAGGTTCCAAAAGTCATGGATCAAGCCAAATCTAATCTTAGTCGTTGAAGGACCAACGAGAAAAGTATAACAGGAGGCTTGAGGATCAGTTGGAGAACACACCAGAGTGATCAGTCATTCATTTTGCTAGAGCGGGGTTGCTAAGCAAAAGTGAATCAGTGATCAGCAGCGAGGGGCAGTGAAGACTGGTCAGAGAGGCAGAGACAGTACTGAAAGACCAGCGCAGAAGCAGAGAGAACGAGAGTAGTAGCCAGTTCAGGCCAATGTTTTAAGACTCCGACTCGGCTGAGGATCGACTCCGACTCCAACTCCGAAACGGTAATGACTCGGCCGGTTCGATTTCAATGACTCGGTCATTGTAAAAAATACATTAAATATTTATTTTTTTTATAAAAAAACATAATTTTAAAGATTTTAAACATAATTTTAAAAATTTTCATTCATGTTTCCAAACACACAGCATTATAGTATAGATGGAAGACAGCATATGATCAAAGTAGGCTCATGAACCAATCCATTATATCAAAATGGTACCCAATGGCAATACATAGTCAACTGTCATACATGATCGAAGACTCAAAACAAAAAACACATAACCAAGGAGGCTAGAAATGGCCTCTACAACAAAAGTAAACTGTGATGGTGACCAGACTCCAGTACTAGTACTACAGTACTACTGGGCCACTAGCTAGTAGCTACTGTCAGAGGAGCCAAGATCATGTCGATCAATCTCTGGATCATCATCATCAGAGTCAAACAGGGGGCCCCATGGCTCCTCCTCATCATCATCATCCCCAACTGCAACTGTAGAAGTGGTACCACTAGCAGGCTGTGCAACTGCAGCAGATGCAAGCTGAGATAGAGTAGATATGTGGCTGCGCTTCTGTCATGGCTGAGCAGAGGAAGCACCTACAACTGGAGTCCCTGCTCGCTGTGAGACTGAGGCTGGTGGATTAGGATCTGCATTCAACTGAATAGGCTGAAGTTGAACAGCATGTTCAAGTTCAACTGATGTCTCCAGATCTAAATCTAAATCAAGATCCTCATCAGGATAAAACTCTGCTGGACAACTCTCCACTACCCAATCTGATGTTGGATCAATGTCTTCCAACACAATGGGATCCGAATCCATTCTTTTGTTCAGCAAATGGTTTCGTCTGAGCCGGAGGTTGTATTGGACAAAAACTAGATCATTTAACCGTTTTTGATCCAAACGGTTTCTCTTCTTTGTGTGAATCCTCTCAAAGACAGCCCAATTGCACTCACACCCAGATGCACTGCAAGTTTGACTCAAAATACGAATTGCAAACCTTTGCAATTCAGGACAATGGCCACCAAAGGCCTCCCACCATTGTGCTGCAAAAAACATAGGAGTGTAATGAGTTAGCTCAACAAAATTACAAATTATATCTAACTTTCAAATTATAAACGATTTAACAAACTTTAAAAAAAAGTAAAACTATTAAGAATTTGAAAATTGAAATTTTTGTTTACCTGGCTCATCTGCTTCTCTTGCAATCTTTGCTAGGTTCTTCCCAAAGGTACCTGCTGCATTGCTGAAGATATTGGCCTGTCGGTGTATCTCCAGTTGATCGGACTCCAATGAGATCATGCGTTCAATGCAATCAACCAGTCCATCTCTGACCTCCCCCGTCAAAGCTCCTGACTCCTTAGCTTTATAATGATACCGTGGGTTCAAAAAATACCCAGCTGCATGTATAGGGCAATGGAGTTGATTGTTCCATCTTTCATCAATGATTGCCCAAATGGGCCCATACTTTGCCACTCTATCCTTGTATACCGTCTTTATTTGCTCCTTTGCTTGATCCATAGCCTCATAAATGAAGCCCATAGCTAACCTTTCCCCATCCACCAACCGCAACACCTTAACTAGTGGCTCAGCAAGCTTCACAATCTCTGCTGCCTTTCTCCAAAAAGTTTCTTCATGGACTTTCCTTTTCAATTCTTTGCCTTCTGGTTTGTTAGACCAATTGCTTTGATTCCATTCATCACTGAAAAACATCTTTTGCAAGTTTCTATGTTGGGAAAGCATATAGATTGCAATGTCAAAAAATGTGTAGCAAATATAGTGATGGCAGGCCTAATAATATCCTTGCCCCCAGTGTGTTTCCTCATGAGGCTCAAAACCAATGTATGATTGTAGATAAATTTTGTTATGCTTTTGGCATGATCTATAGTGTTTTTGACCCAATCTAATTTTCCAATATCCTCAAGCATGAGGTCTATGCAATGTGCAGCGCATGGGATCCAAAATATGGTCTTGTGTTTTTCCTCTAACAGTTTACCAGCAAGAACATAGTTAGAGGCATTATCTGTGATGATTTGAACAACATTAGCCACCCCCACCTCCTCAACAACCTGATCCAATAGCTGAAACAACAAGTGGCCATCTTTTATCTTATTAGATGCATCAACTGATTTTAAAAACATGGTTCCCTGTGGGCAGAAGACAAGAAAGTTTATGATGGTACGGTTTCTTTGATCAGTCCATCCATCTGACATGATGGTACACCCTGTTCTTGCCCATGAGTCCCTGAACTCTTGCAAATACTCATTAATGGATTGAATTTCTTTCTGCAAACGAAACCTCCTTAGCTCATGCATAGTAGGGCCTTTGAAGCCTTTTCCAACAGCATGTATGGCATCAAACATAGGCTCATAATATGGTGAACGAGCAGCATTAAAGGGGATATCAGCATCATACCACCATCTAGCTATGTAATCACAAGCAGTCTCCCTCAATTCTTTCTTCCAATTGGTCATCTAAAGTGGGCTGCATTTGAGTTTTACTAACTTCAGGACCATGTGCATCTGATGGAGAGGAGGGAATGAAATAACTTTTGATAGTCACATCACCCTTTTTCAAATTCATTCTACCCTTTCCCTTATCTTGAACAGAAGCAAAAGAGGGAGGAACATATCGGAAAGGGTTGGATGCCTCAGTTTGAGGGATAGAGGAAGAACCCTCAAAATCATAGTGGGGGTTGGTAGCCATCATTTTTTGTATCTCCCTCTTCCTCCCATTTTCAGCCTGTATGTCTTTTTGCCTAGCCTTATCTTCTTTAAATTTCTCAAAGCTGGCCAACAAATTCTTTCTAATCTCCCAAATTTCTGTGAGGTACATGGGGTAATTTGGCCTCTAATCCCTGCCAAGTGTTGTTTCAGCCTATTAATGCCCCCAGGACCTTCCTTAATTTTCCTATGGCAAAATTTGCATTGCATTTGACTATTGACCATTTCAACATATGCCCAAGCATGATCTCTTGCTCTAGGTGCCATTTTTTGACTAGGAAATGAAAGCAAACAATCTGAAAATGACAAAAAAAAAAAAAACATTGATTCAATGTTCATTTATTTGACAAAAAACACTCTCTAAGCTTTCTAGATATGCGCCTAAAATTTACTAAGCAAAAACAGATTTATAGAGGTGGAAAAAAATACCTCCAGGCACAAACTGCCTCCTCAAGCTTGCTCCAAGAATCAGCTCCTCAATGCTGCTCCAAATGGCTGCCCAAGAAGCTCCTCACTCCAGCTACAATGCTCCTCCAAGACTCCTCACTGTTGCTCCAAAACAAGCTCAAGAACTGCTCACTAACTCTCAAAGAAGACTCTCACTCAAATGCATAAGACTGCTGTGAGTGAATGAGAGCACTTGGGTGTGTTAAATAGGGTTTGGGAGGGGGAAATGGACCCCAAAAATCAATTACAATATTCAAATAGCTGTTTGGGGTCCAAACCAAACATAAAACAGTTAAAAAATACATTAAAAAACGTTGATTGGTTTGCTGTTTACGCGCCTGGGCTGTCCCTTTTGTGGCTCGGCCGAGTCATATCGGAAACGGCCGGGTTGGCCGAGTCACTCATGACTCGGCCGAGTCATTGAATGACTCGGCCGAGTCATGGGTGACTCGGCCAACCGGACCGTTTCCTAGGCCGGGTCACTCTCCCACCTTTTGACTCGGATCAAGCCAGCCGTTTCGGTTTCGAAACGGCCATTTCTTAAAACAGGGGTTCAGGCCACACAGAACCCAGCAGAGACAGTGCAGAGGCCAGAGGGACTGCGTCATCCACGCAGAGGTTGCTCGAGTGATGCAGAGGATCCCAGAGGCTGCGCAGTGCCTCAGAGGGCTGACACAAAGAGTCTTGGGGTTGATGCAAGTCAGCAGGAGGCTAACGCATAGGCCAGAAGGGCCAGCGCTGAGCTTCAGAGTCGTCGGAGAGGGTTTTGTGGGACAAGTTTTCTGAATACCTGTTTCTGAATATAAAGAAATTGATGCCGTGTATTTTTCTCTGTCGGGTGAGCCGGTTAGGCACCCAATTGTACTCAAGGAAATACTGCATAATAATAAACCCTTAGAATAGTTGCACCAGGTTTCCTGCATTGGGTTTTTCCAAGGACATTGTCCAAAAATAACGGTGTCACTTGTGTGTTTGTTTTCTTTCAGCTGATGATCTGTAGATGTTTTGATTGTATTGTGTTTATTTTGGTATTTAAATGTTTTAAATAACTTGTTCAGAATTTACAAGTAGAAGAAATAAACCAGTAGAATACAGATTAATTTTCTAACAGATAGGCTTAGAAAATTCAAAATGGTATCAGAGCGTGGTTGCAAATCACAGGAGAGCTAAAGGCATCAGTTGAGCAAAGCGTTTGCAGTAGAATCAGCTGTCCCAAGTGACAGTAGTTGATCTTTGCAGAGGCGACAGAGGAAGGGTTGACGCAAAGGGACTGCGTCATCAGTCTGGGCCTGAGAGAGGCCAGCACAGAGGCTGAGGAGGGCAAAAACAGGCTCACGGAGAGCCACACAGAGGCCAGGAGGGCTAACGTAGTTGGCTGAGGGAGTTGTTTTGCCGGTGTCGAGATTTAGCAGAGCCAAGAGGCTTAATCCTTCAGTTACTGGGGCAAAGGAAGCTATGGGCAGTTTGCGAGAGCGAAGCTGGTGGGGTACCGTGGTCAGAACAGTACCTAACAGGGCAAAACCAAGGTAGAGGGAGTTGCTGCCAAGGCGGATTCCTAGCCAAGGAATCCGGATCAGTGTTGCAGTTGCACAGACGATCCGAGAGGAGCAACTTGACAGTTGGCAGAAGGATTTCCAGGAGGGAAATTGAGACTCAAAGGGAGTCTAGAAGACAACTTCCAGACGGGAAGTAGAGAGGCTCGAAGTCGAACTGAGAACTTCCAGACAAGAAGTAGAGAGACTCAGAGGAGTCAAACAGAGAACTTCCAGACAGGAAGTAGAGGGACTCAGCAGCAGTCAAACCGAGAACTTCCAGGCGAGAAGTAGAGAGACTCAGTAAGAGTCGAACCGAGAACTTCTAGGCGGGAAGTAGAGAGACTCAGGAGGAGTAGAGAAAAGAGCAGAGAGATGGCCGTGAAAGGGTTGAGAGATTAGGACAGGCTGGACAGAGTGTCCAACTTTGTGGTCTGGAAAGCCAGGATCTTGTCCATTCTAAACAGACATCGTATCAAGGGCTTCGCCTTAAGAGTGATGGCTATCCCAGTTGACCCGGTGGCTAATGAAAGGTACGAGGAGGCAATGGCTAAGGCAAAGTGCATCATCCTTGATGGGGTCAAGGATCATGTGGTCCAACATATTGCTAAGAAGGAAACGGCAAAGGAGATGTGGGACACTTTGAAGACATTGTACCAGCATACTTTCGTGCAGAGGAAGATGCTCTTATAGAATCAGCTAAGGTCATACCAGATGTAGAAGGGAGAGCAGATAGATCTCTTCCTCGGTTGATTGAAGGAGATATGTGACCAACTGACTTCCATAGGAGCCACGCCAGATCAGGAGTTGATGGTGAGGACTGCACTTAACGCAGTCTCCGAGGAGTGGGAGACATTTGTCCAGAGCATACTGGGTAGGGTGAGTCTTCCAAATTGGGAAGAACTGTGGGTGGCTCTTTGTCAAGAAGAGATCAGACGGCTGACCAAGACGGGAAGTAGCAGTGAAGGGTTCAGGATCAAGAAGGAAGAGAAAGAGGATGTGGCTTTGGCATCTGCGAGAAAGCAGGGGAAGAAGAAGAAGAAGGACCTCTCCAAGGTCAAATGCTTCCATTGTGGGGAACTGGGTCACTATGCAAACCAGTGCCCGAGGAAGAAGAGTAAGGGAGAGGCTTCTTACTCTAAGGCAGCACCAGCGAAGGTGGAAAAGGATGTCGAGAAGGATGACGATTGTGCCATGAGTGCTCATGTGCCACTTGAGAAGAAGTGGGGAGACATCGAGCTGTAGTCAGGAGGACAACAAGAGATGAGGGGCAAGATCCTTGAGGTACCCAACCTCTTGGATTATACCTTGCTATGGGAGCCTCGAAGAGGAGTAGCAGGACTTGTGGATGTAGGTAGAGACGGATGAGGATGAAGCAGCAGAGAGTGCTACAGTGCATGAATCCTCGGGCAGCGCGAGGCTAGCAGGCTACAATAGTGCGAGAGGCACGAAGAGTGTTGCACCAGTGCAGGATGGCACAGAGAGGTATGCAACGGTGAGAGATGTAGGGAGTTGTTGCAACAGCGCAGAGGTCAGTAGAGGGAGCACTTGTTAGCGGCCGAGGGAGCTTCAGCATCAGGAGTGTTTCTAGCCTGACAGGGATGTCAGAAGTTGGGTGGATCAATTACTTACTTCTCAGTAACCGAGTTGCAGTGCAGTAGCACGATGCAGCATGATGAGAGGGGGTTGCAGTGTAGATGCAGTGTTGGGAGAAAGGACCAGCAGCAACACGGATGCAGAGGGAGTTGTTGTACGGATGAAACAGTGGCAGTGGCAGGGCCATGGGCCGCAATACAGGATGCAGCAATGCAGAGGATGTTGGTAAGGGAGGCCTAGCATTAGCACAAGGACCGGTGCCGATAATCAAAGTGATACTCAGTGAGGAATGTTACTAGAGCACAGTCCTCGCTAAGAGGGAGTGTTGATTTGGGGTAGCATCAAATGTGCTCTAGCCATGAAAATTGGTGGAGAGACTAAAGCACATGAGATCTATAAGACCCATAAATGGTTTGGACAAATTGTACCCGGTTTGGGAGATATTAAAATAATTAATATTTTTAATGGAGTTCCTAAGTCTAAAATTAGGAAAAATAAAATATTAATGGGTATTAATATAAAAATGGGTTAGAATCTCAGTCGTTGAAGGACCAACGAGAAAAGTATAAGAGGAGGCTTGCTGGTCAATTGGAGAACACACCAGAGTGATCAGTGATTCATTTTGCTAGAGCGGGGTTGTTAAGCGAAAGTGAATCAGTGATCAGCAGCGAGGGGCAGTGAGTATTGGACAGAGAGGCAGAGACAGCGCTGAGAGACTAGCACAAAAGCAGAGAGAGCGAGAGCAGCGGCTAGTTCAGGCCATGCAAAACCCAGCAAAGACAGCGCAGAGGCCAAAGGGACTACGTCATCCACGCAGAGGTTGTTGGAGTGACGCGGAGGGTCCCAGAGGCTGCGTAGTGCCCCGGAGGGCTGACACAGAGGATCCTGGGGCTAACGCAGGTCAGCAAGAGGTTGACGCAGGTCAGCAAGAGGCTAACGCAGAGGCCAAAAGGGCCAGCGCTGAAATTCAGAGGCGCCGAAGAGGGTTTCGTGGGACAGGTTTTCTGAATACCTGTTTCCGAATATAGAGGTATTGCTGCCGTGTATTTTTCTTTGTCAGGTGAGCCAGTTAGGCACCTAGTTGTACTCGAGGAAATACTGCACAATAATAAACCCTCAAAATAGCTACAACAGTTTTCCCACATTGGGTTTTTCCGGGGACATTTGTCCAAAAATAACAGTGTCACTTGTGTGTTTGTTTTCTTTCAGCTGATGATCTGTAGATGTTGTGATTGTATTGTGTTTATTTCGGTATTTAAATGTTTTAAATAACTTGTTCAGAATTTACAAGTAGAATAAATAAACCAGCTGAATACAGATTAATTTTCTAATGGATAGACTTAGAAAATCAAAAAAAATCTCCCGACAAGTGCTACCCGCAAGACCCCAGGAACAACCTCTGTGTGCTCCCTTCCTGCGTCCTCCTGGAACACGCACTAGCTGAGCAAACACTGAAAGATAAGCTCTGAAATCCCTCCAGCTCTCCTCCAAGGTGGTACGATTTAACCTTCCTAGGGTGGCACTTGAAGTCCCCCGAAGAAAGGGTGAGTTCTCTGCTTGGAAAACTCGATGGTGAATAGCAAGTGACCTGACTAGGCAACTCGAGCAACAAAAGTGAGTTCAACTTACCAAAGACCCTTTGTGAAGATGAGCTCCTCCTATTTATAATTTCATGGGCCTTCCTTCCCATGTGGGCCCCTCCTCCTTGCCTTTCGACCTCCCTCCAAGCCTATTCGAACTCATCACTTAGCCAAGTGTGTTTTTCCTATGTGGGTGGCCCCCACATTCCACTAACAAAATAATTTGGCCTCTTTTTCTCCCCCAACTCCTTAAGTCAAAATTGAGTGGGTTCCATGGTCACCAAAATTATCCAAAATTGTGGGAAATTAACCCTGTAACAAAATAATTTAGGAAGGGACACTACAAAGAAGAAGCCAAGTTTGTGAGGAAGCTCAAGAGAGGCTCAGGGAAGTATAAAGGTAAGCTACCTTTTAAGTGCTTTAATTGTGCCTTAGTTGGTCACTATGCATCAAAATGTCTTGAAACTTGAAAAGAAGGATTATGATCCAAGAGAAAAATTCAGGAAAGTACAAAAAGATAGAAAGAAGGCTAAAAAGAGAGGTCTCTATGTTCAAGAAGATAGCTCCTTTGAAAGTGAAGTCAGACACTGCTCAGATGAGGACAGAGATGATGAAAGTCTAAAAGAATTCATGTTGATAGCCATAGACAATCTGCAAGTCGAAGCTATCAATTATGATGATGATGATGTTGAAGTGGATCTAGAAGAAGAACCAGTAAGTGCACTTGAAGAAATAGAAAGACTGAGAAAGAAAAATAAATCTCAGGAGTCATTAACCAAAGAAAAGGCTGAAGTTGTCAAACCATTGCTTCTGCAAATAGAAGAAGGTAAGAAGATTCAAGAATCCCTAAACCAGCAGTTGAATGTAAAAAATCAAGCTTGTTAAAGGCTAGAAGCTGAAATTGTTTAGAAGAAGTTAGAGAAAGCAAAATATCAATTGAGTTTCAATCAAAAATTTGGAAAACTGAAACTTTAAATGAGTTGTTGGAAGCATAGAGAGTTTCCAAAGATCGTAGTGGTCTTGGATTTGAGGCCGAATCTAGTTCAACAGCAAAATTGAAAGGTAAACAGCAAATCACTTTTGTATTGGCAACAAAAGAAGATACAACGTTGAATCAAAATGAAAATATGCAGCCCAAAAACCAATCAAAAAATTATCAACAGCAGCAAAAGAACAATGTTGGCCAAGATACCAAAATACTCAGAAATCAGCCCAGAACAGAAGACAATTTTCTAGGTACACCGATAATTTTCCAGGTTATTGTCTCACCTGCACTAACTATGGACATAAATCAGCAAATTGCAGAGTGAATTTATCCTACAGGCAGCTCAGAGCAACAAGTAGAAATCAGCAGATTAGACAGAGGAATAGCAGACCCAGGTATAACAATTCTTTAGCTCCTTTGAACAATCAAATTCAATGTTTTAAATGTCAAGATTTTGGGCATAGAGCAATTGATTGCAGACTTGAGGAAAAGAGGACTAACTAGTTATTGAGCAGATTAGTCAAGAGACCAAAGTGTGGAAAGAAAAGGAGAAAACAGAGCAATGTATGCTCAGAATGAAGGTAGTCATTGGTATGTGGACATTGGTTGTTCTAGGCACATGTCAAGAAACAGAAGTAAGTTCTTGTAACGACCTATCTATAAATATAGAGAACGCGAGAATAATAGCAGGTATACGATGTATGCGTATGATAGCTACATATGCATGTGCCGCATACACCGCACTAGTATTTATATACGAAATTAACTATAGGTATTAAATATCATGACACTTTCGAACGGAGGTTCTACTCACCCATCAACGCCCATATTGCTTAATGTATTATGATTAATGAGTAAATACTAAAAGAGGGCTAATAAATTATATATCTCAGATTATTAATAAGAATTATATTAATAAATTAATAAAATGATTAAAAATATATATAAGAAATTAATTAAAAGGGTACTTAAAATAATGTCATAATTTTAATATTTAAAAGTACTTTATTAAAACATAAAGAAATGCCATTTAATAAATCATAAAGTATATATATATATATATATACATATATATACGTGACCATAAAATGAGATAGAGAAGGTGATACGTGACATGGGAGGGTGTCACCAAGGGATTAAGCGGTGGCCTGCTGGTGGAAGAGCGGCCACCGCCAAGAAACCAGATAAAGGCCACCAAGTAGAAGTTTACGGGGGACGGGGGTAACAGAAGAAAAGCACAGAGGAAAGGAAAACTGAAGGAAGAAGAACGTGATAAACTGAAATTATCCACAGGAAGAGCCTGAATTGTTCTGAGTTTCTGGGCATGGAGGGAACAGTCTACTTCAACTAAGAAGCTTACTGGATTGAGCAGCCAGGTTCTGCTCAGTTTGGCTGGGTGGATTCGGTCTTTTGGTAACCGAAGCAAGGTAGCCGGAGGCATCTTCAACCGCAGCCGCACAGGGAGTTACCTCAGCAGTTCTGTTGGTTAATTTTGTAAGTTTTCAGAAAATTAATTACAGGTTCATGACATAAACTCCTTTACTATATTTGCATCTATTTTTCGGTTCTTACAGTTCTTGACATGGGAACCAGTGGACAAGGGTAATGTAACCTTCAGTAACAACGCACCTGGTAAGATTGCTGGTAAAGGAGTTGTTAGTCTGTCAAATGGCAAAGGTAAAGCGAAGAATGTCTTATATGTTGATAGGATGAAGCACAATCTGCTTAGTGTGTTGCAGAAGTGTGATCAAGGCTATGATGTGACTTTTAAAGCTAAAAATTATCAAATCAAGCCTACAAGCACAAGTGAAATAGTGGTTGAAGTTGTGAGAACAGATAGTAATGTGTATGTCTTGAAAGAGAAAACAAAGAGGTGTTGCTTATCAAAGATTGATAAGAGTTGGTTGTAGCATGGGAGACTTGAGCATCTGAATTTTGATTAGTTAGTCAAACTGAGCAAGAAGGATGCTATCAAGGATTTACTCAGGCTTCCAAAACCAAAGAATACGATTTGCAAGTCTTGTCAATTGGGTAAGCAAACTCGAGTTCTATTCAAGTCTAAGGAGAGGTAATCATCAAAGCCATTGCAGCTAGTACACATAGACCTGTGTGGACCATCAAGAACACAATCACCCACAGGTAAATTGTATTTCATGTTGATAATTGATGATTTCAGCAAGATGATATGGGTTGTTTTTCTTAGAGAGAAATCTAGAGCCTTTGAAAGTTCAAATAATTCAAATTTATGGCTGAAAATGAAATTGATTGCAAGATCAAGAGCATAAAATCTGATAATGGAAATGAGTTCACTTCAAAAGAGTTTGATGAATTTTGCAAGAAGCATGGCATCAAAAGGTTGTTCACTATAGCAGAGACTCCTCAACAAAATGGTGTGGCAGAAAGAGCAAACAGATTTGAGCAGCGGTTAGCCAGAGCTATGATGGATGAAAGAAAAGTTCAACAGAGATTTTGGGACGAAGTCATTCACACAGTGGTGGCAATACTCAACAAAGCTCATTTAAGACCAAACTCCTTATGAGTTGTGGTATGGCAAACCTGGAATTGTCAAGCATTTCAGAGTTTTTGGCAGCAAATGTTACATCAAGAGAAATGATGACAAGCTTGGTAAGTTTGATGCAACACTTAATGAAGGCATTTTTCTTGGATATTCTTTAAGTAACAAAGGATATAGATGCTATAATAAGAATACCAAGAAGATTGTTGATTGTATTGATGTCAAAGTGGATGAATACGTAGACAAATAGTCAACAAATACCAGCGCTAATGAACCAGTTACCAATAATGAGGAGGACCATGAGCCATTTTCAGAAGAAGATAATGAAGAGCCCTCCAGTCCCCAAGTCAAAGATCCTTCAAGATATGTGCAAAAATATCACCTAGCTGAGCAGATGGTTTTCAGCTAACAGAAAAGCCCAATTATGTTTGCAAGCTTAAGAAGGCCTTGTATGGTCTCAAGTAAGCCCCTTGGGCTTGGAATTCCAAGCTGGACAACTACCTACTCAAGTGTGGCTTCAAAAGAGGCACAATTGATAGCAATTTATATGTCAAAGCAAAGGATGGAAAACTTATAGTGGTGGTTGTTTATGTTGATGACATTATTTTTTCCATCGATTCAGACTTATTAACATGTCATTTTGTAGCAGATATGAAGGTCGAATTCAAGATGTCTATGCTTGGAGAGCTTTCATATTTCCTTGGATTATAGATTGTGTACCCAAAGGAACCTTCATTTCACAAAGCAAATACCTCAAGGAAGTGTTGAATAAGTTTGGCATGGAGGAATGCTCTTTAGTGAGCACATCAATGGTTACAAGACCGTGGGGCTAAGATCACATTGTCGTCACTCGGTGCTCGGGTGCCAAGTTGCCAAATTAAGCTCGAGTCGTATGGAGCCAAGATCGGAATTCTAATTGTTGAAGCATTGCATCGCCAAGGTCAACTATTGTGTGTGTTAGGAACCGAGTGTATCTGTGGCTACTAGGACATATTATGAGAACCCAACGAGGCAGTTTATGATTGATCGGGATTGGTTGATTCCCTGAGCAGTGGCTCATTGCAATCCCGACGTCAAATATTGTCAACAGAGAGTCAACACCCTTCGATTTAAAGACTGGGACATGGGAAGAAATTGATGGAACGGGGATTATTGTCCCTTAAGGCCATGAAACCATACTTTATCGATTAATCTCAGTTGAGCCAAACGTTGTTGTACACCTGGGCAGAAGAAGCTGAACATATTTATATACACAATTTGTCACATATTGTTGGAAGTCGTTTGGCTGGGGAGTGGACGCAGTCTCCTTACTAGACGGCACTTGGGTTAGTGTCATCTGCATTGAGGATGTATGGTTTGTGATTGAGGGCAAATGTTGTTCCTTATGGTTCTATTGGACGTGCCTAGAGTGTATTTGAATGACACAGTTGGACGACATCATAACTACTAGTGTATTTGTCCTCACTCTGAAGACACATTCGAGCCTGCTAAAATAAATCAGGTTTCTCTGTATACTCAAATGATATATTACCTTTAGACTGATATGATGTTTATATCTTGTCATTTCTGAGTTCTATACATCAGACAGTAAATAGCAAAAATTTGTTTTGTATCCCTTTAACAGTATGTGTCATAGAGCTACTAGCATTGTGTAATGGTTGTCATATCGAGTTGGGGAGTTGAATCCCTTATGTTGAATTTTGAACCATGTATGATACTAGGGCTTGAGGCATGTCTGTACTATTTAAGAGGGAGAAAAGTTGATAGCATTACTACTGAGTAGAAGTATTATGATGAGTTTTGTGCTGCAAGAAATTTGACTTGTCATTTCAAGCGTCAATATTGTAAGGGATAAGTTTGAGTCCCTATTGAGCCTATCTGTTGATGGTGTCATGAGTAAGTGTTGAAGCACACTACTAAGAGTTCTATCTATTGAATTTTTTTTGAGCTGTCAGTCAAAGTTATGGATGAAACCTTCAAAAATACCCTTAATAAACTAGCATCAACCATCAACAAATCCTTTTCCAAGGGGATACTCACTTTGCTATAGCAAGAGCAGCCACAAAAAGAGCATGACTTGGGACACAAAATCTTTAAGTTGGGAAAGATTTGAAACACATGAGGGTCAAGGTGAAAGCTCTTTTCAAACTAGAAGAACTAGATACACCCCTTTCCAAAGTACACCAGTGAGAGGGGAAGAAACTAATTTGGGCCCTAAAACAAACTACGCTTACCCTAATACAAAACAAGTTCTTGGAGTACCCTTGTGAAGGGCTAATACTTCCAGTTGCCTCTTGTCTCAACAGTATCATGATGTTGACTGCACCTATAACTCCTTACAATGATGACATAATGAGGAGAGTCTTCAGGCTGATAGTAGAGACCTTTCAGGATTTGGATAACAGTGAGGGTCTCACATTTGGGAAGAAGCTTGAGATTCTAGAATTCATGGCCCTAGTTAGATCTCATGACATCATGTTTGATTTGGAGTATGATGACCTGATTATCCAAATGTTCCAATGCTTCTTCAACATTAGAAAACATCATCCTGACGCAATCATAACATATATGCAATCCATTTTGTCTTCTTGTATGGGAGGTCATGATGCCATTTATAGGGAGTTGCGGGCTAGATTGTTGACCATTTGGAGGAGAGGACAACTAGTCTCACCTACTGCTTATGAACTAGCTAAAAGGTTGGTTGAGCAGAACATTGGGTTGTTCAGAAGACAACTGACCAAGGAGGAGTTACTCAGGTTGGGTGGATCATGCAGTAAGAATGAGCTGAGGAGGAAGGGTCTTTGCTTCATCTACAAGGGACCTTGGGGACCTAACCACTCATGCATGGGTGACACCGAGGAGACGATAAGGAGAGGTCAGGGGGAGATTCCTTCTGACTTTTAGGGTGAGGATTCTTCTTCTATAGTTGAGTCCTTGGACACCTCTGAGGAGCATGAGCAGTCAGGGGGAGTTGTTGATAGCAGCTCAGAGATGCAGCCATATTTGGTAGAGAAGATTGATGAGTAGCGGCTTGTACTCATTCAACAAAAGAAGCACATAGTGGAGCACAGTGCACATGATGGGCCATCTTTGAAGAGTCAGTCGGTGGCTGTTGAGCCCAAGATGGAGGAGGACGAGCAGACATCCTTGGGGCCAGCGATTGATGGGGAGCAGGAAGATGTACAAGTAGCCACCAGGGAGGTAGTATTGCAGACATGGGTCCTCAGGAGGCGTTGAGACCTGACAGGACAGTTTTGCAGGTGACAAGTGGACCAGTGGAGCCTAGAGTTTTCGGTCATATGAGGGAGGCTCTTTTGTAGACAATGGTGCAATCATCTTTAGGTCTACCCACTAACGAGGCGCAAGTAGATGTAGTGGCAGCTAGAGAAGCTGCAGTATTTCCAAGTCGCAACCCTCTCCACGAGTACATTCACAGGGTGTGTAGCAAGGGTCGCCCACTTACAGGGAGGCAAGGGTTCCTAGACATATCCAGTTGATTAGTTGGGAAGAGCTGCATGAGTTGAGGATGGTGCATGTTACTGCTCAAACTAGAAGTAGACCTAAAGAGGATTCCTAAAGGGCGAATGCTAGACCAAGGGAAACAAATGGAGACTTAGCCCACTGTCACCTCAGCTAAGTCTCCCTTCTTTTTACAGAGTTTCACCGATGGGAGGAGACCCGATATGTTATGGAGTCACCGATGAAGGATAAATCAATGAATGGATATGAGTGCCCAAATAATCTCGTTCTCGGAAGAGCTTGAAGGATGGAGCTTGCTTGCTTTTTAAGCAAGGTACAATATCTTCTAGGGAAAGGAAGGGAGGATTTGAGGGTTAAATTTATGGGATATGACTTGTGAAGGAGTTTCCCAATCCCTACAATCCTTGTTGAAATTGGTATCCCAGATGGTTCTTGAAGAATTGTCTTTTCAAAGGAACGGAACCAAGTGGACCCAGTCTAGGGTAGGGGAGGAGAGTATGGCAACCAATGATTATCCTTAACCTAGACAAGGTATGGAAATGGATCAATGAAAGAATATCCACTAAAAGATTTGAATTGATCCAATAAGGTACTAGCCTTTGGGGATGCTAGGGGAAAGTTTGATCCTGAAGATAGGGCTTCACTTTTTTCACAACTCCACCGTCATAATGGCCTCAAATTTGGAGGAGGTCTTGAGGAAACACCAGCACAAGAGACCCTAAGAGATCGAACTTTTTGGATGGGTAGTTTGCTAGGAAAATGATGCCCTAGGTGACCCAACTTGGCTAGACCTGGAAACGGGGGAGAAGATATGATTTTAGGTGACCACCTCTTGGTAGATCAGTGCCTTAGTCTTGGGAGAATGGAGTCTATGTTGAATATGAGTGAGGACCTTTGGTTCTTGGTCAAGGAGGCCTCAAGACTACTTCGCTAGCCTTCTAGGTCAAAGAGAAGCAATCTTGCAACTTTTATACTTCAATGTACAAAGGAGATGGCTTATCAAGGTCAATTCATTGTCAGAATTACCCCTAGGAGATTTCGTTCACATTACATGGCCCATACATTGAGAGATGTTATAATAGAGACAAAATTCCACAATTTAAAGCAATAAATGCATGCAGCAATTAGCCCTAAAAATAGTGAAAATCCCAGTCCAATGTATATGACAAAGTAAAACAAGAATAACATTAAAAGCATGTACTTACATGTAACAGAATATATCCAACCATCCACAATTGACAAAAGAGAAGCTCCAAGATAAGATAGACCAATATCCATACATCAAAATTCATCCATAAAGCTCTAATTCAACCTCTAGAAAAAGTGTGAAATTCTCAAGAGAGAGAAAAGATCCAATCCAAGGTGATGATGAGAAAATGAACTCCTCTCACTTGTATTTATACACTAATTAGGAGTTCGAATTAGCCTCCTTGGCCTAAATGATTCCCAAAAATAAAATAATGTTCTAATAATTCAACTTTTGGTGACAAACCCACCAAACTAGCTCATAAATGAAAGAATAAGCATCACACGAGGTCAAATAATAATCCATGCATGTCGTAGGGTCCCATAAGAGGCCTAATGAGGTCCATGGGTGCCATAATGAAGAGTAGAACCCTCAAAAGCAATGGACAAGGGGTTGGTCCCTTGTAATAACTTGTGGTGCTCCAAATGACATGCCCCGGCACACAAGTGTTCTCATGGGTCTCCAAACATATCGAAGATGCCAGTAGATCGCATGCAAGGACTAGGACGATGGTGTAGGTGATGCCACATCATCGTGCAAGTCTAATAACTTGTGGTGCTCCAAATGACATGTGGAGGCACACAAGTGTTCTCATGGGTCTCCAAACAAATCGAAAATGCTAGTAGATCGCATGCAAGGGCTAGGATGATGGTGTAGGTGATGCCACATCACCGTGCAAGTCTTGGATCATTTTCCAATTGTATGGTGCAAATCTAGGGCCAGCTAGGCATGATGGATCAAGTGCGTCTTCCTCGTCCAATAAGTGAACCATGAGCGATGTCTGAATGGCTGTGGGGATCCATGGAATGTTGTTTGTTGTTGTGGAGGCCCATGGCTCTCAATGCACACCCTACATGTGCCAATGTAGCCCTCTGGATGGTTAGGACCCCGTATAGGGAGACCATACCCAAGATGGAGACCATCTGCAATCTTGCATAACATCCAATGTGTTCCCTAACCTTCCAGTACAACAAGTCATTAGAGAAATCGAGTAAATGAGTTTACCAATCATTGTCCACAAGTGGGGACTTCATAATTCCCTGCCCTTCCATAATGGGCTTCGGGATGTGCCAATGTCTCCTAAACTCCAAATGGATTAACCAAGAATCCTATTAGGTGGTTTCTACTTTTAAAGGGGATAATATATTCAAGGTATATCCTTCAAAAGGTGGTGGCATGTGACAGATAGGTGAATGAAGTAGGGGGATGAGAGGGGCAGCCTTGGGTCACATGCTAGGGTACAAGGGTAACTAATAAGAGGAAAGCCCACAATTAGGTTTATAATGTATAGGAGGAAGAAATCGTGGTACATGAGGTGTCCGGCCTTGATTTTTCCACTCTTCTTTATATGCCTTTTGCCTTTTTATGATTTTCTTTGATTAACTGCTCGAGGGTCAAGGGGTAAGAGCATCATGTATAAGATATAGAAGTGAATACCCCCTTTAAAGGTAGGGCAGTTTATTGCCCACCAAGGGTTAGGACAATCATGGGTTCCTATATGATGAAGGGGGTTCATAAAACCTGTAGGAACCAAGGTGATGGCCATGATGATGGGGCAGAGCTCATGTATTGGTTTTTGCCCATGTGCTAAATGTGTTTGTCCCGACCATCTTTTGCATGTTGTGGTACATTTTCCTGTTGAATGTGGCGTAATATGCTTTTATCTTTCTCTTTAGCTGCATCAACCTCCGGGCTTCATTCCAGGCCATGACCCAAGGTGTGGGCAAGGGGAAGGGGCAAGCTAACCCTATGTGGACCTAGTGGAGGAATGTGGACCCAAGTGGGAGAAATGATGAATGGGGTAATAATGAGTCGAAAGAGGGTAATACAAGCGGATAAGGGAGTGGGACCAAGCAACCAAAATCAGGGTTTCTCATGAAATAACATCCCTAAAGCAAAATGGTTGGTAAAGGAGATCCCACAGGACTAAGATGCAAGGTTAATATCCAAAAGGGAGCTAGGTGACAAGGGCACAAACCTAACCCATTCTTTTCGCCAAATCCCCCATTAATCCATGCCCAGAAGTGTCCATGATAAGCAAACTACAATACTCAATTACCAAATGACAAGGCATACATTTACGTTCAAGGGAGCCACTTTCAAACATATGATCATGGCAGATGGGCAAGGGACCACATGGTTGGCTCAGGTGGCGGAGAAAATGCATAATGAGCTAGCTGGTGGCTGCAAGGGGCGCTAGCTACCGGCTGAGGACCATCTTGGAGAAAAAAATTCTCCTAGGGATATCACCCACAAAATGGTGGTTAACAGTGCAAATTAGTGGACTCGTACCATATATAGGTGCACGTGCATCCGATCCTTCCCACAGGATGGATTGGTAGGAGATCATCAATTGGTATCCTGTTGGTAGCACGATATTTTCAGTCTACAGCATGGTGCAGCATGAGCCACCATGTTGATTTGATCAAGCCCTCAATTTAGATATAAATTGAGGTGAGTTAGAGGTCATTTGATACATCCACAAGTGCAACATTCATAGAAGATCAACTTCTGAGGCAGCTGAGCTCTAGGAAAAGGAGGACGAAGTGCCGAAAACTTTGTTTTGGGCGAGTTTGCATCTTCAACTAGGTCAAGGAGCTACAAGAGGACAGTCGCAGCCCTAGAGGTCAAATATGGGCTAGAAGTGTGGGGTAATTTTGTCCTAACAGGTTTGAATTCTGAGCAAGAGGCAGCCGCATGGTTTGGGCATGATTGTAAGGGTTTCTTGTGTGGTTTGGAAGAGATTTTGCCACTGTTTCTTGGGCCGCAACCTAGGGAAGTAAACAAAAGTAGATCGCAGGCCTACTGTCCCTAGCACAAGGTGTCGTGAGGGAGGTTTGGGGCTGGTAATTAGCCCTGGACAATAGTGAAGAGGAACAGAGATAAAAGGAGCTAGGCCGCAACTGTTAGGAGGCAGAGTACAAGTGTTGAAGTGGGCTGATGTGGACTGCAATCAAGCCCTAACTAGTCAGCCTAACCTATAGAAGCATTGAACCAGACTTGAGGTATGTTTGTGTTGATTTTATGTTGAATTGTTGCTACGTGCATGAGGTCCAAGTAAGGACAATTGTATTTGGCATCTTATGGTTGGTGGAGGGAAACAAGTAGATGTCCAAAGTAGCCCTAGAACAACAGACTTTGGACAGCTGTGAGTTGGGTGAAGGATTGGTAGCCTAAGTAGCACCTTGGTGGACAAAGGAGGCTACTAGAGGAGGCAGATTGGAGCTCAAGGTTTGGCCAGCCAGAGGAGCAGATTTGATAGCCCGTGTTCATCATTGGAGAAGCGACATTTGGTGGTGATAGGTAACAGCCTTCCTGCGCTTTTTAGTCTTCATTGGAGCGGCGTAGAAATACTTTAGTGGGAAGAAGACCCTAAGTAGTTGACAAGTAGCGGTGAGCAATTGTGAGTTTCTCACAAATGGAGTTGTGAACAACTCAATAAGAGTCTCAATGTGTTGAAACATTGATGGACAAACAATCAACGTGAGAGCAAATTAGATAGCCGAGATTTAGTGGCTAGATGGACTTGTAGCATTGGTAGAGGCAGGTGTTACGAATTGGGAGTGAAGGACCCATAGGTGTACATGATATGAAAAAGAAGTTGTGATCATGCACTACATCATCTAGACTGTTAGATTATCTTGTATTTGTATTATTGTACCATTGGATATTTGAGGGCCATTATCCCTGGTACGGGAGCCATAGACTGTTGTATTATTCAGTTGCATTAAAATAACAAATATTTGGTTATTGTACAATATTGTGTAAAACGTTAAGTTGCAGGAAACATTGGAGAAGGGTCTGTTTCCGACCGGAAACGAAACGGAAACAAGGAAACTCGTACCATACAGCTTGGAAACTCATTTTTGGCCGTACTGGCCCGTTTCTCGAGGAGGAAACGTGACCAATACGGCCGGAAACGTGTTTCCAGGCCATATGGTGGAGTTTCCTCTTCTAACTTGACTTTTTCTTGGGGTGACTAAAATATATTCTGGATGCTTCTAGATGCCTCTCAAGTTATAAAAAAGAGGATTTTTTGAGTGGGGCAGCCTAATGTTCAAGCCTATGGCCCTAGTGTTGATATGTAGTTCATGGTAATGCTAAATTCTTAAATTAAAAGTGGCATTCTCCTTTATTTTTCATTTTCATCCTTTTACTTAAATTTTTAACATTACCATGAAATGACTCAGGATGTTTGAGAGTGGTTTCGCCCTGATTGGATTTCATATAGAGAAAGTAGAATTTTAGATCTCACTATAAAACCAGCAGACTTATCTGTTTTTCAAGATTTCAGGATTGGGGGGATTGCAATGTTCCATTGGATTTTGTCATGTACTAGGGTATGGAACTTGTATTTAATCAAGAGAACCAAGCCCTCTATGCAGGGGAGACTCCCAATAATCAAGAGCATGTAGGGTACTAGGGTATGGAACTTGTATTTAATCAAGAGCACTAAGGTCGTTTGACTATGTAGGAGGAGACTCCCATATAGGAGGAGACTCCCAATCAAGCACGAGACAAGAAATTAGAAATTTCTCGTGGCTGATTTTGGATATTGCTATTTTCATTATGTGATCATTTATGAGTAAATGTGATGTAAATTTAGAGACTTATAGTTTATGCATCGACAATTGACAGTTTAATCATAATGTAATAAATTAGAATGTATCATATATACTTTATCATTGCACATATTTCTTAAATGTCCTAATATATATATATATATATATATATATACATATATATTGCGTTTCCCCGTTTCCAAAATTTGGGGGGGTCACGTTTCATACCCGTGCCCATTTCGGAAACTCGTACCCATTTTCCCGTTTTGTGCAACTTAGGTAAAATGTTGTGTATATTTTGTGCATTAGTAGATTCACTGTTGTTTATATTCCGTTGTGCAAAGTAGCTTTGCCATGATTCTTGGTTTGGTAGCATCAGTGATTTAAGATTCTATACTACACACAAGGATCACAGAAAAACAACAATGACCACCAACCTGAAGAATGGGGATGAAATAATGGGAAAGATGGAAAGTGGTAAGTATGGAATATCTTGGACACACTGTTGGAAATAATACTGAGAGGGGGGGTGAATCAGTATTATCTAATTCTTTTAATTTATCTTCTTTATTTGTTCTTTGAATTATTTTTGCATGTCAGTACCATAAAATAATGAGCATGAACAAAAGAAAACAGATAGTCACACCAAAGAACACAAGATGTAAGGTGGAAACCCAATGTGGGTGAAAACCACCTGCTGCAATATGTCTCTATCTTCTTTCAAATTAGAAACTCCTTTTACAAGGGTTTTGTACTGATGCAGTCCTTTACCAGTACGCAAGCTGCAACCTGCAGAGAGCTACAACTCTCTCTCTCGTTTTCCAGTCTCTCCTGGAAGGGAGCTACAACCCCCTACTTTTCTTACAAGGACCACTTTTCATAAATTTTCAAACTGGATCCATAAGCATCAAATAATCATCAAGTATAAGAGAATCACCCAGTCAACTGTAGTAACCAGATCAACAATAATAGGACCAAACCCAGAACACAACAATGATAAACAAAGATTTTAAGAGAAGTAAGCACCCTGCTCAACTGCTCGCCTGCTTACGTAAGCACCCTGCTCAACTGCTGGCCTGCTTACAGTACTCACCCTGCTCAACTGCTTGCCTGCTTATAGTACGCACCCTGCTCAACTGCTCGCATGCTTACGTACGCACCCTGCTCAACTGCTAGCCTGCGTACCTCGCTCTGAGTCCATTGAACTGCCTGCGGACCTCCGCACCTGCAACCCTTCTGTGCCTGCGTACCTGTGCACCTGAAACCCTTCTGTGCCTGCGTACCGGCGCACCTGAAACCCTTTTGTGCCTACGTACCGGCGCACCTGAAACCCTTCTGTGCCTGCGTACTGGCGCACCTGAAACCCTTCTGTGCCTGCGTACCGGCGCACCTGAAACCCTTCTGTGCCTGCGTACTATCGCACCTGAAACGCTTCGTTCCTGCGTATGTACGCACTTTTCTCTCACTGTACCTGCGTACCTTCGGGCATAGATGATTTCAAGACTTCAGAAATAACCCAGACAGTCAGATCTACAGATCTGAACATGCGCCGAAGAGATCTCGGTCCATCAGTAGATTCGCCTTATTTAGATCTAGACCAGATCTAGCCCTCATAAGATATTCAACCAAAAACATGCTCAAGCCAAATGATCTCCTTTGCTTTATATAGGAAAGCTCTTCATTAAATCATGGATCAATACCACGAGCCGACACCATAATAACACAATACCGTCGGCTAAATACCAAGAGTAAAACATAAGAAAATCCCACATGTGAATTTCTTTGCCTTGAAATGTGTGCACTGGGGGTACGCACCTCCTGAACGGGATAACTGTGGGTATGTACGCACTTTATGTAACACTGACCTGCGTGTACGCACCTTATGCAAGGTGTACCTGCGTACCCCTTATTTTCTTCAATATTTGATAGCTGATCATCAATCTCTGCTGCTGACTTGAAGTACTGTGATCTATCACCTGAATGGGTTGCCATCAAGGACAACACTTTAGCCATAATGCCAACAATCTCCCCCTTTGGACTTGATGGCAACCTCAAAGCTTCAGCTTCATTCTCCCCCTTTGACATCAAGGGCAAAGGGTTATGCTCCCCCTAAGAACATGCTCCCCCTGAATATGAACCAGATTTGCAACGAAGAACCATAATCCACCATGAAAGAGATAGAGACATATTGCAGCTACTTCCAAGATCTCCTTCTACACATCCTCCATAATGCCAACAATGCATTATATGCTCCCCCTGAACCTGTACCATCAATCATAAGAGGTTTAGCAATAAGATGATGCATCAACAACCCCCAGCTTTTGCCTGAGGTATTCAAAAGTGTCCCTGGGCAATGGTTTGGTGAGAATATCAGCAACTTGTTCCTTAGAAGGAACATACTCCAACTTGACCTTCTGTTCAAGCACTTGTTCCCGGAGAAAATGATACTTGATTGGTATGTGCTTGGTTTTTGAATGCATAACAGGATTCTTTGAGATGCTGATTGCACTTGTGTTATCACATAAGATGGGGATTGGTGGTGTACAAGTGATTTGAAAATCCTGCAAAGTCTGCATCATCCGAAGGAGTTGGGTGCAACAAGATGCAGCAACAACATATTCCGCTTCAGCTGTAGACAAGGCAATCGAACTCTGTTTCTTGCTGAACCAAGATACTAGTCTGGAACCCATAAAGAACGCACCACCACTTGTGCTTTTCCTGTCATCCACGCTTCCGGCCCAATCTGCATCTGTATAAGCATGAAGTGTAAGATCTGTATCTCTAGGATACCATAAGCCATAATTTTGAGTCCCTTGAAGATATTTGAAAATTCTCTTCACTACCTGAAGATGAGTCTCCTTCGGATTTGCCTGAAATCTTCCAACTATTCCAACTGCATGCATGATGTCTGGTCGGGTACCTGTCAAATAAAGTAAACTTCCAATCATAGATCTGTAGGTTGGTTGATGTACTGCTGCAGATTCATCATTTGCACTGAGGCTACATCCTGTGACCATGGGTGTACATACTGGTTTTGCATCTTCCATACCATATTTCTTCAAAATCTGTTTGAGATACTTGGTTTGAGATAAAAAGATTCCTCCTCCTTTTTGTTGGATTTGCAAACCAAGGAAATATGTCAATTCTCCTAGCAAGGACATTTCAAATTCTTTCTGCATGACCAAGGCAAAATTTTGACTCATAGCTTCTTCATTGCTCCCAAAAATAATGTCATCTACATACACAACAAGTATTAGCAATTTGTCATTTTCAACTTTTATATAAAGATTGCTATCTGCCGATCCTTTTGAAAAGCCTTGTTGATGAAGATATTTGTTCAAACGGTAGTACCAAGCCCTTGGAGCTTGTTTGAGACCATAGAGAGCCTTTTTCAATCTGCATACAAGATTTGGATCATTTCCAAGAATGAACCCATCTGGCTGTTCAATGTACACTTCTTCTTCCAAGTCTCCATTCAGAAAGGCTGATTTCACGTCCATTTGAAATACTTTGAAGTTTTGAAAACTTGAGAGAGCAAGGAACATTCGGATGGCCTCAAGTCTTGCAACAGGAGCAAAGGTTTCTTCAAAGTCTATTCCTTCTTGCTGCGCATACCCTTTACAAACAAGTCTGGCTTTGTTTCTAATTACTTCTCCATTTTCATTCAATTTGTTTTTGAAGACCCATTTTGTCCCGATAACATTCTTATCTTTTGGTCTAGGAATCAGCTCCCAAGTGTTGTTCTTTTCGATCTGCTCAAGTTCTTCATCCATTGCTTTCACCCAACATTCATCTTTGCATGCCTCTTTCACATTTTGTGGTTCAGTAGAGGAGAGTAATGCCAAATAGCTTGAAGCTTCTGCAACTGTTCTTCTTGTTTGTACACCTGCTTCTTTCTGCCCCATAATCTGAGATTCTGGATGGTTCTTCTGAACATATCTGGATGGAGTCTTTTCTTCTATTCTTGTTTGCTCCTCAAGTTCTTCTTGAGGTTCTTCTTCTTCATCATTCTGTCGTTGGGGGTAGCCTTCATCTTCTTCGATGTCTTCATGATGTACTTGCCTAGGAATGTATCCCTTCTCATCAATCACTACATCAATGCTGTCAACAATTCTGCCAAGTCTTTTATTGTAGCATTTGTATGCTTTGCTATGTGGAGAGTAACCAAGAAGAATGCCTTCATCTGCTCTAGGTTCAAGTTTGCCAAGCTGCTCATCAGTATTCTTGATATAGCATTTGCTCCCAAAGATTTTGAAGTGCTTTACTGAAGGAGTCCTACCACTCCAGAGCTCATGAGGAGTTTGAGTGCTGTTCACCCGGACATTTGTTTTGTTGAGAATAACAACTGCAGCATGTGCAGCTTCACCCCAGAAAGTTGCGGGAGTTCCTGACTCATCAAGCATAGCACGAGCCATTTGTTGGACTGTTCTGTTCATTCTTTCCACAACTCCATTTTGCTGAGGAGTTCTTGCTGTAGAGAATTCTCTTCTTATCCCATGTTCTTCACAGAAATCGAAAAATTCATTTGAAGTAAATTCCCCACCTCTGTCGGATCTGAGGCACTTAATTTTGTGACCTGATTCATTTTCAACCAAGGCTTTGAAGGATTTGAATTTTTCGAATGCTTCATCTTTGTGCTTCATAAGTCCTAACCAGACAAACCTGGAGAAATCGTCAATGAATAATATCAAGTATTCTTCTCCTCGAGGTGTTCTTTTCCTGAAAGGACCGCATGTATCTGTATGTACTAGATCAAGAGGCATGCTAGCTGATCCTTCTTTCTCTGGAAAGTTAGTTCTGGTTTGTTTTCCAAACTGACATGATTTGCATATGGTGTTGTCAGGAATTTTGATATCTGGAAGATCGCGAACTGCCTGATATTTGCATGCTTTCCTTATTTGTGAAAAGCTTAGATGTCCCAACCTCCGATGCCATAACCAGTGCTCATCATCCTTGCTCAGATAGCATTGTTGTTGTCCTTCTTCAAATATGTACAGATTATTTGGAGTTCTTTTGCCTTTGATCACTGTTTTACCTGTATCAAGATCACGAACAAGACATCCATTTGATCTGAATATAACCTCGGTTCTTTGATCACACATCTCGCTGACACTTAGAAGATTATGCTTCAATCCATCAACATACAAAACATTTCCAGCCTTGACCTTTTCTTTTAACTGAGCAATGCCTTTTCCTTTTATAGTTGCAGGAGTATCATTTCCAAAAGAGACTTTCTTTCCCTTTTCTAGAGTAGAATAAGACTCAAGTTTTTCTTTATCACCTGTCATATGCTTCGAACATCCACTGTCAATGTACCATAGATTTTCCTGTCCCTCTGCATAAAATGCTATCCCATATCTTTTTGTTTGAGGTTCCTTTATTCTCCATGTTTTGGTGCTTGAGGCTTGTTCCTTTTTCTGCTGAAACCTGCTCCTGCATTCAGAGTCTTCATGACCAAAGTTATTGCAAATAGAACATTCAACTTCATTTTCAAGAACCGAAAAGTTGTTATAGGTGCTTTTTGTAATCCCCGTCATACTTCTTTGTTTTTGAGCTTCCCTAGTCATGATCGTTTTATATGCAACACATTGAGCTGCTTTGTGACCAAAGTTATGGCAAGAAAAGCATTGTCCATTGAAGAAACTTCTGCGGTTATCGAATCTACCAGCCAATTGATTGTAATTTCTATTGTCATCTATTCTTGAACCAAATTGAGAAGATTTTACCTGTGGCTGGTTGTAGCTTTTGTTCACCCTTAAGATGGATTGCCCCTGATAGTTTCCGTTTGTAATTCGTCCCTGCTTTACCTGATGATCTTCATTGTGCTTTTGCTCATTTCTTCTTGCTGCATCAAGATAACATTTTGAGGTGGATGCTTGAGAAGTTTCTCCATTATAGCCCAGACCTGTCTTGTTTAGTGGAGACCGCTGCACATTGATAATCTCATCCAAAGTTTCAGATCCTTTGACAAACTTGAGATTAATAGCTTTTGTTTTCTCAATCTCTTTTCTAAGACCAACAATTTCACCTTCTAATTTTTCAAGATGTTTTTCCTTTTCATCAATTTGAAATTGTAGAGTATCAATTATCATGTTCTTTTCTTCTATACATCTCTTGAGTCTAGCAATTTCATCATAAAGGTTATCCACATCTATAGCATCCATATAATCATCATCTTCAAATGCCATTAACAACTTATATTCATTACCTTGTTCATCTTCATCACTGTTTGATAGACCATCACTATCTTCATGAGTGTAGTAGCTTTTCTTATTTGCATTCTGTTTCTTGTTCCATCTAGCAGGTTCCTTTCCTTTATCCTTATAAGGACATTTTGCAGCATAATGACCTACTCTTCCACAAGCAAAGCATTTAAAAGGTAACTTACCTCTGAACCTTCCAGAACCCCTTTGAAGATTTCTGACAAAATTTGATTCTTCTTCCTCTTCTTCTGGGACGTGGCTCGCTTCATAATAATCTCCTTTGCCTGATGCCTTGAAAGCAGCTTCTCTTCTGTCTGATGGACCTCCCTTTCTCATTTCATAAGCAGTTAGAATTCCATGTAGCTGAGACATAGTAAGAATTCGTAGATTTTCCTTTTCTTCTATTGCAGATACTTTAGATTCAAACTTGGGGGACAATGATCTTAGAACCTTTTCAACCACAATAGCCTCTTTTATTTCTTCATCCAAATTTTTCATACAGTTAACAACCTCATCTACCCGAAGAAAATAGTTAGCCACACTTTCATCATTATACATTTTGAGAGTCTCATACTGAATTCTGAGAGTTTGAAGTTTAGCACGCTTTACCTGTTCATCTCCTTCATAGCTCGTGACAATTTTGTCCCATATCTCTTTTGCGGATTTATAGTGCATTACCTTCATGAATTCTGATTGAGATATACATCCTAATAGAGTACTGACTGCTTTCGCATTTGTTCCATACTTCTTTTTCTCGGCTGCATCTGTAGGAGTAGCTGAAGGAAAAGCGTAGTCTGTCTCTACGATGTCCCAAACTTCTGTACCAAGAGATTGAAGATAGGCAGTAACTCTTACCTTCCAATAATTGAAGTTTGTCCCATCAAAAACCGGTGGCCTGATTGATGCTTCTCTCTCGTAGTTGCTCATGATGAACGATCTACCTTCAAGCGATCAAGCTTCTCTGAAGGACCTGCTCTGATACCAATTGTTGGAAATAACACTGAGAGGGAGGATGAATCAGTATTATCTAATTCTTTTAATAAATCTTCTTTATTTGTTCTTTGAATTATTTTTGCATGTCAGTACCATAAAATAATGAGCATGAACAAAAGAAAACAGATAGTCACACCAAAGAACACAAGATGTAAGGTGGAAACCCAATGTGGGTGAAAACCACCTGCTGCAATATGTCTCTATCTTCTTTCAAATTAGAAACTCCTTTTACAATGGTTTTGTACTGGTGCAGTCCTTTACCAGTACGCAGGCTGCAACCTGCAGAGAGCTACAACTCTCTCTCTCGTTTTCCAGTCTCTCCTGGAAGGGAGCTACAACCCCCTACTTCTTTTCTTACAAGGACCACTTTTCATAAATTTTCAAACTGGATCCATAAGCATCAAATAATCATCAAGTATAAGAGAATCACCCAGTCAACTGTAGTAACCAGATCAACAATAATAGGACCAAACCCAGAACACAACAATGATAAACAAAGATTTTAAGAGAAGTAAGCACCCTGCTCAACTGCTCGCCTGCTTACGTAAGCACCCTGCTCAACTGTTGGCCTGCTTACAGTACTCACCCTGCTCAACTGCTTGCCTGCTTACAGTACGCACCCTGCTCAACTGCTCGCCTGCTTACGTACGCACCCTGCTCAACTGCTAGCCTGCGTACCTCGCTCTGAGTCCATTGAACTGCCTGCGGACCTCCGCACCTGCAACCCTTCTGTGCCTGCGTACCGGCGCACCTGAAACCCTTCTGTGCCTGCGTACCGGCGCACCTGAAACCCTTCTGTGCCTGCGTACCGGCGCACCTGAAACCCTTCTGTGCCTGCGTACCGTCGCACCTGAAACGCTTCGTTCCTGCGTATGTACGCACTTTTCTCTCACTGTACCTGCATACCTTCGGGCATAGATGATTTCAAGACTTCAGAAATAACCCAGACAGTCAGATCTACAGATCTAAACATGCGCCGAAGAGATCTCGGTCCATCAGTAGATTCGCCTTATTTAGATCTAGACCAGATCTAGCCCTCATAAGATATTCAACCAAAAACATGCTCAAGCCAAATGATCTCCTTTGATTTATATAGGAAAGCTCTTCCTTAAATCATGGATCAATACCAAGAGCCGACACCATAATAACACAATACCGTCGGCTAAATACCAAGAGTAAAACATAAGAAAACCCCACATGTGAATTTCTTTGCCTTGAAATGTGTGCACTGGGGGTACGCACCTCCTGAACGGGATAACTGCGGGTATGTACACACTTTATGTAACACTGACCTGCGTGTACGCACCTTATGCAAGGTGTACCTGCGTACCCCTTATTTTCTTCAATATTTGATAGCTGATCATCAATCTCTGCTGCTGACTTGAAGTACTGTGATCTATCAGCTGAATGGGTTGCCATCAAGGACAACACTTTAGCCATAATGCCAACACACACTACTTCAGTCAAAGGAAGAGGTCTGAGTAGTGCCTTTCCTAGAACCCTAAGGCCTCAAAGGAGGTCCCATTGGACTAGAGTCAAACACTAATCTCCCACGTGAAGTGAGAGAACAAGAATACAGTCAAGATCATCTAGTTTGCCCCTTGATCCATATTAAAATTCCCATAAAATTTAGTGAAAACACATGATTGCAAAATGGTTGAAGTACTTGCCGATGGATGACCCACCTTCCTTCAAGAAGGAAGGCTGAATCGGAGAGAGAAAACTGACCAGAGCAGGTAGTGGGGGGATCCTGGCATCATGTTATGTGCCATATAGGCTGTTGGCTGGCTGGCTGTTCAAGAAGGAGAAAAACTTTCTTCTATGGGTTACCCACATTTTGTTGGGTAACAGTACTCATGCCTTTTCTGGTGCCAAGGACTCACAATATCTAAAGTCTTCTCTGCTGGGAAAAAGTGCACTAACTGGCATTACAGGAATATGAGAGATAGCTCTGATAAGGGTCAAATTAATGTGCCCCTACTCGTAGTACAGTTGGATCACCAACCTTCAGTCATATATGCTCCATGAATGAGGGTTTAACAACTGTATCTCCTGTTCAGATTCCATGGAGACTATTTCACAGTGCAGTTACAAACTCATGCCATAATGTTTCGGAAACTAATGCCCAGTGATGCTTACAAGCAGATGAGCCACCTATCATGAGATGTCACTGATGTGCAACTGAAGCGGTAACCTTTGGGAAATCTGGATCCAACATATGGCTATTGTATTTTCAGGCTTGTTTCCAGTGGTTGAATATGATTCATACCCTTCCAACATCTCAGGCTTCACCTAGCATACTGATCAGTGCACCCATGTGTCCCCAACATCCATTGGTTTGTGCTACTTGCTTCCGCAATAAGCTTCTCTAGGGTCCACAAACACAAGCAGTCTTTTTTTCTTACTGCATGATGGCATTGCCATGAGGCTAGCTCTGCTCACGTACTTTGCCACTTAGGATCTCAGACCTGTATCCCTTTGAAAATGGGATATGATTGACTGCTCTGCATATGCCCAAGTTATAATCCACTTTTCTTTTATCCACTCTTGGAACAGTGAAATATCTTTATTCTGCTGTCACTACCGTGTGTATAATCCAAATATGATGAATGGTTTAGGCATGAAAACAGACCTCAGAAAGCATTGACTGGTTGTTGCTCGAGGTGTTGGGGCAAGTCTGAAATACTGCAGTAACATCTCTAAGACAGCCACTTTTGCTGCTAGCCATCTCTGTGGAGAAGGACCAAACTCTTGAACTTCACAACACATTGACTCGGTCACATGATAAATGGATTGGTGCCTTGAACCATCCATCCATTCTTATCATCAAGTTATCATAACCCACATCATCCAAGGAACCAAGTCAAAACCATCACCAACCAAAGCTCTTTGTGATGAATATCACTAGGGTAGTAAAAAAATTCACTAGTATAGGCTTCATGCAAAATGACAAGTAGCACAACCTTTTTCTTTGAATCTGATTTGCTAGAAATCACATTAGTCCCTGTTTAGACAGTGTTTAGTTGCTATTCTTGCATATTTCAGAAATTCTATAGTTTCCAGCAAGAGTTTAGTCTAGGTATTTTTCTAAGGAACAAGCGATTTTAGCCAGACAAAAAATATTTTTAAATGAAGATACTTCAGCATGCTGTAACACTGTTAAAACATAATATCAAGATACATGGAACATACCCTTCGCATTCTGCTTCCGTCATCAACAAAATGGTGGCAAGCCTAGAAGCAACATCTGCCACACTTTCTCCTCCTTCAGGTGGAGCAAAAGGATCCCTTTCATCAAGTGCCCAAATTTCTTTGTACTGCATTTACAAAAGAATTTATCAACTTCAAGTGTGGAGAACAAAGTAGCGTTCCAACCAACTAAAAAAGACTGTTATGAAAACATGCCTTGTGCTATTAAACCTAATGAATTTCCAGGAAGAAAAAGAGATAAAACTGCATCACCCATGTAACAATGTCAATATATCTTAATTCAAAGCATAAAATAAAAGTTAATAAACAGCGCTTGGGATTAAATGATTTTATGTATTATAAAACCAAGAGCTTCCAACAGGAGGAAAAATCTGAACCCAATGAGGTAAATATGACAGCTCTTCCCAAATAACTAGAAACATGCTGATATCATGTACGCTATGGTGAGATGCTAGATTTTGATTCTTCACTGTGGAGAACAGAATTCGAAACCTATAGAGACATGAAGTAGCAATATTAATCCTAATTAGAAATTAAATTTTCTAACAGTATCAAAGTTTCTTGACAACCTTATACATTAATGAAAATACACATAGTGGAATCCCTAAAAACAAATAATAACATAATAAACGTATAAAGTAACAATTTTATTCATCCACCACTTACATGATCATGAGATTGAAGTTCAAGTTGTGGTCCAAAATATCGTTCCCTCAATGCCTCTATAACCTAAGACAAATGAGATCATTTAATATGATAGTATCAATGTTCAAACAATATTGTTAAACAACATCATAAGGAAATTTTTATACATGCAAGAAATAAAGAGTTTATAAATAATACAAAAAACATAAAGCTATTGTATTAGTGCCCCTTGCTCCCCACTCTAAAATCTCGAGAATTATGACAAAGTGCGTGCTTACAACTCCTATTGCAAGGTTTGAAGAAGGATGCCTACAAATGTAGAAATGGAGATAATGCACATTGGCTACGAAATTTCACTATGGGGGCTTCATAATGCTATCAAACGAAAAGTCCAATGTATCAATAACATTTATTTAATTTGAGGCAACCATAAGCATTAATTAAACTGTGACATAACTTGCGGTAGTGTCAGCCCCCAGTTTGTATGCATACCTGCAGTGTTAAACTTCATCTTAATTTCATTAGGTTGTTCCATCGACAAGTACATTCAAGATTTCAGATTGATTAGCACCCTACTACACATTGAGTTTCATTAAATTCCAAGAACTTGCTATCTTTGGTAGTTCTCCTACTTTTTAGGAGTTTGAGTTATAGGCACACATGAGAAAGTTAGATACATATTCTTGCTCCTAGAGTGCCCTAGCTCATATGGTCTTGTTCATACTCGCATTTCTTTATTATGATGGCTATTATGGGTTAGATGGATTGCTCACCTTCTTGGAACACATGTTGAGACACCCCACACATCCTATTATATTATTTGCGGAGAAAATGGGGCCATTCCTTGCTTCATGGATTTAGCTGGGGATTTGTAACCATTTTATAGATTGAGGATTATTATTGGATGGCTGATTCCTCCTAGTACCTAGCCATTTGCGCACATCTTGAGGAGTCATTGTACCTTGGGGATTGTGTTATGGGGGTGTTTATGAAATGCCCTTGTTTTCAGTTGCTATTGTTGACATTTGATCAAACATTTATGACTCTCCACCTCTTAGTGGAATGCCTGTTTTATCCAGCTTTATGTGCACACTTTCATGACATTTGGAAGAGACATCCACCTTGGAGACCATGCATACTGTAATGTTCCTATGTAGGAATGTGAGTGATATTAAGCAAATAAATAGTGCAGCAGCATATAAAAATAAAAACACACATTAGACATCCATGAAAATGCTACCCAATCAGGAACTGCTGAGCCATATTATTAAAAATCAGAGGGCTAGATACAATATGAAATGGAATGGTGCACCTAGGCTTGCCCCAATGAACAAGCAAGACCAACCCCAGGTGGGAAAATAACTGAGTTGAACGCTGCCTAGCTGCTACACCACTCTGCACTGCGCTATCCCAGTAAACCACTGCCCTGCTGAACTTCGACCTGCTGGAATGTGCCCAAAAACTGCCCCGAAAATTATATCCTTTCAGCCCCAGACTCCTTAGACAAAACCCAAAAGGGAATTTCGTTGGTTTTAACTTTGAATTTTCAGCCTCCATGGAGCCTCTCCCCAGATTCTGCTACAAAATTCGACTTGCAGGAAACAGCCTGCAAATCCCCCTATAAACACTCCTAAAATGTTGGTTTTACCTATGCTATCCAACTCCTTGCACCCCAGATGGCTCTTGGCCAAGATTAACTGCTCTCCCAAGCCCCACGAAATAGCTGCTACAAGCCTCTACGCAATCCCTCTACCCAAAAGTTCATACAACTGATGCATTGGTCTAGCTAGCTGCAAATCCCAGCGAAAATTTCCTCAATAAGCAGCTTCCTCGACTCCCAAAACTCCCAGCAACCAATGAACCTCCTAGCTTCTAACTCCTCTTGCGTGTTTCTGGCTACCCAGGAAATACGGAGTTCCCTTTTTTGCGTTGTTGGCTGAAGTGTGTGACTGAGTTGAACTCCCTAAAACTCCTATGGAACAAACTCCATAGGGCGGGCACGGATGGTCCCCCGAAGAAGAGGTTGAATCTCCCGCGTGAGAGATTTGTGGCTAGACAGCCAAATTGCCAATAGACTCGCTAAGCAGTAGAGCGTACAAAGGTGTGTTTGTTTGCAAATATTCAAGATGAAAACAAAATGAGAGTTGATCTATCTTTATAACTCCTTGGACCCCCTTAGCCTCATGTGGGCCCCTCATTCCACCCATTCGATTTTCCCTCTAAGCATATCAAATGGCTAATTCGAACTCCTATGTGGGTGGCCCCCACATTCCACTAGCAGCTAAATAAAGTCGATTTAGCCCCTAAGTCCCTAAGGCGAAAGTGTGGGGCCCTCTTCCTTAGTCAAAAATGTTCAAAATTGTGTAGCAGCACCTTGTTACTAATGTGTTTGAGAAGGGACATGACAGTCCTGCCCTCCCAAATGTTGTTGGCCCTCAAGCAACCTCAAAGTTGGGTGCTCCAAAATATGTTCTGTTGTCGCACAAATTGTCACGACAACGCTCAGACCGGGGGCTGTCACCCTGATCCCTGATCTCTCCATTTAAGCCTGTCTCCCACGGCTAAGGGGGGTAGACCCTATGGGACAATAGATGACCAACTGTGGACCAGTTGGGTTGGGAGACACGAGGGAAAACAAGCACTTATTTGATTTTATTAAGTTAATAGACCAATGCCTCGTGGAGTTAATGACAGAACAATTGTTTATCAAATATTGCAGAAATATGAACTCATTAACAATCATTTACCATCAAATAACCCAAACAAAAATTAATTTTACCAAATGCAAGATAATCGATAAATGCTCAATGGCTTTACAAAATTCCAGCAACTAAAATTCGAAAGATTGAATGCTTTAAATAACCACGTAATTTTAAATGCTAACCAATTATCACTTTCATATAGTTAATCTTCAAATGAACATTTAAGCATGCTTAACCATATAAAGAAATGATAAATATTATTCCCACATCAAAATTTTAGCCTCAGCAGAAAAGATATATCGCAAACATGACAAATCCCTGAGTCAAGACTGAACCTAGCAAAAAATTTTCAAAATATTTTTATATTTTCAAATAAAACAAGGCTAAGCTAACTAAAGACTAAATAAATGAAACTTTAAATCTAAAATCTAAATAATACTAAAATCTTTTTTTTTTGGCTTAAATTAAATCTAAAATCTAAATAAAACCTAAATCTAATCTAAACTAAACTAACATCTAATATATATGAAACAAAATATGAATGCTAAATAGAATGAAAACTAAATAGAACAAACAAAAAGAGAAATTCCAAATCTTTATATTTTTATGAGTTTTTATTGTTAAAATCTAAATCTAAACAAAATTAAATAAATCTAAAATTAAAACTAAAATTTAAAATCTAAATATCTAAAATCAAAAACCTAGGCCAAACTAGGGCCAAAAAAAACAAAATTTAAATCTAAAGCTAACACCTAATAGAAAAAATGAAACTTCGAAAATTTTTTACGTTTTTATTTTTTATTTTTACTTTTTATATATTAAAACATATTCTATATATATAAACAAGAGCTAACTCTAATCGCATAATAAAAAAAATAAAATAAAAATAACACTAAAACATATTACATTTACAATGTAAAAAAAAAAAAAAAAAAAATGAAATCGAAATTTGGTTTAAGTGCTTATCGTGGGCAGGTCTGGAGAATTCGATGGCAGACGGCGGAAGAGTACGCAGGAAGAAACAAGCTTGCCACAGGCTGGAGGTCAGACGGAGGGACGACGAGGTAAGGGGCAGCGAAAAGACTGCGTGCGGAGGCAGTGAGCCAGGCTGCGGTGGAGAAGAATGGCGTGATCGCAGAGAATGAAAGTTGCAGAAGAATGCTTGAGCAGATTCGTTGAAGACAGGGAAATGGTGCGTAGAATATGGAGGACACTTCGACGTATGGAAGAAGGATCAAGGAAGAGAAAAATGCGTGGAGGCTGAGGATGCTTAAGGGGAAACGCAGCTTGAGGACAGCGTTTTGGATGCAATGTGATGAGGAATGAGCAGCTATTGCGTGGGATTGGAGGATCGATTGTGTGAGGGTTAAGATGGATGCAACTGCGAGTGTAGGGAAGACAGTGAAGTGAAGGAATAGAGAAGCAATGCTTGAAAAATTGATGGGGAGCCTGTTGCAGGCCCAGGGCAGTGTACACCTTTAAAAAAAAAAATTCGAAAAACTTTCCTGCAAAATTGAAACCCTGGGCAACAGTAAACAGCCTGAAAGGAACTGAAATCTCTTTAGATAAACCCTGCAAGAACTAATCCTAAGGCCAGATCTTGCCCTCCAGGGCCTAGATCTGGCTTCAAACAAAATTTTCTTCTCAGACCTGCAACCTGCAATGGCAAAACAAACACCCAGAGATGATATATGCAAGGATTAAAACTAAAACCCTACAAACTTGTCAAAAAATTACAATGTTTACAGATTTATGGCTCTATAACAGTCAGATTTGTCAGTGATCCTCAATAATATTTTCAGAATTTTCAGATTTACTATGAGATACTTCAGAAATCTCTCATGCAATTCAAAAATAAATTTAAATGATAGACCCAGAATCAAAACTGGCTGGGCTCTACAAGAAAATGCTTTGTGGGAGTTGACTGGTTCAACCAAGAACTTCCCCAAACACCCACTGATCTTCTTAATAAGGATTTCCTACACAGCTCGCTTCAACCATCAATAAAGAGGGAAAAAACAGTGCTAAATTCCAGATCCAATGGAGATAGCTGCCATTATTTCAGAAATTCTATTACCATTCAAACCCTAATAAGTGAACAAGATACATGTGTTCAGCATCACTCTACATCAAGCTATTACCAATAGTTGAAAACAAAATTATGCAGAAAATAAAGCAGCTTACAGCACTTCAGGAGAGTAACACCAGCAAGATTTCAACCCCAAAGTCTTTCTTTATTTGCACAAAAAAAGTTTACAAGAAAGCTTTCTTCAGCACAAGACTCACAGATCGAATGATCTCAAATGACCCCTAGCACCCTATTTAAAGGAAAAATTCACAATGGCTAGTTCGAGTGAGACATGTCAAACTAATCTCGACCGTCGATAGGGATCAAGATTTCTTTTAATCTCATCCGTCGAATTCTTAAATGCATTTTAATATATTAAAAAATTAAAATTCTGCATTTATTTTACTCAAAAATTTGACTTATTATTATTTTTTTATTTTAGTTTATTTTTCAAAAAAAATTATTTATATTTTTTTTTTATTTTTTATTTTTTAATTTCTTAATTTTTTTTTATTATTTATATTTTTTTATTGTTTTTTTTTTATTTTTTTCTATTTTTTAACTTTTATTTTTAAATGGATCCTCGAACTTAGCCTTTGGAAAAATCATCTAAGACCTAGGACTTAGGACTTATGAGGGGACTAAAACATTTTCTAACCCTCAAGACACTTTAAATCATGACTTTTACAATTTTACATCCGAAGGGGGAAAACCCATTTGACATAGACCCTCATAGACCACCCAGTTCTGCAACCAAATATAATCTAGCAGATTAACGCACTGGGATTCCCCCAAGATTCTAATGACAAAATTCATTCCGGCTTTGGGGTTAGGCTGAAGGAAAACTCTGCCGATCATGGATTGGTGAGACAAAAAACCTTCCGGAACGTAGATTATCACTAGAAGATTAGGTCCACCTAGGCAATTTACATACATGATTCAGATCTGCTAAGATTATTTACAATTTACACATGCAGATTGGGTTTACAACATAGCATAATCAAGCTGATGATGGAAGTCGAATGGCATGGACACATCAATCAAGCTCTATCTCCTTTTGCGAAAAAAGGGGGTGTACTGCTATGGGTAGTTGACATGTAGTGGTCAACATGTTCATCCTCCCGGGTGGCATCCTCATCTGGCAAGTTCTTCCAATGCACCAAACAACGCTTGTCCTCAAGCAATGCTCGAACAAACACCCTCTTTGACTATGGACCCCCACTATCACTACAAACTTCACCAAGGTCCCAAATGTGCCAGTGCATCGTCCCTAATCATTGTACTATCCTATAATGAAGGACTCCCTCGATGCCAGGATCCCAAGCCAACCTGATCAACGTTAAGCCCCCCTTGCTCCACTCACTATCCTGCCAAATATCGGCATTAGAACACCTGTGTCTATCACCAATAAGTAGAGCATCCTGACGATGTAAAACTCTGCCCAAATCCTCATGAAGCTACTCTATCGATTAGTCCACCCCATGCACTCTGATTGTGGACCCTTGAAGATACAAGTCATTCCCTATGCGAATAAAGCCTCTCTTGCATGAGCTCCTCCTGAAATCCTCTTGTTGGCCATCCTGCCATGTTGATGAAGTCTTCCACACCCTTAGCGAATCATTGGAACCCGATGGAGAATCTCGATGACCCTCCCCTATAGAAACCAACTCACCCCTATGGGTATCTGAAATGCTAAGTACTACGACGCTAGCGTCCCATGCCCAACGCAGCAAGAAATTGTTCTCCTGACCCTATGATACCCTGGTCATCACTAACTGTCTAACATGCTCGTACCAAATCCTCCTCTTGCATTGGTCTCGGCCACAATCTATGCGATGATCGAGGCTAGGCCCAACCAGCCAAAGCGACCAAATAGTGTTAGTGCCTATCCCTCCATGGTTGGCCCCAATCTTGAGCAACAATCTACCTTGTGCTATGGTGAGGACTCCAGTGATTCCCCATGTGTCTTCCTGTAAATGAATCAATTCGCATGTTATCCTGCCCAGGCTCACAAGGAGTGGAGTATCCCACCAATCCCCTAGATCCCTGGATCCCATAACCATGCTAGAGGTCCAAAACCCCCAATACTCTCTGTATGTCGTTGTGATATGCTACTAGCTGTTGGGACTCCTCCGTGCCCTGTCTTTGACTCCTGTGGGTATCCAATAGGTACGCACCGAGCATCAAGAACCCGTGTTGCGAATAACCAACTGCTCCGCACCTACCAAATCACACAGCAAGATCTACTATCCCAACGCCTGATGATGTGCCCTGGTCCTGCTAGAAGCCTAGGCATCATCCTGCAAACAAGGGCTACGATCCCTTGCACCTCATGCTCACCTAATGTCTCAAGTTGTCGAGCTGGAAAAGCACCATACAACTCCCTCTCAGTCACTTCCCTAAGTGTGAGCCTAGGGGTGGAACATATGCTACCTCGACAATCAACCATGCTATCCCTAAGCCTGTATCTGTCAACTCGTGCACCTACCAAGTGTCTCAACTGGAGAGTCTCCTCCAAGCCCATGACACGCGATGTCTCATCCAACTGCCTAGGGTGAGCCTCCCATGCCCTACTGCCTGAATGGAGAGTTTCAAGGGGCAACAACCAAACGCTATGTGACTATAAGCAACACCGAAGGAGGATGGGTGGGTATGTCCCAAAGGGTATGATCAAGAGTCTACCAGAATGTTCAAGAGTAATCCTACGAACGTCCCTGTCTCTACCTTGGATCTGCTGACAACCCCCTCGAGACCCTATCTTCGCTAAACATGGTGTCACCAGATGCTCAACCATGTCCTCGTCGACCTTAGGTGAGAGGCATCCAATGGTATACCCACTGCCCCTGTCCATAAGTCTCCTTGGAGGTAATGCTCCAAGCACCCACTGCACTGCATCATCTTCCACTGCATACCACCTAGTATCACCGCACTCATCGACATGCCACTGTATCCCGCAACTTGTCTATGTACACCATGGAATGCCCCCGTCTACAACCATACCATCCTGTATCGTCCTGTGTTCTGCCTGTGTCACTGCACCTTTCACTCCCCACACGTCCTCAATGAGATGTGAGTCACTCCTCCTACCCCACAATGTCAATTGGCATGCTATGGTATACCACCATGTGTCTCCATGCTCCTCTGCAGACCACTGCTCCTCGCTGCATAGCCCTGCACACCACTGGGTGTTATGGCCTAGAATTGGGTTTGTATGCATCAGGCCACATCCCTCTATATAAAATTGGACACTACGACCTGACTCTATGCAACTGCAGTCTTGTGTACCACTGCTACTATCAAACCACCATGTAACATATGGTAACCCGCGTGTGCCAAAATGTCTGCCACTCTGATAGTGACCCCACCATGACACGCGCTATGTCTCCTCGTCCATCCTGGTAGATCTGAGCACCCTAACTCCACTCCTGCTAAGGGGTATATCTCTGCTATGCCAATCCTCTGTGACCCCTGAGTCCTAAACCTCAACGGGAGAACATCGTCTCCGTACAATATCCGGTCTGGTGGCATACCCATGCCACCTCCGCCAAGCAGCTCCTACCAAAGAATGCTAATCATCTTGCACCACCATGCGCAACCATCATGCCAAAACAACCAATGGATTTTGCTCACAAACCACCTGGCCACCAACATCAACTGGAACTCCCCTAAGGAATGCATGCGCTCAAGCACGGGGTTGACTACCTCATTAATGCCATAGCCATCCCACCTATTTGATATCGAATAGGAAGCACCGCTTGGATCCCAATGCCAACATGAGCCTCCGGCACCCTCAATGTCTGAGAGCTCCCACTGAGCTTTACTCCAGACTAAGACCATCTCCATGAGTCTAGCCCACTCCATTGGGTACCAACTCAGAATCTCTCGCCATCCAACCCCAAGAGAGGGATCGAATGCACAAACTCTAGCACATAGAACAAGCCCTCCATCCTGCGAGTGTAACACCCTGCGCAACTCATGTCGCCTCAACTCACCATCCTGGCCAACACATAAAATTTGTCGGGGAGTCTCTGCATCTCTCTCCGTGGTGCAAAGGTAGTCTAGCAATGTTGCAAGCCCCATCTATATAAGCCCAGAGAGAGCTATTATATGGAAGTATTGCATCTTTTTTGACGGTCTGTGCATCTAACAGCTCTAAGTCAATGATGGGCCCCAAAGAAGACTGCTCGTCCTCCTCCACCATGGACTCAACATGAGTCACGAACTGCCCCTCCATGACAAGCTCACGCCTCTCTATGTGCTCTCCATGTTGTTGTAGGTGGTTGTCATCCTGCAACTCTATCGTAGATTTGGGTGCTTTTGTACCTATCTGCTCCTCATCAAGGGTGGTGATGTCTCTCAGCACCTCATCATCCTGTCGTGCGCTATGTTTGAATTTCTAAGTTTAAACCATTAGAAATTCTTCCTGTACTATCTGATTTATTTCTTCCTATTTGTTCAATTACTTAACAAGTTATTTACCATGTAAATACTGAAAATAAATACAAGTATAGTATCAACACATACAGATCATCAATTGAAAGTAAACAAGCACACAAGTGACACTGTTGTTTTTGGACTAATGCCCCCAGAAAAACCCAATGCAGGAAAACCGGTGCAACTATTCAGAGGGTTTTATTATTATACAGTTTTAGAATACAACCTAGGTGCCAGAAATGGGTCACCCGACCAAGAATGCCCTCAGCAGTAGTACCTCTCAGTTGGAGACAGATATTCTGGCTAAATCACCGGATGAACGATCCCACAGCAACAATGTAGCTTCTGCTTCTCTGTGTCACCCTATCCGGGTCTCCAACTCCCAGTCTGTCCCACAAAATTCTCCCAACGCTGCCTCTAGGCTCTGCGTGAGCCTCTCTAGCCCTGCGTCAGCCTCTCTGAGCTCTACGTCAAATTTTGGAGCCTCTGCATCAGCCCCTGGAGCCTCTGCGTTAGCCCCTGGACCCTCTGCGTCTCACACGCTGGCCCTCTCTGCCTTTGTGCAGCTCTTGGCTGCCTCTGCGTAGCCTCTAGATGGCTATGCGTCAACCTCTCCCGGCTCTGCGCTAATCCTCCCGGTACTAACTCTACCTCTCTGCTATGTATTCACTGCCCCTCAGCTGCAACTTAGATCACTCACTCGATTTCCTCAACAAACCTTGCCCCAGAAAATCGAATTCTTGATCTCTCTTGGTGTGTTTTCCAACTGACCCCAAGCCTCCTCTTATACTTTTCTCGTTGGTCCATCAACAGCCGAGATTAAATCTCTAATCAATGGCTAAGATTAGATTTGGCTTGATCCATGACTTTTGGACCATTCTAACCCAATTTGATATTAACACCCATTAATATTTTATTTTTCCTAAGTTTAGACTTAGGAAATCCATTAAAAATATTAATTATTTTAATATCTCCCAAACCGGGTACAATCTGTCGAAACCATTTAGGGATCTTGGAGATCTCATATGCTTTGGCCTCTCCACCAATTTTCATGGCTAGAGCACATTTGATTCTACCCCAAATCAACACTCCCTCCTAGCGAGGACTGTGCTCTAGTAATACTCCTCAGTGAGTATCACCCTGATCATCCAGCATCGGTCCCTATGTTCATGCTAGGCCTCTTTGGCCAACATCCTTTGCATTGTTGCATCCTGTATTGTTGCCCATGACCATGTCATTGCCATTGTTGCATTTGTACGACAGCTCCCTATACATCCGTGTTGCTGCCTATGGCCCTGCCCCTACCACTGTCACTGCTGCATCTGCACTGCATCCCCTCTCATCATGCTACATCATGTTGCCCATAGCACTGCCACTGCTAACTCTTGCACTGCAACTCAATTACTAAGAAGTAACTGATCCTCCCAACTCTGACATCTCTGTCAGGCTAGAAACACTCCCGATGCTGAAGCTCCCTCTGTCACTGACAAGTGCTCCCTCTACTGACCTCTGCGCTGCTGCAACAACTCCATGCATCTTGCACTGTTGCATCACGCTGTCTTGAGACTCTTACACTGTAGCACTCTCTGTCACTCCATCTGCACCCGTCTCTACTGACATCCGCCAATCCTGCTACTCCTCTTCGGGGCTCCCGTAGCAAGGTATAATCCAAGAGGTTGGGTACCTTGAGGATCCTACCCCTCATCACCTGTAATCTGTCTGACTACAACTCAATGTCTCCCCACCTTCTCTCAAGTGTCGCACGAGCACTCATGGAAGAGTCATCATCTGTCTTGACTTCTTTCTCTGCCCTCGTTGGCGCTACCTTGGTCTCAGAAGCCTCTCCCTTGCTCTTCTTCCTCGAATACTGGTTCGCATAGTGAACCAATTCCCCACAGTGGAAGCACTTGACCTTGGAGAGTTCCTTCTTCTTCCATTTCTCCTGCTTTCCCGCAAATGCTAGAGCCACATCCTCCTCTTCCTCCTTGATTCTAACACCTTTACCACTACTCCTCGCCTTGTTCAGCCGTCTGATCTCTTCTTGATGAAGACCTGCCCACAGTTCCTCCCAATCTGGAATGCTCGACCTACCCAGTAAACTCTGGACAAATACCTCCCAATCCTCTGAGACTACGTTCAATGCAGTCCTCACGAACATCTCCTCATCTGGCGTGGCCCCTATGGAATTTAGCTAATGTCGGATCTCCGCCAATCGCCTGAGGAAGATATCTATCTGCTCTCCCCTCTGCATCTGGTATGACCATAGTTGATTTTCAAGTAACATCTTCCTCTGCACAGAAGTATGCTGATACAACTTCTTCAGGGCCTCCCACATCTCATTTGTCGTATTCTTCTCGACAATATGTTGTACCAGATGATCCTTGACCCCGTCAAGGATGATGCACTTAACCCTGGCCATTGCCTCCTCGTACTTCTCATTTTCAACTGGGTCAACTGGGATCGCTATCGTTTTCAAGGCTAAGTGCTTGATGCGATACCTGTCTAGAATGGACAAGATCCTGGCCTTCCAGACTATGAAGTTGGAAGCTCCATCCAGTCTATCCTGATCTCTCAGCCCATTCACTGCCATTTCGTTGCTCCTCTTTCGACTCTTCCGAGTCTCTCTACTTCCCTCCTCGAAGTCCTCTGATCAACTCTTGCTGAGTCTCTCAACTTCCCGTCTGGAAGTTCTCAGTTTGACTCCCTCTGAGTCTCGATTTCCCTTCTGGAAATCCCTCTGCCAACGTCGAGATGCCCCACTCCGATCGTTTGTGCAACTGCACCACTGATCCGGATTCCTTGGCTAGAAATCCTCGGCAGCAACTCCCTCCTCCTTGGTTTTTCCTTGTTAGGTATTGTTCTGACCACAGTACCCCACCAGCTTTGCTTCGCAAATTACCCACAGCCTCCTATGCCTCAGCAATCTGAAGGTCTGAGCCTCTAGGCTCTGCGCAATCCTGGCACCGGCAAAATCTGCACCTCCTGGCCACAGCGTCGATCCTTCCTGACTGAGAAAGATGACCGGGCACTGCGTAGGTCAAATCTGCTCCTCTCTGCCTCTGCGCTGATCCTCCTCCTGGCTCGAACTGATGACACAGGCCCTCTGCGTCACCCCTTCCTTGCTGCTTTCTGCTAGGAACAACTTTTGTCACTCAGGACAGTTGTTTCTGCTGCTACTGCTCTGCTCGGTTGATGCCTTCAGTTATCCTGTGATCTGCAACCACGCTCTGATACCATGTTGGAATTTCTAAGTTTAACCCGTTAGAAATTCTTCTTGTACTATCTGATTTATTTCTTCCTACTTGTTCAATTACTTAACAAGTTATTTACCATGTAAATATTGAAAATAAATACAAGTACAATATCAACACATACAGATCATCAACTGAAAGTAAACAAGCACACAAGTGACACCGTTGTTTTTGGACTAATGCCCTCGAGAAACCCAATGCGGGAAAACCGATGCAGCTATTCAAAGGGTTTTAGTATTATACAGTTTCAGAATACAACCTGGGTGCCAAAAATGGTTCACCCAACAAAGAATGCCCTCAACAGTGGTACCTCTTAGTCGAAGACAGATATTCCGACTAAATCACCAGATGAACGATCCCACAGCAACAATGCAGCTTCTGTTGCTCTGCATCACCCTATCTGGGTCGCCAGCTCCCAGTCTATCCCACGAAATTCTCCCAGCACTGCCTCTAGGCCCTGTGTCAGCCTCTCTGGCCCTGCGTCAGCTTTGTGGGCTCGACGTCAGCTTCTGGAGCCTTTGCGTTAGCCCCTAGACCCTCTGTGTCTCAGACGCTGGGCCTCTTTGGCTCTGCGGAGCTCCTGGTTGTCTCTGCACAGCTCCTAGTTGCCTCTGCGTAGCCTCTAGCTGCCTCTACGTCAACCTCTCCCAGCTCTGCGCTGATCCTCCCGGTACTAATTTTGCCTCTGTTATGTAAACACTGCCCCTCAGTTGCAACTCAGATCACTCATTCGATTTCCTCAGCAAACCCTGCCCCAGAAAATCGAATTCTTGATCTCTCTTGGTGTGTTCTCCAACTGACCCTCAAGCCTCCTCTTATACTTTTCTCGTTGGTCCATCAACGGCCGAGATTAAATCTCTAATCAACGGCTAAGATTAGATTTGGCTTGATCCATGACTTTTGGACCATTCTAACCCAGTTTTATATTAATACCCATTAATATTTTATTTTTCCTAAGTTTAGACTTAGGAACTCCATTAAAAATATTAATTATTTTAATATCTCCCAAACCGGGTACAATCTATCCAAACCATTTATGGGTCTTGGATATCTCATGTGCTTTAGCCTCTCCACCAATTTTTATGTCTAGAGCACATCCGATGCTACCCCAAATCAACACGTTGCTATCACCTGTAAACTCAATCATGATCCCGGATATCTCAACAACGGATGTCACCTTCTCAACGGTGGACATGTCTGTGTCTTCTGGCACCTCACCAATGGATTGTCCCATGAGTGTATGCTCTACTTTCTCCCCCAAGGTGTCAACTGGTGCTATCAAAGAGGCCTCAACCAATGGTGACTCTTGTGCCACACCAGGTATACCAATGTGATCCTCACATTCCCGCGTGTCCTCTACCTCATGTTCAATCTCCGCCTCAGGCCCTTGATGTCTAAGACTAGGTCTCCACTAGCAAAATCGTCTCATTGATTCATCCTCTAATTGTCTCTGGCCTTCCTGCTCCTTTTCAGGGGATCTGATGCCCTTATTTTGTGGGCTTTCCCCACATAGTGTAGATGGTTGTACTCCCACGTCTTGTGCACCTCTAGTGTCTATGTTGTAAGGACAAGGATGGATTTGGTCTAACACATTCCTCAACTGAGCCAACCTCTCATCGCTCTAGTGAATTCCACCCCAGAATTCCTGTATACTGAATCTCCCTTGAGCCATGAGTAGTGTACGGTGTAACTCGTCACTGTGCATACATGCCCAAATCTCCCATGATCTTACTGGTTACCCACAGCTGGGCCAAGATCATGCTCTGATACCACTGTAATGTTCCTATGTAGGAATGTGAGTGATATTAAGCAAATAAATAGTGCAGCAACATATAAAAATAAAAACACACATTAGACATCCATGAAAATGCTACCAATCAAGAACTACTGAGCCATTTTATTAAAAATCAGAGGGCTAGATACAATCTGAAATAGAATGGTGCACCTGTGGCTTGTCCCAATGAACAAGCAAGACCAACCCCAGGTGGGAAAATAATTGAGTTGAAGGCTACCTAGCTACTCCACCACTCTACATTGCGTTGCCCCAGTAAACTACTGCCCTGCTGAACTTCAACACGTTGGAATGTGCCCAAACACTGCCCAGAAAATTATATCCTTTCAGCCAAGGATTCCTTGGACAAAACCTAGAAAAACCCAGAAGGGAATTTCGCTACTTTTGACTTTGGATTTTTGGCCTCCTTGGAGCCTCTCCCTAGCTTCTGCTGCCAAATTCGACTTGCAAGAAACAACGTGCAAATCCCTCTATAAACACTCCTGAAATGTTGGTTTTACCTGTGCAATCCAACTCCTTGCTCCCCGGATGGCTCTTGGCCAAGATTAACTGCTCTCCCAAGCCCCACGAAATTGTTGCTACAGGCCTCTATGCAATCCCTCTGCCCAGAAATTCGTACAACCAATGCGTTGGTCTAGCTAGCTGCAAATCCCAGCAAAAATGTCCTCAATAAGCAGTTTCCTCAGCTCCTGGAACTCCCAGCAAGAAATGAACCTCCTTGTTGGCTTCTCACTCCTCCTGCATGTTTCTGGCTGCCCAGGAAATACGCAGTTTCCTTTTTTGCATTGTTGGCTGAAGTGTGTGACTGTGTTGAACTCCCTGAAACTCCTATGGAACAGCCTCCCTAGGGCGAGCACGGAGGGTCCCCCAAAGAAGAGGTTGAATCTCCTGCGTGAGACATTCGTGGCTAAACAGCCGATAGACTCGCTAAGCAGCAGAGCGTACAAAGGTGTGTTTGTTTGCAAATGTTCAAGATGAAAACAAAATGAGAGCTGATCTCTCTTTATAACTCCTTGGGCCCCCTTAACCTCATGTGGGCCCCTCCATCCACCCATTCGATTTACCTTCCAAGCATATCAAATGGCTAATTCAAACTCCTATGTGGGTGGCCCCCACATTCCACTAGCAGCGAAATAAAGTTGATTTGGCCCCTAAGTCCCTAAGTCGAAAGTGTGAGGCCCTCTTCCTTAGTCAAAAATGTTCAAAATTGTACAGCTGCACCTTGTTACTAATGTGTTTGAGAAGGGACATGACACATACCACTTAATAGATGGTATTGCATGATTTAGAAGGAGTTTGTTCAAGGTGCATTTTCTCTTACAGGAGATCAAGGAAGATGTCAAAGCTTTCAATTCGCTTATGTACTTGTTACCCACCAAAATGGGTAAACCTATAAGAGAAAATTTACCCTCCTATCTAAGACATCCAGCCAACAGACAACCCTATACATTGCTCAATGATGATGGCATGCCACATTCCTCCATCATCTGCACCAGCCATGAAATTCTCACCATTCGACATACCTCTTGAATGAAGGTGGGCTACCACTCAATAAGCACTTTAGCCATTTTGCAACAAAGTGCTTTTACTTAATGTTTTGGGCATTTTAACATGGATAAAGGGGTCATCTAGATGATTGACCGATCTTGATTGTAAACTTCTTCTCTCACCTTACTACGGGGTTAGTATTTAGCCCTAGTTTAGTGGGACCTCCTCTAAGGCCTAGAGACATAGCATACCGCTAGAGAGAGAGTACACCACTTTGTCTGGAGGGCATTCACAAGCTACAGCTGGATTTTGGATAGACGGAGATGCTTTGAGGCTTGATTTGAGGACCCTTCCTAAAATTGAGGTTGACCATGAAGTTTAGAGAAACATCCAACCCTTCCATTGCACATTTGGAGCATTTTGAGACCTAAAAGGGCATGATGCCACACTTATTGAGCGCTTACACCTCACACTTCCGGAATTTATTGGTACATTTTATTTGTTGAGCTATTGGGTTGGCTTGTAACCCATTTTACTATAATTTCCCTTTCCAATCCATAGCAGCTAAGAAAAAGTGAAGTCATAGCCTACCATGATCCCCGTAGGTTATCAACGAGAAAAAGGGGGTCAATAGATTAATTACTAGATATTATCTTAATAATTATATAAAAGGTGGTAAAGTCACTTTAGCAAAATAAGTGACCCATGGTATTATTTTGCCACCAATGTTATTTTGGAGAGGGAAAATTATAAGAAGAGGAGACTTGAGGAAAATGGATATGTGAGATTTGATTGGTGAATTGACAAAAAGTTTGAGTAGCTTTGTGAGAGGAAAAACCCTCAATTATTCCTAGTTTCGGTGTTGAAATACACATCCTAAGTGGTGGCAATTGGTTCCGCTAGCTGTTGGGCCACCCCAGCGAATCAATAAAATTATCATTCACAGAAGAGGCTGGGTTGTGTGCCAAGGAGACCGAGTTTGCAGTCAAGGAAGAGATCGCTTCGTCTATCTGTAGAGGTCGAATTTCCAGTTGCATTGGTGTCGAATTCTTCCCTCCAAGAAAGTCGATTTGCATGATCTAGAGAGGACGTATTTCTAGAGTTAGAAGGCCGAGTTTCTCTTCGAGATCATAGGCCAAATCTTTGTGTTGCGGGGGGCGAGTTTTTACTCTAAGCTAAGGATCGAAATATCACTCTGGAGGAGGACGAAATTATCTTATTGTAGGAGGGCCGAATTGTATTTATTGTGGGAGATCGAATTTTTTTTGAGGGCCTAGTTGCAATTTCTCAAGAGGTCGAATTGTCAAGTTCCATGGAGCCAAAATTGACTTCACCAGAAGGGTGGAAGATCATTATCATCTAGAGGGCTGAATTGTTAGGTTTCAAGGAGGGCGATTACACATTTCAGGAGGGTCAAGTCCATAATTGATTATAAAAGAGACAAGTTGCAAAGCTAAAGGATTCCAACAAGGGATTTTGGGAATATTCCCATCAAGTTTCCTTCCAAAAAAAAAAATTTGATGTAATATTCGTCCAAATTATAAATAAAATAGTTGGAGTTTGTAGTGTTTTTCTCTACCATGGTGTTGCAATTTATTGTTGAACTTTTTGGCAAAATTTTATAATGGATTTCTTGAACTTAATTCCTAAAAATTAAGTCAAAAATATAAAAGGAATATTACAATGGTATTAGAGTTATGCATCTTGCCAATCTGAAGGGTTACCATAGTTAATGATTTAGAAGACAGAGAATCTGTGACTTAGAGAAGTTAAAAGAACACAAGAAAATCCCTTTATCCAAGATCGAAGGAAGAAGGAGAAATGGGAGATCATAAGGATCCACCTTCGGAAAGTATCAAGCACGCCCTGAATGATTTGGTTAGAGGACAATAGGAGATAGTCCAGACAATGAAAGCTCCCACTCAATTTATGGCCAATGTCCAAACAAATCGACTTAACAATGGTGCAAGAGGTTCAAACAAGTCATTACTTTGAGGATCCAGCAATCATCATGTTGAAGCCAGTAATACATCTAATCCAGTTTCCCCACCAGTAAACAAAAGCACAACTAGGCAATTTATGCCAAAATTCTTTGGAGAACAAGCAAGCAACCAACAAGGGCGAGATGAAGATTTCTTAGATTATTTAAGGGAATATGAAGCATTGGGGGCAAATTTTCACACAACCATGTCGATCTAGGTTTATTACGCCATCAAATATCTAAACAAAACTAGAGATCACAATTGGCGGTGGCAGAATAATGATATTCCCAATAAGGTGAGTAAGATAAATATTCCTACTCTGGATAGAGCATCTAGTGGTATAGCTCGAGCTTGGGTCCATAAATTAGACACATTCCAACCTAACCCCGTGAGAGAGTCTGAGGTCATCCAATACGCCACACTAAACTTTGGAGGCGCAGCACACAAATGGTAGTACCAAAAATTGACCACCTAGGGCACTCCAATATCTCCTCCTGCATAGAGTTCATAGAGAGGTTGATTCAAAGGTTCGATAAGAAAAACTTGGAGCTGCATTTCAGGGATCTGGCACAATGTCAACAAAGACAGACTCTATATCCAGTACACATTTGGGCGTTATATCTAAGACGAGGGATATGGAAGATGCAGTTCCAAAGGGAATGCCTACCAAATTCATCCCTCCTTAGAAGAACAAGGAAAAGAAGCCATGGTTAGAAAAGGGCGTGATAGAAGAAAGAAGGGATGAGTTGAGGAGATAGAAACTTTGTTTTCAGCTACAAGGAACCATGGGTTCCTTGACATAGGTGCATGGGCAAGGGAAAATTCCACCTCATAGAAGTAATATCAGATAGTGAAGAAGAGGAAGAATCGGAAGCAACTTACAAAGAAGAGCATAGTAGCAGCAATGAAGAAATTCCATAAATGGAGACAAAAGGTGCCACTCTAGCCAAGTTCCCTTGTGTTCCCAGATATAATACCTTTCGAATTAGAGGGGTTTTGCAAGAGAAATGACTTACCATCCTCATAGATGGCAAGTAAACCCATAATTTCGAAGATGCAGCATTGGTAGCTAAGAGGCACTCACCCACTACAGAATTTGAAGGGTTTGATGTGGAGGTGGTTGGAGGATGTAGGATGGCATGCTTAAGGAGGGTCCATAAGATGGAACTATAAATCGGGAATTACACCCTCAATGATAACTTCTATGTGGTAGGAAAAATGTTGCGGGGGAGCGCCCCCCCCCCCCTTCGAACCCGCTCCCGAAGCGCGCTCCGGGCGGGAGCGGGTCGGGAGCGCGCTCCCCAAATCAAATCGCTCCCGTAAAAAAATTTGCGCTCCCTGGTCTGTGAGGGAGCGCTTCAGGGAGCGATCGCTCCCGCGCTCCCGGAGCGCTTTTTAATGCCCGGGAGCGATCGGGGAGCGATCGCTCCCTGATCGCTCCCGGGCATTAAAAAACGCTCCGGGAGCGAATTTTAAAAAACCGGGAGCGGTTCGGCGGAAAAAAATTCCGCCGGACCCGAAAAAACAAAAAAATTTAACTAATTTTTTTTGGTTTATAAGCCCAATGGGCCAAAAAAAAATCATTTCAATGAGATTGAGCTTGAGCTTGAGAGCTGAGGAAGAGCAAAGGAGCAAGGAGCAAGAGCTGAGGAGCAAGGAGCCAGAGCTGAGGAGCGAGGAGCAAGTGCCAAGGAGCGAGGAGCAAGCTTGCAGAGGTAAGTAACTTAATCATTTAGTTAGTTTAGTTGGTTAGGTAGTTAGTTTGGTTAGTTTAATTTACCTGTTTGAGTTTAAAGATCATTAATTTAAATTAAATTAATAAATTAAATGAATTAATCCCAATAAACTAAATTAATTTGCAGATTCAAGACTCAAACCCTACAAACATCAAACACGATGGACCTGGGGATTTTTATTGGCATTTTCCTCTTCCTGGTCCCTTTTCTGGTTATTATGGTGGTGGAGAGTAGGAAACGGAGGGGACCTGAAACTGAAGAGGTGGATGAAGAAGCCGGAGGAAGTCAAATAGGTGAAAACCCCAGTGAGGAGGATGTGGAGGAGGGTGAACATGAGGGTCAAAAAACTAAACAAGACCAAACTCCATTGTGGAAATATGTTCAGAGGGCTGAAACAGGGAGAGGGGGTGGAACCACTAAATTTCATTGCCCCCATTGCAACACTGATTACACAGGCTCATACACCCGTGCTAGAAGACACCTTTGCGGGAAAAGGGCATGGGATGGAGAGAAACAAATAGGAATCAAAACTTGCAACGCGGTGTCAACAGCAGATAGAGCCAAATACATAAAGGAAGAGGAGGACGCCCAATACAGAGCAAAAAGATCAAGGGGTTTCTTTGAAAGCTCACAAAGAACTCCTTCAGCATCCTCCCAAGGCAGTGGATATGGACATGGAGGCTCAGGGTCATCATCTTTACGCCGTAGAACCATATCAGATTTCCTTGATGAGGAGTGTAGGAATGATGTGGATTCAAAAATTTACAGGTTCCTCTATGCAAATGGGATACCATTCAATGTTCTACGCTCACCTTATTGGCACGAAATGGTTTCTGCCATAAATGATGCCCCTAAAGGATACAAGAGCCCTGGGTATGACAAGGCAAGAACTGTTGGCCTTGATCATGAAAAAGCAAAAATATCACATTCTTTGAATAAAATGACAAGTTCTTGGACTGACAATGGGGTGTCCATTGTATCTGATGGATGGACAAATGTAAAAGGCAAGCCATTGATAAGTGTTCTTGCTGTCTCCCGAAGTGGTCCCATTTTTCTAGCTGCACATGATTACTCAGACAAGTTCAAGACCGCTATCAACATTGCAGAAGCATTGCTTGAAACAATTGAGCGTATTGGCCCATACAATGTCATCCAAGTCATCACTGATAATGCTCCTAATTGTAAGGCAGCGGGAGCAATTATTGAGGATAGATACCCGAACATATTTTGGTCTAGATGTTTGGTTCACACATTGAACCTTCTGTTGCATGATATTGTCAAAAACAAAAATGAACAATACCAATGGATTGGTGATTTGTACAAGAAAGGAAAAAAAATGATAAAATTTATTACAAATCATAGCAATACCCATGGCCTTTTCCGCAGTCACTCGAGATTGGAGTTGCTGAAGATTGCGAGGACTAGATTTGGTAGCTATTACCTCACCTTCAGGCACCTTTTGAAGGTAAGAGAGGGTTTAGCTAGCATGGTATCAAGTCCAAATTGGTAGGTGTTAAAGGAAAGGGCTACAAATGTAGCTGACATTGCAGGTTTTGAAACGGTGGAGGAGGCCGCTCTTGATGGGCAGTTTTGGACAACTGTGAGACAGGTATTGGATTTCACCAAGCCAATTTATAACATGATTCGGTTTGCAGATACAGACAAACCAGTGATTGGCGAGGTGTATGAGCAAATGGATACCATGTTGGGGGAAATAAAAGACATTGTTAATAACAGAGATCCCGACTTGTACAATCTGATTCACGATTGTGTGTGTGAACGGTGGAAAAGGCTTAACCTTCCACTACATTGCTTGGCGTATATCCTTACGCCAAAATACTACTCAGATTCTTGGTTGGGCAAACCTGCAGCAGGGGGTGGTGTTAGGACCAAACCCCATTTAGATCGAGAGGTAACTAAAGGATATCTGGATGCATTAGAAAAGTTGGTGCCTGACAGGGAGGAATGTGCAGCTGTGCGCCTTGAAATAGGCAGATACTTCACTGGCAGTGGTTTGTATGGTAACTTCCATGCAATGGACGACAAAGATAAATTTGATTCTCTCACATGGTGGGAAACATATGGCGGCGACGGACTTTTGCGAAAATTGGCATTGAAAGTTCTTGCACAGGTTGTAAATTCTTCTTCTGCAGAGAGGTGTTGGAGCACCTACAGTTATATACATAATGTGAAAAGAAACAGGCTCAACGAAAACCGAGCAGAAAGCTTGGTTTATGTGCACTACAATTTGAGGTTGTTGAGCCATTACTGTGATCGGGCTAATGAAGATCCCACATATTAAATTTGGGACAATCACCCTGAGGACGACAATTTGGAGGATGGCATTGTACATATGGAAGAACTAGAAGATGAGCTTGTACGGGATGAAGCTGAAGCAGCTGCAGCAGCCATGCCACCTCCACCTCCACCATGCAGTAGCAGTTCTCGGGGCCCGAGTCTTGTTCCATTGCTGTCGCCACCTCCATCGACACCCTCGCGTGGAGGCTCTAGTTCTGGTCGTCGGTCTGGGCGGGAGACTCCTAGAAGACCACCACGACCTACTTATACTCCTGGAGACTCTCGTGGCAAGGGCCACTTGTAGATTTACAGTTTACTTGTCTTTTTTAGTTTCTATTAGACTTGTCACTTTAGTTTTCATAACTGTTCAGTGTTGAGTTTTGAGTCCTTGACTCTTGACTCTTGACTCTTTCATATCATTATGACATTATGATATTTTTTGTAAACATTATATCACTGTGACAATGAAAATTTGAAGTTTGAAGTTGGGCCTTGGCAATTATAACTCATTGGTAATGATTGTGAATTATGAATATGATGCTTTGTGAAAGACTAAAGTTGTTTCATTTCATCTCATTATTCATGTTTCATTTTATAAATTTTTAACATTTCATATCATGTTAACAGTTAGAAGTTAGGACTTAGAAATATCTTCGATATTACTTCTTGTAATGGTTAAACTTGGCTTACAAGTACAACTTGTTACTTTGGTGATCAATGATGATAAATGTTATTGAATTGAATGTTATTTTAATTTATTATTTTACTAAGGTTAATGACGATTATAATTTCTAGATGATTGATGTGATATGGTTCAATGATCAATTTATGTTTTTTTATGTTTTTTATGTCTATTTCATCATTCTACATGTTTTTGTTGACATATACGTATCAAAAATTAAAAAATATAAAAAATATATATATTTTTAAAAAATCGCTCCGGGATTCGCTCCCAAACCGGGAGCTTCTGAAAATGGTCGCTCCCGCTCCCGCTTCCGCTCCCGCTCCCAAGTAACACTGGGTAGGAAGGCACTGGAACAACTTCTGTATTATGGAGATGGAGTTCATCGCATCAAATGCACAGCAAGTATTGTTGAGAGGAATGACCAACAATACTCCAAGAGTGGTCACAGCTAAAAAGATGGAGGCTATAATCAAGCAGGGGGATATACCATGGGTTGCGCAGTGTATGGTGACAAAGAAAAACCTTCTAGATCAGGGGAAGCAATACCCAACAAATACTCAAGCATTATTAAGCAGGCATTAGAAGGTGTTTGGAGAGATCCCACCAAGGAGGCCACTAGACAAGGGATTCGAGCATACAATAGCATTGGAAGAAGGGGCTAAGCCATTTATCACAACTCCATATAGGCATCCCAATTGGTACAAGGAGGAAATAGAAAAGACAATTAAGCATTTGTTGGATATGAGACACATAAGGCCTAGCTCTAGCCCATTTGCATCCTCTGTAGTTTTAGTCAAGAAAAAGGATGGAACATTGAGGATGTGCATTGATTACAAGGCCCTAAATAAGAAGACCATTAAAAATCGGTAGACAATACCCAGGATCAATGAGCTTTTGGATGAGCTACTTCTCCAAAATTCATTTGTGGTCAAGGTTGATCCGGATTTAAACAGGAACGCAACAAATTACAGAGATAACCATATACACAAAGATGCAGCGGAAAGAATACTTCATTTCATTAATGGAAAATACTGAAATATGCTTACAAACAGAAATGGAAATAAACTAGCTAGGGCGATGGTAGCTTATCTCTGAGAAGAGATGTGATGGCTACCTGCCTCTGAACTGTGTTACAATGAGGCTTGAAGGCCTATTTATTGTTGAGAAACAATGGAAAAACCCTTAACATTCCAAAACCTAACCCTAGGAGATGAAACGCCAAACTGTGGGCCCCGTTTGGGTGTAAGTTGGTACATCAACTTCCCGGGGTCGTAACTTTGGCATATGATCTTCGTTTGACGCGTACAATAGCTCATTAGAAAGATCTATCCGAGCACTATCATTGTTGGAACGGGCAACACCAGTCCATTCCATGGACTCGTGTTGCCTCCGAATTCCCCAAAAAACGTCGTTTAGGGCCTCAAAACGGCTCCGGAAGTTCGGGACCCGAAAAACTGCTAAAAATAGTAAGTTGTGCTACAATTAAGGAAACTGAAAATGTTGAGAAAGACAATGGTGGGGGTCCAGGTGGACTTGGCAGGTGGCCACCAATATCCACCTGGATCATTCCTCCCCCCTTAGGAAGCAATGGTCCCCATTGCGTTGAGCTCCTCCATGAGATGAGGAAACTTCTGCTGAACTTGTTCCCTGGTGAGCCACTTGCCCTGCTGAAGGAGTTGGCCTGCTTTGACAACTCGATACAGTTGGATATTCTGTTGGCGAGTGTTCTTGATCTGTGTGTCCATGATCCGATCAGTTGCAGCTTGTTCCATGCAATCTGGATTTAATTCTGTGGGTTTGAGCTGTTCTGCAATGTCGGATGTGTCTAGCAATGGTGGAAAGTATGGCCGAAGGCGGTCCACATTGAATACTGGGTGCAGGCCAAGGAATGGGGGAATGCTGAGCTCAAATGCATTATCTCCCACAGCCTTAGTAATGGTGTAAGGACCATATCGGAGTGGTCTCAATTTCCGATAGGCTCCAGTAAGGCGTTCCTTTTGCAAATGCAACCAGACTTTGTCGCCCACCTGAAACTTGTGTGGCACCCGATGTTGATCATGTCGCTGCTTGTACTTGGCATTTGATTTCTCAAGAATGTCATGGACCTGCTGGCGAATATGTTGGATGCGCTCAATGAAGCTGGTGGCCTTATCTGTTTCGGACTGGACATGAGCTGAATTCATGTGAGTAGCTGCAAGTGGCATGGCCACATCAATGGGGCATAGTGGCTGGAATCCCAAACCCACCTGAAAAGGGCTATGGCCAGTGGAGCTGTGAAGAGCTCGGTTGTAGCTGTGCTGAACGTAGGGGAGGCTCTCGTCCCATGTGCGTGGATGCTTTGAGTTATACATGCGCAGAATGTGCACAATCATCCTATTGACAACCTCTGTCTGGCCATCAGTTTGAGGATGGAAGGCTGTGGACTTCGTGAGTTTGGTGTCCAGCATTGACCAGAGACTGGACCAAAAGGTGCTGAGAAACCGACTGTCCCGATCTGAGATGATAGACTGTGGGATCCCAAAGTGCACCCACACTCGTTCAAAGAAGAGTTTAGCAGTGGCTTCTGCTGTGATATTCTTCTTGCAGGCCATCATAATGGCCATCTTTGAGAACCTGTCGACGACCACAAAAACACAGTCATTTCCATGCTTAGTGGAAGGAAGGCCTGACATGTAATCCATGGAGATGGATTCCCAAGGTCGACTAGGGGTAGGCAATGGGGTATAGAGGCCTTGCTTCTTAATGGTCGGTTTGGCAATGGCACAGGCAGTACATGATCGGATGTACTTCCCAACATCCTGTCGAAGATTCGGCCAATAGAAATAGTTTTGCAGTACTGCCACTGTTTTCTCGACCCCGAAATGCCCAGCAGCCCGACTGTAGTGTGCTTCCCAAATCATCTTGGCACGCTCGCTTGAAGGAACACAAAGGTGACCGAGGTGGCATAATAGGGCATCCTGGAGGTGAAAATCTGCAACCTGCCGACCCTCCAAGAGTGTCTGGTATGTGTGGCCGAATTCTGGGTCGCTTTTGTAGAGAAGTGGCCAATCAGAAGTCTCGTGCCCGCAAGAGTTGAGCACGGTGGTTAGCGCCATGATCGGTGGTCGACTGAGGCAATCTGCAACATTATTGGTGCTGCCCTTCTTATACTTGATATTCAAGTGAAACTGTTGCAGGTATGTAGACCACTTCTGATGGCGATCATTCTGCAATTTCCCTTGGGTCTGTATGAACTGCAGAGGTCAGTGGTCTGTGTGGATGACCGTTTCCTTCCCCAAAATGTAATGCTTCCATTGTCGGCAGGCCTGTACAATGGAATACATCTCTTTATCATAAGTGGGGTACTTCCGGACTGTGTCTGAAAGTGTTTCACTGTGATATGCCACTGGATGTCCATGTTGAGTAAGGACTGCCCCAATAGCATAGTCAGAGGCATCTGTCTCGACCTCAAATGGTTGTTGTAAATCTGGTAACGCGAGCACTGGTGCCGTGCAGAGGCGATCCTTCAATTCCCTGAATGCCTTCTGTTGAGATTCAGACCAAAAGAATTTTGCTTTCGCCCCGCCCTTGGTGACTTGACTCAAGGGCCAAGAAATATGAGAAAATCCCAACACAAACCTGCGGTAGAAGTTGGCAAGACCTAGAAAGCTGCGGAGCTCTGTCAGAGTGGTTGGAGAGGGCCAATCCCGAATGACTTGGACCTTGGCTGGATCGACATGCACCCCCTGTTCATCAATGATGTATCCCAGATACTGAACCTCGGTCATGCCAAAAGTGCATTTCTCCAAATTGGCACATAGCTTGTGTTGCCGCAGTGTTTGGAGAACCTGTCGGATGTGGTGGAGGTGCTCTTCCCAACTCTGGCTGAAGATCAGAATGTCATCCAGGTATACTACTACAAAGGAGTTGGTGAATGGCCGCAAGATGTCATCCATTAGCCTCATAAAGGTTGCAGGAGCATTCGTCAATCCGAAAGGCATGACCAACCATTCGAAGAGGCCCTCCTTGGATTTGAAGGCAGTCTTCCACACATCTGAGGGTTCAATTGGTACCTGGTGATATCCTGACTTCAGATCGATCTTGCTGAAATATTTCGCCCCCTTTAGTTGGTCTAGGAGGTCATCAATCCGCGGGATCGGGTACCTATTACGGACAGTGATCTTGTTCAGCGCCCGATAGTCAATACAGAGTCTCCACGTCCCATCCTTCTTCTGTACCAACACTATTGGGCTCCCACGAGGCGAAGAACTCGGACGGATGTGACCTTTCTGCAGGAGCTCCTGAATCTGCCTCTTGATTTCATTGTTCTCCAGAACGGAGCGCCGATAAATTGGTCCATTGGGTAGCGGCGCACCTGGGGTCAGATCGATGGAGTGCTTGACTTGACAGTGCAGAGGAACCCCTGCCGGGGAGGTGAAGATGTCTTCGTACTCCTCCACAATCTTGTCCATCTGTAGCTGCCGTGCAGAGGGACCCCGTTTGGAGGCCGCGGCCACTGTCTTCTTCTTCCCTTGAGTGCGTATCATCAGGAAAACAAATTTCCTGGTTTTGGAAATGATCTTACTGCATTGTTTTGCAGTAATCAAAGAGATGGCGGCAGGTGGTGCTACCTCTGGTATCCTGAACAACTTATTTCCCAATGTAATAATAACAGCACGGGGCCTTGATTCATACACAGCATGTCGCTTCCACAAGTATGGTTGTCCTAGTAATACATCACAAACTTCAAGGGGAGCAATGTCACACAATACCTCATCCGTGAAGGGCTTGATGTTGTATGGAAGGCGACACTGCTGGCTCACGCGAAGATCTCGCCCTTGATGAAGCCACCCAATGGTGTATGGTTGTGGATGTGCTGTGGTCGGTAAGCCCAACCGCTTCACGACCTCTGCCAAAATGAGGTTCTTTTGACTCCCGCTATCAACAATGAACTGTATCGGGGAGCCCTTTACCCACATCTGGAAGTGGAAGAGACGCTCCTCCTCCTCTGGATCTTCGGGTTCATTTTTCTGGATCTTTGCGGTAGCAACAGTGGCGCTGGGATCCGCATCAATGATCTGCTTCCCTTTTTCATACCCCTTATCGGGTTCTGACTCAGAGTCGGAACATGCATCTGATTCTGAAACCTTTAGCTCAGCCACCAGTGACTGCTTGGCCCGACACTCACTTGTGTTGTGAGTGGAGCTCTTATGGAACTCGCACCATTTTCCAGTGTCCTTTCTCGGCTTCGCGGCGTTGCTCTTTGCTTGCGGCTTCGGCTGGTTGTCTTGGGATGTCCCGCCTTGGCTTTGTCCTTTGTTCTGTGGTTTAGGGGCACCTTTCCCCTGCTTTGGATTCGCAGATCCAAAATCTCGCTTCTTTTGTTTAAACTTCTGCTCGACCTTGACGGCATACCGGTATGCTGCGCCGAGCGAGGGGATGTTTAGGAACTGTATTTCTTCCTGGATGTACTTGTGCAGGCAGCCACGGTATTTGAGTATCAAATGTTGCTCCGAATCCTTGATACCCAACTTTGTGCGAAGGGTATGGAAAAGATTGGTGAACTCCGGCACGTCTTGGTCCCTTCCCTGCCGCAGCGTGGTCCACTTTATGTATTCATCCTCATAGCTTCCGACAGGGTAGTACTGCTCCTTGATGGCATCCCGGAACGAATCCCAGGTGGGTGCGGCTGAAAATAGTGAGCCAGTACTTTCATCCTTCTGCTCGCAGTAGGTTTCCCACCAGTCCTTGACGTGGGGGGCTGCTTTGAGAAGAGCAAAAACAATCTTTTCCCGACTCGAAAATTCATGAACAGAAAAATAACCCTCTAGCAGATTTAACCATTTATCTACGGCATCGACGTCTATCTGACCCTCGAATATGGGGATTTCAAAATTAACTTGTACCTTAAAGGGTGTGGCGTTTCCAGAGGAGCTGCTGGAAGCCGATGCGCCGCTTCTGGGTAGCCGCTGAAGGATCTGCGCAAAGCTGTCCATCATCGCGTTCCGTTGTCGCTCGAGCGCTTCTTCGAGCAAGATTTTGATGGGATCTCCTGCCCCCTCGTCTTTCTTCTCGTCCGCCATGGGAGGCCGTCGGGATTTGCGAGGCTGGTCTTGCAAAGGTTCAACCAGTTCAAGCCCTAACTCCTTATATCCCGACCTTGTTGGGGACATGCAAAGAAAAACAGAGAAAAAGCAGACCGCTCTGATACCACTGATCCGGATTTAAACAGAAACGCAACAAATTACAGAGATAACCATATACACAAAGATGCAGCGGAAAGAATACTTCATTTCATTAATGGAAAATACTGAAATATGCTTACAAACAGAAATGGAAATAAACTAGCTAGGGCGATGGTAGCTTATCTCTGAGAAGAGATGTGATGGCTACCTGCCTCTGAACTGTGTTACAATGAGGCTCGAAGGCCTATTTATTGTTGAGAAACAATGGAAAAACCCTTAACATTCCAAAACCTAACCCTAGGAGATGAAACGCCAAACTGTGGGCCCTGTTTGGGGGTAAGTTGGTACATCAACTTCCCGGGGTCGTAACTTTGGCATATGATCTCCGTTTGACGCGTACAATAGCTCATTAGAAAGATCTATCCGAGCACTATCATTGTTGGAACGGGCAACACCAGTCCATGACTCGTGTTGCCTCCGGATTCCCCAAAAAACGTCGTTTAGGGCCTCAAAACGGCTCCGGAAGTTCGAGACCCGAAAAACTGCTAAAAATAGTAAGTTGTGCTACAATTAAGGAAACTGAAAATGCTGAGAAAGACAATGGTGGGGGTCCAGGTGGACTTGGCAGGTGGCCACCAATATCCACCTGGATCAAAGGTACCATCAAATTAGGGTATGCAAGAAGGATGTACACAAAACCACCTTTAGATGCCACTATGGGCACTTTGAGTTCCTTGTCATGCCTTTTGGGCTTACCAATGCCCTCGCTACCTTCCAATTGTGCATGAATCATATTTTCAGGAAGCAGCTACGAAGATTTTTATTGGTATTTTTCGACAATCTTCTCATCTATAGCAGGACATGGGAAGAGCATTTGGAACATTTGGAGAAGGTGTCGCGCATACTGGAGGAGCAATTTCCTTTTGCAAAAGAATCCAAATGTGAGTTTGGGATGACCAATATCTTGTACTTGGGGCACATTATCAACGCAAACAGGGTACAAGTACACCAAGAAAAAATATAGGCTTTTTTTGATTGGCCAACACGCAAGAACCTTACAGAGTTACATGGATAGATGGGCATATGCAATTACTACAAGTGCTTTGTCAAGGGATACTCACAAATGGTGGCACCTTTAACAAACCTGACCAAAAAGGGGGCATTCAAATGGTTGGAGGAAGCACAACACACCTTCGAGAAGTGTAAAGAGGTAATGAGTACTTGTCTCGTCTTGGCTCTTCCAGATTTCTCAAAACCTTTTGTGTTGGAGTGTGATACATCAGGTGAAGGCATATGGGTTGTGTTGACACAAGATCAACACCCTAAAACTTTTGAAAGCAGGAAGTTGAGAGAGTCAGAGAAAATGTCCTCTATCTATGATAAGGAAATGTTAACAATCATGCATGTGTTGGCGAAGTTCAAGCAATACCTAGTAGGAGGGAGGTTCATGATCAAAACGGATCACAACAGCTTAAGATATTTTCTAGAACAAAAGAGATGAACAAAAGACAACAGAAATGGGTCAGCGAAATTAAGGCCTATGATTTCAACATCGAAAATGTCAAGGGGAAGAAGAACATGGCGGTCGATACTCTCTAGGAAACTAGCAGCCTATTCACTCATGGAGATTAGCAGTGATTGGAAGGCACTAATACTAGTAGAGTATTCAAAGAATAAATTTGTATGTGAGTTGTTGTCGCTCAAAATGTACAGGCAAGATGCAACAACGATCAGGACAGGGATTGTCACTCTGATCCCTACCCTCTTCGTTCTTTAGTTGTCTCCCAACAACAAGTTATCGGGGGTAGTCCCTATGAGATGTGATGTGATGTTCCTACTTAGCAATTTTGCTAGGTAATCACCAGTTTTGCCAATTTTGCCATCATAAACTTGGGAAGAGTGAGTTAGGAGGACCCCACTTAGCAATTTTTATTTGAGGTGGCTCCAACATAGGAGAAAGAGGGAAAATCAAATTCCTAGTGCGGACAGGGGGGCACCCAAGAGGAATATGCACCCCTTGGAGAAAGGCATATTTGTGGGAAGAGATAGAGGGAAAAAGGGTTCGATGTATGGGGCCCACTTAGTGAGGGGGGAGCTCAAGGATAAATAGGAGGAGAAGACTTCATTTGGGGGCTTTCAAACCTTTGACAAAAAACTCACCTAGTACGCTTGAGCTGTTGACCCAAGTCTACGAGTGATGTTCAACACCCGAGATTTCCAAGGGGAAATCTCAACTCCTTCAGTAGACTTTGAGTGCCACTCTAAGGGAGCCTTTGGTACATTGTGGAGTTGTTCCGGACAGCATTCTACAAGTATATTCATGTTATTCTGGAGCAGACTAGACACAGGGAGGGACCACAAACTCTTGAGGGGTGTGAGCTGTAGAGAAAAGCTAATTTCGAGAATTTAGGAGCACATTCTCTTGGGGTTTAGCAGCAATTTTGCAGCGGATTGACAAGAGGATGGAGTTTCTATTCTTCACACCGAATTTACCTTTCCTGGGCATGCACAAAGGTGGCTAGATTGGGGACTGCACAGTCATTTTTGGAGGCCATTCGTTGTGGCAACTTGATCTGGAGTTTGGGAGCCGAGTTTGCTAGAGGACTCCCAACTGGTAAGAATTACCCAACTGGTAGGGGAGCACGCTATAATTGGGGGCAATTTCAGAGGTTGGAACTAGGCCCAACCCTTTATAGGTCTTTGTGTGTTTGTTGAGGAGAGCCCAAGGCTAATTTTGCAGAATTTTCTGAGCACTCTAGAGGGGTCAAACAACAATCTCTTTCTAGCCAGCGGTTGCAGATTTCCAGGGCCAACGCAGAGCTCGAAAAGGAATTGCGTCCTAGCATCCGGGCAACACAATTTTTCACTTGGGGTTTGTCTAGCTTGCTTTAGCAGGCACAGGTGCACATATTACATACAGATTTTGCACATTCCTCTTATATAAAAAAATGGCTCAATTTGGCGCAGTACTTGGTTGAATTTGTGGGTGTCTAATTGCATGTTCAATTATGTGTTGAATGTGGAGTTTTGCATTGTTTATCACTGTTATTTCCTACTAGGAGTATTAGAGTGGTATCAAAGCACCAGTCTTGGATCTGTCGTGGGGAAACTTCTATGACCACGAAAGAGAAGTTGAACATTACTTCCAGGAGGCATAGATACAGTAGCCGGGAGAGGGAGTTAGAGATTACACCTGATACTGAGACCCCAAATTAGGAGGTAGTAGAGGCAAGCAAGGGGGGGCCAACAAGCGAAGAAGAGGCAGTGTTCAATAGTCACTTGAAGGCTTTGAATGACCTGGCAAGGGGGCAGAAAGAAATGTTGGAGGAGATTAAGTAGTAGAACTAAGACAAGAGTGTCCACCGAGATTTCTTCTTTAGGGAGACTTTAGGGGCTTCCCACTAGTATGACCACCATTCCCCTTTAACTCACCCACACACTTTCAGTGGACCAACTAGAACCACATTGCCCATGTTTTTACCTTCAGGAGCTATTGAACAAGTTGGGCAAGGCGACATGCCAATGGGAGAGTATTCCTGGGAGTGGCAGTAAATGGTGGAGGATTTTCGTGCTACACTCAGTTTCAGGGACTATTGCCAGCTCAAGTAGAATAACAAGGGCAAGGGTGCAAGAGGTTCAGGCACACAAAATTTCGAGTTGCAGCGCACTATTGGGAGGATGTACCTCCCCACTTTCGATGGTTCTTCCAAATGCACGGCTAGGGCTTGGGTGGAGAAGTTAGATACGTATTTTCATCTTAGCCAGATGACTGTGGTGGAAGCCATCAAGATGGCTACCTTCCACTTGGAAGGGGAGACACACAACTGGTGGTTCCATGATTTGTCTACCCTTGGGCATGCTAATGTGACTTCCTATGAGGACTTCACACGGAGGGTTGTGGAGCGTTTTGATAGGAGGGACCTGTAACCCAGTACCTGTGGGTAGTATGCATAGGAGAAAAATTTTCTCCTAGATGATCCTCAACCGGAAAACAGCAACCCCTTGTAACCACTTGATAGCTCGATCTGCCATTGTCTCCAACCTGAGCCAGCTATGTGGTCCCTCGCCCACCTGTTATGATCGTATGTTTGAAGGTGGGCCTCCCGACCCCGAAGGTATAGCTTTTCATTGGTATAGTTGAGTATTTTCCTTACTTATCATGGACACCTTTGGGAATGGATTGATGGGGGATTCTGCGGAAAGAGTGGGCTAAGTCTATACCCTTGTCTCCTCCACCTGATTTGGTGGTTGGCCTTGTATCCAAGTCTCGTGGGATCTCCTTTAATGGCTATTAGCATTACAATTGGCACTACATAGGAAATCACGATTTTGGTTGTGTGGTCTCGCTTCTTGACACCATATACATCAATCCCTTCCACTCATTCTAAGTTCTAACCCCATTCATCATTTTTTTCATCCAAGTCCACATGTGCCCATTGGGTCCACATAGGGTTAGCCTCCCACTCCCCTTGTCCACACCTTGGGTCAGGCCTGGAATGATGCCCCGAAGGTTGATGCAACTAAAAAGAAAAAGCATAATTTGGCCATTATCGATAGGAAATGTATCACAAAATGCAAAAGATGGTCGAGACATACAAATTTAGCACGTGGGCAAAAGCCAAACATGAGCTCTACCCCTTATTTATGGCCATCACCCTGGTTCCTATGGGCCCTAGATGAGCCCCCTCCACATTAAGGAACCCATGATTGTTCCAACCCCTGGTGGGCAATGAAATGCCCCACCTTCAAAGGGGGTACCTACTACTAGCTCCTACACATCATGCTCTCATCCCCTGGAACCTCGTGAAGTTATGAAGAAAAATCAATCAAAGGCGAAAGGCATATGAACAAGGGTGGAAAAACAAAGGTTTGGGTAACTCATGAACCACGATTTGCTCCCTCCTACGCTCATATCCCCAGGTGTGGGCTTCCCTTATTATAGTTATTTTTGTACCATAGCATGTGGCTTGGAGCATTTCCCTGACCCCCACACTGTTCCATCACTATATCATTTGCTACCTACCACCAAATGGATGTACCATGGACATGTCACCACCTTTAAAGGTTGAAACCACCTAATAGGGTCCTTGACTAACCCTCCTTATTGAGCTTGGAGATACTTGTACATGCCAAAGTGAACTATGGAAGGGCATGTCACGATGAAGTGCCCCATTGATTCCATGACTTGCAAGCTCTTTTACTTGATTATTCTAATGCTTTGTTGTATTGGAGGGCAAGGAGATGCATTGGATCTTATCCAAGATTGCAGGTGGGTCTCCATTTGGGGCTTAGTCTCCCAATACGGGGTCCAAGCCCTCTAGAGGGCCACATTCGCACTTATAGGGTGAGCATTATGGGCCATGGGCCTCCACCATAGAAGAGATTACTTCATGGATCCCCAACACTACTCATTGATTGCTCGTTTTCCACCTTTTGGAGGAGCATGATGCACCTGATTCACCATGCCCAATCGGCCCCACACTTGCACCATACACTTGGCATATGTTTCGAGGTCCAGATGAGGATGTGTCTCACTAAGGAAACAAAGGGAGGGCTTATGTCATAATCCTAGCCCTTACATCAACTTGGAGATGGTTTACAAGCATTTTCGATCCACTTGGAAACCCATGACGATGTCCTTGTGACCCCACACCAATTTGGGAGCACTCCATTTTCTCACCATGCCACACTTTGGACTTCATTAGGACTCCTCAAAGACCCAAACGACTCATTTTATTGATCACTCTGCCCTCTTGAGAGGCTTATTTTTATGTTATTGAGTTGTCTTGGTGGGCTTGTCACCAAGGGATGTTATTATTGCACATTATTTCATTATTAGGGGCTTAATTAGGCCAATTAGGCGTATCGAACTCATTACAGATGGTATAAATAAATGAGAGGTGATTCATTTCTCTCATCATCATTGGGATTTGGAATTAGTAGCTCCTTGAGAATTTCACATTCCCATTTGGAGGACAAGTTCGGTTTCATGGATGAATTTTGATGTTTGGATTCTATCTTCTTGGCCTTGGAGCTTCATTATTGGCATAATTTGATGATTGGATATACTCATTGTACATGTAAGTGATATTTTTCATGTTTATTCTTGTTATTTACTTTGTCACATGAATGTTGTTGGGATTTTTGCTATATAGGTCTGAAATTTACTGCTACTCTATGCGAAATAGTGGAAATTTTGGTCTTTGAAGTGTTGCATACATTGCATGTGTCATGTATGAATGGGTGAATGTTCCTAGAGGTTATTTTTGTTGAAAACACCCTGACAAGTCATCAATTTTTGCATATTGAAGTATAAAATCTTCTCGCAGCTACTCTCATGCCCTAATTGCCATGCGAAGTTATCTAGAGGTCTCCTTGATTGGGTATAGTCTCTCCAAATCACAAATTCACCTTGACTCCATCTCTCCCAAAGGCAAGGCACTAATCCAACCATTGGTGGTCACTTAAAAGAATATCTTTCTCACCTTCTCCTTCTCTTTCTAGGCCTAGCCCTAATAGGTCACCTAGGGCATCCAACGAATTTTATTGTAGCCATCCAAACACCTCAATTTTTGGTCCACTACTGCACTGGGGTTATCTCTAGAGGCCCTCCAAATTTGAAGCAATTCCGATAGTGGGATCCCGAGATATAGCAAGCCCTAGCTCAAAGACCATTTCTTGCCCTAGGTTTCCCTTGGCTAGTGTCCTCATTTGGATCATTGTATTCAATCCTCAAAAGAAAATTTGTCCTTTGATCCTCTTCTCTTCCCTAATTAGGTCAAGCCCCTCCTTGGTTGATCAACTCCATACCCTTGACCTAATTATGGGTTCACTCAGTCGTGTGGTCCCGCAACTATACAACTCTAATTTCACAAAGATCACATAAAGGCCAATTCTTCATAAGAATTTTTGAGTATAAGAACCCTCTTGGCAAGATATATTCCCAAACCCTAGCCTCAAGAATCCTCTTAGCCTTCCTAGAGAGCCTATCACCTTGCTTTTTCAAGCAAGAAAACCATATCACTGCGCATCTCTTGTGAATAGGCCTTGGGAATCACCCTTCATCCTTTCATTAACATATTCATTCTTGTGATTCCCTTATACCAGGTCTCCTCCCATTGGTGAAAGTCTGTAAAGAGCAGGGAGTCTTAGCTGAGGTGACAGTGGGTTATCGCTCCATTGTTGCCCCTTGACCTAGCAGTTGCTCTATAAGATCCCCTCCTAGGACACTTGCTAGTTTGAGCGATAACATTTTTGCCGCCGTTGTCAGGGAAACGAGAAATGTGTCTTCTTCGCCGTATGACATTATTGATATATCAATTGGTGATTCCATTAGAAGAATTGCTGACTTTTCTATAGCTTGGGAGATGCTCCAAGCCCTGGTGTTTGAGGGTTGCAGGTCAAAGTACCACAAATGGGTTTGTGGGCTTGAGATCCAAGCTTCGAGGTTTTGCACCCATCGTGATTTGGGCCAAAACCATGATGGATTTACAACATATGATCGATGAGGATAATAGTGCTCGGTGAGACGATTCCAACACAATGAGAATCATCCGATTCCGAGTTGTCGTTAGAGAGAAATGAATTTTGAAGTTGACTAATTAATTATTGGTTGTCAAATCATATAGGCTTGATGTAAATAGCTCCAATAGAAGGGTCTCTTCATTAATTCGGTCAAGCCCCTCTTTAGCCTATAGAAGGAGGGTGAGATGATTCATTTTAAGCATCCATTTTGGTGCAACACAAGGCAAGAAAGATAGCTCTGAAATTTCCCTAGCCACAGCAAGAGAGGGAGGCTCTAAGACAGCGTGGGGGAGGACTCAGTTTCTTGATGGAGGCCGTGTGAGTTGCTGGAGCAGTGGTTTGTTTTTGGGTCACTTTGGGGGAGGCCAAGAGGTTGTCTTAGAGGCCACAGTTTGTTCTTGAAGGTCGAAGGCATAGTGTCGTTTTGTGGCATTAGAACCCTTATAAAGGGATGTCGCAGCAAAGGATAGACTTATTGTAGCACGTCGCAATCCCTAATACACCCACAGGTCAAAGCAGCAAGGAGGGCGTAAGGCCTAGTTGTGATTTTTGGGGTTTAACAAGACAGTGTGGAGTTTAGGAGTGCTAGAGAAGGGTGATTGTAGCCTTAGAGGGATTGTTGTAGCCGATTTGTGAGGGATGGTAGGATTTTTATTGATACCCTAACCAGTCCATGAATGCAGTAGTCAAGGAGACCACAAACAACGAGAAAAGGTATGTTATTTATGACATTTATTGGAGGTGTTGGACCCTAGTTTAGGATCAGATTTGGATCGTGTTAAGGTAGCCTGTGAAAATCAATGAGAATAAGGCAAATATCATGATTAGATGCCCTAGACTAGTGATAGTTTCCATAGTGATTGGGCAGCAAACTTGGAGCGAGAGTTTGTCGTGTATTGGGTCAAAGTGTTGACTTTTGCGTGGATCAGTTGATGGGCAGCTTGAGGAGGCCTTAGGAGTTGTTTGGAGGAGCCCACATGGATTGTTGGGAAGCCTACCAAGCAGCCAAGGTGACAGCAAGCACATCAAATTGGAAGGCAAGAGAACAGCAGCATGATGAGTTGCATATAGACCCTTGGATGATGGATTGATGGTGTCCTAGGTGAAGACATATTGATGTGCTCAGATTTGTGCAATAGCCCCACTATTGCAGAAGCAAAGGGTGGATTGGTGTAGTCTGTGGGAAGCCATGTGTAAGGGTATCCTAGGTGTGGGGATGCGCTAACTAGGTGCAGATGCTACAGCATGGATTTGGTTACTCGTGGACTGTTGGAGGGCAGCATGAGAGTGGACCAAGTGTGGACATTGATTGGGCACTTATGGTCTTTTGGAGGACAGCGACGAGCGTGATAGTGTCCAAGCTGAAGACCGGTGTGCAACACCTTGATGGACATAGGTAGTTGATAGAGTGGCAGTTGTTGAGCTCAATGGTTGACAACCCAGAGGAGTAGTTTGTGGAGCCCGAGACTTGTATGTGGAGAAGGACTTCTACAGTAGATGATAAGCAGTCTTCCTAGCTTGTGTTCATTATGAGAGATGGACATCTTGCAGTGATAGGTGGCAGCCCTTCGTGCCCTATGTTGGTCTTCATCAATGCAACGTAGGAAGACCATAGTGCGCTGAAGTCCCTGAGTAGTTGAGGAGCAGTAGTGGGTAGATTGAGAGTTGGTCGCAAATGGAGTTGTGAACAACTCAACAAGAGTCTCAATGTGTTGATGTGTTGATGGACGAACGATCAACTAGAGAGCAGATTGGATAGTCGAAGATCAATGACCAAATGGACTTGGAGCATTGATAGAGGCAGGAGTTGTAGATTGGCAGCCGCAGGACTGGGCAGGTACAGGGTACGACCGAGAGGAGCTGAGAGAGCATGCAACAGCTAAATGGTCAAAGTATCTTGTTGAGGGTAGATTGGTTGTCGATGGACTCACACCAAGCCCTAGTTTGTATCTTGTACTAGTGGATGTATGAGGGCCATTATCCCTGGTACGAGAGCCCTAGACTATTGTATTATATGTTGTTAATATAACGAAGTTGGGTTGAAAATTGTAAAAAGTTGTCTATATTTTTTGCATGTGTGATTTATTGCTTTATATTTCCGCTGTGCAAAGTAGTTCATGGTTGAGATTCTTGGTTTGGTAGCATCAAAGATTTTAAGACTCTATCCTAGACCCAAGGTCATGGAAATTCAACATGCTATCAGAGTGTATCTGAGCTACTTTGAGGAACAGTGAATCAAAGTGTGCACAGAGGAGCAACTCAAAGGGAGTTGTGGGTGTCTGGATCATGGAGCAGAGGGTTCAGCTGAAGACATGGAGATGTGGTCTTGACAAGTTACATGGCGAGATGGGCTGGGAGTTCTGGTGGATTGGAGGTAAGCCTGGTGAACAACAATTTGTTGTAGGGTAGATTTTTGATCGTGGACTTTCGTTGATGCACCATGGATGGTTGGGACAGCTTGAGGGTTTCTTTAGCATGGACGAGATCAAGTTGATCGAGATGGCTTCATGTGATGGACGACAGGTTGGCAGGCTAGAGTCTTCATCGGATCGTGGTGTTGCATATCCACGATCGGTGGGATTTGCATGAGTAGTACTTGATCCAGGAGGATGGGTGCTTGTAGGACTAAGCGAATGGAGATCGTGTAGGCTCAAAGGGAGTATAGCCTCAAAGGAAGCAGCCCTATGGAGGTTCGAGAAATTCAGGTTCAGATGTGATGAGGAAGAGGCACTACCGTGATTGTCTGATTCATCTACAGGGTATGCTGCAGTGATGTATGCCATATGGGCTAGTGTCATCGTTGGATGATGATGATTGCTTCCTAGTCTTGGAAGTACCTCCCTCGCTAAGAGGGAGAGTTGATTTTTGAGTAGCTTGGGAGGTACTCCAAGCCCTGGTGTTCGAGGATTGGAGGTCAAAGCACCACAAATGGGCTTGTGGACTTGAGATCCATGCTTGGGGGTTTTGCACCCATGTTGATTTGGGCCAAAACCATGATGGATTTACGACATATGATGGATGAGGATGATAGTGCTCAGCGAGACGATTCCAATGGAACAAGAATCATCCGATTCCAAGTAGTTGTTAGAGAGAAATGAATTTTTCAAGTGACTAATTAATTATTGGTTGTCAAGTCATGTAGGCTTGATGTAAGTAACTCCAACAGAAGGGTCTCTTCATTAATTCGGTCAAGCCCCTATTTAGCCTATAAAAGGAGGGTGAGATGATTCATTTTAAGCATCCATTTTGGTGCAACACAAGGCAAGAAAGATAGCTCTGAAATTGCCCTAGCCGCAGCAAGAGAGGGAGGCTCTAAGACAGCGTGGAGGAGGTCTGAGTTCCTTGATGTAGGCCGAGTGAGTTGTTGGAGCAGTGGTTTGTTTTTGGGTCACTTTGGTGGAGGCCGAGAGGCTGTCTTAGAGGCTGCAGGATATTCTTGAGGGTCAAAGTGTTAATTTTAGGAAACAATGGTATGTTCTATGCTTTAGAGCAATTTTACTTCAATTTCTTTATTAGCCCATTATCAATATTCAAATTAGCAATCACATCAACATGATAGTAAAATGCAGATAGAACATAAACATAAACAATAGAAGACAAGCCAAGACAAGAGGACACAAGATATGGCACTAGCCAGGTACAAACCCCAATGTGTGGAAACCCTTGACCAATTCTTCTTATAGTCTTCAATAGTTCAGCAAAGAGAGATAGTACTATTTACAAATCTGATCATTTATAACAGCAACGAAAGAGCCATAACCAGAAAAGTCAACGCTAGTCAACAGGGCAGATTTGACCCTCAACAATTCGATCAACTTCGGCCTCCAAACAGCAAGATGAATCAGCCCTCAAAACAGTACAAAATCAGCCCAGTCAAAGTCTAGGCAAACAGTCCACTTGCATTCAGCCCTAGGTGCAGTCAACATTGGTCAACAATCAACGTTTAGCATCGATTTCTGTGCCCATAAATGAGCACTATTGGGACAGAGTTCCTCCACCAAAAATCGCAGTCAAAGATGGTCAACACATGGTCAACGCAACCCAAAAATAGTTTCTGAAATTCATTCAAACTTGGTCAACTCCCAAAACAGAAAGTTTGCCTTACTTTCCTTCACACATGTGGAGAGAGAGACTGCCCAGAAATCCGTACCCAATCAATGAGGAGAGAGAGAGAGATGTGTGAAGATGAGTGTGTCCAAATGAGGCTAAGTCACAGTCTATTTATATGCAACATTGAGGATGAATAGACGTGACAGTTGGGCTTCTGAGCCTACATAAGTTTGTTGGCCGACCTTGACAATTTGTCCATAATCAAAATAAATTCATATCTTCATCTGTACATGTCATCATCAGATGATCTCTAGATCAATCCTATACCTCCCAGAGAGAGGAATCCAAGTAAAATATCAGCTATCATAAATAAGATAACCCATGTGGATTTTGGCCCTAGTTGCCAATTTTAACACTCCCTCTCAACTAGGGAGAACTCCACATGCTAATCCATCTGCCAATATGTACTATCTCTGCCATCAATGCACTGCTATGTTGAACTATGAAGAAGAAGAAGTGATCGAGAATGTATCATACCGTTCTCTACTGACCCGAAGTCAGTCGCAATAAAAAGAGAGTGTCTCATACCACTCTTACTGACCCGAATTCAGTTCCAATCAAAAGAGAGTGTCTCATACCACTCTAACTGACCCGAAGTCAATTCCAATTGATCCCAGATCAATATCGGTCATCCTAGAATAGGAAGTCATGTAGTACACGATGTTATTGAAGAATCTAGGGCAAAGTAGTGATGTGATCATTCTTGGTTACTTGATAACAATTTGTGAAGTCCTTTTATTTCTCTTGTTTAGCTTATGCTTCTTCTTCTTCTTATTAGTGCATATGTGTGTACTTCATCAAACTGCTACCAAAACAAAATAACAAGAACACAAAGTTCGGCTCTCTGCTGAGGACAAACCCTCTCCACTCTTGAGAGGAAAACCCTTTGTAAGCTTTCTCTTATTGAATCTTCTTATTTGAACAACTGCCAAACCCTAGACCCTTGACTAGGATATCCTCCAAGCATAGGTCAAATCCTTCCTCTTTCTACACTGTCACTTCCGGCACATGGACCTCTTGTCTTCCGACACTTCTACTCTTTTAGTACTTCGTCCTTTTCTCCTGCTTGTCTAAGTTAGGAAACCCTAGAATATTAGGGCTTCTCTACTTTGCCATAAGGAGGACTTTCTTCACTTTTCTTGGAGACCTTGTAGACCTTGTTGTACATCCAAATAAGGTCTCTCAATATGTTGCCTTCATCTGCTGTCAAGCCTGCAATAATTCACTTCTGAAATCTTCGCACATGTGGACAGAAAACCCAAGAACAGTCCTCTTATTTTCGTTGTTCTTTCCTTCCTTCTTCACTAGATGGGGAGGCCTTATAGGCCTTGTTTATAAGCCCATAACATAATATTTTGTCACTGTGATTTCCTTGCTGCTATGGCTGCAGTCAAACCTTCAATCCTCTGCACATGACTATTTGAACCTTATAGACAGTGCCCTTGACCTTCGTTGTCCTTCCTCCTTGCTCCACTACCCTAACAGACCCTTTACTTTGGCTTTTCTTCGTCCTTCTTATCTCCTCTCGCTTGCGGATTTCAAAACTTGTGTTTTACGTTGAATGAGGAGTGGACAGCCTCTATAAATAGAGGTTTGTCCCTCTTCTTTAGGCCGACTTGACTGTCTTTAAGGCCGACTTACAGTTTGTATTATAATTCAATTTTTACCCATCATTTTGCTGCTTGTTGACTTCGTTGGTTCTAAGAGAGGATTTGACCATGCTTCTAGGTGTTCCCATGACCTTGTATGTTGACTTACATGATGTAACATGCCCTCAAAGGGTCTTATCATAATTACATTTTGATTTTGACTCTCTAGAAGCACTTCAAAATGTGCTTGACCTATTTTCAATGAGCAAGAAACTCATTAACAAATAATACAAAAATAAATTCTCTTTTCTTGAATAAGTAAAAATATCAAAATTACATTTATGAAGACCTAGCCTAGTTACATTTCCTTCAACACTCCCTTTTAACTAGGGGGGTATTCATACAACATTACAAGGTGTTTGGCAATTTTCAATCTTGAAGAATTCACATAAGAAAAATCAGATTTGCAATCCATCTGTTATAGCATCATGTTCATCAGCATTGTCATAGTGCAAGGCCTTGACTAACAGCTCCATCTCTTTACGAGACCATGAGCTACAATGCTGGCGAGACCAATGATTTATAAACACCTTCATCATTGTCTCTCAAGGTACATACCCACTCGGGTGTTCACCGAGTATGACCTTCTAGGACTATTCTTATCTTGGGTTCCCAACCCTCAACGAATATCAATCCTCTTACCTACTCTTGTCTTGGATGCCCTACACATCCTCAAAGAGTATCGGATGCCAGATGATTACCTAATCCTCCCATTCTTTCTTCCCAAGTGAAGACAAGAATGTTGTGTCTATGTTCTGTCTACATTTCCATTCATGGCCTTCATCTAGACTTACAGCTGTTAGTCTTGGTCTAGTGCATGACCCATGAAATGGAAAACACAATTGTCACTCCTTTGTAATCAGGGGTGATTCAAAAACTCCCTCTTGATTAGGGACTTGTCAGAGCTCCCTCTTAACTAGGGACTCTTTCCTTCATCAGCAGCTTCTTCTTAGTGGGTCCTTTAGCGGCTTGATATCCTTCCTTTCTTGATGTCATGAAGTCTTTGTTCGAACTTCTTCTATGTAGGGCACGATCCATCGATCACTTTCCTTCCCAGATTGTCATCTCTTGCTTCCTTTGTGGAAAGTGTCTTTCTTGTCATTCACTAGGTTTTCTTGTCATCTTGGCTACTCTTTTGTCATATTGTCCATGCTTTGGAATATTCTTCTCATGGATGCTTCGATGTACTTACTTGGTTACATGCTTTGACCTAGTAACCCATCATGACTTCATCCTGATATTGCTTCATAATTGCTTTTTTTTGTTGGATGGCTTCTTCGTCACGGCATCTCTGTAGAGTAGAATCAGTTATCTGCACCTTTATATCTGCGAGACCTTCATAGGTGTCAAGGGTCCTTTCTTTCTTTATCAAAGTTGTCCTGCCTTCTTTCGGGAGATATCTTCAAGGCATTTTGTCAAATAGTCATTCTCGGTGATCATGGTGTTCTTCACATGCTTGATCTCTTTCTCAAATAGATAGGTCAACCATCTAATGCTTCTTGTGAGAGCATTCCTTCATTGCTTGCTTTCTGGACTTGTTAGCACTTCTTCTTACTTCTTAGCAATATTATGCTCCTTGTGCAAGCATATTCTTTTGTTGACCTTCACTGCATCGTGGTACATGTCTTTGAGCATGTTCTTGGTGAAAGAGATTCTTTCATGCTTGATCATGTTATAGAACGATACCCATGACTCAATAATATACAAATGATTACATGACTTAAACTTTGATGCATACATATCTCATCTTGATTCTCCTTTGATCATCTTTTGGCATGGCCCTTCTTGCTTCATCTTAGCTTGCCTACATATCATCCTTTTCTTGAAACCCATGAATGGGATTCCCAATGAGACATCTGCCTTGGTTCATGAACCTTCTTTTGAAGATTCCATCATTTGATCTTAAAGATCCTTGCCTTGCAAATGTTTCCTTTCTTTTGATGATGTAGGTCTTCTAAGATTCTTATCATGATCAATTTTCTTTTATCATGTATGAGGTCCTATACTAGGTGTGCTTCTTCTACATGAATACCTTGAGCTATATCTGCTATGCTCCTATATTCTAGAAGATATTTCTGCTTATGCATTTTCTTCTTATCATAAATGCTACATCTACATGAGTGTCTAAAACTCTATGTACATCATGATGCTAGATTCTAGAGGATGTTTCTAGTCATGCAATTTCAATTTATTCCTACATGCTCCTATCCTACTCAGAACTTTGAAAGAAGTCTAGAAGTAAAGAGTTTGACCTAATCATAGTAGAGATTCGGAGGATCTTCCTTCTTTTGCTTCTTTCCTTCTTCTTTCACCTCTTGAGTCAAGTAAGCCTCTTCCCTCTTCCTTTTGTTGTTGTTGTCCTTCTTAAGCTTAGGGCAATTCCTTTTGTAGTGTCCATATTCTTGGCTTCTGAAACATTGGATCTTGGACATGTCTTTGTTGTTTGTTCTTCGTGGACCAAACTTGCCAAATTTACCCTTTCTCTTGGCCATGGTAGCAAATGCTTGCTCCTTTGATCCCACATCTTCTCTTGCCTTAAGTTTGGTTTCCTCTATTCTGCATAGAGACCACATTTCACTAAGAGTGGTTGCTTCCTTCTTGGCATATATGCTAGATGTGAAGTTTCCCCACTCCTCAGGTAGAGCATTGAGTACTACAGTTGTCATCTCTCTATCAGACATGACTTCCCCAAGCTCTTGAAGTTGATCTCTCATTTCAGAGATTTTCATGAAGTAGGGAGCTATTCCTTCCTTTGTTATCTTCATCTTGTATAATTCATTCCTCAAAGATATTACTTCTCCAGTGGTGGATACCGAGAATAGCTCTACTAGCTTATCATAAATTTCTTTCGATGTCTCAAACTTGGAGACATAGGGAATGAGAGAGTCTTTGATTGATTCTATCAGAATCCTTTGAGCTCTTGTCTCATCCTTATTGTACTTGGCTAAGGCTTGAGTTTGTTCCTTAGCAGGGATAGTGATATTCCCTTTGACATGCTCTAGGAGTTCATTCTCCTTGAGTAGTAGATCAGTCCTCTTCTTCCATGCAAGAAAGTTATTGGTCCCTACCAATTTATTGCTTTCCTTGCAAAAAGACATTGATGTATATTCAAAAGGGGACATGTACTTACTTGATAGATTTTGAGATGTAACATAATTGCTTCCTCCTTGAAGGCTTGGTGGCTTATCTTCCCTGGATCTCGATGCTCTTCAAATTGCCTTCTTGCTTGATGATGAGATTTTCTTGATAACTTGTAGCTTGATCCAATCTTCTCTTCCTTGTAGGTGCCTTTGTGTAAGGCTCTTCTAGGTTTGTAGACCTCCTTGGTGAATGATGGATTGTAGACCCTTCTTTACCATGAAGTGATTGAGACTTCTAGGCTTGATGCTTCATCTTTGTAGATGCTTCCCCTTGATGAGTGTTCTTGAGTTGCCCTTTCCTTGATGTGTCACCTTCGCTCTAATACCATGTTGAAGAATCTAGGGCAAAGTAGTGATGTGATGATTCTTCATTACTTGATAACAATTTATGGAGTCTTTTTATTTTTCTTGTTTAGCTTATGCTTCTTCTTCTTCTTATTAGTGCATATGTGTGTACTTCATCAAACTGCTATCAAAACAAAATAACAAGAACACAAAGTTTGGCTCTCTGCCAGGGACAAACCCTCTCCACTCTTAAGAGGAAAACCTTTTGTAAGATTTCTCTTATTGAAGCTTCTAATTTGAACAACTGCCAAACCCTAGACCCTTGACTAGGATATCCTCCAAGCATAGGTCAAATCCTTCCTCTTTTTGCAATGTCACTTCCAGCACATGGACCTCTTTTGTTTCGGCACTTTTTCTCTTTTAGTACTTTGTCCTTTTCTCCTGCTTGTCTAAGTTAGGAAACCCTAGAATATTAGGGCTTCTCTACTTTGCCATAAGAGGACTTTCTTCGCTTTTATTGGAGACCTTGTAGACCTTGTTGTACATCCAAATGAGGTCTCTCAATATGCTGCCTTCATCTGTTGTCAAGTCTGCAACAATTCACTTCTGAAATCTTCGCACGTGTGGACAGAAAACCCTAGAACAGTCCTCTTATATTCGCTGTTCTTTCCTTCCTTCTTCGTTGGATGGGGAGGCCTTATAGGCCTTGTTTATAAGCCCATAACAAAATATTTTGTCACTGTGATTTCCTTGCTGTTATGGTTGCAGTCAAGCCTTCATTCCTCCGCACATGTGACTGTTTAAACCCTATAGACAGACCTCTTGACCTTCGTTGTCCTTCCTCCTTGCTCAACTACCCTAACAGACCCTTTACTTTGGCTTTTCTTCGTCCTTCTTATCTCCTCTTGCTTGCGGATTTCAGAGCTTGTGTTTTACGTTGAATGAGGAGTGGACAGCCTCTATAAATAGAGGTTTATCCCTCTTCTTTAGGCCAACTTGACTGTCTTTAAGGCCGATTTACAGTTTGTATTATAATTCTATTTTTACCCATTGTTTTGTTGCTTGTAGACTTCGTTGGTTCTAAGAGAGGATTTGACCATGCTTGTAGGTGTTCCCATGACCTTGTATGTTGACTTACATGATGTAACATGCCCTCAAAGGGTCTTATCATAATTAATTTTGACTTTGACTCTCTAGAAGCACTTCAAAATGTGCTTGACCTATTTTCAATGTGCAAGAAACTCATTGACAAATAATACAAAAATAAATTCTCTTTTCTTGAATAAGTACAAATCTCAAAATTACATTTATGAAGACCTAGCCTAGTTACATTTCCTTCAACAGATGCATCCATCAGTAGTACTATGGTCCCTATCCTCATTTCCCTACTCATTGGTCAGATGAGAGGTACCTGCCATCAGTTCCAGACTGCATGGGTAGGATGTCCTAGCAGGAGAAGGATGAACCACTCATCCTGCCGACATGTCACCAAGGGGTATCACAAGGGAAGGCTGAACGACTCACCCTGTACACAATAAACCACTAGGGGAAGGTTGAAACACTCACCCTATGGTTTCTCATCACTCCAAGAAGTACCCCAAGCCCCCCGGAGCTCCCAGAGCTCAATGTCCATCTCATACAGGACCCTTATAAGAGGGTCTGTGCATGACTCCAAGTCGTTCTTGGAAGGCCAAGAATTTGACCTTTCCCAGGGGCTTTGTCAGAATATAAGCGACCTGCTCATCAGTCCCAATGTGATGGAGCTTTATTGCTCCTCGTTGTACCATATCCCAGTTAAAGTGGTACCTGATATCTATATGCTTGGAGCGATCATGAAACACAAGATTCTTTGATAATCGGATCCCACTCTGGTTGTCACAGAGGATCACAGTGGTATCCATCACATGTCCAAACAGCTCACTAAAGAGCTACCTCAACCAGACAGCTTCACATGAGGCCATCCTAGTAGCTATGTATTCGACCTCCGCGATGCTCAAGGTAACCGATTTTTGCTTCCTGCTCATCGAGGATATCGAAGCAGAACCCAAAGAAAAACAGCATCCATAAGTGCTCTTGCGATCAACCACACTACCAGCCCAATCAACACCAGAATAACCATGCAGCCTCACATTTCCGGCAGTGTATCTCAATCCATGAGTGATTGTGCCCCGAAGATATCTTAGAATATTCTTGGTAGCAATCCAATGTATTTGATGAGGCTCAACCATGTATTGGCTCAATGCGTTAACTACAAAACATATGTCCGGACAGGAGTTCACCAAGAACATCAGTGGTCCTATGAGTTGACCATTCTGAGAAGCATTTCCCAATTCAAGTCCAGCAGCACTACCACATAACTTCTTAAAGGTAAGTTCCATCGGAGTAGTCACAGGCTTGTAGTCCACCATCCCAAATCTTTCCAATATCTTCACAACATGTTTTCCTTGAGAGAGGAAAATTTCACCTGGATTTTGCCAGACCTCCAACCCTAGGAAATAGTGCATCAATCCTAGGTCTTTCATCTCAAATTCAGAAGCCAGCTCCCTCTTACATTTGTGAATGAGGGTCTACACCTATCAAACAGAGGTCGTCCACATAAAGTACCAGAATGAGAGGTTTATCATTTTCAGCCTTAAAGTAAAAGTTCAAATTGGCTTCACTTCTAGTGAATCCCAACTTCATCAGATAGCTATCAATCCTCTCATACCAAGCCCGAGGTGCTTGCTTTAGTCCATAGAGAGCTTTCTTCAACCTGCATACATGAGATTCCCGATCATGAACCTCAAACCCCTCAAGTTGTTCCACATAAACTTCCTCTTTGATCGAACCATGCAAGAAGGCATTCTTAACATCCATCTAATGTATGTTCCCACCGTGTGAGGCAGCAGGGGCTATAATCGAGCGGATGGTGATGTATCGAGCAACAGGTGCAAATATCTCATCGTCATCTACACCTTCCTTTTGAGAGAAGCCTCGGACAACAAAGCGAGCCTTGAACTTTTCTGCACTTCCATCAGCTGCATACTTGATTTTGTAGAGCCACTTAGAGGTGACAACCGATTTGTCCTGGGATCTAGGGACCACATCCTAGACATCATTCTTCATAATTGACTCATATTCTTCATTCATAGAATCCTTCCATACTTGTTGCTTCACAGCTTTTTCGAATGATGAAAGCTCATTTTGAATGATAGTGCTCATGGCAGTCAAATAGCCTTGATACCTGTTTGGTTTCTTGCTTTCATGGAAAGTCCCCCTTGGTGCAATGTCTCTCACCATCTTCGAGAGTCTCCCTAAGCCATGAGGGTCTCCTCTTGGAGGAGGAAGGCTGATGAGGAGGAGGATCAATAGGATCCATAGGTTCATCAACATCAGGGATCATTTCATCCTCTTTCTCACCCTGATTTCCTGCGTCAACTTCTTTGTCCTTCCTTAGGATAGGAAGGTTGTTGATCTTCCTGAGGGCCATATCTTCGTCGAAGGTAACATCATGACTTATCTCAACTTCCTTTTGACCAGCAACATAAATCTATATCCCTTAGAATTTTCACTATAGCCCACAAAGATTCATTTCTTCCCAGATGCACCCAATTTGCTCCTTTTCTCTTTCGGCACATGAAAATATATGGGGCTTCCAAAAATTCTAAAATGAGAGACATCGGGTTTCTTACTAGTGAACATTTCTTCGGGAATCTTGGAGTCCAATGCTTGATGAGGGCATCGATTTTGAACATACATGGTGGTATTTGCAGCTTCAGCCCATAGAAACTTTGGAAGGCCTTGATCAAGAAACATGGCATGAACAACTTCTACAATAGAGCAATTCTTCCTTTCAGCCACACCATTTTTCTTGGGAGTGTATGGTGTTGTAGTCTCCCTCTTAATGCCAGCTTCTCTACAATAATCTTGGAATTCATTGGATTCGTACTCAGTCCCATTATCAATCTTCAATATCTTGATTTTCTTCTCGAATTGGTTTTCGATCCAGGCTTTGAAGTGTCGAAACCAGGTGAACACTTCATCGTTCTTCTTCAAGAAGTAGATCCAGGTCTTGCGAAAATAATCATCCGTAAAGGTGAGATAATATAAGTATCCTCCCAAGGAGTTTACGAGCATCATACCAGATATGTCGGAGTGGATCAATTGCAATATATCTGTGGTCTTGCTATTACTTGAGGGGAATGGTCCCCTTGTAAGTTTTCTTTCGGCACATCCCGGACATACATCTTCATGCTCTACTATGAACTCGGGCATACCTATCGCCATGTATCTCACACCAGGTAGGGCCTTATAATGAAGATGGGCAAACCTCCAGTGCCATAGTTCAGATTGTAGAGATGTGTCGCAAGACATGGCTCCCAATGGACGTCCTCCAACTTGATACAAAGTGTCAACCCTAAACCCAAGAGTAAAATCATCTTTAAAATTTCTTTTCCAAACACGTACCTTTCCATCGATAAAAGCCACCTTGAATCCTTTGTCTTCCATTGTTGAAATGGACACCAGGTTCTCCTTAAGAGCGGGTACATATAGTACTTCTTGCAAATGAATAGTGTTACCTTGATTCAATTGAAGGGTAACATTCCCTACTCCCTTCACAGGATAGGTGGCATCATCTCCAAGGAGGATCTCCAAGTTTGTCTCCTTTTCTATTAGATTAGAGAGGGTTTCCTTGTATCTGGTGAAGTGCCTTGAGGCACCACTATCAATCAGCCAATTTCCCAAAGTATCCAGAGGAGAGGTAGTGGAGAGGGTCGATATAAGATAGTACTCCTTTTGCTTATTGCTAACAACATTGGATTCTTCATACCTGGAGTTCCTTGATTTCTTGGAGGGTCGACCATTTCCTTGATGTCCCGCATTCCTTTTTCCCTTGCCATTGGACCTACCATTCCTTTGATCATTGTTGTTGAAGTTTTACCTGGAATGATTGTGATCATCATCATGCGATGTGTCCCTTTTATTTGGACACTCCCTTGCATAGTGGCCAAACTTAAAGCAAACAAAGCATCTTCCCTTCCTTCCATTTTTGAATCCCAGTCTTCCTTGATTTTGCTTCTTTGAACCTGCATCGTTCTCCCTCTTAGCATGAGCGGAGAATGCAATGGGGTTGCTTCCATTAGAAGGCATTTCTTGCTCCACCATTCTTGTTTCTTCTTGAATGCATCTCGACATCAATTCTTCAAACCTTGGAATTCGATCATTGTTGAATATAGTGGTTCTAAATACATACCACTCAGGTGGGAGTCCTCCAAGGGTGGTGAGAGTAAGTTCCCTATCAGCTATGACTTCTCCAATCGAGAGTAGATCATTCTTGATCTCAATAATCCTCAAGAAATAGGATTGAATGTCCTCGTCCTTGCCCTTCTTAATATCCTTCAACTTATTCTTGAGAAATAGAATTTGATTAGCATTACTAACCTTGAACATGCCGACCAACATGTCGTAGATCTCCTTGGAGGTCTTCAATTCGGAGATATAGGCCACCAGATGCTTGTCAATGGAATCCCTGATAATCTTCTTCACTTTGACTTCAACCCTATTGTACTTGGTCTTCGCAGCAGCCGATGCATTTGAAGGAGGTTCAGGGATTTTACCCTACACATAATCTATCACTTCTTTCTCTTTCAAGGTCAAATCAAGAGACATCTTCCATCCATGATAGTCAGATTTATCATGAAGCTTGTCTTCAGCCGGGAAGTAAGATGAGGAACCCATTGAACCTTTTTTCCTTGTCCCACTGTCTTTCGTGATTGCTTCTTTCACTCTTGCTTGGGCTTTGTCTTCATCTGAGTTCTGATACCATGTGAATTTTAGGCAAGGTATGTTCTATGCTTTAGATCAATTTTACTTCAATTTCTTTATCAGTCCAATATCAATATTCAAATAGCAATCACATCAACATGATAGTAAAATGCAAATAGAACATAAACATAAACAGTAGAAGACAAGCCAAGACAAGAGGACACAAGATGTGGCACCAGCTAGGGACAAACCCCAATGTGGGGAAACCCTTGAGCAATTCTTCTTATAGTCTTCAATAGTTCAATAGAGAGAGATAGTACAATTTACAAATCTAATCATTTATAACAGCAGCAAAAGAGCAATAACCAGAAAAGTCAACGGTAGTCAATAGGGCAGATTTGACCCTCAACAATTCGGTCAACTTCAATCAACCTCGACCGCCAAACAACAAGATGAATCAGCCCTCACAACAGTGCAAAATCAGCCAAGTCAAAGTCTGGTCAAACAATCCACCTGCAGTCAGCCCTACGTGCAGTCAACGCTGGTCAACAACCAACGTTTAGCATTGCCCAGAAATGCAGCCTGCTGGGACAGAGTTCCTCCACCAAAAATCGCAGTCAAAGATGGTCAACACATGCTCAACACAACCCAAAAATAGTTTCTGAAATTTGGTCAAACTTGGTCAATGCCTAGAATAGAAAATTTGCCTTCCTTTCCCTCGCACATGTGGAGAGAGAGCTTGTCCAAAAATCGTACCCAATCAATAAGGAGAGAGAGAGATGTGTGAAGATGAGTGTGTCCAAATGAGGCTAAGTCATCTTCTATTTATATGCAATGTTGAGGATGAATAGACGTGACTGTTGGGCTTCTGAGCCTAAATAAGTTTGTTGGTCGACCTTGACAATTTGTCCATAGTCAAAATAGATTCATATCTTCATTTGTACATGTCAGAATCAGAGGTTCTCTAGATCAATCCTACACCTCTCGGAGAGAGCAATCCAAGAAAAATATCAGTTGTCATAAATAAGATGACCCATGTGGAGTTTGGCCCTAGTTCCCAAATTTAACACGAAGGCATAAGGTCTTGTTTTGTGGGGTTAGAACCCTTGGAAACGGATGTCGCAACAAGGGATAGACTTGTTGTAGCAAGTCGCAGTCCCTAATACACCCACAAGTCTGCGTTAAGGCCAGCAAGGAGGGCGTAAGGCCTGGTTGTGATTGTTGGGGTATGACAAGACAACATGGGGTTTAGGAGTGCTGGAGAAGGGTGACTGCAGCCTTAGAAGGACTGTTGCAGTTGATGTGTGAGGGATGGTAGGATTGTCATTGATGCCCTAACCAGTCCATGAATGCAGCAGTCAAGGAGACCACAAACAATGAGCAAAGGTATGTTATTTATGACATTTCTTGTAGGTGTTGGATCCTAGTTTAGGATCATATTTGGATCGTGTTAAGGTAGCCTGTGGAAGTCAATGAGGAGAGGGCAAATCTCATGATTAGATGCCCTAGACTAGTGATAGTTTCCACAGTGATTGGGCAACAAACTTGGAGTGAGAGTTTGTCGTGTATTGGGTCAAAGTGTTGACTTTTGCATGGATCAGTTGATGGGTAGCTTGAGGAGGCCTTAGGAGTTGTTTGGAGGAGCCCACGTGGATTGTTGGGAAGCCTACCAAGCAGCCAAGGTGATAGCAGGCACATCAGATTGGAAGGCAAGAGGACAGCAGCAAGATGAGTTGCAGACGAACACTTGGATGATGGATTGATGGTGTCTTAGGTGAAGACATATTGATGTGCCCAGATTTGTGCAATAGCTCCTCTATTGCAAAAGCAAAGGGCAGATTGGTGGAGTCTGTGGGCAGCCATGTGTAAGGGTCTCCTAGGTGTGGGGATGCGCTAACTAGCTGCAAATGCTACGGCGTGGACTTGGTCACCCGTGGACTGTTGGAGGGTAGCGTGAGTGGACCAAGTGTGGACGTGGATTGGGCACTTATGGTTTGTTGGAGGACAGTGTGATAGTGTCCAAGCTGGAGCCCAGTGTGCAACACCTTGATGGACAAAGGTAGTTGCTAGAGTGGCAATTGTTGATCTCAAAGGTTGACGAACCAAAGGAGCAGTTTGTGGGGCTCGAGACTTGTATGTGGAGAAGGAATTCTATAGCAGATGATGGGCAATCCTCCTAGCCCGTGTTCATTGTGGGAGATGGAAATCTTGCAGTGATAGGTGGCATCCCTTTGTGCCCTGTGTTGGCCTTCGTCGGTGCAGCACAGGAAGACCATAGTGGGTTAAAGTCCCTGAGTAGCTGAGGAGCAGCAGTGGTCAAATTGAGAGTTGGTCACATAGTTGTGAACAACTCAACGGGAGTCTTGATGTGTTGATGTGTTGATGAACGAATGATCAACTATAGAGCAGCTTGGATAGCCAAGGATCAGTGGCCAGATGGACTTGGAGCATTGATGAATGCAGGAGTCGTAGATCAGGAGCCGCAAGACTGGGTAGGTACAGGGTATGACCAAGAGGAGTTGAGAGAGCATGCGACAACTAGATGGTCAAAGTATCTTGTTGAGGGTAGATTGGTTGTCGATGGACTGCCACCAAGCCCCAGTTTGTATCTTGTACTAGTGGATGTATGAGGGCCATTAAACCTGGTTCGGGAACCCTAGACTATCGTATTATATGTTGTTAATATAATGAAGTTGGGTTGAAAACTGTAAAAAGTTGTCTATATTTTGTGCATATGTGATTTACTGCTTTATATTTCCGCTATGCAAAGTAGTTCATGGTTGAGATTCTTGGTTTGGTAGCATCAGAGATTTTAAGACTCTATCCTAGACCTAAGGTCATGGAAATTAAATAAGAACAAAGCCCTAGTTCTTCATTAAACTTCAAAGTTAATGTCTGTAGGATGAAGCAAGCATCTGTCAAGGCATTTTAATTCACCCCGGTGAATACATTTTGGTATTATATGCAAAATCATGAAAAGTGACTAGTCTTAAAAGAGAAAATGTTCTTCACTCTCCTTTCAATAAGCTTAATCATGAAGAGCTTCAAGAACTGCAAGAATGTGTGGATGAGCTAAGTTTTATGAGTATTTGATAGATCACAGGAACGAGGATTTTATATGCGAGTATTGTACTCTGAAGAGTAATGAGCTCTACTATGTACAATGTGCTTATGAAAGAGATCCTAGTCGTCTACTTGAGCTTTCCTGTCACACTTATACTTTCTATATCCTGATTGATCTAGTCAATGAAAAATATTATAGTCAATCACAAAGCCCCATAGAATGTAATTAGTTGGATGATCAGGGTGACCTTGAAGAGAATTCAAATGTGGAAGACGATCATGAAAGTGAGGAATATATGGAAGAATGGAATCCATCTAAAGAAGAACATGAGGGTCATAATACCATAGAGGGCCTTCAGGATGAAAACTTAAAAATTCAGAATGTGCATGGTATGAGTGAGAGTCCCATTGAAATCCATGAGGATCAACACGATGAAGTGGGGACTTCCATTCAAGAAAGGATGTTCGTCGTTCAAGGATATGGGTATTGTAGCTCCCTATGATGATGACATTTATGACTTCTTATGCATTGAGGATGGAAAATGGGATGTGGGCAACCATCATTTTGACTATGACCCTATTTATGATACTAACATGGAAAACGAGGTTGAAATTGATTCTCCTTTTCTCCAGGACATTACTCATAGTGATATGCCTATTCATAACATCGAAAGGGAGGATCCACGCATGAGTAAGGCTTATTGGAATTAGCGGGCCCTATTTATGACACCAATAATGACACTGATAAATGCCTTGTTTTTCGATGCCTCCTCCAAGATCCCAATAGCAGAGTTGCATTACCCATGATCCCACACCTTGCCCATTCTCACATTATCACCATCATTGATGATCCCTCTTCCCCTCCGAGATATGATGTTGAGGAAGAACCATCCACTAGAAGCATCCCTCCTTCCCCCTCATACCCTTGGGACTGTGAATATAATTATTCCATTGAGCAACCAATTTTTTGTCCCCTTCCATGTCCCGAGTCCCCTTTTCCTTCCCACCATAACCTTGTGGCATCCATGAGGCATAACATTACGAAAAGGGGTTGTGATAGAGAGTTCTTGAGTTTGATGGTTCATTCTTCCATCCTGTACCTAGAAGAGAAGCTCCGCACTTCTAGAGTGACTTATTTGCCTCCTTCTAGGACTTCCTATTACATTGAATGGATATCATATTTTCCTACCTCCCACCCGCATCATCCTCCATGTAATTATGTCCACATTCGCTCTGGGATTTGTTACATGAGTAATCATATATGCAGGCATGTTTATATTGATATAATGATATGTCGGTTGCATTGGTTGTATGATTACACTTGGTATTTTCCCAAAATGATGTGCATGTTAGGGTAGGGTGCAATGCATATTGAGTTTCACATTAGAACTAACATCATATGATATTCTCATGCTAGATTAGCTACATTTAGATTAAATTCGCATTTGCATTTAAATATCTTTCTTGTTGATTTTTTTTATGGCCTAATACTAAACATGGGTGATCATAAGACACCACAAAACATATTGCCCCATGTGCTTGGTCTTTGATATGTGCACATAACAAGTTTGCGATACCAAGAGAATGCTCATGTTCTCATGACCTCTCGTTCGAGTAGCCTTGCGCACCTTTCCAAGAGCTCATGTCCTAGTTGGACCCAGATGTTACCCACTACCTGTGGGTAGTATGCATAGGAGAAAAAAATTCTTCTAGATGGTCCTCAGCCAGCAAACAATAGCCCCTTGCACCCACCAGATAGCTCGATGTGCCATTGTCTCCGCCACCTAAGCCAGCTATGTGGTCACTCGCCCACTTGTTACGATCGTATGTTTGAAGGTGGGCCTCCCGACCCAGGAGGTATGGCTTTTTATTGGTATATTTGAGTAATTTTCCTTAGTTATCATGGACACTTTTCAGCATGGATTGGTGGGGGGGTTCAGTAGAAATAGTGCACTAGGTCTATACCCTTGTCTCCTCTACTCAATTTGGTGGTTAGTCATGTATCCTAGTCCCGTGGGATCTCCTTTATATGCCATTAGCTTTAAGGTTGGCATTGCATGGGAAATCTCGATTTTGGTTGCATGGTTTTGCTTCCGGATATCATATACATCACTCCCTTCTGCTCATTCTAATCTCATTCTTCATTTTTCCTATGCGAGACCACATGTGTCCACTGGGTCCACATATGGTTAGCCTCCCCCTCCCCTTGTCCACACCTTGAGTCGGGCCTGGAACGGTGCCCCGGAGGTTGATGCAGCTAAGAAAAAAAGAAAATGCATAATTTGTCCACTCTCAATAGGAAATGTACCACAAAATGCAAAAGATGGTCGGGACATACAAATTTAGCATGTGGGCAAAATCCAAATTAAGGAACAAATTTAGTTCCTATGGGCCCTATATGAGCCCCCTCCACATTAAGGAACCCATGATTGTCCTAACTCCTGCCCACACCTACTACTATATCTTCCACATCATGCTCTCATCCCCTGGAGCCTTGAGCAGTGATGAAGAAAAATCAATCAAAAGCAAAAGGCATATGAAGAAGAGTGGAAAAACAAAGTTTGGGGTAACTCATGAACCACGATTTGCTCCCTCCTACGCTCATATATCTAGGTGTGGGCTTCCCTTATTATAGTTACCCTTGTACCATGGCATGTGGCTTGGAGCATTCCCCTGACCCCCACTCTGTTCCATCACTATATCATTTGCCACCTACCACCTAATGGATGTACCATGGACATGTCACCCCCTTTAAAGGTTGAAACCACCTAATAGGATCCTTGATTAACCCCCTTTATTGAGCTTGGAGACACTTATACATGCCAAAGCCCATTATGGAAGGGCATGCCACCATGAAGTGCCCCACTGATTCCATGATTTGTAAGCTCTTTTACTTGATTATTCTAATGATTTGTTGTATTGGAGGGCAAGGGGACACATTGGATCTTATGAAGGATTGCAAGTGGGTCTCCATTTGGGGCTTAGTCTCCCTATATGGGGTCCTAGCCCTCTAGAGGCCCACATTGGCATTTGTAGGGTGAGTGTTGAGAGCAATGGGCCTCCACCATAGAAAAGATTACTTCATCAATCCCCAGCACCACTCATTAATTGTCTGTGTTCCACATTTGGGAGGAGGGTGATGCACCTGGTTCACCATGCCCAACCGGATCCAAACTTGCACCATACACGTGGCAGATGTTCTAGGGTCTAGATGAAGATGTGTATAAATAGATGAGAGGTGATTCATTTCTCTCATCATTATTTCGATTGGGAATTAGTAGCTACTTGAGGATTTCCCATTCCCTTTTGGAGGATGAATTTGGTTTCATGGATGAATTTTGATGTATGGATTCTATCTTCTTGGTCTTTGAGCTTCATTATTGACATAATTTGATGATTGGATATACTCATTGTACATGTAAGTGATCTTTTTCATGTTTATTCTTACTATTTACTTTGTCACATGAATGTTGCTAGGATTTTTGTTATATAGGTCTGAAATTTACTGCTACTCTATTCGAAATGGTGGAAATTTGGTCTTTGAAGATTTACATACATTGCAAGGGTCGTATATGAATGGATTAATGTTCCTAGAGGTTATCATTGTTGAAAACACCTTGACAAGTCATCAATTTTTGCATTTCGAAGTATAAAATATTCTGGCAGCGACTCTCATGCCCTAATTGCCATGCGAAGTTGTTTAGAGGTCTCCTTGATTGGGTATAGTCTCTCCAAATCACAAATTCACCTAGATTCCATCTCTCCCAAAGGAAAGGCATTGATCCATTCATTGGTGGTCACTTAAAAATAATACCCTTCTCACCTTCTCCTTCTCTTTCTAGGCCTAACCCTAATAGGAAACCTAGGGCATCCAACAAATTTTATTATAGCTATCCAAACACCTCAATTTTTGGTCCACTACTGCGTTGGGGTTATCTCTAGAGACCCTCCAAATTTGCAGCAATTCCGACGGTGGGATCCTGAGATATCGCAAGCCTTGGCTCAGAGACCATTTATTGCCCTAGCTTTCCCTTCTCTAATTAGGCCAAGCCCCTCCTTGGTTGATCAACTCCACACCCTTGACCTAATTTTGGGTCCACTAGGCCGTGTGTGGCCCACAACTTTACAACTCTAATTTCACAAAGATTACATAAAGGCCTGTTGTCGCACAGAATGTCTAGGCACCGGGACAACTTAGATCGGGGGCTGTCACCCTGATCCCCAATCTCTCCGTTTAAGCTGTCTCCTGACAGCAGGCTAAGGGGGGTAGACCCTATGAAAAAGTGGAATGAATAAGAACTAGTTGAGAACCAACCAGTTCGGGAGACACAGTGAAGCGATCAAGTACTTGATTAAAATTTAGCAAGACTTATAGGATTTGATTAGATTTTAAATAATTGATACCAATGCCTTATGGATTCAACGATCTTGCTAGGGAAATTAAAGACCAAGTAATCAATTAACAACTGTTGCTTAGATGGATGGCTATTTTATATGACATGCAGATCCTAAGACTAATGTGAGATGCAATAATCTTGGTTAATTTTAGTTAAATGCCTATTTAAATGTGAACCCTTCAATCCTTTCTATGTTGAGCCTGATTTTGTAGTAATTGGCAGAGAGAAGATCAGGAGAAGCACACTAAGGTGTGATTAATGATACCTCTCCTTAAATTCTAACATACCCGGTGCCTCCGGCACTGCAGAGAAATGTGGCTCTGACAACTGCAAGGTCACCGTTTTAAGTACTATTAAAACAGGGTTCTCAAGAAAAGACAGATGGAGATCTATCTGTCTATCGACCAAGCTTATGCTTGGAAGTAAATTTTATCTTTGCAAAGTTAACTTATATGCAAAAGCACCGGAAGATGAGATGAAGTTAGACTCGAGAATGGGAAAACACTTACGCCGCAAAAGCCCTCAATTACCCAAATGAAATGCTTGCCTTTTTTTAAATGAAGACTTACAAAATAAACTTTTGAAGATACTATAGTTAAAACACGAGCTTATTTCAAATCTTCTTGATACAATTTAGCTCAAAGAGAACAAAAACAACTTTGCAATTCGATATCAATGTCAACAAATGTTCAAAAAATACTCAGTTTATGAAACAAAAGATATGCATTTTATCACAATTCCATGACAAAGTATTTAATTTTCAGAAATTAATTTTTTAGGGCAGCAGTAAGAAAAACTTTATGACAGCAGCAATATGACAATGAAAACAGTTAGTTATCAATGATATCTTTATGCCAAAAATTTACCAATATTTTTCCAAACTTGCCCACATGAATTATTAAAAAAATTTAGCCTATTATGATGTGATTTCCATAATTATATCAAATCTGATATACTTATTATAGCCAGCAATTAAAACATGAAATAAACCTAACGATGAATGTCCGACTCAAGAAATTAATTCCTTAATGTATTAGACAACTTAGGAACTGATTTTAGGCTAACCCACATGAAATTTTTCCACTGTTATATTTCAGACTTCGGAAACAGAATTATTCAGAGATAATAGTGACCCAAAATGTAGATCTAAGTCAAATTCTTGATACACATCAAACATAAATGACTTATTAATGTATTTAGCAATTTTTTAATCAATTTCAAACCACTTAGATGTGTTTTTGTTAATTTTAGGTATGTTCTATGCTAAAGCAATTTATTTAAATTTTCACAGTTAGCAATCACATCAGCATTAAGATAAACTGCAGATAGAACATAAATATAAATCACAGAAGACAAGCCAAGACAAGAGGACACAAGATGTGGTGCTAGTCAGGGACAAACCCCACAATGTGTGGGGAAACCCGTGATCAATTCTTCTTTTATGTTCTTCAAAGTTCAGTAGAGAAAGCGAGAGAGAGAGATAGTACATTTACAACAGAAGTCAACATTTTGACTTATCTAGATCTAGCATAGATCATTTCGTATAATGATAAGATCAGTTGAAGACATTCTGCTTCAACTGATTCTCCAAGGTGACTCCTCACCTATCATCGTGCTACATCTCGTCCTTTTGTTGCACCTAACCGTGTAGCACCATCATGCTGCTCATGATCTCATACATCACGCTGCCCATACATCATGCTGCTCATGATCTCATACATCACGCCCATGAGTTGCCCATGCTCCATGCATCATTGCCCATGCACATGATTACATTTACCATGATGCTCATGATCTCATACATCATGCATCATGTTGCTCATACTACTGCCCATACATCATACTGCCCATGATACCCTTCTGTTGCTTTATTATGGAGTTCATATACATATCAGCCTTAGCTGCTTGCTATGGCTTGCAGCCTAGCAAAGCAGCTAGGCTATAGTTCCATGCAATCCCATTATGCACAGCGTATTGGTATTCCTCCAATACCATGACTGCATTTACTTCTTCATCACTGCGGCTTGATGACAGTGGTCCATTAATGACTACCTGACTAGTGTATATATAACCATGACTGCCCAGCGTATATACATGTCTAGTATATATATATATATATATATATATAACCTATGTACTGCAGCGTATATTGTCCAACGTTTACATTACTGCCCATCATATGTACAGTCCAGCGTATATATATAACCTATGTACTGCAGCGTATATTACTGCCCATCATATGTACATGTCCAGCGTATATATATAACCATTATTGTGCATTGTATGGACTGCATGTAAGTGTTGTGCATTGTATGGACTGTGTGGTAAGTTATATCGTCATTCCCATATTGTGTATTATATGACAGCATGATACAGCGTGAAATGTCCACGTATCTCATCTATTATGAACTACGTATATTGATAGGGCTTTCCACGTAGGTTTTCTTTGTTGCGTATCACTGTCTCCATATTATATGACTACGTTCCTTTGATATGACTGCACCCCTTTTATTTATGTGCTGCCATGACTACTTCATTACGCTGGCTTCATAACTGCATATAGATTAATAACTTTAGGGTTTGAATGTGTATAGAACCTCCTTGTCTGGACAACGTATAAATGTCTTCCTTGATCTGTGGCTGAGTGTCTCCATTTCCAGCGTGTAAATTAGGGCATCCTTCATTAGTGTCTCTCCTTCTCCAAAAACCCAAGACGTGGATAGGAGAACACATGAAGAATGTGTATGTCCAAAATGACCTCAAGTCCTCTTCAATTTATACTAAAACGTAGGTGATGAATAGGCATGTCTTTTGGGCTTCTGAGCCTACACAAGTTGTTGGTCGGCTAGATGATAAATCCATAATCAAAATAAATTCATATCTCCATAAATACTTATCGGAATCGGATGATCTTTAGATCAATCCTACACCTCTTGACGAGAGGGATCCAATAACAATATCAGAGGCCATAAATAAGCTGACCCACATGGAGTTTGGCCCTAGTTGTCAATTTAACAATTTTTCACCACTATTAAAAAGGTATATGACTGTTGTAGCAAATAGTGAGGAAAAAAAGGGTTTAGAGATCAAACCCCTAGGCCTAAGCCTTGAAGATCACTTGCCCAAGTTGCCAAAAAAAAATCAATATCTAAAACACAAATTTTTACCAAATTTTCTACAAAAACCAACTAATGATTAGCTTCAAAAAATCAAATATTCAAATCAGAAATGGAACAAGGGAATTTAGGGCCAATGAGAGCTAGCAATAGGCCCAATAGAACTAGCATTGGGCTAGGAGAAGGTAGATCTGGGCTTAAAAGCCCCAAAACTTGAAACCCTTGTTCTGAAAAAAAATTATTTTGCTTCAGATCTTCAAATTTATTGTAAAAATTTTAATGGTTGGCCTTGTAAAAAGATTTGGGATAAAATATTGCCCTCCAGGGCCTAAATCTGTCTCAAAACCCCCAGATCTGCTTGAAAAATCTCAGATCTGAAGATTTACTTGGTTGATTTCTTAGATATATTCCTGCAAACAATCTTTGAGCCCAGATCTTGCCCTCCAAGGTCTAGATCTAGCTCAGGTCTGAAGATTTTCTTGGCTAATTTCTCAAATCTATTCCTGCACACAATCTTTGAGCCCAGATCTTGCCCTCCAAGATCTAGATCTAGCTCAAATCTGAAGATTTTCTTTACTTATTTCTCAGATCTATTCCTGCAAACAATATTTGAGCCCAAATCTTGCCCTCCAGAGTTTTCTTGGCTGATTTCTCAGATCTTTTCCTGCACAAGTGAAAAGAGAAAAACCTAATACCTAATATGTCCAAAATTAAAGAAAATCTCAAAAACCCAAGTGTTAAAATTCAAAATTATGTTACAAAAATTTCAGATCTACACAAGTAAATAACAGATCTATACAAATAAAATACAGATCTATACAAATAATTTAGAGATCTATCAGATCTGAGGAGTATGAGTTCAACTCCGCTCCCAGATCTAATAATCTAAGGCTCTTAATAGCCAAATCTATCAAAATTTCCACAAAATATTTAAAAGATTTTCAAATTTTAGAGGTACTAACCCAAAAACACCCTGCGAAAAAAAAGATTATCGTTAGATAAATCTTGAGGCTTATATGAAGTATGCTCTTCAGAAAATATGTATTGAGAGTTGGCTGGTCCAACTGAACTATCCCCAAACACTCAATGAGAACCTGAGAGATCTTTTGCAAACACTAGATCAACTATCAAATCAAGTAGAGAAATAAAACAACAATAAAATTCTGAAGAAATAGAGATACCTACTACTTCAATCAAAATTAAAAATGTTACCCTAGATCCAACAAACTGAATAAGATACCTGTATTCAGATTATTCTAAGAGAGCCATTGATTGATAGTTTTCACATAATATTAAGCAGAAATTAAAACAATGTTACCATAAATTCATAAAGAGAAACACTACAGCACGTTGAAACCCCAAAGACTTTTGCATTAATTCAAAAAATATACAAGAGAGCTTGAGATCTTGGTACACAATCAAAAGATCGGATAGACTGACTGACAAATGACCTCCTATTTAAAGATAAATCCTCCAACAGCTAATTCGAGTGATCCTCGTCAAAGCAATCTCGACCGTTGATAAAAATTAAAATTTCTTTTAAACTCATCCGTCGAAATTTTAAATTCTTGAGGAAATTCGAATTTTTCAATTAAATGGATTTTAATTAACTCAAAAATAAAAAAATTGAGTTAATTTCCTCAAAAATTTGACTTTGACTTAAACCCCATGGACCAAAGGCTTAAAATTTAGCAAAATAATTAATTTACCTCAATCCTGGAACCTTTTAAAATTTGAATTTTAAGGACCCACGAATTTTGCCTTTGGAAAATTTAAATTTACGTAGTACCTATAATTAATTAAATTTATGGCTTAGGATTTTAATTAATTTTTTGCCAGAAAATTTAGTTAATTAATCTATGAGGGGATAATTTATTTTTCCAACCCTCAAGACACTTTACATCATCATTTTCATATTTTTTACATCACAAGGGGGAAAACCCATCTGAAATAGACCTTCACAGACTACCCATTTCTGCGACACAAATATAATCCAGCAGACTAAGCAATTTGTAATAAAATAACCTAACCAAATAGTTAGGATTATTCCCAAATCACTTTTACATAGACTCGATCTATAAAACTAGGACTCGCCTAAGATCCCGGTGACAAAATTCATTCCAGCTTTGGGGTAAGGCTGAAGGAAAACTCTGCTGACCATCCAAGAATGGATCGGTGAGACAAAAAACCTCCTGGAATGTAGATCGTCATCAGAAAAATAGGTTTACTTAGGCAATTACATACATGACACAGATCTGCTGAGATTATTTACATCATATACATGCAGAATGGGTTTACATTATAACATGACAATCAGATTGATGATGAAAGCTAGACGGCACAGACACATCGATCAGGCGCTATCCCTCTTGTGAAAAAAGGGGTGTACTGCTATGGGTGGTCAACAAGGCCAATTATCCATAAGGATTTTTGGGTATAAGAACCCTCTTGGCAAAATATATTCCCAAACCCTAGCCTCAAGAATCCTCTTAGCCCTTCCTAGAGAGTCTATCACCTTGCTTTTCAAGCAAGAAAGCCATATAATTGAGGCTCTCTTATGAATAGGCCTTGGGAATCACCCTTCATCCTTTCATTAACATATTTGTTCTTATGATTCCCTTATACAAGGTCTCCTCACATCAATGAAAGTCCGCAAAGAGCAAAGAGCCTTAGCTAAGGTGACAGTGGGCTATCGCTCTGTTGTTGCCCCTTTGACCTAGTAGTTGCTCTATAGGATCCCCTCATAGGACCCCAAATAGTTTAAGCAATAAAAGGACCCGAAGGCATACTTCAGAGAGTTGACTCAGCTCGAGCAACAAGCAGCGCCGAGCATTATATGCAGAGTTCTTAGTGTGTCAGTGATGGTACCGGATCTTTCAGATGCCAGGAGGGTCTACACCTTTGTGGAGAGTTTGGTTGAGCCCTTGCATGGGCTAGTGAAGGCAAGCCAGCCCGCTACTTTGCAGGAGGTAGTGTATCACATATTTGCAAGACGCAATCCCCAAGACTTGGGCACCAGTTCCACCACGAGCTCCTTTCCCTCAAAAGGGTTGTGACACTAGACCCCCACCATAGAGAGATATTCAGGGGCGTGGGTAGCTGGATGATGAGCCCTAGAGAGACCTCTGTACGAGGAATTTGTTCTTCACTTCCCAAGAGCCATGGGCACCTGAACATGGGTGTACCAAGGGAAAGGACCATTAGATACAGGTGTTTTCTAATAGTGAGTTGGAGGATGGTGCACAGCTAGAGGACAATATAAGAGGTGGTGAGTTGTAGACCATTGGAGGTAATGGAGGAGGACAAGCACCACCCCCACTTGATGGAGGGAGGGGTCATCAGTTCATTGAGGCAAGTCCCCAAGTATCTCATGTTGAGGATCAGAGGCATGGTGCAAGGACAGTGTGTTGCAGTCTTGGTGGATAGTGGGGCAACCCACAACTTTATTGATTCATAGATGGTGCAACAAAGAGGCATATAAACCCCGAGTTTTGGGGGCTTTTCAGCCTTGGTGTCGGGAGATAAGACTATGCAGTGCACACAGTACGTCCCTAGTCTGACAATGACTGCACGTAATTATTATATGACGGATCACTTCTTTGTGGTCAATGTTCCGGACACCAACATTGTCATGGGTGTCCAATGGCTCCACTCTTTGAGAAGAGTCACTAAAGATTGGCAGAACTTGCAAGTGGAGTTCATGGGGCTAGATGGGATGTTGGTGTCACTTAGAGGGATGCATTTGTACCCACCAAAGACAGTGACAGCACATAGGATGGAGGTTGACTTGCAACATGGAGATGTAGAGTGGGCAGTGGAGCTCAGGAAAACAGAGGCAGAGACACCCATTACCCAATTTCTGCAAGTTATATTGTAAATGATGCTAGTATGACCGTTTATTTATGTAACAACACCTAGGTAAGCCTCTGATTATGGCAACGAATTTCATCCAAGGAAGTTTTTTAACCTCGCTGAATTATGTGTGTTTCTAAACACGGATAATCGGCAGACTTTTTCTTCTAGATTAAACCCCAAAGCTAGGGTGGAATCCCTTGACAAGGTCTTAGGTAAGTCTGAGTGTTATATTGAGTCTTCATAAAAGTGTTTTGGGGAATAATTTAAGCACCTTTGGCTAAATTATTTTATTACAAACCACTTGGTCTATACTAGATCATATTCTATCACAGAATTGGGTAATGTCATAAGGGTCTATGTGTAAATGTGTATTGCCCCTTTGAGGGTTGAATTAATTATAAATATCTGATGTACAAAACATTTAAGTGCATGGTCCCTCATACTTAGACACCATGGCTAAAATATTTGAGGGTGGAAAAAAATTTAATCCCCTCTAGTGTCCATTAATTAATTTTTCTAGCTAAATAAAGTAAAATCCTAAACCAAGAAATTAATTAATTTTGAGTCAAAAATAATTATAGAGATTAATTCTCTCTAAAATGGAAAATAATCAAAAATTTGTGGGTCAAAAAAAAGTCAATTTTTGGAGGCCCCCTCCAAGGGAAAAATGAATATTTTAAGAAAATTTGAGCCCTTGGTGGTCAAATCAAAGTCAATTGTTTGATGAAATTAATCCAAAATATTAATTTTTGGATTAATTAAATGTGGGTTTTGTTACCGACCACCTGTGGGTAGTGTATATAGGTGAAAACATTTCTCCTAGATGGTCCTCAACCAACAGCCAGTAGCCCCTTGAAGCCACCAAACAGCTCAATGTGCCATCCTGAGCCAACCATGTGATCCCTCAACCACTTGTCATGATTGTATGTTTGAAGGTGGGCCTCCCGACCCCTAAGGTATGACTTTTCATTGGTTTGGTTCAGTGTTGCGAAAATCACGATAACAATAAAAAAACTAGAGTTTTTCAAAATGTCGATATTATCGCCCAATTACTATGCGGTTTTTTTCAAAAAAATCGGTGAAAAAATCGCGCTAACTTCAAAAAATCGCAATAATTTCGAAGTTATCACGATTCGATGGGAAGTTATCGTGGGGGTTGCAGACAGCGCGTTTTTAAAAGGGAAAACACAATTTTTTTTTGTCATTTTGAACAGACAGCGACGTGGATTGAGAGCTGAGGAGGAGAGGAACCCTGGAAGGCGTCTACTAGGGCAGAGGAGGAGGAAGCTTGGAGATTTTAGCATCCCAAGCAAAAGAACTTCGTCTTTGGATCAAATTTCTCCGGCAAACCATGGTTTCCAGGTATCAGCACCAAATTTAGCCATTTTGTTTTGGTTTTTTCTTCTTTTTGCTTGGGTTTCTATAACCCATTATTTATTAAAGATTTTTGAGTGGATTTGATGGTGATTTTTTTCATTTTTGTTGCATAGAGTGGAGAGAGTTCATTTTGGATTGAGTTGAGGTTTTTTTGTTCGTTATATTGTCAAAAATTCAATGTGTTGCGTCATGTATGTAATTTTTTTTAATTTTTGTAACTTGCAATTCTTATTGTGCCATAGGTTCAACTTCAAAGTTCAAACTTTATCTTACATTAAAACTCAAGAGTTCAACTAAGTTACAAACATGCCAAGGAAATTGGACCCTCTGTGAGTATTTGGTGAACTTGATGGAAAGTTTGATAGATTGAACTTGTCTTGCAAGTTGTGTAGGCAACATATGTCAGCAGGGGTTTATAGATTGAAGTATCACCTTGCACAAATCCCTGTACATGATGTAGAGCTTTATGAAAATACAAATGTGGAAATCATCCGAAGAGCCATGAGATCATTGGAAGAATTAGAGCAAGAGAGAGTGGCCAAAGCAGAAGTGAAGAAGCAACTCGCAGGGAGGGTGTTAGGCCCAAGTGAATATGGAAGTGGCATTGGTTCTACTTCAGCATCAATATCTACAACCAACCCTATAGCTGCTTCATCATTTTTTGTTCCTAGAACCACGGTTGATTCACAACCATCTATCACTTCAATGCTTAAAAAAAAGGAGAAAGAACAAGTTGACCAGTTGTTGGGCAAGTTTCTCCTTTGGAGTGATATTACTTTCAGCGTTGCAAGGAATAATCCATTTTTCCAACCTGTTGTTGATGCTATTGCAACTGTTGGCCCATGGTACAAAATCCCTTCTTATGATGACTTTAGAGGCCGCATTCTTCAAGATGAAAAGGTTGACAACACCAAAAGATTAGAGGAGTTTAAGGCATCATGGGCACAAACAGGATGCACTGTGATGTCAGATGGTTGGACCGACCAAAAGGGAAAAACCTTTATAAACTTCTTGGTTAGTTGTCCCAAGGGGACAATGTTTATGAAATCCGTTTATGCATTTTCACATATCAAAGATGCAAAAACTTTATGTGATTTGTTGGATGTGTTTATTTTGGAGGTAGGTGCAGAACATGTTGTCCAAGTCATAACGGACAATGCTGCAAATTATGTTGCTGCTGGCAAGATGCTTATGGAGAGGCATCCTACTTCATTTTGGACACCTTGTGCTGCACATTGTATTGATTTGATATTGAAGGACATAGGGAAAATTTCTTTTGTCAAAGATATTGTTGACTCATCAAAAAGCATTACAAAATTTATATATAATCATACATTTGTGCTTAGCTTGATGAGAAAAGTCACCAACAACAAGGAGTTGGTGCGCCCCGCCATTACACGGTTTGCCACCAGCTTCATATCTCTTCAATCCCTCTTGCATTCTATGTGGGATGTGAAGAGAATGTTTCTTTCAAATCAGTGGCGTGATTTGACAGTGAGCCGCAAACCAGAGGGAGAGGCTGTATGCAAATTAGTTTCATACCAGGAAGACTTCTGGGTGGGAGTGCAAGAAGTGTGCACCGTTACTAAACCTTTGGTAAAGGTTCTTCGATTAGTTGATGGTGAGAAGCCCGCAATGGGCTATTTGTATGAGGCCATGAACAGGGCCAAAGAATCCATTCGGGCCTACTATGATGATAAGGGAGATGAGGGGTTTCAGAAACAACTCCTCCTATAGGAAGTGATTGATGAATGATGGAACAACACACCCCATCGTTCCATTCATGCTGCAGGGATCTACCTAAACGCCGCATTTTCTTACCCATGTGGGTTTGTATTAGATGTTGAGATCATGGATGGATTCTTAACCTGTGTTCAGAGGATGGTGCGATCTCCAGTAGAACGTGCAAAAATCTCCAAAGAAATGGAGATATACAGGATGGCAGGTAGCACAATTGGCTTTGAGATTGTTGTGACTGATAGGACAACTAAAATGCCATATATATTTTAGTTTGTTTCAAATTTCATTGTTTCTTCAAGTTTACAATTTCATACTTTGCTTCAACTTTCAAATTTCATTTTTTCTTATGTTTATTTTATTTGTAATTTTGTTGTAGATGCATGGTGGAGAATCTATGGTGCCAGAGTACCCTATCTGCAAAAGCTTACCATTCGAATCCCCAGCGAAACATGTAGCTCCTTAGGATGCGAGTGCAACTGGAGTGTATTTGAAAAAATACACAACAAGAAGCGCAACAGGTTAAACTTAAAACTTAAAATATTGCAAATTTCCAATTAATTTTTTGAATTCATTAAATAATATTTTTTTATAATTATTATTTTATGATCATTGTACAGGTTGGAGTCCCAGCGACTTAATGACATGGTCTACGTCTACTACAATCTTTGATTGTGGGTGAGGCAACTTGAGAGGATACCTAATATGGAGGCCATCTCATTGGATGGGATTGACACCACTGCTGCATGGAGGGTTGAGGTCGAGAGCCCTCTCATGGAGTCTGCCGATGATTGGTTAGAGCGGGAGGTAGTGGAAGGCGTAGAGGGGGAGGAGGGGGAGGTGACACCACCTACCGGGGCTACCCCTGCCACTAGTAAAGGATGTGGTCTACGTCCTCTAGCTCCTACTTCTTCAGGTTCTAGAGCACAACAGAGTCCACTACCAACCCCACCGGCATCTACATCTAGAGGGAAAGGTAAAGCTATTGCATTTTCTTGCAATAGAGGCAAAGGAAATCAATAGTATTAGACTTTAGTTATTTGGTTCATTTCATTGTATATGACATTATGACTCATGATATGAGATACATTATTATATTTTTTGTTGATATTTTGAGGCTGAATTGGAACTCAGGAGTCAGGACTTACTATTCAGGACATGATTCACTATTATGTGTGATGTAGCACTAGAAATGATATTACACATCTTATATATTAGTTCGTTTGTCATATTTATGTGCCAATGTATTTATTTTATGTTGTAGATGCTTTAAATATTAAAAAATTAGAAGAAAAAAAAATGAATATTTTGTATTTTACGATTTTTTCCCAATTTTTACGATTTTTTCCGATTTTTTCCTGATTATTTCCCTGGCCGATATTATCCTGATAATGATTTTCGCAACATTGGTTTGGTTGAGTAATTTTGTTTACTTTTCATGGGCATGGATTGGTGGGTGGATTCAACGGAAAGGGTGGGTTACATCAATATTCTTGTCTCCACAGCCCGATTTCTTGGTTACCCTTGTATCCTAGTCTTGTGGGATCTCCTTTATTGGATATTCAGTTCAAGGTTGGCATTGTACGAGAAATCTCCATTTTGGTTGTGTGGTCCTGCTTCTCGATACGACCTACATCACTCCCCTTCCACTCATTTTAGCCCCATTCATCTACGTTCCCATTTGGGTCCACATGCCTCTACTAGGTCCACATAGGGTTAGCCTCCCCTTCCCCTTGTCCACACCTTGGGTCGGCCTTGAAACGATGCCCCGAAAGTTGATGCAACAAAAGAGAAAAGAAAAAGCAATATTTGGCCACTCTCAATAGGAAATGTACCACAAAATGCAAAAGATGATCGGGACATACAAATTTAGCACGTGGAAAAAAGCCAAACATGATCTCTACCCCTTACCCATGGCCATCACCCTAGTTCTTGTGACAATTTCATTTATTGCAGTAACTAGAAATTATTCTCCTAATTGTTAATTTAATTTAACAATTTATTTGCACATACAAACAACGAATAATTCTCTACTGCAATTTTCACCATAAAAATATTGTGGAAAATAAAATACTGGAAACTAAGACATTTTAGCACACACACAAAAATTTAACACGGTTGTTTTCGGACAATTGTCCTCAGAAAAACCCAATTTGGGAAAACTGATGCAGCAGGTGAGGGTTTTATTATTATTCTTCAAGAGCAATTTCGAGTACAATAATTTAGATGCTCTACTAGCAATCTAATCTGAGGAAAAATACTGGTAAAATTATTGTGAGAATTTTCTCTCACCCCACAGCTAATTTCTACCCCCGAAACTGCCCCCTAGCCACATGCAGATCCTTCTGCGTCAACCTTTGCGCAGAACCTCTAGGAATTTCGGCCTATCTCTCACTGCCTCTCCCGGAACAAGAATATTTTCTCCTGAAATGTTGTTGACGTCCTCTACCACCTGCTACTCACCCTCAGGCTTTATCTTCTCTGTTAAGTCTCTACTACTGAAAAAATCGAGCTGCCTGGGCAACTGAGTATTTGCACTGGGGCATTTTCCATCACCACATTGATCCCTTCTTATATCTTCCTATTCCGATTCCGACGGCCAAGATTAAATCTTAATCGATGGCTTTGATCATTTCTGGATCGATCCATGTGAGTTTCTGGAGAATTCTCACCTTGACTTAATTCCGAGTAATTAACCAGTTTTCCTAAGTTTAGATTTAGGAAACATTAAAAAATTGGTTAATAATCTAATTAAGTCATCTCTAGGTGGAATTTCCAAAAAATATTTATGGGTTTTGGAGATCTCATGTATTCTAGCCTCTCTACCAAATTTTGTGGCTTGAACACATCCGATGCTACAGAAACTAACACTCCCTCTTAGCGAGGAATGTGTTCTCTCTAGTGTTTGCACATCTTGCCACAACACCCAGTGTCTGTATCACCTACTGTCACACTGCTGATGTCTGGCCACTACTGCCCACCAACCATTGCGCAACTCTGATGTTGCATGTGTTGCTGCTGACATTGTCGTACTACTACCAACTCTGCATCTACACTAAACTACCTCTCATCTGTTGTTGCTACTACTGCAACAACTACAACTGAGAAGCATCTGAAATAATCTGTCCTTACTACTAAAACGGGTTCGCCACCATACCCATATGTTCTCTTAAATAAACAAACTTAGCTCTCCCTAGAGCTTTTGTGAGTATATCTGCAACCTGCTCTTCTGTGGAAACATATTGTAGTTGGACCGCTAAACACTATACACAATCTCTGATGAAATGAGACCGAAAATCTATGTGTTTTGACCTGTCATGAAACATTGGATTCTCAGAGAGGTTAATGCAACTCTGATTATCACAGTAAACACTAGTCACCTCCATCCTCTACCTGAACAAGCTTACTAGCAGCTTCCGAATCCATATAGCTTCACACGTGGCTTTGCTTGCTGCCATATATTCTACTTCTACAGAGCTAAGTGCTACTAACTTCTGCTTCCTGCTACACCAAGAAACCATCCTTGATCCAACGTTGAAGCAGTAACCAGAGGTACTTTTACTGTCCACTAAACTGCCTACCCAATCTGCATCTGTAAATCCACATAGTCTGACATCATCCCCTCTGGTATATCTCAAACCATACTCGAATGTACCATGCAACCTCGTTGTTGCCCAATGTACCATCTTCTGCTCTACCAAAAACTGACTGAGGGTATTGACTACAAAGCAAATATCTAGCCCATTGTTGACTAGATACATGAGAGAACCGATAAGTTGCCCATACAAGGTAGGTCGACATCCTTGTCATGTGATGCATCTATCTTCTTCTAGTTGCTGATCATGGGCATAGACATGGGTCTACAATCCTGCATTTTGAATCTCTTCAGAATGTTTGTAGCATATCTTACCTGCCCAAGGAAGGTCTCCCTATCCTTTTGCCACACTTCCAATCCCAGGAAATAGTGCATCAACCCCAAATCCTTCATATCAAACTTTGCTGCCAGGTTCCGCTTACAGTCCTCTATGAGCCCTGATGATCCTGTCAAGAAGAGATTATCCACATACAATACTAAGATGAGTGGCTCACCTTCTACCATCAAATAGTAAAGGTTGGGATCTGCGTCACTCTTAACGAATCCCATTTGTTGCAAGTAGCTTTCGATCTGACCATACCATGCCCTGGGAGCCTGCTTGAGCTTGTATAATGCTTTCTTCAATCTGCACACATGAGTGTGCTTCCCATGAGTTTCGAAGCCCTCTGGTTGTTCAATGTACACCTCTTCCTCTATCACCCTGTTCAAGAATGTTTTCTTGACGTCCATCTGGTGAATCTCCCATCCCATCTGAGCTGCTAGGGATATAACTGACCAAATAGAGGTGTATCTGGCAACTAGAGCAAAGGTCTCCTCATAATCTATCCCTTCTTTCTGTGCATACCCCTTTGCCACAAACCTAGCCTTGTACTTCTCCACACTGCCATCTGTAGCATACTTGATCTTGTAGATCCATCGAGAACCTACAACTGACTTGTCCTCAGGCCTCGGCACCACCTCCCAAACATCATTCGTCATGATAAAGTTGTATTCTTCTACCATGGCATTTACCCATACTCGATGTTGTGCGGCTTCAAGGTTCTGCAACTTGCGCTACCAATGCTTGATATCTATCAAGCTGTCTGCGCTCTCTTTTGCTTGTCTTAGGAGCTCCAACATACTCCATTGCATCTCTCAATGTCTAACGAGCCTCTCTGTTGGTTCGACCACTAGTAGTGGGAAGTTCTACTAGCTCCTCCTCATCTTGCCCTTGTTCCTCTGTTTCCTGAGATTTCACTGGACTTCCTGCTCCTAAGGAACTGCTAGTACTGGTTATTATACTAGATCCATGTGACTGTCCCTCTATTGGTCCCACTGGCTGCCCCTGTCGCTGTCCCTATTGTTGAACCAACGGAGCTTCAGCTAGTTGAATTTGATTGCCTGCAGGCATCTCATGAGATCTTTTGAAAGCTCGATCTTCCATGAACTTTACGTCTGGTCTTACTACAATCTTCCTATTGCTAGGAATGTAGATCCTATATGCCTTGGAGGTCTCACTATACCCAACGAGAAACCCCTTCTATGTAGTCTGATCCAATTTGGTGTGCTTCTCATATGGCAAGTGGCAATAAGTAATGCTGCCAAAGATCCCAAACTGACTCATTTCTGGCTTCTTCCCTGTGAAGACCCCTTCTAGCGTTATCTTCCCCAATGCTCTATGAGGAGTCTTATTCTGAAAACACATTGTCATGTTACATGCTTCTACCCACAGAAAACTGGGCAACTCCTAATCATACAACATAGTTTTTGCAGCCCCAACTATGGTTATGCTTTTCCGCTCCGCTACCCCATTCTATTGTGGATTATACGAAGTTGTTCATTCTCTTTTGATGTCTTCCTTCGCGCAAAAATCTATGAAGTCTTTATCATTATATTCTCCACCATTATCTGAGCAAAGCACCTTGACCTTCTTCCCTGTCGCATTCTCCACGAGAACCTTAAACTCTCTGAAATGATCGCAGACCTCATCTTTCATCTTCAAGAAGTAGATCCAGATTTTTCTAGAATGGTCATCAATAAAGGTGGTGAAGTATTTGACACCACTGAAAGCTCTAGTGGACATAGAGCCACAAATATCTAAATGTATAAGTCCTAACACGCCATCTGCTCTATTGTCACTTCTTGGGAATGTTGCCTTAGCATACTTCCCAAGTACACATTCTCTGCACACATCATCATGTTCCTTGCCAAGTTCTAGAACCCCTGTTACTACTTCCCTGAACATCTTGAGTGCTCCATGATCTAAATGTCCCATTCTCCTATGCCATAATTCATTCAATTCCTTCCCACTCCCACTGCGACTGTCACCGCCAATTAGTGCCATTGGAAAGTCAATTGCAATTTGTATAATCTATTGCTTCAAACTCTAATCTGTCTTACCTACTTCCAGCTTGAGTGTTGACAAACACTTTCTTCCCTACGAAGTGGATATCATATCTCTTATCCTGTAGTTAGGATACTGAAATCAGGTTCATACCCAATCCTCACACATGCAATACATTTGTAGCATTGGTGCTTGCTCCTAACTCCCTCTAAAAATCAATGGTACCCCTCCCTACAGGAGTACACTTCGTTCTATTTCTCATCGTAATTTGGAAGTCCATCTGCTCCTTGTAGCTAGAGAAATATTCTCTAACCCCTGTCATATGAGCTAATGCTCCATTGTCTATATACCAGACACCCTGTGAAGTTGATCCTGACAAGCAAGCAAATTCGTCCTCCAACCTGGAAGATAAATCTGAAGCCTCCTAAATGTCAATTCTATCCATGGTCATACTGAAGAATTTACTGCGTGCTATTCCTCTTTCCACCCGACACTGATTCTGCAACTCCAAACTATAGCAAAAGCCCTCTGCATCCAACCAAGGAATCTACTTAGTGAAAATTTGAGTTGTTGTTGCTCCCTTTGGCTGTTGGAATTACTAACCCGGGCAACTCGACTATTCTGCAACCCTTCAACTGAAAATCGAATTCCTGCCCCTAAGAATTTTGTCCTATTGCTCCCTCTGAGCAGCAAAATTCTTTCCTCCGCTTCTGAGCTTCCCGGTTGATCACTCACGCTTTGATATCATGTGAAAATTTCATCTATTGCAGTAACTAGAAATTATTCTCCTAATTGTTAATTTAATTTAATAATTTATTTGCACATACAAACAACGAATAATTCCCTACTACATTTTTCACCATAAACAACAAAAAAAAAAAAAAATTGTGGAAAATAAAATACTGTAAACTGAGAAATTCTACCACATACAAAAATTTAACACGGTTGTTTTCGGACAATTGTGCCCCGGAAAAACCCAAATCAGTGCAATGGATGAGGGTTTTATTATTATTCTTTAGCAGCAATTCCGAGTACAATAATTTAGATGCTCTACTAGTAATCTAATCTGAGAAAAAATACTAGTAAAATTATTATGAGAATTTTCTCTCACCCCACAACGAATTTCTACCCCCGAAACTACCTCCCTAGCCACATGTAAATCCTTGTGTCAACCTATGCGCAGTGCTTTGCACAAAACCTCTGGGAATTTCGGCCTACCTCTCACTGCTTCTCCCGTAATTGGAATACTTCCTCCTGAAATGTTGTTGACCTCCTCTACCACCTGCTACTCACCCTCTGACTCTATCTTCTCTGTTGAGCCTCTACTACTGAGAAAATCAAACTACCTAGGCAACTGAGTATCTGCACTGGTGTATTCTCCATCACCACATCAATCCCTTCTTATATCTTCTTGTTGGGACTCCAATGGCCAAGATTAAATCTTAATTGATGACTCAGATCATTTCTAGATCAATCCGTGTGAGTTTCTAGAGAATTCTCACCTTGACTTAATTAATTCTGATTAATTAACCAGTTTTCCTAAGTTTAGACTTAGGAAACATTAAAAAATTGTTTAATAATTTAATTAAGTCATCTCTAGCTGGAATTTCCAAAAAGGATTTCTAGGTTTTGGAGATCTCATGTATTCTGGGCTCTACCAAATTTCGTGGCTTGAACACATCTGATGCTACAAAAACTAGCAGTTCCTGTCGGCCCTAAATGAGCCCCCTCCATCATTAAGGAACCCGTGATTGTCCCAACCGCTGGTGGGCAATGAAATGCCCCACCTTAAGGGGGTATCGACATCTACAAATTACACATCATGCTCTCATCCCCTGGAGCCTCGAGTAGTTAACAAGAAAAATCAGTTGAATGCAAAAGGCATATCAAGATGGGTGGGAAAACAAAGGCCTCGATAACTCATGTACCACGATTTGCTCCCTCCTACACTCATATACCTAGGTGTGGGCTTCCCCTACTATAGCTACCCCTGTACCATGACATGTGGTCTGGATGATTCCCCTGATCCCCACTCTGCTCCATTATTATATCATCTACCACCTACCATTTGAGGGATGTACCATGGACATGTCACCCCTTTTAGAGGTTGAAACCACCTAATAGGGTCCTTGGTTAACCCCCTATTGAGCTTGGAGACACTTGTACATGCCAAAGCCCACTATGGAAGGGCATGCCACCATGAAGTGCCCCATTGATCCTATGACCTGTAGGCTCTTATACTTGATTACTCTAATGATTTGTTGTATTGGAAGGCAAGGGGACACATTGGATCTTATGCAGGATTGCAGGTTAGTCTCCATTTGGGTCTTGGTCTCCCTATACAAGGTCCTAGCCGTCCAGAGGGCCACATGGGCACTTGTAGGGTTAGCGTTGAGAGCCATCAGCCTCCACCATAGCAAAGCATACTTCTTGGATCCCCAACACCACTCGTTGATTGCTCATGTTCCACCTTTTGACTGAAGATGATGCACTTGGTTCACCATGCCCATTCGCCTCCACACATGCACCATTCACTTGGCAGATGTTCCAGAGTCTAGAGGATGTCTCCCGCTACAGAGTGAGGGCTTATATCATCATCCTAGCCCTTACAGATGGTCTATAGGCATTTTCGATCCACTTGGAAACCCATGAGGATGTCCTTGTGCCCCCATACACCCACTTGGGAGCACCATAGGTTCTTGCTTGGAAAACAAGGGGCCAACCCCTTGTCCACAATGTTTGAATTCCAACTCTTCATTGTGGCACCCCTTGGACTTCATTAGGCCTCCTCAAAGGCCCAAGGACTCACTTTGTTCATCATTCGACCCTCTTGAGAGGCTTCTTATTATCTTATTGAGCTATTTGGTGGGCTTGTCACCAAAAGTATTGTTATTATACACATTATTTTATTTTAGGGGCTCAATTAGGCCAATCTAGAAAAATCGAATTCATTAGAGTAGTGAAGACAATATCGCTGAAATATCGCCGATATTCGGAAATATCGCGATATTTTCGGGGAGACGAGATATTGCCGAGGATATATCGCGATATTTTGTCTCCCCAAAAATATAGTGATATTTCCAAAATATCAGTGATATCTCGGGAAAATATCGCGCTACGATCTAAAATATCGCCGGGCAACAGCAAAAAATACCGCCGCGACTAGAAAAGGCCAATTTTTTTTTTCAATCATTTTCATTTCTGATTGTTGGAGAAGGAAGGGGAGAGCTATGTGCTTGCTGCCAAGGAGGGTTTGAGTGTTGAATAGCCATCATCGCCACCAAAAATTAAGATTTTGTTGATCTAAGATTGAAGAACAGTGAGACAATTTCATTTCTTCCATTAACAGGTATGTTCAAATAAACCCCTATGTTAATGAATTTTTTGATAGTTTTAGGATTATTCTTGCTTGCCTATTTGCCTACAATCATTTTGCTTGTTTTTTTTTCCATTTGCTATGATTTTCATGCCCATGAACAAATGCAAAGGTTTTCTCCATATTTGGAGAGCAAACTCCATTTTTTTTTTTAATTTTCAAATGCACCCTCTTATTGTCATTTATGGTTTTCATTGAATTCACATTGCAAATAATGTAGCAAAAAAAATATTTTGTAAAATAATGTGGTTATTACTTATTAAATCCAAATTTTTTTTTGGTGCCCTAGGTTTGAGTTAGCTCACTACAAAATTCAAATATGCCAAAAGCCTTGGACCCATTTTGGGAGTATGGGGACCCTGATGGTGGGACAAATCGGACATATCTTACATGCAAATTGTGTGGGACCAGGATGACAGGAGGGGTTACACAATTCAAATACCATCTGGCTAGACTCACTAGACATGATGTTGGGATTTATACAGTTTTTAGTCCGGAGCTTATACAAAAAGCTCTTAAGGCAATTGATGAAAAAGACAGAAAGAAACAAGGCTGAATGTGCAAGTAGATCTTTAGGGATATCTTCCCCTGATTTTGATGCTGAGGGTAGTGGGAGGGGCTCCACAGCATCCCCTGCTACTACTAGTGCGAGATCATCATTTTTTGTTCCACGAATAGGACATGGATCACAACCTGGCATGAAATCACTTGTTAAAAAAAAGGAGAAGCAAGAAACAGATAGAGTCATGGGGAGGTGTCTTTTCTGGAGCGACTTACCTCTCAGCATCACCAAAACCAATCCATTTTGGCAGCCAATGTGTGATGCTTTTGTTGTTGTGTGCCCAGGGTACAAAAGTGCTACATATGAGGAGTTGCGGGGGCCAATTCTTCAAGCAAAAAAGCAGGACATCAACTTTAGATTGGCGGAGTTGAAAAAAACATGGGAAGTTACTGGATGCACAGTGATGTCTGATGGTTGGACAGAGAGGAAGGGTAGGACCCTTCTAAATTTCTTGGTACATTGTCCTAAAGGTACCATGTTTATTAACTCAGTGGATGCATCAGAACATATCAAAGATGCAGCAACGATATGTGAGTTGTTAGATGGGTTCATTCGGGAGATTGGTGTGCAAAATGTGGTGCAAGTCATAACAGACAATGCACCTAATTATGTGTCTGCCAGCAAGATGCTTATGGAGTGGCATCGCACATTGTTCTGGACTCCGTGTACAGCACATTGTCTGGATTTGTTGCTTAAGGATATGGGGAAACTTTCCTTCATCAAGGAGGCGGTTGATATGGCTAGGAGCGTCCCCAAGTTTATTTATAACCATGCTTTTGTTCTTAGCCTCATGAAGAAGTTCACTAGAAACAAGGGGTTGTGGCATCCTGCGATCACACGTTTTGCCACAAACTTTATTACTCTTCAGTCTTTGCTTTGATGTCAGTTCCAGTTGAAGCAAATGTTTGTGTCTCATGACTGGCGTAATTGTAGATACAGCAGGAGACAGGACGGGAAAGCCATTGCAAAAATGGTGTACTCTGAGACGTTTTGGCGTGGAGTAGAAAAAGCATGCTCAGTTAGTGAACCTATAGTAAAGGTTCTCAGATTGGTAGATGGGGAGAAGCCTGCAATGGCTTATTTGTATGAGGCCATGGATAGGGCCAAGGAGGCCATTTGTTCTTATTATGCAGACAAGGGTTATGCTGGCCTTGATAGGCATATGATGTTATGGGATGCGATTGATAGTCGGTGGACAGGGATGCTTCATCGACCCACTCATGCAGCAGCACTCTTCCTCAACCCCGCATTTTCATACAAATGCGGCTTTGATTTTGATGGCGAGGTGATGTAAAGGCTCCATTCCTGTATTCATAGGATGGTACCTGATCCTAAGCTTCATAGCAAAATCAATCGCGAGATACAGTTTTATCGAGATTGTGTTGGCCTATTTGGCTTTGATGATGCTATTAGGGAAAGAACCCTCTTCATGCCACATAAGTGACAAGTCGTCACTCATTAGAAATTAGAATTTTCAATTTAGAATTTCTTTACTTATAATTCTATTTTTTTAAATTCAATTATGTAATTTTTATTTGAAAGTTTAATTATGTTTTAAGTTTTTGAATTTTTTATTTCTTTATTTTGTTGTAGATATTTGGTGGCGAAGCTATGGTGCAAGGGCACCAAATTTGCAGAAAATGGCCATAAGAATCTTGAGTCAAACATGTAGCTCTTCAAGGTGTGAGCGCAATTGGAGTGTATTTGAGAAAATACACGCAAAAAAGCGCAACGGGTATAACTTTGAGCTCCAGCCTTCAGTTGAGCAATTACACTTATTGTAATTTTTAATTTTTAATTTATGACGTTCAAGTGTCAAGAGTCAAGAGTCAAGACTCATTAGTTTTTTTGACACTCTTACAGGTTGAAGTTTGCACGTCTCAATGATTTAGTGTATGTGCACTACAACATCCGACTTTGAGTGAGGCAAATAGAAGCACCAATGCATCCAGATGCCATTTCCTTATACAGTGTTGATGTATTGTCTCAGTGGAGGGTGGAGTTCGAGAAGCCCATCTTGGAAGAGTCACCTTCATGGTTAGAGCCAGATGATCCATTAGAACAGGGGCAGCAAGAGGAGGAGGACTCAGAGGAGGAGCACCACTCGGAGGAGGAGCAGGAGGAGGAGGAGGACACTGTGGGAGCATCAGCATCAACACCGTCTGCTATAGTTATAGGAGAGCACAGCTCCATACCTAGCACTCATTATTTGACATTAGGTGCAGAGGCAGGGCCAAGGCCTTCTACTACTAGGGGCAAGCCTGGCAAACAGCCCATCATGTTTTCCCGTAAAAGGGGGAGAGAGCAGTGATTTCAGATAGATAGCTGCTAGTTTTATTTGTTATGCTACATATAACTCATGATGATGAGATACTTTTGTATATGTGATGTTATTTTGTATTGGTTCTCCACATTTGAGTCCTTGAATGGACAATTATCAGGGATCAGTAGGATTTGGTATCACCTTTGATGTATCATTTCTGTTTGACATCATATATATTAGTGCTTTCTTCATATTTATGTGCCAATGTGTTTATTTCATGTTGTTATTGCTTTATATGTTTAAAAATCTGGAAAAAAAAATAAAAATAAAAATAAAAAATAAAAAATAAATTGAATATATTATGCATTTTTTATGCTTGCCGATATTTGCCGATATTTTCGCCGATATTGTCGATGAGATATTTTCTGGACCCTCGCCTATATTTTGTCGATACCGATATTTTCGACACTGCATTAGAGAGTGTATAAATAAAAGTGAGATGATTCATTTTCATCATCATGACTTGGATTGGGTTCTTATCTCTTATGAGATTTTCGTTATCCCTTTGGGAGGAGGATTTGGATGTAATGGATGAATTTTGATGTTTGGATATCTCTCTCGTCTTGGAGCTTCATTATTGGCATAATTTTGGTGATTGGATATACTCTTTGCACATGTAAGTAATATTTTCATGTTTATTCTTGTTATTTGCTTTAATACATTGATGTTGTTAGGATTTCCACTATACTAGATCTGAAATTTATTGATTTTCTTATGCGAAATTGTAGAAATTTAGTCTTTTATAGCATTGCATCATCTCATATATCATGTGTGAAAGGGTGAATGTTCCTAGAGATTGTTTCTATTAAACATATCATAATAAGTCATCAATTACTTCAAATTGAAGTATAAATTCTTCTAGCAGTTGCTCTCATGCCCTAATTGCCATGGGAAGTTGTCTAGGAGGCACCTTAATTGGGTGTAGTTCCTCTAAATCACAAATTTCATCTTGACTCCATCTTACGCAAAGGATTAGGCATTGGTCCTTCCATAGGCGATCATTTTCAAAGAGAATTCCTCTCACCTTCCCCTCTTTTTCTAGGTCTAGCCTACATAGGTCACCTACAGCATCACTTTTCTCACGATTTAGCCATCAAAAGAATTTGATCTCTTGCCCACAATTGCGTTGGTGTGTCCTCAAGAAGCCCTCCAAATTTCACAAGATTCCGACTGTGGCATCTTGAGATATTTCAAGCCCTAGCTCGAAGATCAATTCTTGCCCTCAGTTTCCCATTGGCTAGTAACTTCATTAGGATCATAGCACTAAATCATCAAAGCAAGATTCTTTCTTTGATCCTCTTCTTTTCCCCAATTAGGTTAAGTACATCCTTGCTTGATCAACTCCATATCTTTGACCTAATTTGGGTCCACTTAGCCCTTGGTGGTCTCGCAACTTCTTGATTCCAATTTCACAAAGATCACTTAGAAGCCAAGCATTCATAAGGCCTTATGAGACTAGGGGCTTCCTTAACAAAGCATAACCCCAAACCCTATCCTTAAAAGCCCTCGTAGCCCTTCCTAGAGAGCCCATCAACTTGCTTCTAAAGAAAGAAACCCATTTAATTGAGTCTCTCTTGCAAATAGGCATAGGAATCACTTCCTTATCTTATCATTGACTATATCTACTCTAGTGATTCCCCACATAGAAAGACTGCTCCTATCGGTGAAAGTTCGTAAAGAACAAGGAGCCTTAGCTAAGGTGATAGTCGGCGATCGCTCCATTGTTGCCCTCGACCTAGTAGTTGCTATATAGGATCCCCTCTTAGGACCCCTACTAGTTTGAGCGGTAACCGGTTTTAAAAAAAATTGATTTTTTTCTCAAAATTAAAAATTCAACAGTGGAGATTAAAAGATGATCAAGTTATTTTCAATGGTCGAGATTATTTTGACAGAGATCAAGCCAACTAGTCGTTATTTTCCAATTGGAGGGGTTTCTCTATATAAATAAGTCATTTTGCTTATATTGGATATATTCGAATGATGTAAATCTTGAAAGTTGGCACTGAGCTATTGCTATGTCCATTGTTGGGAACATTTCTATATCATAATAGAAAGACTTTGGGGTTCAATTCACAGTGTTTTTCGGATCAACTACAATTATTTTTTAGGAGTGCTAGGGTTTGGAGGCTCCAGCGCATTGTTCGCCTGAACAGTGAACACCATCACTGGATTCGCTAAGCCGTCGCCGCTGAGAGAGTCTGAGCTGAGACAATGTCACCTTGTTGTTGCTCCATCCGCTATTCGTTTTGCCCACGACAACAGTGTTTGACCACGACTTCCAGCCGCAGACCAGCATCCTCAGACCTCTTTTGTTGTTGACCCTCTATGCCTGACACTGAGCGGCTAAGGCCCTTTGAACCTGCTCACCTGTGCCATCGACCTCCACCTCCAGTGAACAGATAGCCGAGCTGTGCGGGAGCAGAAGAAAATTTTCCGCCTCTGGTCTCTAGGGTATATTCACTGCGCGAGGGCGAGGTGGCTAAACCTAGCCGCCTCTGCCCCCGGTTTCACCTTTGCTTCACTGGACAGGTCCGGATGGGCTTCTCGCTGCTGATGCAGACGGGTTTTGTTGGTCTCGCACTGGCCTAACCTTGGCTGTTTTGGAGCGTTGAGGGAACGTGGGTGCATAGTTTTAAAAACCGTTTACAAAAACCGGTAACCGGTCAAACCGGCCGGTTAGCTAGCCTGCCGGTCGGAACCGGCCTAAAAACCCGGTCTGAACCACCATGTGCCCGTTTTTTTGACCTAACCGGTAAAAACCGGCCGGTTTAGGACGGAACCGGCCGGTTTGTAGCAAACCGGCCGGTTCCGTCCTAAACCGGCCGGTTTATGGCAAGCCCACCATAACTTGCAAAAAGCGGTTTTCTGATTGTGGTTTAGGGGTTTTGGGGGGGAACTAAGGGTGTTTTCCCTCCAAAAACACCCTCTCCAAGCTTATAAGAGGCCCCTCTCACTCTCATTTGTCTCACACAACTGATTTGGAGTGTTTGTGAGTGTTTGTGAGTTTGTTTGTGAGCTTGGAGAGTGTTGAGTTTTTGCTGAAGTAGTCATCTTGGAGTTGGAGTTGGAGCTATTTTGGAGATATGTAGCTGTCAGTGGAGTTGCCATCTTCAAGAGGAGGCTAAGGGAGCTAGTTTGCATTTCCAGGTAAGGATTTGCACTTGATAATTCCTCATTTGAGTCTGCTGTCCATGAATTTTTTTTATGTGTTATAAACTTCTCACTTCTATGATCTACCATCCAGGGAGTCATCATGCCTCCAAAAGCCAAAGACACTGCATGGGCTCATTGTGATATGATTGATGGCAAAATGATCTGCAAATATTGCCAAAAATCCATTCAAGGAGGGGGTATTAACAGGTTCAAGCAACACTTGGCTGGGATAGGAGGCCATGTAAAGCCATGTGGAGCACCAAATGAAATAATAGGGCATATTAGGGCAGAATACCTTCAGAAGTTTGAGACTCAAGTCACTGAACCAATAGAGAAGTTTGTGACTGCAAAGTTTGGGAGTCGAGACTCAACCGAGTTTGATCATGATGACTGAGACTCACGAGAAGTTTCAACTTCAAGTGATAATGTTGATCACTATTATAGTATTACTATTATCATATATGTAGAGTCTACACTGAAGTCTTGTAGTAGGCCACTGGCCCCATAGTTTGTAGGCTTTGTTTTTGCACTCTAAAGGCCATTTAGAGCCTCATTGCTTAGGTATTTTGTCGACGATATGTATTGCACTCGATGCCATTTTGATATATTCACCTTTACATGGTATATAAATGAGCAATCTTTGCATATTTTGTCTCTATTGGCTTGGAATCATGGTTTTAAATCTTAAAAATAGTTTTTTTCATTAAAAAATAATTATTTAATGTATTTTTCTAAAACCGGTTCGTTTAGACCAAACCAGTCCCGGTTAGACCGGTTCCGGTCGGTAAACCGGTTCATTAGGTGGACCGGTCCGATCACCGGTTCCGGTTTTAAAAACTATGCGTGGGTGTGGAGGTCTGTCTCTGAGCTTTGTTTCGTGCCGCTGCAACACGGCTGGGTGTGATGGGGTTTTTGAAGACTGTTGTGGATTTGGGGCAGCTATTTTTACATCTGGTTTGTCTGTTTCAGGAGGATAGTTTTGAGGGGGTGGGGGAGGAGCAGCTGCCCTTGCTGTTATCTTCCTCATTTCGTGCCTCTCTTTCTTGTCCGGGCCGCCAAGTTTAGAGCTTCATGTCTCGGTTTCTCTCCTTAGGATTTTTTTTTTTGCTTGTGGTGCTTCGACGCTGGGTCTGCGCTATGCGGCTGGTCTGCCGCCTCTCTCTTGGTGCTGCTCCACTGCTCTCTTTTGTTGTTTTTTGTAATGGGTATGGGTTCCCTCTACAGGTCTGCTTCTGCAGGTTCGCTGGGGTTCACATACCTATTTTATGTGCTTTCTGCCCTGTCCAAGGGCTTTTTCTGGAATACATCTTTTGGAGTATTGTTATGTAAGTCTCTACCCACATTTCAGCATATGCTTTTAGCATCTACAACATGTAATCTTCTGATCAATGAAAATTACAATATTTCTCCCTAGGAAAAAAAAAAATCAGTCTTTTTCTTCTATTGATCTGTGGTATGTGCTAGTTATGTGCTATCCTATATTGTGCTAAAAAAATTATATCAAATTGTTATTTCATTTGTCGGTGATAAGAGCATTCTATTGGTAAATTTTTATCTTAGGTGGTCTAATTCACCATATGATCTAACAATTCTACTTGAGGAAATTATAGAGATTTGCAGGTACACTGGACCTTGGGCACTGTTGACCACATTTTTGTCAATAGTCGAAGGAAGAAGAACGCAAAGACATGAAGAACTTTTTTCAAAATTCAAATTCATCATCCAGAGCATGTTTTAATATTGTAAACCCAATTTCTGCAAGTTATAATGTAAATGATGCTAGTATGACCATTTAATTTTGTAACAACACCTAGGTAAGCCTTTGATTTTGGCAATGAATTTCATCCTAAGATGTTTTTTAACCTCACCAAATTATGTCTTTCTAAACACAGATAATCGACAGAGTTTTTCCTCTTCTTAAACCTCAAAGCTAGGGTGGAATTCACTGACAAGGTCTTAGGTAAGTCCTAGTGTTATATCGAGTCTTTGTAAAAGTGGTTTGAGAATAATTTAAGCTAGTTGGCTAAATTATTTTGTTACAAACCACTTGGTCTATACTAGATCATATTGTGTCGTAGAATTGGGTAATTTCACGAGGGTCTATATGTAAAGGTGTATTCCCCCTTTTACGACTAAATTAATTGTAATATCTAATATATATATATATAAATAAATAAATAAAATAAAAAATAAAAAATTAGTGCATGGTCCCTCATACTTATAGACATCATAGCTAAAATATTTGAGGGTGGAAAAAATATTAATCCCCTCTAGTGTCAATTAATTAATTTTTTTAACTAAATTAAATAAAAATCCTATGCTAGAAGATTAATTAATTTTGAATCAAAAATAATTTTAGAGAAATTAATTCTTCTCCGAGTGGAAAATTCGTGGGTCAAAAAAATGTCAATTTTTGGAGGTCCCCCACTAAGGCAAAAATGGATATTTTAAAAAAAATTGAGCCTTTGGACCTCGGTGGTTAAGTCAAAATCAATTTTTAATCCAAAATTTTAAATTTTGAATTAATTAAAAATGGGTTTTAAAAAAAATCAAATTTTTCCTCAAAATAAAAAAAATTGACGGTGGAGATTAAAAGATTATCAAGCTATTATCAACGGTCGAGATTATTTTGACAGGGATCAAGCCAACTCACTGTTATTTTCCACTTGGAGGGATTTCTCTATAAATATTTACTTCTATTTGGCATCTTTGGATATCTCTAGATAATGTAATTTTTGTAATGCTGGTATTGAGTGATTGCTCTGTTGGGAACGTTTCTATATCATAATAGAAAGACTTTGGGGTTCAATTCATGGTGTTCATCTTCCATTGATCTCTAGGATGTGCTAGTTATGTGCTTTCCTATATTGTGTTACAAATTTTAACAAATTGTTATTTCATTTGTCAGTGATAAGAGCATTCTATTAGTAAAGTTTTATTTTTATCTTACGTGATCTGATTCACCATATGATCTAACAGTTCTACTTTAGAAAACTTATAGAGATTTGTAGGTACACTAGCCCTTGGGCTCCAAGTTCACAGACTGAGGGGAAGAGCCGACTATGTTTGGGCTCTAGGATTTCTATTAATTTTGCATAAGGGTTTATGGCCAATATTTTAATTTTTCAGAATACACATTTATCCACTACTACTATTCAAAATATTCTCCAAAATTTTAATTTGTAAAACATTGTATATTTGTAGATATTCTGTAAATAATTTATAAAAAAATAATTTGTTAATTATCTCTAATTTTCAGTGTTGTTAAAATCGCGATAAAATCGCGATTTTATCGGAAAATCGCGATTTTTTCCTCTGCCCGATCAAATCGCGATTTTTATCCGTAAAAATCGCCACTTTTTTTATACCGATTTTTATCGAAAAAATCGCGATTTTTTGAAAATATCGCGATTTTTTCGAAAAAATCGCAATTTTTTGCGTAAAAATCGTGGGAGGCGCGGGCAGCGGGGTTTTATATGGCAAATTCGATTTTTTTTTAATTCATTGTGCTGTCGCCGCGCGGAGGAGGAGGAGAAGAGGTGAGGGAGAGGAGCTGAAGGGTTTCCGTCGGATTTGGGAGCGAATCCAAGCGTTTTTAGGAGGAATCCAAGCCAAGATCACCAATTTGTCCATAAAAGAGGTATGTAGATTAATTTTTTTTGGTTTTGCTTCTATAAAAACTTTGGTTTTCATTGTTTTTAAAGAATTTTTTGAAATTTTTCATTGATTTGGGATGGGTAATTTGTTATGACTATGAGAACCAATTTTTTATTTTTATTTTCTCATTTTTTTTAAACATTGTTTATTTTTTTTGAATTTTCATTGTTTTTTGGCATTTGCCATTGGCATTTGGTTGGGTAACTTGGGTTTAGAAATTGGGATTTTGGAAATAATTAACTTGTAATTTTGCAAATGCTAAATTGTAATTTGTATTATGTAATCCTAAATTCCTATTTCCTAATCCTTATTTTTCCATAGGTTTGCAAATTCAAAATTCAAAAACAAACATGCCAAGGAAATTGGATCCTTTCTGGGAATATGGTGACCCTAAAACTCCGAATGATAGACAAAACTTGTATTGCAAGTTGTGTGGAAAGGAAATATTCGGGGGGGTGTACAGGTTGAAGTTCCACCTTGCACAAATCCCTGGACATGATGTGGGGCCCTGTCTAAATACAAATGCTGAAATTATCCAAAAAGCCATGAAAGCATTGGGAGAATTAGAGCACACTAGAGATGCCAAAGAAGAACTCAAAAGGCAACTAAAAAGGTCAGTTGAAGGAAGTGGGCCAAGTGGCACTGGTTCTACTGCAGCGTCAGTCAATCCGGTAGCTGCATCATCATATTTTGTTCCTCGAACCACACCTGGTTCACAACCAACTATTGGTTCAATGCTAAAAAGAACTGAAAAAGAACAAGCTGACAAGTTGATGACAAAATTTCTCCTCTGGAGTGATATTCCTTTCAGCATTGTAAGGAGTAATCCATTTTTCCAACCTACTGTTGATGCTATTGCCAGTGTTGGCCCGGGGTACAAAATCCCTTCTCTTCATGATTTCAGAGGCCGGCTTCTTCAAGATGAAAAGCGTGACTGCACCCAAAGATTGGAGGATTTTTGGGCATCATGGGCACAAACAGGATGCACTGTTATGTCAGATGGTTGGACTGACCAAAAGGGGAGAACCCTTATAAACTTCTTGGTTAGTTGTCCCAAGGGGACTATGTTTATCAAATCTGTTGATGCAACTCATCAAATCAAAGATGCAAGAACTTTATGTGATTTGCTGGATGTGTTTATTTTGGAGGTGGGTGCAGAAAATGTTGTCCAAGTCATAACGGACAATGCTGCAAATTATGTTGCTGCTGGTAGAATGCTTATGGACAGGCATCCTGCTTTATTTTGGACACCTTGTGCTGCCCATTGTATTGATTTGATGTTAGAGGACATAGGGAAAATTCCCTTTGTCAAAGAGGTTGTTGACTCATCAAAAAGCATCACAAAATTTATTTACAATCACACATCTGTGCTTAGCTTGATGAGAAAATGCACCAACAACAAAGAGTTGGTGCGCCCCGCCATTACACGGTTTGCGACGAGTTTCATATCTCTTCAATCCCTCTTGAATTCTATGTGGGATTTGAAGAGAATGTTTCTTTCAGAGGAGTGGCGTGCTTCGTCAATGAGCCGCAAACCAGAAGGAGAGGCCGTCTGCAGACTAGTTTCATACCAGGAAGACTTCTGGGCGGGAGTGCAGGAGGTGTGCGCTGTTACAGAACCTTTGGTAAAGGTTCTTCGGTTGGTTGATGGTGAGAAGCCCGCAATGGGCTATTTGTATGAAGCCATGGACAGGGCCAAAGAAGCCATTCGGTCCTACTATGATGATAAGGGAGATGATGGGTTTCAGAGACAACTCCTTCTATGGGAAGTCATTGATGAGCGATGGAACAACACACTCCATCGTCCCATTCATGCTGCTGGGCTTTTCCTGAACCTTGCATTTTCTTATGCATGTGGGTTTAATTTTGATGTTGAGGTCGTGGAAGGATTATTAACCTGTGTCCAGAAGATGGTGAGATCTCCAGAAGAACGTATGGAGATCTCTAGACAAATTGAGCAATATAAGTTGTCAGGTGGCACATTTGGCTTTGAGATGGCTGTCATTGATAGTTTGTAGTATGTACTTTGTAACTTTGTTTCAACTTTCAAATTTCATTGTTTCTTCAAATTCCATTTTTTTCTTATGTTTATTTAAAATTTTATTTGTAATTTTGTTGTAGACGCATGGTGGAAGATGTATGGTGGCAGAGTACCCCTTTTGCAAAATCTTGCCGTACGCATCCTCAGCCAAACATGCAGCTCCTCGGGATGTGAGCGCAATTGGAGTGTATTTGAAAAAATACACAACAAGAAGCGCAATAGGTTAACACTTAAACATTTAAAATATTGCAAATTTCCAAATAAATTTTTGAATTCATTAAAGTTTTAAACAATATTTTTTTTATAATATTAATTATTAATTATTATTTCATGAACTTTGTACAGGTTGGAGTCCCATAGACTTAATGACATGGTCTATGTCTACTACAATCTTCGATTGTGGGTGAGACAACTAGAGAAGAGTAAGACACCTGATACGGAAGCCATCTCATTGGATGGGATTGACACCACTGCTGAATGGAGGGTTGAGACCGAGAGGCCTCTCATGGATCCCACTGAGGATTGGTTAGTGCAGGATGAGGGGGAGGAGGAGGGGGAGGAGGAGCAGGAGCAGGAGCAGGAGCAGGAGGAGGAGGAGTTGGAGGAGCAGGAGGAGGAGGTGACACCGCCTACCCGGGCTACCACTACCACCAGTAGAGGACGTGGTCTCCGTCCACCTAAGCCTCCTGTAGCTGCTACTACTAGTTCTTCAGCTTCTAGAGCACGTCAGACTCCACTGCCATTTCCACCAGCACAGGCACCAGCTTCTACATCTAGAGGGAAAGAGAAAGCTGTGCCATTTTCTCGCAAGAGGGGCAGAGGAAATCAATAGGATTAGACTTTCATTTTATTGTATATGACATTATGACATGATGAGATACATTATCATATTTTTTGTTGATATTTTGAGGCTGAGTTGGACTTGGGACTCAGGACTTACTATTCAGGACATGATTCAATGTTATGTGTGATTTTAGCGCTAGAAATGATATTAAACATCTTATATATTAGTTTTTTTATCATATTTATGTGTCAATGTATTTATTTTATGTTGTAGATGGTTTAGATATTAAAAAAATTGAAAAAAAAAAAAAAAATGAATATTTTTGTGCCAAACGCTTTTTTCCCGCTTTTTTCCCGCTTTTGTCGATTTTTTCCGCTTTTTTCCCGGCGCCGATTAAATCCCGATCGCGCTTTGTGCAACATTGCTAATTTTTGTTTTGCAACTATTGGTTTTTATTTTTTATATATATTTGGGGTTTTGCGAATTCTTTGATTCATTTGCATAGGTGAGCTTCAAGGTGATTGAGAAAAATTCCTTTGGGGTTTTGAGCTAGATCTAGGCCCTTGAGGGTAAGATCTAGTCTTTATTAAGTTTGCAGGCTCAACATTTAGCGTTTCTGCAGCAATTTTGTTGAGACATTTTTGTTTGCAGGGTACAAAAATTCAAATTAAAGATCTAATTGATATACATAGTATCTATTTGGCATTGCTAATGGTATTAGAAGGGAACTGGTCATTTAAATCACTTATCTCTTGAAAAATTGTCTATTGAGTGCCTTGGCTAGTTGTTCTAAGTGACATTGAAAGTAAGTGCTTTAATCTTTCTAATTGCCATTATTGTCATTGGATCCATTATTCATGGTTAAATTGAATATCTATTGTGGATAATAAGATATCTAATGTATCTTTGACATATTGGTGAATCGTTTTAATTTTAAAGAGCACAAATCTTGTTTTTTTATTTATTACTTAAGAAATAAGCTACTGGTTATATTGAATATTGTTGAATTTAAGCACTTTCTCTTGTGGTTGAGATTATCATTCATTCACTGTTAAGTACTCCGTTGTCATAGCTTAAGATCAATTGTAACTAAGTACTTAAGATCATAAGTAATCTCTCCTTAAGAGCACTCAATCACCTTGCATTTGCATTTTAGGCATAGTCTTGCACTAATAAATTTACCTCCAAGCCTAAGCTTGGTTGATCAAAAGATAGGTCCACCCTTCATCTTGTAGATTGCAAAGGATGGACCCTCTCTAGTAGTTAATATAGTGACCTTGCAGTTGTCAGAGCCACAGTCTCTGCAGCACGGGAGGCACTAGGTAGTTAGATTTTAGGAGAGGTATCATAAACCAAGTCATTGCTTGCTTCGCCTTGACTTCACTCTACAACTTACTTTAGAGACTAGCCTCAAAACAGCTAACGATTAAGGGATACATCTAGTTAGGAATTTAACTAAAATAAACCAAGACTTTGCATCTCACCTAGGTTGTAGGACTTGCATAACATATAGGTTAGCAAAGCATCTCCAAGCAGCAATTGTTCATCCAATGATTTGGTGTATAATTGATATAAAGCAAGTATTTGACTCCATAAGGCACTGGTCTCACGCAATAATCTAATCTAATCTCTAAAACTTGCTAAATCAACCAAGTGGCTAGGCCATCCAGTTGTGTCTCCTGAATTTGTTGGTTGTCAACAAATATCACATTCACACATTCCATAGGGACTACCCCCATATCCTGTTGTTGGGAGACAGCTAGAATGGAGAGGACAGGGATCACAGTGACAGCCCCCGCCCTGAGTTGTTGTCGCACCATGCCTGTACAATTTGAGTGACAACATTTTTGGCGTCGTTGCCAGGGACAAATTCATTGGACCTTGGCGTTAGGACACTTATCATCATCCTTTCCAATCCCATCATCTTTTCATCTTCTCTCTTCACTAATCTTCTCATCACCTTGTTCACCTTTCTATTTGCACCTTAGCACTTGGACATTTGGGTTAGTTTCCTGTTTGGGTGGCGACTCCACTTATTCATCCATTCACAAGAGCTTATACTAGAAGAAATCCTGGTAGCTTGGTTAACCTTGCTCCCGATCCTGAAAAGGCTCTAAGAGCTCAGTTAAACAAATTACATTCTAGTAAGCATTTAATATTTCTCGGACAAGAAGCCCTCCTTGATATCCACTTGCTTTTCCCTGACCCTGTTAGTCAAGCCTTCATGGATTTCTTCAGGCCTTGCAATTTTGCCAATATTCAAGAGTACCCCCACAACCTTCCAGATGTTGTTATGGACAAGATTTTGGTATTTCAAGGGAATAATGCAATCAATGTTGATACACATATCAGGAAGTTCACAACTTTTCTATTGAAACATGCTCATGTCATTGCATATAATCATGAAGATGTTAGGATGAAGCCCTTTGTCCATTCTTTAGAAGATGATGTGTAGTAATGGTTCTTAGACAAGCCTGATAATACTTTTGACTCTTTGCAAGCTATCATAAGTGCATTCAAAGGAAAATATGGGGACAAAAGGGAGGGAATATATTTATTCAATGTAACAAACTCTATCAAGAAGAATAAAAATGAAATAGTTGAAGAGTATAATCACAGGTTCAATGGCATTCTCAAGAACATGATTCAGGATTATAAGCCACCTGACAAGACATTGTTGGAACAATATCTTGAGGCCTTTAGTGTTGACATATCTTATGAGATAAGACATGCTAAGCCAACTAATTTAACTGTTGCCTAGGCTATAGCTGAAGAATTAGAAAAAGATAAGAAGGCTTCTGGTAAATCGGAAATTCCTGGTTTTGAAAGAGGTCCAACCAAATCTAAAGGGAAAGAAATAAAGGAGGTAGAGCATGACCCAATTAAGAAGTTAACTCAGATGATTAAGGAAATGAGAATTGAGCATGCTAGAGAGATGAATGCCATGCAGTCTATATTGATTCAAATGGAAGGAAATCAAGCTCAAAATGTTCAACCTAGAAACAATAATAATAGAGGTAACAACAATCCATGGCCAAAAAGAAATTCTCCCAATGATCAGAGACCTCCTACGCCTCTTGAATCTGCAAATGTTGTTGATCAGCCTATCCCATTTTGCAGACCTTGTGAAAGTTTTCATGAGGAAAGTTCATGTGCTAGAAAACTCCTAGAGGAAGGAACCAGTGAGTAGATAAATAATGTTAATGCTTCAAAGGAAAGTCGTTGCACAAACATGATTCCTTCATCTTTCACCATCAATAACTTCAGTGATGAAAAGGACCCTATCACGCAGATGTATGGTGAAACTCTGTCTCAAGAGAAGATTTTGGAAATTGCTAGAAGTAAAGGTTATACATATCAAAAGAAGGGCAAGGAGCCAAATCAAAATAGACAGGTTGCATCCGAGAGATATAAATCAGGATTGAAAATCGATTGGGTTGCATGGATAAACAATATTAAGATGTCTGTCCCAGTGCTTGAACTTCTAAAGATTCCTTCTCAAAGGTTAGGTGTGGCTCAACAGAATAAGGTTCATACGCATCCAAAGGACGAAGAAATTAAGTTAAAGGATCTAAATTTTTATATGACTAATGAGGATAATCAACCTTTCTTTCTTACATTAGAGGTTAATGATCGATTACTCCACCATTCTATGCTTGATTCCGGGGCTTCAATCAATGTCATGACTAAGAAGGTTATGGACCAATTAAATCTAAGAATCTAAAGGCCTTATCACAACATTTGCTCTATGGATTCGAAGAAAATTGAAGTCCTTGGTGTAGTTAAGGACTTACAGGTCGGCTTTGCTAACTATCCATACAAAATCATCACCATGGACAGAGCAATTATTGATATGCCAGATCTATGGGGAATGATTTTATCTAGAAAATTTGCAACTGACTTGGGCAGATGTATTCAGATGGACTTATCATATGCTACTATTCCCGCATTTGCAGGTGGTATGGTTAAGTTATACAGGGAATTTGAAATAATATAATATGTTGAAAATAAAAATAGGCCAGATGATGATCAGGGAATTGAGCTACAGGGTCATCCTTCAAAGCATAATGTAGTTGTGACCAAGTTCTTCCAACCTGTATATCATTTTTCTTCATCTCATCTTCTGAGCAAGAAATGAAGATTGTTTGAATCTAATAGGGGTGTGCAGCACAGTGATGAAAGTTCACATCAGCCAAAAAGGGTCAGGATTCAACAAGGGACCTCTGACAAACAACCAATTGACTTACCCATAAGCAAATAGGTGTTCCAGATTGTGCCACAAGGATGACATTTGATGCCATTGGGCATCCTCTGTATTGTATTTCTAACCCTACACTCATAGTTAGGATTTCAATTCTGTCATTAGTTAGTTTTATTTCATGCATTTATGTTTCATACTTTGATTTGTTAAAGTAAATTTTTCTATTTCAGCAGATGTTCTATATATATGATGATTTGGATTTTGAATGGATATCTATTTGATGGACTTCTGTTTGCTTGATATAGGATTTTGGATTCTCACATTCCTTCGATGAAGCAACATGTCCCCAAGTGGAGTCAGATGTCGACCACATGTTTGTCAATAGTCCAAGGAAGCAAAATGCGAAGACATGAAGAAATTTTTTCAAAATTCAGATTCATCAGCCAGCACATGTTTTATCATTGTAAACCCAATTTTTGCAAGTTATAATGTAAATGATGCTAGTATGATTGTTTAATTTTGTAACAACACCTAGGTAAGCCTTTGATTTTGGTGACGAATTTCATCCTAAGAGGTTTTTTAACCTCACCGAATTATGTGTGTTTCTAAACACGGATAATCGGCAGAGTTTTTCCTCCAGCTTAAACCCCAAAGCTAAGGTGGAATTCATTGACAAGGTCTTAGGTGAGTCCTAGTGTTATATCGAGTCTTTGTAAAAGTGGTTTGAGAATAATTTAAGCTATTTGGATAAATTATTTTATTACAAACTACTTGGTCTATACTAGATCATATTGTGTCACAGAATTGGTAATTTCATATGTAAAGGTATATTCCCCCTTTGAGGGTTGAATTAATTGTAATATCTTATCTAAAAAATATTTTAGTGCATGGTCCCTCATAGTTAGACACCATGGCTAAAATATTTGAGGTTGGAAAAAATATTAATCCCCTCTTGTGTCAATTAATTAATTTTTTTTACCCTAAACAAAAATAAAATATCTAGATAATGTAATTTTTGTAATACTGGTATTGAGTCATTGCTCTGCTAGGAAATTTTCTGTATCATAATAGAAAGACTTTGGGGTTCAGTTCATGGTGTTCATCTTCTATTGATCTGTGGTATTTGCTAGTTATGTGCTTTCCTATATTGTGCTAAAAAATTAACAAATTGTTATTTCATTTGTCGATGATAAGAGCATTCTATTGGTAAAATTTTATTTTTATCTTAGGTGATTTGATTCACCATATGATCTAACAGTTCTACTTTAGAAAAATTATAGAGATTTGTAGGTACACTAGCCCTTGGGCTCCAAGTTCACACACTGTGGAGAAGAGTCCACTATGTTTGGGCTCTAGGATTTCTATATGGCATTTTAATTTTGCAGAAAGGTTTGTGGCCAATATTCTAATTTTTCGGAAAATGCATTTATCCACTACTGCTGTTCAAAATATTTCTCCAAAATTTTAATTTGGAAAACATTGTATATGTGTAGATATTATGTAAATAATTTGTAAAAAAAATAATTTGTAAATTATCTCTAGCTTTTGTTTTGCAGCTATTGGGCTTTTATTTTTTGTATATATTTGGGGTTTTGGGAATTCTTTGATTCATTTGTGCAGGTGAGCTTCAAGGTGATTGAAAAAAATTTCGTTGGGGTTTTGAGCTAGATCTAGGCCCTTGAGGGTAAGATCTAGTCTCTATTAAGTTTGCAAGCCCAACATTTAGCATTTTCACAGCAATTGTGTGGAGAGTTTTTTGTTTGCAGGGTACCAAAAATTTTTAAGGCCTTCTAGCCCTAGCCATCTTCCTTTAGGCCCTCTTAGAGGCCTCAGCCTCCCTCCAAGGGAGTCGTCTAGCCTTTTGAAGTCCTCAGCCTCCCTTCCCTATCCTCGCCGCAGCCTTTTCAAGGTTCGTCGTGGGCCCCATGGCCTCATTTTAATGAGTCACAGCCCCTAAGGGGTTGTTTCCCCTAGGCGACAGCCCTTGGAGGGCTTGCAGCAAGCACTAGAGGCCTCTTTCCCTTAGCCACTAGGCCCTTGGACCTTTTCTTCCATCTTGCGGTCCCTTTTCTACCCTAGCGTAGGCCTACAAGGTCTCTTCCTCAATCTGTTTCCCTTTCCTAAGCCCCTAGGCCTCCTTCTAGCCCTAGCATTCCCTCTTCTAGCCCCACTTTTGCCTCATTTGCTTCACCTCTATCTCTGATTTGGTAAATATTGGATTTTTGTCACTAATACTTTGTGGTTGCAGAGATATTCAAGAGATTTTTGAGCTAACAATTGTGGTTGCAGGAGGTCAAATCATTGGAAAAATTTTGGGCAAGCAAACTAGCCATTCTCAAGGCCTAAAAGCCCATTGGTTTGCTTCCTCAAGCCCTATATTTTCATCACTGTTTTACTTGCAGCCTCTGATCATTTTGATTACAGTGGTAAAAAATACATGAAAGTGGCATTAAACTAACTAATAAATCACCATAACACATTGACAAGTCATTTGCATCTATTGGGTAATCACTGTTTGGCATATACTTCAAGTTTTGATGACTGTCAAATTGGTCTTAAAGGCATCATAAAGTCTGATCATATATAACAGTGGCATATGAAAAGGTCCTAAACTCATTGAGCATTCATCTCTTGATTTCCCTTGCATCATTGTTTATAGTCTTGTGTTGGCAAAGTGGTTTAATTAGACTGCCTTTCTGGTTCTTCCTTGGCTACCACATTTGCATTCTTGCATGCATTATCCTCTTGCATTCATAAGCATCTCACTGTTTGCATTTTCATCTTAAGTGCTCTCATTTAACCAAGATAAAGAGATAAGTATTGGACTGATTTGACATATTTGGCATAATATTAACTCACTGTTGTCATCGACTTTCTCTTGATACTTTAATGTCTAAATTGCATAAGGGTCATTTGTGATATTGGTTAATACTCTATAGCATAGTGTGGAAAGGATTGTTAGCAATGGTAATGTTTGATTGTTATTGACTATTGGTTTTAGTTGTTGCATTGCTTCCTAATAAGAGATCTAACATATTGTCTCTTGTGAGCTTCATAATCTAAAAGAATCATAATCTTGCAATTGTGTAATTCACTCCTAAAAGCACTTGACAAAGGAATTCAATTAATTTCAAGAGTTGAATATCTTCTTTGAATGATTGATCTAAATTGGTTATTTAAAAGGAACATTGGATTTGGGCATCTTCACATTTATTGTTATTTCGCAATCACTTGTTTCTTTACATTAGCATTGGAGATCTAATTGATATACATAGTATCTAATTGGCATTGCTAATGCTATTAAAAGAGCATTGATCATTTAAATCGCTCGTCTCTTGAGAAATTGTCTATTGAGTGCATTGGCTAATTGTTCTAAGTGACATTGAAGGTAAGTGCTCCAATATTTCTTACTGCCATTATTGTCATTGGATCCATTGTTCATAATTAAATTGAATATCTATTGCAGATGGTAAGATATCTAATTTTATCTTTGGCATATTAGTGAATCATTGCAATTTTAAAGAGCGCAAATATTGCTTTTTTTTTATTTATTACCTAAGCAATAATCTACTAGTTATATTGGATACTGTTGAATTTAAGCACTTTCTCTTGTGGTTGAGATTATCATTAATTTATTGTTAAGTACTATGATGTCATAGCTTAAGATCAATTGTTTCTAAGTACTTAAGATCATAAGTAATCTCACCATAAGAGAACTCAATCACCTTGCATTTGCATTTTAGGCATAGTCTTGCACTAATAAATTTACCTCCAAGCCTAACCCTGATTAATAGAAAGATAGGGCCACCCTTCATCTTGTAGCTTGCGAAGGATAGAACATGTCTAATAGTTGACACGGTGACCTTGCAGTCGTCAGAGCCACAGTCTCTGCAGCGTCGAAGGCACCAGGTACTTAGATTCCAAAGAGAGATATCGCTAACCAAGCCATTGCTTGCTTCACCTTGACTTCTCTATACAACTTACCATAGAGACTAGCCTCAAAACAACTAAGGATTAAGGGATACATCTAGTTAGACATTTAACTAAAATAAACCAAGACTTTGCATCTCACCTAGGTTGAAGGACTCGCATAACATATAGATTAGCAACACATCTTGAAGCAACAACTGTTCATCCGGTCATTTGACGTATAATTGGTATAAAGCAAGTATTTGACTCCATAAGGCTTTGGTCTCACACAATAATCTAATCAAATCTCTAAAACTTGCTAAATCAACCAAGTGACTAGGCCATTCAGTTGTGTCTCCCAGATTTGTTGGTTGCCAACAAATCTCACATTCTCACATTCCATAGAGACTATCCCCCACAGCGTGTTGTTTGGAGATAGCTTCAATGGAGAGGGCAGGGATCAGAGTGACAGCCCCTGCCCTAAGTCATTGTCGCACAGTGCATGTACAATTTGAGCAACAACAAGCTCCAACTTCACAAACTATGGGGAAGAGTCGCCTATGTTTCGACTCTAAGATTTTTGTATGGTATTTTAATTTTCCAAGATAGTTTTGGCCAATATTCAAATTTTTCGAAACTTATATTCATCCACTACTATTACTTAAAAAATATTTCTCCAAAAAAAAATTATTTGCAAACATTGTATATTTGTAAATAATTTGTAAATTATTTATAACTCATTTGCTTTGCAGCACTTGGGGTTTTAAATATTTTTGGGGTTTTCTCATTTTGTATATATATTGGGGCTTTTTCTTTGTGTTCTTTGATTTATTTGTGCAAGTGGACTTCACTTTGCTCAAGAAATTTGTTTGAGGCGGATCTAGGCCTAGGTGTGAAAATTTCTAGATAGAAATCCAACTGCAGTGAAATTATTATTTCTTATACTTATTAATTCAAAAATAAGTTATTCATAGTGTTTCTATGGAAAATATCGAAATAAATTCTACTGCAGCCTTCACAATTAAAACACTATGGAAAATAGATGCAAGGAAAAATACTAGCACAAGTACAATCATAATGACAGTTATTTTTGGACAAATGTCCCCGGGAAAACCCAATGCGGGAAAACCAGTGCAGCAGATGAGGGTTTCCTTATTAATCTTCAGCAAAAATCTCATGTACAAGATACAACTAGCATAATAGAAGAGAAATCTCTGTGAGAAATTTACTGACAGTTCGCTCACACTTCCCGGTGAGATTTTGATCCAGGAGAGGACTTGTAGCCCCCTCTGCTTCTCACTGTGTCAGCTTCTGCGTGAGAACTGCGCGTCCCAGCGTCAGCGTCCACATTGTCCCTCTATGTCACAACTTCTGCGTTGTCCCTTCTCTGCTCTGCGTCTTCTGCTTTTGCACTCCCGACTGATGTTGCTGCCCTCTCTCTCTTTCTCACCTGCAACTCTCCCTCTGAATCGATTTCCTCTTGCCGAACTTCGACCAGTGAGAAAATCGTTTTTACTCGGGTAACTAAGTATTTACCTGGTGTATTTTCCAAATGCCCATCGAAGTCCTTATAATCCTCCAATTGAGAACCAACGACCCAGATTAGGTTCTAGTCAATGGCTCAGATCATTTGGACTCGATCTTCGTCTTCGTCTAGATGTTTCACACATAGTTTAGATTAATACCCTTTAATTATTTTAATTCCCTAAGTTTAGACTTAGGCCTCCATTAAAAATAATTAATTATTTTAATAAAACTGTCTCCGGGTTGAATTTCCCAAAACGATTGCTAGCTATTGTGGAATACATGTGTCCAAGCCTCCCTGCAAATTTTGAGGTTTAGAGCACATCCAATTCTACCAGAAATCAACACTAGGAAGGCAAGATCTAGCCTACATTCAATTTCAGGCTGAGCATCCAGCGTATTTGCACTGATTTTCTAGCAAATTTTTTGTGTTGCAGGGGTTTCGAAATAAAATTTAGGCCTTCTAGGCCTAGCTATCTGCCTTTTTGCCCTAAATGTCACCTTTTTATCCCTCCTAGGGACCTCAACCATCCTTTCTAGCCGAGTCGCAGCCCATTAAGGGCTTGCCGTGACCCTTTAGAGCCTTTGGCCCTCTTCCTTGGCTAGTCACAGCCTTAGAGAGGCAGGCCTCGACCTCCCTTTAGGGGAGTCATCCAACCCCCTGGAGGCCTCAACTCCCTCCTTTTACCCTTGGCACAGCCCTTTGTGGGTTGTTCCCTCTAGCGGCAGCCCTTTAGGGCTAGGCAGCAACCCCTAATGGGTGTTCCCTCCTAGTTGTAGGCCTATTTGGGCTAGCGGCTACCCTTGTGGCTTTTCTTCCCTAGACGTAGGCCTTACTGGCCTTTTTGTCCTAACCGCAAAGCTTGTGGGGCCTTTCCCTTCTTAGCGTTTTTGGGCTTGGTTGTGGGGTTTTGGCATCAAATCTTGGCATCTTCTTGTGGTTGCAGGCTTATGGTAAGGGTTTACATTTTTTTCATCTCTAACATTTTGTGTTTGCAACGATTTTCTTGCTTACTTGGTGGTTGCATGGAGTAGAAGCAAAACTCAAGCCCTCTAGCCTTCATCTAGGCCTCTTGGTTTGCTTCTTTCCTTCTTATTTTTTCTCTTTGTTTTGCTACAGCCACTTTATGCAGTAATATAACTCAAATAAATCCATTAATAATAACCAAAAGATCATCAAATAATCACTCGCATTGATTAGCTAATCATTAAAGCTATTGTGGCATTAATATTTTGGCACCTTGTTGGTTTATTAACAACTGGATCACTAATTTTCTAATTTGTTTCAAATCTGATATACATAATTTTGAGGTCTGATCTGAGCATCAAAATTCTGATCTATAGTTTTCAAGCAGTCTTATAATCAATTGGATATCATTGGAAGTTGAATGCTCTGATTTTCTAGCTTATCTATAGCATATAACATCATTTCTTAACTGCTGATATAAAATTCCAGACCTTTGAAAACAAGGTTGCAGCAATAATAGATCACACGTAAGTCTCTAAAATTGGCTAAAGAAATTTTACACTTCATAATCATTGATGGTTGGAGTAATTTGGGCTTAACTCTAGTCATTGGCATCTTTTTTACACTCTTGCATTTACACATAAGTGCTCTAATCAAGTGGATAAGTGTTTAATTGGCTAATTTTTCTAAGTGACATTGTGGATTAATGCTCTTAACTTCTCATTGTCATTATTGTCATTGGATAAGTGCATTCATTGTTCATTGTTAAATTACATCTCTTGTGGGCTTCATAATCAAGTTTAATCATAATTGTGATCAGAGACCTAATTGTGTATCTAATTGGCATATTGGTAAATTATAGATATAATCTTGAAGATGCATTGATCTTGTCTTTTAAGCAATTATCTATTGGTATTACTTGTCACATTTTCTGGCACCATTGAGTTTTGAGCACTTTCTCTTGTGGTTGAAATTTTCATTTATGTATTAAGTACTCCATTGTTCATTGAAGATCATTGTAATTAAGTACTTAAGAGCATTAAATAATCTCACCTTAAGAGGACTCATCTTTTGCACTGGCATTCTAGGACTAGCCACTTGCATTAATAAATTTACTTCCAAGCATAAGCTTGGTCGATAGAAAAGATAGGTCCAACTTCTCATCTAGCTTGAGGAATCTAAAAACTCTTTAATGGTTAACATGGTGACCTTGCAGTCGTCAGAGCCACAGTCTCTGCAACATCAAAGGCATTGGGTGGTTAGAAACCCAGTGGATGTATCATTAACCAAACCTCAGCTTGTTTCCCCCTAGTTTCTCTATCACAACCTACTCTAGAGACTAGCTTCAAAACAGTTAAGAGAAAGGGCACACTTAGAATACGCACATAATCTAAAATTAACCGAGATCTTGCACCTCACCTAGATTGTAGGACTTGCATCTCATTTAGGATAGTGAAGCATCCTTAAGCAACAACTGTTCATCTGGTGACTTGGTAATTAATTTTTCTTAAGCAAGTAATTGATTCCATTTAACGCATTGGTCTTCCATAATAATCCAATCAAATAGTTTAACTTGTTAATTCAACCAAGTTGCTAGGCCATTCAGTTGTGTCTCCCAAACTTATTGGTTTCCAATAAGTCTTCCATCTTCACATTTCATAGGGACTACCCCCGATAGCTTGTTGTAGGAAGACAGCTAGAATGAAGAAGGCGAGGATCAGAGCAACAGCCCCTGTCCTGAGCGTTGTCGCGTCTTGCCTGTACAATTTAGGCAACAACATTTTTGGCGTCGTTGTTGGGGATAAATTTGTCTTGTTCTTGGCACTTTAACGACATTCTTCCTAATCTTCTAATCATTTTCATCTTCATAATCCATCAAACACCACATTTTCTAGCGCTTTGACATCTCACCAATCTTATCACACCTTTTTTAGCTTTCTATTTGCACCTTAGCACCTGGACGTTTGGGTTATTTTCCTATTTGGGTGGCGACTCCACTTATTCATCCATTCACAAGAGCTTATACTAGAAGAAATCTTGGTAGCTTGGTTAACCCCACTCCCGATCCCTAAAAGGCTCTAAGAGCTCGGTTAAACAAATTACATTCTAGTAAGCACTTAATCTTTCTCAGACAGGAAGCCCTCCTAGACATCCACTTGCTTTTCCCTGATCCCGTTTATCAGGATAAAATGGATATTTACGGGCCTTGCAACTTTGCCAATGTCCAAGGGTATCCTCATAATCTTCCAAATGTTGGTATGGATAAAATCCCTATGTTTCAAGGAAACAATGCAACCATTGTTGATGCTCACATCAAGAAGTTCACATATTTTCTATTAAGACATGCTCACATTGTTGCCTACAACAATGAAGATGTTAGTGTTGATTTGTGGTAGCATCGGATGTGCTCTAGCCATGAAAATTGGTGGAGAGGCTAAAGCACATGAGATCTCCAAGACCCATAAATGGTTTGGGGAAATTCCACCCAGTTAGAGAGATATTAAAATAATTAATATTTTTAATGGGGTTCCTAAGTCTAAACTTAGGAAAATTAAAATATTAATGGGTATTAATATAAAACTGGGTGAGAATGTTCTAAATGACATGGATCAAGCCAAATCTAATCTTAGCCGTTGATTAAAGACTTAATCTCAGCCATTGAAGACTCAACGGGAAAAGTATAAGAGGAGGCATGAGGGTCAATTGGAGATACACCAAGATTAATCAGTCAGTTCGATTTTCTGGAGCAGGGTTTGCTGAGATAAATTGAACAAGTGATCTGAGTTGCAGCGAGGGGCAGTGAATACATAGTAGAGAGGCAGAGATAGTGTCAGAGGGCCAACGCAGTGATTAAGGAGACTACGCAGAGCCAACAAGAGCCACACAGAAGGCTAGAGAGACTGCGCAGAGGCTAGCAGGGCCTCTGTGGGTGACGCAAAAGGCTAGAGAGCTGACGCAGAGGGGCAAAGGGCTGACACAGGGGGTTCCTGAGCTACGCAGAGGCTAGCAGGGCTAACGCAGAGCCTTGGAGAAGTGCTGGAAGGATTTTCATGGGGTAGACTTGCTAAATATCTACTTCCGAAGAGAGGTATTTCTGCTAGATAGAAATCTCTGTTGGGTGAACCAGTTTGGCACCCTATTTGTACTCAAAAAAGTTGTTTAATAATAAAATCCTTAGAACTGTTGCACCAATTTTCCCAAGTTGGGTTTTTCTGGGGACGATTGTCCAAAAATAATGGTGTCCCTCGTGTGTTTGTCTATTATTTCAATTGATGATCTATATATGAGTTGAGACTGCATTTGTGTTTATTTTCAGTATTTATATGGTTAAATAACTTGTTGACTAATAAACAAGTAGGAGAAATAAACCAGATAATGCAGGAAAAATTCCTAACGTGTTAGACTTAGAAATTCCAACATGGTATCGGAGCATTGCAAATCACAGCAGAACTGAAGGCACCATCTTAATCAAAGGCATTTGCAGTAGTAGCAGTTGTCCCGAGAGACAGAGTTGCTCCTAAGTAGAGAAGCAGCAGAGAAGGAGTGACACAAAGGGCTTGCGTCATCACTTCGAGCCAGGAAGAGGGCCAGCGCAAAGGCAGAGAGAGGAAGAAGAGGCTCACAAAGAGCCACATCATCCTACTCAGCCAGGTAGGCTTGACGTAGTTGGCTAGAGGAGCGATTCAGTCTTGCCAAGATTGCGCAAAGCTAAGAGGGTCAATTTCTTCAGTTGTTGGGGCTTAGGGAGTTGTGGGCAGATTGTGGATTAGGAAGCTGGTGGGGTGTTGTTACTGTCGAAACAGAACAGTACCTAACAGGACAGAACCAAGTTAGAGGGAGTCGTTGCATTGAGGGATTTCTAGCCAAGAAATCCAGATCCGAGTTGCAGTTGCAAAGAGGATCGGAGAGGAGCAGATCAACAGTTGGCAGGAAGATTTCCAGCAGGGAAATCGAGACTCAGAGGAAGTCTAGGAGAGAACTTCCAGGAGGGAAGTCGAGACTCAGAGGGAGTCTAGTAGAAGAGCGGAGATGGCAATGAACGGACTGAGGGATTAGGATAGGTTGGATGGGGCCTCCAACTTTGTCATCTAGAAGACCAGAATCCTGTCTGTTCTGGATAGACATCGCATCAAGGGCTTCGCCTTGAGAATCGTGGTTATTCCAGTCAACCTGGCTAATAATGAAAGGTATGAGGATACAATGGCGAAGGCAAAGTGCATAATCCTTGACAGGGTCAAGGATCATGTGATACCGCATATTGCTGAGAAGAACACAGCAAAGGAGATGTGGGATATTTTGACGACATCGTATCAGCGCACTTCCATGCAAAGGAAGATGCTACTAGAGAATCAACTTAGCAGATAGATCTATACCTCAACAAGTTGCAAGAGATTCGAGGCCAACTTACTTCCATAGGAGCCACACTAGATCGGGAGCTCATGGTGAGGACCGCCCTGAATGTAGTCTCCGAGGATTGGGATACATTTGTCCAAAGCATTTTGGGCGGAGCTGATCTTCCAGGATGGGAAGAGATGTGGGCAACTCTTCGCCAAGAAGAGATCAGACGGTTGACCAAGACGGGAAGTAACAGCAAAGGAGGTCGAATCAAGAAAGAGGAAGAGGAGGATGCGACTCTGGCATTTGCAGGACAGCAGGGGAAGAGGAAGAAGGACATCTCCAAGGTAAAGTGCTTCCATTTTGGGGAGTTGGGTCATTATGCAACCTAGTGTCCCAAGAAGAAGAATAACGGAGAGGCTTCTGACACCAAGGCAGCTCCAGCTAAGGCGGAGAAAGAAGTCGAGACTGATGACGACTGTGCCATGAGTACTCATGCACCTCTAGAGAAGAGGTGGGGAGACATCGAGCTGTAGTTAGAAGGACTACAGAAGATAAGGGGCAGGATCCTTGAGATACCTAAACTCTTGGATCATATCTGACTACGAGAGCCCTGAATGACAGTAGCAAGATGACAGATGTCGGTAGAAGCAAAATGTGGATGGAACGACAAGGCAGTGCTAGAGTGTTGGGATCTGTAGCAACGCAGTGGAGGTTGCAGCAGTGCGAGATGCATAGAGGTGGTTGCAGCAGTGCAAAGAGGCACAGAGATGGTTGTGGTAGTGCGAGAGGCACAAAGGTTTTTGCAGCAGCGCAGTGGCAGCAGAGGGAGCTTAGGATAGCAGCAGAGGTAGCTTCAACATCAAGAGGCTTCCGGACTAACAAGGATGTCAGTAGTTGGGTAGATCAGTTACTTACTTCTCGGTAACTGAGTTGCAGTTAGCAGTCGCAGTGCTATGGGTAGCATGATGCAGCACTTGAGAGAGAGTTGCAGTACAGATGCAGTGTTGGAAGGAAGGGCCAGCAGCAGCATGGATGTAGAGGAAGCTACAATACAGATGTAGCAGTGGCAATGGAAGAGCCATGGGCAACAGTACAGGAGGCAGCAGTGCAGAGGATGTTAGGCAGCAGGCCAAGCATCAGCACAGGTACCGGTGCTTGATGATCAGTGTGATGTTCAGTGGTGGAGCGTTACTAAAGCACATTCCTCACTAAGAGGGAGTGTTGATTTGTGGTAGCATCGGATGTGCTCTAGCCATGAAAATTGGTGGAGAGGCTAAAGCACATGAAATCTCCAAGACCCAGAAATGGTTTGGGGAAATTCCACCCAGTTAGAGAGATATTAAAATAATTAATATTTTTAATGGGGTTCCTAAGTCTAAACTTAGGAAAATTAAAATATTAATGGGTATTAATATAAAACTGGGTGAGAATGTTCTAAATGACATGGATCAAGCCAAATCTAATCTTAGTCGTTGATTAGAGACTTAATCTCGGCCATTGAAGACTCAATAGGAAAAGTATAAGAGGAGACTTGAGGGTCAATTGGAGATACACCAAGATTGATCAGTCAGTTTGATTTTCTGGAGCAAGGTTTGCTGAGAGAAATCAAACAAGTGATCTAAGTTGCAGTGAGGGGCAGTAAGTACATACTAGAGAGGCAGAGATAGTGCCAAAGGGTCAACGCAGTGATTGAAGAGGCTACACAGAGCCAGTAGGAGCCACGCAGAAGGCCAGAGGGATTGCGCAGAGGCTAGCAGGGCCTGCGTGGGTGACGCAGAAGGCCAGAGAGCTGACACAGAGAGGCAGAGGGCTGACGCAGGGGGTTCTTGAGCTATGTAGAGTCTAGTAGGGCTGACGCAGAGCCTTGGAGAAGTGCTGGAAGTATTTTCATGGGACAGACTTGCTAAATATCTGCTTCCGAAGAGAGGTATTACTACAAGATAGAAACCTTTGTTGGGTGAAGTAGTTTGACACCCTAGTTGTACTCAAGAAGGTTCTTTAATAATAAAACCCTCAGAACTGTTGCACCAGTTTTCCCAAGTTGGGTTTTTCAGGGGACGATTGCCCAAAAATAACGGTGTCTCTTGTGTGTTTGTCTATTATTTCAATTGATGATCTGTATATGAGTTGAGACTGCATTTGTGTTTATTTTCAGTATTTATATGATCAAATAACTTGTTGAGTAATAAACAAGTAGGAGAAATAAACAAGATAATGCAGGAAGAATTTCTAACGTGTTAGACTTAGAAATTCCAATAGTTAGAATGGGGCTCTTTGTCCTTTCATTAGAAGATGATGCATTGCAATGGTACTTAGACAAGCCTAATAAGACTTTTGATTCTCTGCAAGCTCCCATCAATGCATTTAAGGGTAAATATGGGGACAAAAAGGAAGGAAGATATCTTTTCAAAACTATCAATAGCATAAAGAAGAATGAGAATGAAACATTTGAGGAATTTAATCAAAGATTCAATGGCATTATCAAAGAAATGACTCAGGATTATAAGCCTCCAGACAAATCTTTATTAGAGCAATATCTTGAGGCATTTTGTGTTGATACATCTTATGAAATTAGACATGCAAAACTGACTAATTTAGCCACTGCTCAAGCTATTGCCAAAGAACTAGAAAAGTATAAGAAAGCGTCTGGCAAATCGGAAATTCCTGGTTTTGAAAGAGGTCCAATCATAAATAAAGGAAAAGAAATAAAAGAGGTAGAGCATGACCCAAACAAGGAGTTAATTCAAATGATTAAGGAAATGAGGGTTGAGCAGGTTAGAGAAATAAGCGCCATGCAATCTAGGTTGATTCAAATGGAACAAAATTAAACTCAGAATATTTAGCCTAGAAATAATAATAATAATAGAGGAAATAACAACAATCCATGGCCAAGAAGGAACCCTCCAAATTATCAGAGGCCTCCCACTCCTCTTGAGTCTGCTAATATCGTTGATCACCTTATTCCATTTTGCAAACCTTGTGAAATTTTTCATGAAGAAAGTGCATGTACCATCACTAGAAAGCTCCTAGATAAAGGAACCAGTGAACAAATAAATAATGTAAGTCAAAGTTCTTCAAAGGAAGGTCGTTGTGCAGAGAGCCTATCACACAGATGTATAGTGAAACTCCATCTCAGGAACAGATTCTGGAAATTGCTAGAAGCAAAGGGTATACTTATCAAAAGAAAGGCAAGGATCAGAATCAGAATAAACAGGTTGCATCTAAAAGCTATCAATCAAGATTGAAAATTGATTGGGCTGCATGGATAAACAGTGTTAAGATTTTTGTCTCAGTGCTAGAACTTCTAAAGATTCCTTCTCAAAGAGTAGTGTTCTTCAAAGCTCTAAGCATGGCTCAATAGGATAACACTGATATGCATAAAAAAGACAAAGAAATTAAGTTAAAGGATCTAAATTGTTACATGACTAATGAAGATAATGTGCCTTTCTTCCTTACCTTAGAAGTTAATGATCGCTTGCTTCAAAATTGTACTCTGGATTACAGGGCCTCAACCAATGTCATGACTAAGAAAGTTATGGACCAGTTAAATTTTGAGAATTTCAAGGCCCTATCACAACATTTGTTCTATGGATTTGAAGAAGATTGAAGTCCTTGGTGTAGTCAAAAATTTGTAGGTTGCCTTGGCAAATTATCCCTATAAAATCATCACCATGGACATAGCAATCACAAATGTGTCGGATGTATGTGGAATGCTTCTATCAAGAAAGTTTGTTGTTGACTTAGGTGGATGTATTCAGTTGGACTTATCATATGCTATTATTCCCACAGCAACAGGTGGAATGCTGAGGCTATACAGGGAAGTTGAAAGAAGGTACCATGTTGAAAATCCAAAGAGGCCCGACGATGATTAGGAAATTGAACCACAAGATCATCCTTCAGAGCATAATGTACTGGTCACTGAGTTCTTCTAGCCTATCTAACATTTTTCTTCACCTCATCTCCCCAGCAAGAAAAGAAGAAGGCTAGATTTTGCCAAGGATATGCAACGCAGTAATGAAAATCTACATCAGCCAAAAAGGGTCAGGATTCACCACAGGACATCTGATAGACAGCCTATCGACTTACCTGTATGCAAGCAGATGTTCCAGATTGTGTCACAGGGATGACATCTGATGCCACAGGGAATCCTTTCTATTGTATTTCTAACCCTACACTCTTAGTTAGGATTTGATTTATGTCATTAGTTAGCTTTTTTTCTTGCATATAAATTTATGTTTTAAAGTTTTAATATGTTAGAGAAGATTTTTCTATTCCAGTAGATGTTCTATATATACATGATGATTTGGATTTTGAATGGATATCTTTTTGAGGGAATTCAGTTTCCATGGATAAAGGGTTCTAGATTCTCACATTCCTTCAACGAAGCAACGTGTCCCCAAGTAGAATCAGATGTTGACCACACTTTGTCAACAGTCCAAGGAAGTGGAATACAAAGACATGAAGAAACATTTTCAGAGTTCAAAGTCATCAGCCAACACAGTTTTGTCATTGTAAACACAATTTATGCAAGTTATATTGTAAATGATGCTAGTATGATCGTTTATTTATGTAACAACACATAGGTAAGCCTCTAATTTTGGCAACGAATTTTATCCTAGGAAGTTTTTTAACCTCACCGAATTATGTGTGTTTCTAAACACGGACAATCGGCAATGTTTTTCTTCCAGTTTAAACCCCAAAGCTAGGATGGAATCTCTTGACAAGGTCTTAGATAAGTTCTAGTCTTATATAAAGTCTTGGTAAAAGTGTATTTGGGAATACCTTAAGCACATTTGGCTAAATTATTTTATTACAAACCACTTGGTCTATACTAGATCATATTGTGTCGTAGAATTGGGTATTGTCATAAACCATGTTGCTTGGGAGCGGGGAGCGGGAGCGACCATTTTCAAAAGCTCCGGTTTGGGAGCGAATCCGGGAGTGATTTTTTAAAAATATATATATATTTTATATTTTTTAATTTTTGATACATATATGTCAACAAAAACATGTAGAATGATGAATTAGACATAAAAAAGATAAAAAAAACATAGATTGATCATTGAACCATATCACATCAATCATCTAGAAATTATAATCGTCATCAACCATGTCCACAAGTTAGTAAAATACATATTACAACTGCAACATATTGAGTCTCATGAATCATGATTCATCAAATTCAATCTTAAAGTTTCAACTTCAAGCTTTCAAAAATTGAAAATTCAATAACATTTATCATCATTGATCACCAAAGTTGTACTTGTAAGCTAAGTTTAACCATTACAAGAAGTAATATCTAAGATATTTCTAAGTCCTAACTTCTAACTGTTAACATGATATGAAATGTTATAAATTTATAAAATGAAACATGAATAATGAAATGAAATGAAACAACTTTAGTCTTTCACAATCATTACCAATGAGTTATAATTGCCAAGGCCCAACTTCAAACTTCAAATTTTCATTGTCACAGTGATATATTGTTTACAAAAAATATCATTATGATATGAAAGAGTCAAGAGTCAAGAGTCAAGGACTCAAAACTCAACATTTATGAAAACTAAAGTCTAATAGAAACTAAAAAAGACAAGTAAACTGTAAATCTACATGTGGCCCTTCCCACGAGAGTCTCCAGGAGTATAAGCAGGTCGTGGTGGTCTTCTAGGAGTCTCCCGCACAGACCGACGACCAGAACTAGAACCTCCACGTGAGGGTGTAGATGGAGGTGGCGACAGCAAAGGAACAAGACTCGGACCTCGAGCACTGCGACTGGATGGTGGAGGTGGAGGTGGAGGTGGCATGGCTGCTGCAGCTGCTTCATCTTCATCCCTTACAAGTTCCTCTTCCATTTCTTCAATATGTACAATGCCATCCTCCAAATTGTCATCCTCTAGGTGATTGTCCCAAATTTTATATGTGGGATCCTCATAAGCCCGATCACAGTAATGACTCAACAACCGCAAGTTGTAGTGCACATAAACCAAGCTTTCTGCTCGGTTTTCATTGAGTCTGTTTCTTTTCACATTATGTATGTAGCTGTAGGTGCTCCAACACCTCTCTGCAGAAGAAGTATTTACAACCTGTGAAAGAACTTTTTTTGCCAATTTTGGCAAAAGTCCATGCCCGCCATATGTTTCCCACCATGTGAGAGTATCAAATCTATCTCTGTCGTCCATTGCAAGGAAGTTACCATACAAACCAGTGCCACTGAAGTATCTGCCTATTTCAAAGCGCACAGCTGCACATTCCTCCCTGTCAGGTACCAACTTTTCTAATGCTTCCAAATATCCTCGAGTTACCTCTGGATCTAAATGGGGTTTGGTCCTAACCCCACCCCCTGCTGCAGGTTGGCCCAACCAAGATGTAGAGTAGTATTTTGGCGTAAGGATATACGCCAAGCAATGTAGTGGAAGATTAAGTCTATTCCACCGTTCACACACACAATAGTGAATCAGTTTGTACAAGTCGGGATCTCTGTTATGAACAATATCTTTTATTTCCCCCAACATGGTATCCATTTGCTCATACACCTCGCCAATCACTGATTTGTCTGTATCTGCAAACCGAATCATGTGATAAATGGGCTTGGTGAAATCCAATACTTGCCTCACACTTGTCCAAAACTGACCATCAAGAGCGGCCTCCTCCACCATTTCAAAACCTCCCCTGTCAGCTGCATTTGTAGCCCTTTCCTTTTATACCTGCCAATGTGGACTTGATACCATGCTAGCCAATGCCTCTCTTACCTTCAAAAGGCGCCTGAAGGTGAGGTAATAGCGACCAAATCTGGTCTTCGCAATCTTCAACAACTCCAATCTCGAGTGACTGCGAAAAAGGCCATGGGTATTGCTATGATTTGTAATAAATTTTATCATTTGTTTGTCTTTCTTGTACAAATCACCAATCCATTGGTATTGTTCATTTTTGTTCTTGACAATATCATGCAACAGAAGGTTCAATGTGTGAACCAAACATCCAGACCAAAATATGTTGGGGTATTTATCCTCAATAATTGCTCCCGCTGCCTTACAATTAGGAGCATTATCAGTGATGACTTGGATGACATTGTATGGCCCAATACGCTCAATTGTTTCAAGTAATGCTTCTGCAATGTTGATGGCGATCTTGAACTTGTCTGAGTAATCATGTGCAGTTAGAAAGATGGGACCACTAACAGACACAGCAAGAACACTTATCAATGGCTTGCCTTTTACATTTGTCCATCAATCAGATACAATGGACACCCCATGGTGACTCCAAGAACTTGTCATTCTATTCAAAGAATGTGATATTTTTGCTTTTTCATGATCAAGGCCAACGATTCTTGCCTTTTCATACCCAGCGCTCTTGTATCCTTAGGGGCATCATTTATGGCAGAAACCATTTCGTGCCAATAAGGTGAGCGAAAAACATTGAATGGTATCCCACATGCATAGAGAAACCTGTAAACCTTTGAATCCACATCATTCCTACACCCCTCATCAAGGAAATCTGATATGGTTCTACGCCTTAAAGATGATGACCCTGTGCCTCCATATCCACTGCCTTGGGAGGATGCTGAAGGAGTTCTTTGTGATTGTGAGCTTGGTTCAAAGAAACCCCTTGATTTTTTTTATTTGTATTGGGCTTCCTCCTCTTCCCTTATGTATTTGGCTCTATCCGTTGTTGACACCGCTATACAAGTTTTGATTCCTAATTGTTTGTCTCCATCCCATGGCCCTTTCCCGCAGAGGTGTCTTCTAGCACGGGTGTATGAACCTGTGTAATCAGTGTTGCAATGGGGGCAATGAAATTTAGTGGTTCCACCCCCTCTCCCTGTTTCAGCCCTGTTAACATATTTCCACAATGGGGTTTGGTCTTGTTTAGTTTTTTGAGGGTCATGTTCACCCTCCTCCTCACCGGGGTTTTCGCCAATTCGACTTTCTCCAGCTTCTTCATCCCCCTCTTCAGTTTGGCCCCTTCGTTTCCTACTCTCCAACACCATAATAACCATAAAAGGGACCAGGAAGAGGAAAATGCCAAGAAATATAGCCAGGTCCATGGTGTTTGATGTTTGTATGGTTTTGATTCTTGAATCTCCAAATTAATTTAATTTATTGGGATTAATTAATTTAATTTAAATTCATGATTTTTAAACTCAATAAACTAAATTAAATTAACTAAATTACTACCTAACTAAATTAAACTAACTAAACTAACTAAATTACTAAGTTACTTACCTCTGCAGGCTTGCTCCTCGCCCCTCGGCACTTGCTCCTCGCTCCTCAGCACTTGCTCCCCGCTTCTCCTTGCTTCTTTGCTCTTGCTCTCCAACAAACTCAACTCAATGAAGTGATAATGAAGTTTTTTTAGGCCCATTGGGCTTTTAAAACAAATTTTTTTTTTAAATTTAATTTTTTTTAAGTTCGCGGAATTTTTTTCCGCCGGATCGCTCCCGGCGCCGGTCGAAATGCTCCCGAAGCGATTTTTTAATGCCCGGGAGCGATCGGGAGCAATCGCTCCCCGATTGCTCCCAGGCTTAAAAAATCGCTCCTGGAGCGACGAAGTGACCGCTCCCTACAGCGCTCCCGAAAATGGCAGGGAGCGCAAATTTTTTTCGGGAGCACGCTCCGGAGCCGCTCCCCCCCGGAGCGCGATTCGAGAGCGGGTTCGGGGGCAGGCGGCGCTCCCCCGCAACTATGGTCATAAAGGTTTATGTATAAATGTGTATTACCTCTTTGAGGGTTGAATTAATTGTAATATTTGATGTAAAAAATATTTTAGTGCATGGTCCCTCATACTTAGACACCATGGCTAAAATATTTGAGGGTGGAAAAAATATTAATCCCCTGTAGTGTCAACAAATTATTTTATTTTTTGCTAAATTAAATTAAAATACTAAGCCAAAAAATAATTAATTTTAAGTCAAAATTAATTATAGAGAAATTAATTTCTCTCCAAGTTGAAAATAATCAACATTTGTGGGTCAAAGGAAAGTCAATTTTTGGAGGTCCCCCACCAAGGGAAAATTGGATATTTTAAGAAAATTTGAGCCCTTGGACTATGGTGGTTAAGTCAAAGTCAAATTTTTGAGGAAATTAATCCAAAATATTAACTTTTGGATTAATTAAAAGTGGGTTTTAAGAAAAATTCGAATTTTTCCTCAAAATAAAAATTCGACGATGGAGATTAAAAGATCATCAAGCTATTTTCAACAGTCACGATTATTTTGACGAGGATCAAGCAAACTAACCGTTATTTTCCACTTGAAGGAGTTTCTCTATATAAAGAAGTCATTTTGCTTTTGTTGGATATCTTTGGATGATGTAAATTTTGAAAGCTAGTATTGAGCTATTGTTCTGTTGGGAGCATTTCTATATCATAATAGAAAGACTTTGGGGTTCAGTTCAAGGTGTTTTTCTTCCATTGATCTGTGGTATGTGCTAGTTATATGTTATCCTATATTGTGCTAATTTTTTTTTTCGGTGATAAGAGAATTCTATTGGTAAATTTTTATCTTAGGTGATCTAAATCACCATATGATCTAACTATTCTACTTGAGAAAATTATAAAGATTTGAGGGTACACTGGCCCTTAAGCTCCAAGTTCACAGATTGTGGGGAAGAGCCGACTATGTTTAAGCTCTAAGATTTCTATATAGCATTTTAATTTTGTAGGAGGGTTTGACCAATATTCAAATTTTTCGAAAAATATATTCATCCACTGCTATTACTCAAAAAAATTTAATTTGCAAACATTGTATATTTGTAAATTATTTCTAACTCATTTGTTTTGCAGCACTTGTGGTTTTAAATATTTTTGGGGTTTTTTCATTTTGTATATATATTGGTTTATCTCTTTTTTCATTCTTTGATTTATTTGTGCAGGCAGACTTCAATTCGCTCAAGAAATTTTTCTGAGGCAGAATTAGGCCTAGGAAGGCAAGATCTAGCCTCCATTCAATTTCAAGCTAAGCATCCAGCATTTTTGCAGTGATTTTCTAGTGAATTTTTTGTGTTGCAAGGGTTTCAAAAAAAAAAATTAGGTCAGGTAGGCCTATCCGTCTGCCTTTCTGCCCTAGACATCACCCTTTTCCCCTCCTAGCACCATCGGCCCTACTTTCTAGCCCAGTCGCATCCCATTACGAGCTTTTCGTCACCCTTTAGGGCCTTTGGCCCTCTTCCTTGGCTAGCCGCAGCCTTAGAGAGGCCTCGGCTTCCCTTTAGGGGATTCGTCCAGCCCCTAGGAGGCCTCGGGTCCCTCTTTTTACCCCTATCACAGCCCTTTGTGGGCTCTTCCCTCTAGCGGAAGTCCTTTAGGGCTAGGCCGCAGCCCCTAAGGGGCTTTCCCTCCTAGTTGCAGGCCTATTTGGGCTAGCGGCTACCCTTTTAGGGCTTTTTTTCCCTAGTCGTAGGCCTTAGTGGCCTTTTTGCCCTAACCGCAGACCTTGTTGGGCCTTTCTCTTCCATCGTTGGGGATTTTGGGCTTGATTGTGGGGTTTTGGCATCAAATCTCGGCATCTTCTTGTGGTTGCAGGCTCATGGTAAGGTTTACATTGTTTTTTATCTCTAACATTTTGTGTTTGCAGCAATTTTCTTGCTAACTTGGTGGTCGCATGGAGCAGAAGCAAAACTCAAACCCTCTAGCCTTCAACTAGGCCTCTTGGTTTTCTTCTTTCCCTCTCATTTTTTCTCTTTGTTTTGCTACAGCTACTTTATGCAGTAATATAACTCAAATAAATCCATTAATAATAACCAAAAGATCAGCTAATAATCACTCACATTGATTAGTTAATCATTAGAGTTATTGTGGTATAAATATTTTGGCACCTTGTTGATTTATTAAGGACTGTTTTCTGAGTTGTTTCAGGTCTGATATACATAATTTTGAGGTCTGATCTGAACATCAAAAGTCTGATCTATAGTTTTCAAGCAGTCTTACAATCAATTGGATATCACTGGAAGTTGAATGCTTCGATTTTCTAACTTATCTATAGCATCTAGCATCATTTCTTAACTGCTGATATAAAATTGCAGACCTCTGAAAGCAAGGTTGCAGCGATAATAGATCACACGTAAGTCTCTAAAATTGGCTAAAGAAATTTTACACTTCATAATCATTAATGGTTGGAGTAATTTGGGCTTAACTCTAGTCATTGGCATCTTTTTTACACTCTTGCATTTACACATAAGTGCTCTAATCAAGATAATAAGTGTTTAATTGGCTAATTGCTCTAAGTGAGATTGTGAAATAATGCTCTTAACTTCTCATTGTCATTATTGTCATTGGATAAGTGCATTCATTGTTCATTGTTAAATTACATATCTCTTGTGGGCGTCATAATCAAGTTTAATCATAATTATGATAAGGGATCTAATTGTGTATCTAATTGGCATATTAGTAAATTATTGATATAATATTGAAGATGCATTGATCTCGTTTTTTAAGCAATTATCTATTGGTATTACTTGTCACATTTTCTAGCACCGTTGAGTTTTGAGCACCTTCTCTTGTGGTTGAGATTTTCATTTATCTATTAAGTACTCCACTGTTCATTGAAGATCATTTTAATGAAGTACTTAAGAACATTAAATAATCTCAACTTAAGAGCACTCATCTTTTGCACTGGCATTCTAGGACTAGCCTCTTGCATTAATAAATTTACTTCCAAGCATAAGCTTGGTCGATAGAAATATAGGTCCAAATTTCTCATCTAGCTTAAGGAGTCTAAAAACTCTTTAATGGTTAACACGATGACCTTGCAGTTGTCAGAGCCACAATATCTGCAGCGCCGGAGACATCGGGTGGTTAGAAATCCCGGGGAGGTATCGTTAACCAAGCCTCAGCTTGCTTCCCCCAAGTTTCTCAATCACAACCTACTCTAGAGACTAGCTTCAAAACAATTAAGAGAAAGGACACACTTAAAATAGGCACATAATCTAAAATTAACCAAGATCTTGCACCTCACCTAGATTGTTGGACTTGCATCTCATTTAGGATAGTGAAGCATCCTTAAAAACAATTGTTCTTCAGATGACTTGGTAATTAATTTGTATTAAGCAAGTAATTGAGTCCAATTAAGGCATTGGTCTTCCATAATAATCTAATCTAATCATTTAACTTGCTAATTCAACCAAGTTGCTAGGCCATTCAATTGTGTCTCCTGGAATTGTTTGTTTCCAATAAGTCTTCCATCTTCACATTTCATAGGGACTACCCCCCATAGCTTGTTGTAGAGAGACAACTAGAATGGAGAGGGCAGGGATCAGAGTGACAGCCCCCGCCATTAGTGTTGTCACGTCTTGCCTATACAGTTTGGGCAACAACAAGCCCTACTCAAGGTATGTGAACATATGAGTGTCGAATCCCCAAGAACCAATGACTAGTTGTACCCGAAGAATGGAAATGAGATATAGGGCTCGTAACGTGGCATGGAAAGTGTTAAGTATGGTATAGGGAACATGGAACACGCAATCTCAATGATGGCTTTCCAAGAAGTGCACTTCCTATAACCCAAAGGGCCTTATGTGAGGTCCCAATAGACTAGGGTCAAAGATTAACCCCCCTGGTAAGGTGAGAGAACAAAGTTATGGTCAATGTCTTGCAATCTTCCAGATCACCCCATCATCCATACTAAATGCCCAAAACAAACAAGTGTAAGCACCCGATTGCAAAATAATCTAAGTACCTTTTGAATAGCAGCCCACCTTCATCCAAGTGTCAATGTCCGATGGTGAGACGCACGTGGCTGACGCAAATGGCAGAGGCGTATGGCATATCATTGTCAGTTGGTGGCTGGCATGGGCTGCTGGCTGTCAAATGTTGGACAAAACTTTCCTGCTATGGGATTACCCATTTTGGTGGGTAACAAGCTCCAAAGCCAATATCTTCCAAACGCAGTCTGCTTGGACAGAGTCTTCAAATTGGACTTTCTTTATAACACATCTACGGGTAACACACTCTACATGCCAAATGAAACTATGGATACTGTATATTCCAATTGCTCCCAAAGGAAAGCTGGATATAATTCAGACTCAGAATTACTGAAGGTAATTTTAAATATTGCCAAAGATCAATACACTCTGCTAAGGAAAACAAGAATATTTTCTCAATATGACTTGCAAATACTTAAAATGGATCAAAAGCATGTCCAGGATGATATGAAAACACAAGAAGAAACCAATAAAACATTCATTTTGATATTATGCTATATTTCCATGCTGGTGCAAGTTAGATATGAATAGACTTATCAATGTAGAACTGGGGTAAAAATACAATAAGGTGGCCAATTAATGGTTGCATTAAGTAAAACCATGAGTAGATAACAAGGTTAGCATAAGAAAGAAATACATAGAAGATTATGTCACCAGTAAACATGAGACAGAAAGCAATGCTTTCTGAAGATTCAAGAATACAACCACTGTACTTGATAAAGATGAAATTGAAAGCCAGCCAAATTCCTTGAACGCTAAAACAAAATAGTACATAAACTGAGATTCTTTAACATATGGCTGCAATGCCTTTTAAATCTCATTTTTGTTTACAATACAAAATAATTTGTATATAGAATCAGAATATATATGCTGCAAACAAGTGTAAACAAATACAGAAGATACTTCCCTTCACTATGAAATGAAGCAAACTACGAACCTAATGATAGAAACCAAATACCGCTAATAAACTTCTGCTCTCGTAATTTTCTGTCAGTGTTCTGACCAGTTCCCTCTCTCTTCTGTGGGGTCACATTTTGAGATCTTCATCTTCAAGGCAGTACTATATTGTAGACGTTTCATCAACCATGTATCTACCTCCATTTTGTTACAAACTTAAAATATTTGCTTCGGCTTTAGGGGCAATATGCCCAAGGAATTCCTTTCTTTGCTATTGCTATTTGCTGAACTTTTGACTCTCATTGATCATTTTTTATCATTGTTGGAGATTAATATAATTTATTTCTTTCTTTTGTTTGTACCATTATCAAACCCATCATGAAACTCAGAATGTGTTGAAACTTGATCTTACTTCTAGAGAATCTCCTATTTACAGAAAACAAGACAATAAATCAACTATCAATGGCTGCTTAGTATGATGACTGACCTTAATTTGAGGGCTGTCAAAAGGCAAGTTCAGTACACTAGCAAAAACCTCTGCTGTTTGTCTTGTCCTACTGAATGGTGAAAAGTATATACAAACTTTTTCAGAAGGAATGCTTTCTTTTCTGATTTCCTATAAGGACAATAAAGCAATCAAACACAAAATATTAATGATTAAAACAGTTTGTCTAAGTTTAGACAATTTTAAAAACCTGCTGAATTCATATATGAAAAACAATAAATAGTTCCCAAATGTTTATGGATGCAAATATACTAGTACTTTACACAAAATTATAGCCAATGTCGTGTCAATGAATTAAACCAATTCAAAGAAAACATGAATGTCATATGCCATAGCAATAAACATTTGCAAAACTGGATATTGTTTTATAAAACATTTTATGGTTGACAAATTTATCTTTTTCAGAAGTTGCTTTAAAAAGTAAAATGTTGATTAATGATAAATATCCTATGTGATTTCCCTACAATCATAAAGTAAATAATACTTTCATATAACTGTTGACTCCCAAACATGCACTTCAAATCTTATATAAGTGCAAGAGAAAGTGCAACCTTAGGGAAACTGTAATGTTCTCAAGTAGAATATGCGTCATATTTAAACAAATAAATAGTGCAGCAGCATAAAATTAAAAACATGCATTAGACATCCATGAAAACACTGTAAATCTGGAACTGTTGAGCCATATATTATAAAATTTGAGAGCTAGGTACAATATAAAATGGAATGGTGCACCTGGGCTTGTCTCAAGGACAAGCTTGACAAAACCCAGGTGATGAAATAATTGAGCTGAAGGCTGCCCAGTTGCTGCACCACTCTACACTGCGCTGTCCCAGTAAACCACTGCCCTGCTGAACTTCGACCTGCTGGAATGTGCCCAAAAACTGCCCAAAAAATTATATCCTTTCAGCCCCGGACTCCTTGGACAAAACCCAGAAAAACCCAAAAGGGAATTTCTCTGGTTTTGAATTTGGATTTTCGGCCTCCTTGGAGCCTCTCTCTAGCTACTGCTGCCAAATTCGATTTGCAGGAAATAACCTGCGAATCCCTATGAAAACCCACTAGAATGTTGGATTCACTTGTGCTAACTGACTCCTTGCTCCCCGGATGATTCTTGGCCAAGATGACTGCTCTCCCAAGCACCACGAATTTGCTACCAGAGGCCTCTACGCAATCCCTCTGCCCAGAAAATCGTACTGTTGAAACACCTATCTAGTTGGCTGCAAAACCCAGCGAAAATGTCCTCAACCAACAGCCTTCCCAGTTCCCGGAACTCCCAGCAAGCTATGGACCTCCTTGCTGGCTCTAACTCCTCCTGCGTGTTTCTGGATGTCCAGGAAATACGCAGTCTCCTTCTCTGCGTGGCTGGGTGAAGTGTGTGACTATGTTGAATCCTCTGAAATCCTTGTGGAACAACCTCCCTAGGGCAGGCACAGATGGTCCCCCGAAGAAGAAGTTGAATGTCCCGCTTGGAAGATTCGTGGCTAAACAGCCAATAGACTCGCTAAGCAGCAAAGCGTACAAAGATGATTTTGTTTGTAAAATGATCAAGATGTTGCAAAATGAGAGCTCCTTCTCCTTTTATCACCTTGGGCCCCCTTAGCCTCATGTGGGCTCCTCCTTCCACTAATTTGATTCCCTCCAAGCTCATGCAATGGCCAAGTTCGAATTACTCATGTGGGTGGCCCCCACATTCCACTAGCTGCCAAAATAAAGTTGAATTCCCCAATAGTTCCTAAGTCTGCGTGTGGGGTCCTCCTCCTAAGCCAAAAATGATGCCAGAAATGTGTAGTTGCACCCCATGACTAATACATTTGAGAAGGGACATGACAATCCTCTCCTCCCAAATGTTGCTTGCCCTCAAGCAACCTCAAAGTTGGGTGCTCCAATATGTGCTCACCTTCCCAGGTGGCATCCTCATCCGGCAATTTCTTCCAATGTACCAAGAACTCCCTGATAGTCCTGCTCCTCAGTCTCCTCTCCCTGCTCTCCAAAATGGCCTCTAGTTCCAACACCGAATGGCCCTCATCATCCAACAGGGGTAGATCCGCTGTTGCCATCACCTATTGTCCCAGCACCTCCTTCAAGCATGAGACATGAAACACATTATGGATTCTACTCCCCGAGGGCAACTCCAGCTCATAAGCCACCTCCCCAACCCGCCTAGTCACATATTAGGGCCCATAGAAGCGTGGTTGTAGCTTCTCGGCCCCCTTTTGTTTCAATGTAGATTGTCTGTAAGGCTGCAATCAAAGGTATACTAAGTCTCCCTCCTCAAAGTGCCTCTCTATCCTGTGCCAATCTGCATACAGTTTTTGCTCATTTTGGGCAGTCACTAAATTATCCTTGAGAGCCTTGAGGATATCTTGGCTCTCTTGGACCCAGTCTTTAGCCTTTGGGGCCTGGATATCTCCAAAAACAATATCAGCAAAAGTCAGTGCATCATATCCATAGAGGAGATGGAAAGGAGTCATACTAATAGACATGTGTTGTATGGTGTTGTAGAAGTACTCACCCAAGTGCAACCACCGAATCCACGTCCTCTGCTAACCCATCACATAGTTCCTCAAGTACCACTCCAACCACTGGTTGGCCCTCTCTATCTGGGCGTCTGTCTAAGGGTGGTAATTGGTGCTAGGAGTGAGCTCTATCCCGACCAACCTGAAGAGCTCCTGCCAAAAGCCACCTATGAATATGTTGTCTATGTCGCTCACAATGTTCTTGGGGAGCCCATGGAACCTAAAAACCTCATGGAAGAAGAACTCAGCAACCTGTGCAGCCGTGTACCTAGTGGGGATGGTGAAGAAATGGGCAAATTCGGTCAACCTGTCGACCACTACATATATGCAATCCTTCCCCTGTACCACGGCAAGCCCAGTGATGAAATCCATCGAAATACTTTCCCATTTCCCCTCCGAAATGGGAAGTGGCTGTAGTAGCCCTACAGGGTGAGTCAGCTCCCCCTTGTTCCGTTGGCAGGCCTCACGCTCTCGTACGTGCTGCAAAACATCCTCCTTGAGGCCCTTCCACGTGAACCTCTCCCGAATAGCCATGTAAGTCTTCTGAAACCCCTGGTGTCTGGACAATGGTGAATCGTGAGCTGCTTGGAGTATCCTCTCCCTCAACTGCAAGTTGGGCACCAAGTAAATGCACCCCTTGTAATAGATGACCTCATCCATCACACGGTAATGCTCATCTACGGGTCCCCTCCAATACCTCGCAAGCCCTCCTGTCCTTGGGCTTGGAGTACTCCACCAACAGCTGAGCCTTCCAATCCTGGCAGATGCTCATGAGAGATAATCATGTTGGTCTCCTGGATAGAGCATCGGCCACCACATTGTGTTTTCCTCACATATATTCAATGTCAAAATCATAGGCTTGCACCTTGCTGACCCATCTCTGTTGCCTGTTGTTGAGGCCCTGTTGCCCCATGAAATGTCAAAGACTGTTGTGATCAGTGTTCACTCAAATCTGGTTGCCCACCAAGTACTGGCAGAACTTGGCCAATGCATGCATAATGGCCAGCATCTCTTTGTCATATATGGAATATGAAAGCTCATGTAGTAGGAGCTTCTGACTCTCGAAAGCTATGGGATGTCCCTCCTGTGACAACACAGCTCCAACTCCTACCCCTGATGCATCACACTCCACCGTGAATGGCTGGGAAAAGTCCGGGAGTGCCAAAACAAGGCAATTGCTCATCAACTCCTTGAGGCGATCAAAGGCGGCCTGTGCTCCATTAGTCCATGCGAAGGCCCCCTTCTTGGTCAAGTCAATCAAAGCATAAAGGTGTTGCCAGCTACAAGAACCCTTTGAAAAACTTCCTGTAGCAAGTGCAAATACCCAAGAAGCCTCTCAGCATATAGTCACATCTCGGGGTACTGGCCAATCCCGGATGGCCCGAATCTTCTCCTCGTGCACTTTCACCCCATCTGCTCCAATGATATGCCCGAGATAAAGCATCTTTGTTAATGCAAACTCGCACTTGGAGAGCTTAGCATAGAACTGTTGCTCCTCCTAAATGCCAATACCTCCTCTAAGTGTTGGAGGTGCTCCTCCCACGTCCAGCTATAGATCAGGATGTCATCGAAGAACACTAGCACGAACCTCCTCAGTTGTCCCCGAAAGATATGGTTCATGCAAGACTGGAATGTGGCTGGAGCGTTGGTCAACCCAAATGGCATGACCAGAAACTCAAAGTGCCCGTAGTGGCACCGGAAAGTTGTATTCGGGATGTCCTACTCCCGTACTCTAATTTGGTGGTACCTTGAACGCAGATCAACCTTAGAGAAGTCCTTGGCTCCTCTAAGTTCATCCATCAGCTCATCAATGCGGGGAATGGGGTACCGGTTTTTAAGAGTCTTCTGATTAAGGGCTCGGTAGTCTATACACATCCGGAGGGTTCCATCCTTCTTCTTCACGAGCACTACTGGAGAAGCGAAGGGACTGGAACTTGGCCTGATATGGCCTAATGCCAGCAACTCCTACATGGCATTCTTGATCTCATCCTTATAGGCTTTGGGGTGCCTATAAGGATTAGTGATAACTGCCTGTATACCCGGCTCCAGCTCAATGGTGTGCTCCAATCCTCTATCCGATGGCTGCCCTAGTGGAATGTCCCCGAACATTACCACATACCTGTCCAGTAAAGCATGTATGTCTGCTGGTTGTGGTTGCGCCTGTCCCCCGACCTCTAAGATCCTCAACTCGATTGCCCATGCAATGTCCCCATGCCGAAGATCTGCCTCCATCCCGTGGGCCGAAACCGTCTGAGGCGGATAAGACTGCATGCCTCTCAAGACCACCAGTTTGCCATCTGGCCCAATGAACTCCATCTCAGGTTTCCTCCAGTCCATCGTGACTCGCCCAAGGGAATACACCCACTAGATACCCATCACTGCATTGGTGTCTGGCACATCGACCACAAAGAAGTGGTCTGTCATCGAGTAGTTCCCCATAGCTATTGTCAAGGAGGGCACGTATCTGGTACACTGGATAGTACGGTCCCCTGGCACTAGAACTGAGAATCCCTCAAACTCTACTGTGGTGAGGCCCCTCATCTGGACCAACTGTGCATCTATGAAATTGTGGGTAGCCCCACTATCCACCAGCACTGACACCCTCTATCCCCATACAGTGCCTCTGATCCTAAGTGTCAAAAACTTGGGAATCCAGCATAGAGAAGCAAGGACTCCTCCTAATGGGGCAAGAGATGCCCCTCCCTGTGGTGGTGGTGATGGTGGCCCTCTGTCTGTTAGACTCCCTCCATCTGCCCCACCACAATCCTGTTCCACCTCATCCTCCTGGTCACTGTCAGAAAAGACCTCAACGTAATGCGCTCTACCTGCAATGCACCTATGGCCAGGTGCCCAGGGCTCTCTGCATGTGAAGCACAGCTTCCTCCTCCGGAAATCCTTCCGTCTCTCCTCATCTAACTGCCCCCTCCCCTGTGTGGTCCTCGGTGGTGGGGGTCTAGTCTCATGCCCCTTCTGTGGGAAAGGGGTCCATGCAAGAAATGGCACTCTAGTCTTGGGGATGGCCCCCTGTAAATCTCTGGCACACACAACCGCTTCTTGCAACGTGGAGGGTCTGCGTGACTTCACCAGTCCACGCAGGGGCTCAAGCAAGCCCTCAATGAAGGTGTATACCCTCCTTGCCTCAGACAGATCTAGGACCATCATTAACACACGCAGAAAATTTGAGAAGTACTGCTCTGGGATGCCTGTCTGGCGCAGTTGTGTCAGCTCCCTGAAAGATGCCTCCGGATCCCTCTAATCAAATCGCTCCACCACCCTCTGGGTGAAGCTCTCATAAGAAACTAGTTGGGCATGCCCCAAAGTGATCAAGCCGTGAAACCACCAGTCATGGCCTTCCCCCTCCGAGTGCAGCGCTGCCATCTTAATGGCTTCCTGCCCCATCATTCAATTGAGTTGAAAGTATGTGTCCATCTTTTCAACCCAAGCCCTAGCTGTGCACTTGGCAGTGCCATCAAATGTAGGGAAATACATCTTCCCTATAGTTCTCTGCAGCTCATAGTTTTGGGTCCCTTGTCCTCTGTACCCCTTGTTCCTCTCACTCTATTTGAGCTTGCAATAATCTCTAAAGGAGAGGGCTTCTTTGAAGTCTTCGTCCATCACCTGCCATTCTCTAAAGGAGAGGGCATTGCGCTGCTGGTGAGGGGTGATCTAAAGGCTGAGAGGCCCAGGAAGTTTCTCCACATAGAAACCCTCTAGGCATGGCCCTATCCCTGTTCTGTGACTTGATCTCCTCCAGCATGTCTTTCAGCCCCTTGGCCAAGTCACTAAAGGCCCTCAGGAGGCTATCAAAATCCATCTCCTCCCTGCTCTTGGGCTCTGCCATTTCCTCCTCTCCAGCCACTGCTTTCCCTCTTTCCTCCGTATCTGGCATAATTTCTAACTCCCGTTTTCTGCTCCTACACCTCTGCCTCCCACAGGTGATGTTCTACTGGTCCTCTTCTCTCATAGGAAACAAACCCCACAGTTGAGCCAAGAACTAGGCTCTGATACCATTGCAATGTTCCTAAGTAGGAATATGCGTGATATTTAAACAAGTAAATAGAGCAACAGCATAAAATTAAAAACATGCATTAGACATCCATGAAAAACTGTAAATCCGGAACTGTTGAGCCATATATTATAAACTCTGAGAGCTAGGTACAATATAAAATGGAATGGTGCCCCTGGGCTTGTCTTAAGGACAAGCTTGACAAAACCCAAGTGATGAAATAGCTGAGCTGAAGGCTGCCCATTTGCTACACCACTTTGCATTGCGCCATCCCTCTAAAACATTGCCTTGTTGAACTTCTACCTACTGGAATGTACCCAAAAAACTGCACAGAAAATTATATCCTTTCAGCCCCGAACTCCTTGGAAAAAACCTAGAAAAACCCAGAAGGGAATTTCTCTGGTTTTGACTTTCGGCCTCCTTGGAGCCTCTCCCTAGCTACTGCTGCCAAATTTGACTTGTAGGAAATAGCCTGCAAATCCCTCTAAAAACACCACCACAATGTTGGATTCACCTATGCTAACTCCTTGCTCCCCGGATGATTCTCGGCCAAGATGACTGCTCTCCCAAGCACCACGAATTTGCTACTAGAGGCCTCTACGCAATCCCTCTGCCCAGAAAATCACACTGGTAAAACACCTGCCTAGCTGGCTGCAAAACCCAGCGAAAATGTCCTCAACCAACAGCCTTCCCCACTCCTGGAACTCCCAGCAAGCTATGGACCTCCTTGCTAGCTCTAACTCCTCCTGTGTGTTTCTGGCTGCCCAGGAAATACGCAGTCTCCTTCTCTACATGGCTGGATGAAGTGTGTGACTATGTTGAATCCTCTTAAATCCATGTAGAACAACCTCCCTAGGGTGGGCACAGATGATCCCCCGAAGAAGAGGTTGAATCTCCCGCTTGAAAGATTTGTGGCTAAACAACCAGTAGACTCGCTAAGCAGCAGAGCGTACAAAGATGAGTTTGTTTGTAAAATGATTAAGATGCTGCAAAATGAGAGCTCCTTCTCCTTTTATCACCTTCGGCCCCCTTAGCCTCATGTGGGCCCCTCCTTCCACTAATTCGATTCCCTCCAAGCTCATGCAATGGCCAAGTTTGAATTACTCATGTGGGTGGCCCCCACATTCCACTAGCTGCCAAAATAAAGTCAAATTCCCCTATAGTTCCTAAGTCTGCATGTGGGGTCCTCCTCCTTAGCCAAAAAAGATGCCAAAAATGTGTAGTTGCACCCCGTGACTAAAACATTTGAGAAGGGACATGACAGAAACCAAGGGACGCTACCTATTGTCACCAGTGAACAGAGAGTTGTCACTTTCAATTTAGGCTGGTTCTTTTCCACCTCAAGAGGGGAACAATCTTTTGGGGTTTCATCCACGCTATGTGGCCATGGTGAACACATTGTTCTCTAACGCATCAGCGTTTTTTATGTTAATAACCCATTCTCTCCACAGATTTTGCTACATTGATGTAATATCCCTACGAAAAATTAACAGCGATAAACAAAGCATGCATAGCAAAACACACATAAATTTACACACAATATTAAACACCCAAAAAAACTCCAAAATCTGCGCAGAACTGAGCCATTTTATTATGATAAATAAGGGGTACAATATGAGATCAGAATGTATGCACCTGGGCTTGCCCAAGGCAAGCTAACAAGACCCAAGTGATGAAATCAGTTGCTCAACCACTAGGAACTGTCCGCCACAAAATATCTGCGCTGGCCCCAGAAAACTACACTACTGGATGCAAGAAATCGTTGGCTAGGTCCTCCTTTGGTGCTCAAAAAATTTTTGGAAATTAACCCTGGACTCTCCACCAATAACCCACCAAAACCCAGAAAGGGTTTGGCCAAATGCCGACCTTCGAAATTCAACCCAATTTCCACTCACCCCTCCAGTAGCTAGGATATCGATGTTGGAATTTCTAAGTCTAACTCGTTAGAAACCCTTCATGTACTTTTTGATTTATTCCTACCTACTTGTTCTGTTAATTAACAAGTTATTTACCATGTAAATACTGGAAATAAATACAAGTACATGTTGAACACATTACAAATCATCAACTGAAGGAAACAAAACAAGCACACAAGTGACACCGTTGTTTTTGGACCAATGTCCCCGGAAAAACCCAATGCGGGAAAACCGGTGCAGCTATCTGAGGGTTTTATTATTATGCAATTTCTTAATACAATCTAGGTGCCAAAACCGGCTCACCCAACAGAGAATAATCTCGACAGTAGTACCTCTCCTTTGGAGACAAATGCTCCGGTTGAAACCCCGAATAGACACTCCGGCAGCTCCTCAGCTCCAATCTGCCCCACAAAAAACCCCAGCATCAGCCTCTAGGGACTGCGTCAGCCTCTGCTGCCCTCTACATCAACTTTCCCTGCAGTTCCCGACAGTTCCGGCTTCTGCCCTCTACGTCAGCTTTCCTGGCAATTCCGATTGTTCCCGGCAGTTCCAGCTGTTCCCAGCAGTTCCGGCTTCTGCACTCTACGTCAGCGTTCTCGGCTGTTCTGGCAATTACCGGCAATTCCCGTTGTTCCCAGCAGTTCTGGGTTCTACCCTCTACGTCAACTTTCCCGGCTGTTCCAGCAATTCCCACTGTTCCCGGCAGTTCCGGCTTCTACCCTCTATGTCAGCTTTCCCGGCTGCTGCAGTAATCCTCCCGGCACTATCTCTACCTCTCTGCTTCTGTATTCACTACCCCTCAACTGCAACTCCAGATCACTCTCTCAACTTTCTCAGCAAACCCAGCCCCAGAAAGTTGAAATATTGATCTCTTGGTGTGTTTTCCAAGTGACACTCAAGCCTCCTCTTATACTTTTCTCGTTGACAAATCAACAGCCGAGATTAAGACCCTAATCAACGGCTAAGATTAGATCTGGCTTGATCCATGACTTTTGAACCATTCTAACACAGTATTATATTAATTCACATTAATATTTTATTTTCCCTAAGTTTAGACTTAGGGACTCCATTAAAAATATTAATTATTTTAATATCTCCCAAATTGTTTAGAATCTATCCAAACCCTTTCTGGGTATTGGAGATCTCATGTGCCTTGGCCTCCACCAATTTACGTGGCTAGAGCGCATCCGATGCTACCCCAAATCAACACTTCCTCTTAGCAAGGACTGTGCTCTAGCAATACTCCTCACTAAGTATCACCCTGACCATTCAGCATCGGTCCCTGTGCTGACGCTAGGCCTGCTGCCCAACATCCTCTACACCGTTGCATCATGCACTGCTACCCATGGCCCTGCCACTACTACATCTGTATGGCAGCTCCCTCGGCATCCGTGCTACTGCCCATGGCCCTGCCACTGCCACTACTGCATCTGCACTGCAACCCCTCTCATCATGCTGCATTGTGTTGCCCATAACACTGCCACTGCTAATTGTTGCACTACAACTCAGTTACTGAGAAGTAAGTAACTGATCTCCCAACTCTGACATCTTTGTCAGGCTAGAGACACCCTCAATGTTGAAACTCCCTCTGTCGCTGACAAGTGCTCCCTCTCTGACCTCTGCATTGCTGCAACAACTCCCTGCACCTCGCACCGTTGCACACCTCTCTGTGCCATCCTGCACTAGTGCAACACTCTCGTGCTTCTCGCACTATTGCTTCACGCTGTCTTGGGAATCCTACACTGTAGCTCCCTCTGTCACTCCATCTGCATCCATCTCTACTGACATCTGCCAGTACTGCTACTCCTCTTCGGGGCTCCCATAGCAAGGTCTAATCCAAGAGGCTGGGTACCTCGAGGATCTTGCCCCTCATCGCCTATAGTCCATCTGACTACAGCTCGATGGCTCCCCACTTCTTCTGAAGTGGCACATAGAACAAACAGAGTCCTCGCCTTCCAGATCACAAAGTTGGATGCCTCATCCAACTTGTCCTGATCCCTCAGTCCATTCATGGCCATCTCTCTGCTCTTCTTGTCGACTCCTCCGATTCTCTCTACTTCCCACGTGGAAGTTCTCTGTTTGACTACTGGTTGGTCTACTTCCCACCTGGAAGTTCTCTATTCGACTCCTGTTGAGTCTCTCTACTTCCCGTCTAGAAGTTCTCTTTTGGACTCCCTCTGAGTCTCGATTTCCCTCTTGGAAATCCTTCTGCCAATGTCAAGTTACCCCTCTCCGATAGTCTGTGCAACAGCTACACTGATCCATATTCCTTGGCTATAAATCCGGCTCAGCAGCAACTCCCTCTACCTTGGCCTTGCCCCGTTAGGTATTGTTCTGACTAAAGTATCCTACCAACTCCACTCTGCAACTTACCCATAGCCTCCTATACCCCAGCAACTGAAGGATTGAGCCACTTGGCTCTGCGCAATCCCGGCACTGACAAATCAGCTCCCCCAGCCAACTGCGTAAAACCCTCCTGGCCTCTGCGTGAGCCTAATTCTGCCTCCCTTAGCTTCTGTGATGTCTTTCTCTGGCCCAAAATGATGACGTAGTCCCTCTGCATCACTCCTTCCTCTGTCGCCTTCTACAAGGATCAACTCTGTCACTCGAGACAGCTAATTTTTGTTGCTGCTGCTCTGCTCGGCTGATGTCCTTAGTTCTCCTTTGATTTGCAACCACGCTCTGATACCATGTTGGAATTTCTAAGCCTAACCCGTTAGAAACCCCTCATGTACTTTCTAATTTATTCCTACCTACTTATTCTGTTAATTAACAAGTTATTGACCATGTAAATACTGGAAATAAATACAAGTACATGTTAACACATTACAAATCATCCACTGAAGGAAACAAAACAAGCACACAAGTGACACCGTTGTTTTTGGACCAATGTCCCTGGAAAAACCCAATGCGGGAAAATCGGTGCAGCTATCTGAGGGTTTTATTATTATGCAGTTTCTGAATACAATCTGGGTGCCAAAACTGGCTCACCCAACAGAGAATAATCTCGGCAGTAGTACCTCTCCTTCGGAGACAGATGCTCCAGCTGAAACCCCGAATAAACACTCCGGCAGCTCCTCAGCTCCAATCTGCCCCACGAAAATCCCCAGCGTCAGCCTCTTGTGCCCTTTGCGTCAGCTTTTCCAGCAGTTCCGGTTGTTCCTGACAGTTCCGGCTTCTGCCCTCTGTATCAGCTTTCTCAGCAGTTCTGGCAGTTCCCGGCAGTTTTGGTTGTTCCCGACAGTTCTAGCTTCTGCCCTCTGCGTCAGCTTTCCCGTTTGTTCCCGACAATTTCGGCTTCTACCCTCTACGTCAGCTTTCCTGGCTACTACGCTGATCCTCCAGGCACTATCTCTGCCTCTCTGCTTCTTTATTCACGCCCCTCATCTGCAACTCCAGATCACTCTCTCAACTTTCTCAGCAAACCCAGCCCCAGAAAGTCGAAATCTTGATCTCTTGGTGCGTTCTCCAAGTGACCCTCAAGCCTCCTCTTATCCTTTTCTAGTTGACAAATCAACAGCAGAGATTAAGACCCTAATCAATGGCTAAGATTAGATCTGGCTTCATCCATGACTTTTGAACCATTCTAATACAATTTTATATTAATTCACATTAATATTTTATTTTCCCTAAGTTCAAACTTAGGGACTCCATTAAAAATATTAATTATTTTAATATCTCCCAAAGTGTTTAGAATCTGCCCAAACCCTTTCTGGGTATTGGAGATCTCATGTGCCTTAGCCTCTCCACCAATTTTCGTGGCTAGAGCACATCCGATGCTACCCCACATCAACAATCGACCCACCTAAAAATATCATTACTAATGGCCCCCAAAATGGCTACAATAATCAGCAAATTCCCCTCCAGAATTACCCCACAAATCTCAACGCTCAATTCTTCTTTCTCCCAAGCTCACATGTGTGGTACGAAGGTACCACTACGCAGGCCCACGCAGTCCCTGGTGATGGTTGTTTGGCACAACAGACTCACACAAAATGGAGCCCCGGAAACACTCCAAATCTTCAGCAGATGATGGCCCTAGGCTGTCCCTAAAAGCCCAAAAAATTCTCGGCTCCACAACTAGCACCTCCAAATGCAGCGTATTTTCCTTTCTTGTTGAACCAGCGCCACGAATTCGCTTGGAAAGCTCCCAAATCAAATCAAAACTTATGCAGGTCACCTCCTTGGGTTGGTACTCGAAGTCCACCAAAGGTAGGGTGAGATTCATGTTGATTTTTGTAGCATCGGGTGAGATTCATGTTGATTTTTGTAGCATCGAGTGTGTTCTAGCCACGAAATTTTGTTTGGGAAAATTCCACCTAGAGATGATTTAATTAAATAATTAACTTTTTTTAAATAGTTCCCTGAGTTTAAACTTAGGAAATTTGGATAATTAAAGGGTATTAATTAAATCAGGTGTGATTCTTCTAGACGAAGACATGGATTGATTACTAGTTAATCTTAGCCATCGATAATGTTTTAATCTTGGTCGTTGGTTCTCCAACAGAAGATTATAAGAAGAAGTCGATGGGTAGATGGAGAACACACCAGGGCAGATACTCAGTTGCTCAAGTAGATCGATTTTCTTAGTGGCTAAAGTTCGGCAAGAGAAATCGAATCAGAGAGTGAGTTGCAGGTGGGAGAGAGACGGCATCAGCATAGTGTGAAAGTGCAGGACAAATTTAGAGGGGGCAGCGCAGAGGAGAGACGCAAACTAGCAATGCAAAAGAGTTGACGGCCTACGCAGTCACTACACAGAGGATGATGCGAAAAGGCTAGCGAAAGGGGCAGGAAGTCCTCTTCGGGGTCAGAGAAACGTTGTGGAGTGTGAGAAATTCACCAGTAAATTTCTCTCAGTGACTCTTCCTCTATTTTGTCTTGTACAGAAATTATTGCTAAAGATTAATAAAAGAAACCTTCATCTGTTGCACCGCTTTTCCCACATTGGGTTTTTTTGGGGACAATTGTCTAAAAATAACTGTCACTGTGGTTATATATGTGCTTGTATTTTCCTTGTATTTACTTTCTGTAGAATTTTATTTGTGAAGGTTGCAATGTATGTATTTTGATATTTGCTATAAAAAACTACAAATAATTTGTTTGAGTAATTTAACAAATAGAAGAAATATTATCAGTTACTGTAGTGGGATTTGGGATCACTGAATTTTCACATCGTATTAGAGCACTGGTAAAGCAAGAAGAGCTCGGTTGCAAACAGAAGAAGGATTTTGAAAAGCACTGCCCAGGCGGCAGTTCGAAACCCCAGAGAGCTTGCGTAGTCCATTTGCTAGGTGAACTAATATTTTGTGGAAAAATAATTCTCTGAGTGAGTCGACATAGAATAAAAGTTTATGGATCAAGATTTGTCAGAGGTAGAGGGAGCGCAGCAATTTCCACAAAGAGTAGCGAATTCAGTGTTGGGAAGGAAATAGCATAGAAAATTATGGATAATCAAGAAGCCTCAGAATTATCTTCCAGATTGGAAGATGAGTTTGCGTGTCTGTCAGGATCGGCTTCAGCTGGTGTCTAGTATATTGATAGCGGAGCTTCAACTCACATAACTGGAGTAAGGGAATATTTCTCGAGTTATCAAGAAGAGAAAATGGACTTCCAGATCACTATGGGCAACAGAACTAAGTGTACTCCAGATCACCATAGATTTTCAGACGGAAGCAGGAACCAGTACTAGCGCCACGAATGTATTGCATGTGCCAGGATTGGGTATGAACCTAATTTCAGTGTCCCAGTTGCAGGACAAGGGATACGATGTATACTTTGTGGGAAAGAAAATATATGTCAAGCATCCTACCTGGAAGAAGGTGAGACAGATTGGAGCTCGAAGCAACAGGCTATATAGATTGCAGATCAATTCTCTAATGGCACTGATAGGCAGTGATAACAACAGTAGGAAGGAGCTGAATGAACTATGGCACAGGAGGATGGGACACTTGCACCATGGAGCACTCATGAATTTCAGCGCTCAGCACCGAGCACGATGATCTATGTCGAGGATGTGTACTTGGAAAGTACGCAAAAGCAGTGTTTCCCAGAAGTGACAGCAAAACCAAAGGCGTGTTGGGATTGATACACTCAGATATTTGTGACCCTATGTCCACCAGAGCTCTTAGCGATGGCGAGTATTTTGTCACCTTTATTGATGACCATTCCAAAAAAAGTTGGATCTACTTCTTAAAGACCAAGGATGAGGTCCTTGATCGGTTTCGAGAGTTCAAGGCTCTCGTGGAAAACATGATAGGGAAAAATATCAAAGTACTAAGTTTAGATAATGGTAGAGAATACACGGATAAAGACTTCACAGATTTCTGCGCAAAGGAGGGTATCAAAAGAGAGTGGACAACTCCCTACAATCTGCACCAGAATGGAGTAGCAGAGCGGAAGAACAGAACTATAGTCAAGGCAGCAAAGGCCATGTTGTATGATCAAATTTTCCTAGATTCCTATGGGCAAAAGCATGCAACAAAACATTGTACATTCAAAACAGGACACCTCACAGAGCTTTGGGGAAAAACACCTGAGGGAGTCCTCACCGGGAAGAAACCTGAGGTAAGTCATTTGATGATATTCAGGAATGTGGCCTATCCTCACATTCCAAATGAGAAGCGTAGTAAGTTGGATCAGACTACATAAAAGGGGTATCTTGTGGGATATAGTCAGACCTCAAAGGCATATAAAATCTACATTCCTAACAGCAGGAAGATTGTAGTAAGGCGAGATGTAAAGTTCATGGAAGACAAAGCTTTCAGAAAATCTCGAGAGATGCATGCAGGAGATCAGTCATCAGATGTTCCTTTAGTCCCATAGCAGCAAGGACCGCAGGTAGAATAGGTAGGGGGGCAGTCACAGGATTCGAGTACAGTGACTAGTAGCAGCATCTTCTCAGGGGGCAGGAGATCCAGGAAGTTCTCAGCAGACTGAGCTACAAGTACAGGTAGAGGAACAAATTGAACCTCCCACCACCAGTTCGAATTGCATGGAGGGGAAGTCGATGGTTAAGTGAGGGACCCCTGATGGAGAGAAAATGGAGGGAAAAGTGTTCCAAGAAATCTATATAAGGAAGGCAGCTCTCCTCATTTCATCATCTTTGGCATATCGAATATCTCTTTGGTTGCTCGCGCTGCTTAGCCGAGTCACTTGTTGTTTAGCAAGAGTTCTTCAAGCGGAGAGCTCACCCTTTCTTCAGGGGAATTCGAGTGCCACCCTAGAGAGGTTCATCTTCAGTCTTTCGGAGGAGGTTTTCATTGTGATTTCCAGCAGTTGCATCCATCATCTCCAGGTGGTGTGTATTTCTGGAGGACGCAATGAAGGGAGGTCGAGTTGTGATTGTGGCATCTTTCTGAGGAGGTTTGGCCGGGAGAAATTCTAGAAGGCATTGGTGTTGCGCTGCCATCTTGGTGAGTCTTGGAGTTGGAGGAGAGAGCTCCCATCTAGTGTGACTTTCGCACATCTTGGGCAAGCGCAGAGGCAATGTAATGTGCACACGTGGGAGGTGAAGCTTCAGTTGTTGACGCTTGTCTTTGCTGGGAGAGTTGGGGAAACACTTGTAGAGGAGATTGCTACTTTTCTGGAGCCTTGGAGGAGGATTTTGTTGGTATCTTTGCGGGCCGTATTCTTGAGCAATCTTGGAGGGCGTAGAGCCTCTTGGAGGTTGATTTTGGGAGGTTGGATTCAGACCAAACCCTTTCTGGGTTTTTGTGGGTTTTAGTCAAGGAGCTGGGGGTAGAACTTGCAGCATTTTCTGAGCACCGGAGGTGGAGTTTTTTGCAGTTCCTTTCCAGCCAGCAGTGTAGTTTTCTGGGCAGCGCAGAGCATTAGAGCAGTGATTTCCAGCGTTTGACATCATTGTACTATCACCTGGGTTCTGTCACGCTTTCCATTGAGGCAAGCCCGGGTGCATTCCTCCATACTATTGTACTTGCTCCATTGATTAATAAAATGGCTCAACTGGTTCTTATTTCTAGAGTTTTCATGAGCTTTTGCTGATTGTTAAGAATTTATGTGTTGTAAATCGTTTTCGCTTTGCATATCACTGTTTATTCAAGTTTGGAACATTACAATGAAGGAGACCAAGCATGGGAATGTTGCAATCTAACTCGAAATAATTTGCATTATCCAAGATACTCAATGGCACAACAACCAACCCGAATGGTGCTCATTAGGTCCCTCCTCATGTTACCTGTGCATTTAGCTTACATTCATTTTATTTATTTCTTCCTTTTATTCTCAAAAAGACGAACTTTGATCAATGGGACCGTCTTATCTTTGAGGGGGACATTCCTCCCTGTGTCCCCTTGTAATCCCCACAAAAGTATGACATTGGGAAATGTCCCTCTTGGAGTACCCACATCCCAGGTGTATGGGGAGCATAGGGAGTGTTACTGTTCAAGCTCTCAACAAACTGCGTGGTATTTTTTGTCATATTTCCTGCAATCGAGAAAGACACCACATGCTAAATGACAGCCAATAATAGGATAAATCAGTAATAAACTAAGATAAATCCATACTTAGAAACAATCATCCAGATTTTGAAGTAAAGTCATCCATACGTCCAAGTATGCATTAGATCAGATTGTGTACTGATTATCATTGCGTGGACTTCAAACTAAGCATCCTGGTGTTCAAATTCAGAGATTAACCAAGTTCCATATTTGCCTCAGATATTGCTTCTTAGAAATTTCATTCACAATTAATAACAGTCAGTTATGGACAGTATAAAGAGAAGCATATCAGAATCAATTTGTGACTATTCTATAGTGAATAAAGAGACAATACCAGAAACAGTAATCTGAATTGTAGTTACAACCACTCACCACAGGCTTATTTGTGTTTCCTTGTAATGTGTCAAGGGATTGGCACCAACAATCAGAAATGAACAGATATAACTATGAATCTCAATATTTATAATGAATACCAGTTTGCTTAGGACATAAGGTGCTTAAGAAAGAACATGTATTCCTCCATTAATCAAACTCTTAGCAGAATTAAAGAAATTCTTAGTAGATATGATCTAATTTAGATGATGTATTGATGCTGTATGTAATACCCAGGTTTCATGTCACACAAGTGTTATCACAAGCTAATGCTGGAATGCTTTTCAAATTGCGTGAAATTTATTATTGAAATGTCAAGCAATTATTTATCCCTGAACAGAGTATATTACAGCATCAAGCAGCGAATCATTTAGCATGTTTAATCACTGTTTGGTAACGAGATGGAGTCAACTGTTCTGCAAAGAATTGAATGTCAGGTACGCTCAGCCATAAAAAACTTTGAGCCACTCCTTGAAAATGTGTATCCAATGAGCAAAAGCATGCAAAGAGAGAAATCCTTACTGAAAACCAAATTTAAACCACGAAACAAACATAACTGCAGATTTCACATGAGCTGTTAAGTCATTCTGTCAGATGTGTCATCGATTTGATAGTTGAGCATGTTTAGATCATATTTTATTTAGATTAATTGTCTAAGGCCGACTCATTAAGCACACTTGTCAATGTATGAGGAAAAAGCACTAAAATATCAAACCCTCATGTTATAGCATAGGTTTATATGAAACAAACTTGGAGAAAATCAAGATTTAGCACCATTTAAGTCTATTCATCAATAAGGGTTAGATACACTTTAATTATCAGAGAGTGCAGATAGACCTGTACTAGAAGAATTTTTGGGGGCCAACCTGCAGAAAACCCATGTTAGAAGCTGGGTATGGAAGTATGTTAGATCAAAACTTGGACTGAAGGTAATCCAACTTTGAAGATATAACCAAAGAAATCCTGGATTGCTAAATAAACAAAACTGAAGGGAAAAGGATTAAATGAAATGGTTAAGAAAGAAAGAGAAATCCTAATGCCACCATTAGGCACGGTGTCAAAACTTATTTCTTAAGTAGATGCCTGTCACCTTGATTGTTGAAATCCCCAGACATCATACGGAGGCTAAACTAATCATAGATTCAACCCAAGTATTGCAAGCTTAAAAAAAATGAATCTAGGGTAAGCGGTTAAAACCCTAAGATATTCAACTTCAATACTAAGATCTAGTTTTAAAAGTTTACAAAGAAATGAAATAGACATTGTCATACCTCACTTGCATTGCTTACTTTGCAATAGCTCCTTCCTCGATGTATCTTGCATGCCAAAAGCCTTCTATAATTATCCTAGAACAACTAACTCTAGAAAATAAAGAAATACCACACTAAATTCTGGCTAAAACGAGTCTTCCAACCTATTCCAACCATGAAAATGTGAGGGAAGCACCCTCCTCATATAGATAGAAACCTCCCTAAAACCATAAAATGAAAACAATGACCCATGACATTACAATGAGTTCATACCATGTGCTGAGACAAAACCATCAGCCTAAAACCATATTGCCAAGCAAATCCATGGAAAAATACCACTAGAAGTTACAACAAGTCTTCAATCAAGAGGGTGCCCTCATCAAAGTCTGTAGATAATTAATTCCACGTGTGGTCCATGAAAGAGGAAACAAGGGCACCCTCCTCATATTGAGCAAATTACCACTTTAGTCACACGTGTGGAATCAGAGGCCCAAGAACAAGTCAGCTGGTTTTGGGACAATGGTCCATGGCTTCTATCTAACTCTCCACAATAATATAAACAAGCATTTTCTTTCAGTGCAAGTCCCTGCACCCATTTGTATATTGGTATGTGTGATGTTCTAAATACATCTGCTTGAAGTAATTGTTCTCCTCAAGATTTTTAATTAAAACAATACTCAAGAAGTTTGAAATGCCATTTTTTCAGTACGGTGATTGCCTTGAAATAAGGCTGGAAAACCAAACAAACAAAGGAAAGAAAAAATACCCATTGAAGAATTAATGCAACAGAAATTGCAGTTCTGTCTTGTAAAAATTAAATTTGTCTTTGGGGTACATTTATCCTCACTAAAAATTGTGAAAGTACCTTGAGAAACAACTCTGCTGCAGCTTTTGCTTGAAGAATCCCTTCAGCCGCCAGTCCATATTCAGGTAAGACACCATTGGCCTATTGCAAAGAAAAAAAATGTGCATCAATTGCAATTTATTATAAACTGATTGCTATCCACTACAACCTATTAAACAATGAACTCATCATAAAAAAGTGTTTCTCAGGACTCACAATATTACATATCCATTATCAAGTCAAGAAGAAATCATCACATAGATGGCAACATGTAAAAAGAGAGAAAAATTAACAAGATAATCAGCCCAAGAAGATTTATATCATCATTAATAGCAAAACTAAAATAGTGGAACATCCTAGGCATCCTGCAAGTATGACAAAGTCCCTTTGTGTTAGCAACTTAGCAGCAAACAAGTTGACAACAGTGAGATGGAACTCCAAAGGATACATGTTACCCTTCATGTTCAACAAGGGTACATATAAAAATTTTGCAGTGTATTTCACCACCATTGTAAGCCCAAGATCACAAGTCAAAAGCATTGTAAAAACCATGTGAGGCTGTGTATTAGGTATCCTAGACCTATGTCTCACTATCTATATCTTGTTGTGTTGATCGGACCATGGCCAGTCCCTTGGAGTTCATTTCGGGTTCCTTTCATCCTATATGGGATTGGAGGGCCTTAGGTGCACTTAATTGAGGACTCATGGTTTTATGGGAGCCTATTTTTGTAGGGGTGCTCATCGATGTATGGGCCAGTCCAGCCCACATCAAGATGCACCTATGTCTTACCGCATGGTTAAACTCTATAGAGTTTGTAGGTACACTAGCTACATGGCGTTTGTCAATCAGTTGGTAAAATGATGTGTGGGAGGTTGTACTGAGACTGAAAGACAAGGCGGTGCTTGGATCACGCTGGATCTATAAGATCAAGCATGGTGCAGATGGCAGCATCAAGAAATACAAGTCTAGGTTCGTAGCCAACGGGTTCTCTCAAAAGGAGGGAATAGATTACGAGGAGACTTTTGCTCCTATGGTCAAGCACACTTCTATACGAGCACAGATGGGATGGCAAATCCATCAGCAGGATTTCAAGACAGCGTTCCTGAATGGTGCACTGGAGGAGGAGGTGTACATTGAACAACTAGTGGTCTTTGTGGCACACAACAGAGAAACCCACATGTGCAAGTTGCAAAGAGCTTTAAATGTGCTCAAGCAAGCTCCCAGGGCATGGTATGAGCACATCAACAGAGACTTGCTGGGCATGGGCTTCGTGAAGAGTGAGGCATATGCTAACCTCTACTACTTGATGGTTGTAGGTGAGGAGCTCATTCTTGTCTTATGTTGACTTGTTTCTTACAGGTTCACTAGGGCTCATAGAGGAGTGCAAGAGGGATCTTGCATCTGAGTTCGAGATGAAGGATTTGGGGCTCATGCACTATTTTCTAGGCATGGAGGCATGGCAGATAGATGGTGAGATTTTCCTTCGACAAGGAAAATACTACATCGAGATCCTAAGGAGATTCAGGATGGAGGATTGCAAAGCCATGTCCACACCTATGATCACTAATTGGAGGAAAATAGATGCATCTAGGGAGAGGGATGTAGACCCCACCTTGTACAAGTTGTTAGGTAGTTAATAGGCTCTCTCATGTATTTGGTCAACACCAGACCAGTATATCTTATGCAGTAAACTCTCTCAGTGAGTTCATGGTGGAGCCAAAGGGAGTGCATTAGACAATGGAAAACATGTACTGAGATATTTGTGCAGCACTATCGAGTATGGGATCAGGTATGCTCGAGGTGATGGTATCAGGTCGGTTGTCTATACTGATGCAGACAGGGTAGGTAACATAGTGGATCGAAAAAGCACTTCGGGGTGTTGCTTCAGCGTGGGATCAAAAATTGCTTCCTAGATTGTACAAGTAGCTTGAACACCTTATTAGTTTTATTAGTTGGAGGAATTAATTCTTTACCCTTTCATAAGCTAGATCTAAGGATATCACATGAGATATTATTATCCTTTTGTAAAAGAAGTTGAGCTAGACTCTATATAAACAATAGCACTTCCTCATTTGTATTCATGGTTTGATTTTTGGAGCTTCCACTCCTTGGAACTTAATTCACATATCTTACTTCAAGCATATATATGTATAAGGGTTCTTCCTTTGTGGACATTTGTGTCAATTCTTGAGACTCTCCTATCATGGTTTTTGTTTAATGCATAAAGATTGATTGCAAATGTTCAATTCTTCTACAAACTCAGTAGATTAATCCATTAAAGGGTAAAATCTACCACTTGGAAGGAATAGATTTTAGGGTAACTACTCAAATTTTTTCTTTGTTAGTTTAATAATTATTTGATGTCTTGCTTTGTCTATCCATTTTAGGAAACTAGCAACAGTATTGAGTAATGTTTATCAAGCTATAATTCATCTTGTTGATGAAGGTTGCTCCCTTGACAACCCCTTTATGTAAGGCCTTGGCCTTCATTGTTAATATTGATTAGATTAGAGATTATTCTTCCTCTTTGCTTATTGTCTCTTATTCCTAATCCTTAAAAAAAAAAACATTCTTAGGAGGGATTTTTTTCTTGACTCCAAAACCCACTTTGATTCCCCTTAACTCCATTTTCCTTTTTTGATTTGGCACTGATATCAACTAACTTCCATCTCCTCTTTGAAAATCATAAAAATCCTTAAGAACATTGTTTTACTAAAGCTACTTTTACTTCACTTTGTGCCTCACTATTTAGATTTAGGAATCTTATTAGGTATATCCCCTTGAGCCGAAGGAGAGCCAACCTAAAGTGACAAGGATAGGTTTCTTAGGTGACAATATGACCATCCTAATATTTCTCTCTTGAGTTGTACCTTGTGGATTAGGGATTTTATCATAAAATTCAATTTAGGAGGTAACAGGGTCCACTCCACCTACATAATCATTGTTGCAACTCACACATTCCCAAGTCAACTCCAAGCCTCCACAAAAGCATCCAAGAAATCCAATGATGACTAGGGCTCAACACCCTCCTTCGAAATGCCAAATGCTCCTCCTAAGCAACCTCCTCTATGTGGTCTGTTGCTGCAAAAACTAGCAAATTAGGTGAAAGACCTCAACAACGGAGGAGCCAGAGCTTATAGCAACCTTCCTCCTACTTTTTAATGGGATTTAAACCACAAGGGATGCTTCTCTATGTCACTTATAAGGTATTCCAACCGTAGGGCTCAAGGTGACTTATTTTGGAGGTCTAAGGATGGATAGAGGGCCTAGCAAGGCCAAAGATGACCAAAGTATTCAAAGCTAGGGTTCAAAATCTCTAAATTTATATCAATAACAAGATTGCTATAAGTTAAGGTTTGAATGATATACAATATTAGGGCATGAAATGGTATATGGCAGCCTTAAAGAAACCCTACAAATGATATTCAACAAGAAAAGAACAAAGGTTTCCAATAAATACTAGGGTTGGGTCAACCAAACAAGTTTTAGGGTTGTTAAATGTGTATAAAAAGCAATAAATAGAGGTAACATCTGCCCTTCTAGGGCACGTGAGGCAACCTAAAATGCTGGATTTCGCTTTAAGAGGATTTCTCTTTAGAGCCACTTTCAAGCAATGAAACCACACTTTTACACACAAATTTGCACTTGAACCCTAGTGACTACCTTAAATGTCTAGGAGAGACAATGTTTAGGGAAATTTTATTTAATTTTGGGGTGACCAAGACAGTTCTAGACCAGCACCTTAACCTACAAGAGCAAATGGAGTCTTAATGCAGCAAAAAAACAATGACTATGATGGAGTAAGGGGGGATACTCTAGAGCATCCACTTCTAAAACCCTAGCTATTATTCTTGTGAGGGGAGAAGTTAATTATAAGGTTTGCACACTAGGAGTTTCCCTATAGGTTATGAAGAAGACAATTTTACATGCAATTATGAAGTAAAGTTTCACCAATGATAAGCATTTAGACATGAAACAAGAGAAACCCTACTTTAAACATGAAAACATGCAAAATATCAATAATAAGCAACAAAACTTACAAAATCCTCCACAACAACACTTCTTTTAGTCCACAAATAATGTCTCCAAGCAAAAGTCACATCCAATAGCAAGTAAGTTGTATCCATAGAAGATCACACTATATGCATGTTGTGAAAAGGAAGCTAGTCCGCACTCTCTTTTGGAGAGACAAAATTCCATGTGTGTGATGATGAAATGAGAAGTGAGGGGGAGGCTCTATTTATATGAGCCTTCTCCCACTCACTTTACAAATAAAATGACTAAGAAGCCCTAAAGACAAGTTCACTTTGAGTGTTCCACAAGAAAGAGGTTACAAGCCAACCTCATAGCTCAAAAACAAGACAAATATGCCATAAAATCCCACACGTGTGGGAATAAATGCTCCAAAAGTATGACGTCACCCTCCAAATGAGCTCAATAAGCCCTCAAAATGTGAGATAAGGGCTAATGAATGCTCCATACTCCAAGAAGTGTCTCAAGGATCATGTGCAAGTCATCAAAAGTCACTCCATGCCAACACGTCATGCCTAAGTTGCCCTATGTCACCCTCAAAAGAGAAAAAGGGGTGATGTGACACAAAATATCTCAAGCATTGGAGCTCCAAGGTGATGTACAAACCCACCCTTGTCATCTCAAGGATGACCATCATCATCTAGGCTCTAGATCATGTGATTCCCATCAAATGGTGTCAAGGCTAGCCTAGGGGCCTCCTGTGTCCATCGAGCACATCATCAATACTCCAACATTCTGCATCATGGGCTTAACATTTCAACATTTGGGGATCCCTTAGGGTGTCAAGCATCACGTAAAGTCATCAAATAGCCCAATGCTCTACTCTGGGTAGGAAACACTACACCATCAAAGTTAATCTCTCTCTCTCTCTCTCTCTCTCTCAGAGATAAGCTACCATCGTTTGAGCTAGTTTATTTCCATTTTGATTGTAAACAGTTTTCAGTACCTTGTTATTAATGAATTGACGTTCTACTTTCATTGTATCTCTGTGTTTTTGTTCATAATTGTATTTCATTTCATTCCTTCATAAATTTGGATCAGTGGTATCAGAGTGATCTGCTCTTTCACTGTTTTTCTGTGCATGTCCCCAATGAGGTCAAGGTATAACGAGTTAGGGCTCGAATTGGTTGAACCTTTGCAAGACCGTCTTCACCGACTCTGACGGCCTCCCATGGCGGAAGAAAAGAAAGATGAGGGAGCAAGAGATCCTTTCAAAATATTGCTCGAAGAAACCCTCAAGAAACAAAGGAACGCAATGATGGACAACTTTGCCTAGATCTTGAGGCGAATGCCCACCGACAACACATCTTCATCCAGCAGTCCCTTAAGAGGCGTCGTGCCCTTCAAGGTACAAGTAAACTTTGATATCCCTATATTTGAAGGTCAAATAGATGCAAATGTTGTAGATAAATGGTTGAATCTATTGGAAGGTTACTTTTCGGTCCATAGTTTCTCCGATAGGGAGAAGATTACTTTTGCACTACTTAAGGTTGCTCCCCATGTCAAGGACTGGTGGGAAACTTACTGTGAGAAAAGGGCCGAGGAACCCTCTATATTTACAGTCGCCCCCTCTTAGAACTCTTTCCGAGACGTTGTCAAGGAACAATATTACCCCGTGGGGAGCTATGAGGACAAGTACATATAGTGGACCACACTACAACAACAAAGGGACCAAGATGTGCATGAGTTCACAAATATTTTTCATACTCTATGCACAAAGTTGGGTATCAAAGACTCTGAGCGACATCTAGTGCTCAAGTATTGCGATTATCTACACAAATACATTCAAGAATAAATGGAGTTCCTAGACATCTCCTCGCTTGGTGTAGCATACCGATATGCTGCCAAGATTGAACAAAAATTTAAATAAAAGAAGTGCAACTTTGGATCTACGAATCAGAAGCAATGCAAGAGCGCCTCCAAGACGCAGAACAAAGGACAAAGCTAAGGCGAGGTGACCCAAGACAACCCGTTGAAGCTGCAAGCATAGAACAACAACATGAACACAAAGAAGGACACAGGCAAGTGGTGTGAGTTCCATAAGAGCCCCACTCACAACACAAATGAGTGTCGAGACAAGCAGTCACTGGTGGCCGAACTGAAGGCTTCAAAGTCAGATGCATGTTCTGATTTCAAGTCAGACCCGACAAAGGGAATGACAAAGGGAAGCAAATTATTGATGTGGAGCCGAGTGCCACCATTGCCACTACCAAGATCCCGAAGATCCAAAGGAGGGGGAATGTCTCTTCGACTCACAAGTGTGGGTGAAGAGTTCTCTGATGCAGTTCATTGTCGACATCGGGAGCCAAAAGAACCTCATTTCAGCAGAGGTCGTGAAGTGGTTGGGCCTACTAACCACACCACACCCGCAGCCATACACCATCGAGTGGCTTCACCAAGGACGAGATCTCTGCGTCAGCCAACAGTGTCGCCTTCCTACAACATCAAACCCTTCACAGATGAGGTATTGTGTGATGTTGTTCCTCTTAAAGTTTTTGATGTATTATTAGGCCAACCATACTTTTGAAAGCGTCATGTTGTGTATGAGTCTAGGCCTCGCATTGTTATTATTACTTTGGGCAATAAGTTATACAGGATACCGGAGGTAGCCCTGCCTACCACCATCTCTTTGATCTTTGTTAAGCAATGCAACAAGATCATCTCCTAAACCGAGAAATTTGTTTTCTTTCTTATTCGATCTCAAAGCAAGGGGAAGATCGTGGTCACATCCATTCCCCTCAGGAAGGGTTCCTCCACACAGCAAAAGCAGGTGGATAAGGTTGTGGAAGAATACAAGGACATCTTCTCCTCACCCACAGGGGTACCCTTGGAATGTCAACACAAGCATTCAATCGATCTGACTCCCGGAGCACCCCTACCCAATGGGCTGATATATCGTTGCTCCATTCTGGAAAATGAAGAGATCAAGCGGCAAATTTAGGAGTTGCTGCAAAAAGGGCATATCCAACTAAGTTCCCCACCTTGTGGGAGCTCGATTGTACTTGTGCACAAGAAGGATGGGACCTGGAGGCTCTACATTGATTATCGAGCACTAAACAAAATCATTGTTAGGAATAGGTATCCAATCCCATAGATTGATGACTTTCTAGACCAACTCAAGGGGGCCAAGCATTTTAGCAAGATCGATCTGAAGTCTGACTATCACTAGGTTCCAATAGAGCTCATAGATGTATGGTAGATTGCCTTCAAATCCAAGGAAGGCCTTTTTGAATGGTTGGTCTTAAGTTGCACGAAACGGGGAAACGGGTACGAGTTTCCGAAATGGCTATGAGTACGAAACATGACCCCCCACCAACTTTTGTAAATAGGTAAACACGATATATATATATATACATATATATATATATAAGGAATTTAGGACATCTAAGAAATGTTGCGTGCAATCATAAAGCATACATGATATATTATAATTTTAATATTACATTATGATTAAATTGTCCAATGATACATAAACAGTAAACTATAAGTCTCTAAATTTACATCACATTTACTCATGAATGATCACATAATGAAAATTGCAATATCCAAAATCAGTGTTTATTATATATCCAAATTTCAAAATCAGCTTTTATTTATTATTATATATATGAAGTTGCAAGTACAATAAAGACTATGAGGTTGCAAGTACTATAAAGACTAAAGACTACTCTTCATCATCATAATCCTCGTCAAAAATAGAAGCAGAAGCATGCTCAACAATGGATGGTGGAGTTGACAAAGATGATTGGCCAATTCCACTTCTAGACTCTCGATCCTCAATATTCAAGGCAACAAGAGAGAGCTCCAAATTAGGACTTTCTGGATCCACATCCTATTCTTTGAAAGGACCATTGTTATACTTTGGAGCCCTAAGATGCAAGGCGAATGTTGGAGTGCACATAAACAAGATCTCCTGCCTTCTGTGAGCCCAACCTATTGCGCATCACAGAATGAATAAAGCCATAGGTGCTCCAATTCCTTTCTGCTAATGAAGAGCTTGCCACTTGTGAAAGAACACGAATGGCAAGGTTTTGCAAATGTACACCATTTGCTCCATGACAAATCCACCAACTAATTGGATTCATGGTGTTTCTCTCCTCCAAAGCTGATATATTTAAATAATCATCTAATCTTGCAGCAAAACTAGCAAAATCCTTCCTTCACCTCCCTGTGTAGATGAATTGGAAACATTCTCATAAGGGCTTTTTTCACCCCATTAGCCACCTCTCTATCCTTATGGGGTGCCTTCCTCTTCCCATTGCTTTGAGCAATAAGCTCTTCATCATAAAATTTGGGGTTCAAGGCATGTGCTAAAGTGTGCAATGAAGTATTGAAATTGTTCCACCTATCAACAATGATTTTCTTGACTAAATCAACAAAATTATCATCAACAAATAAAAGCTATGGAGACTCTTATGAAATGATTTCCATAGTTTTCTCAACCATGGTATCCATGCCATCATATACCTCTCGTAAGAAAGGTTGGTCAGTGTCAGCATTCCAAAGAAGCTCAAATGTAGGGGTTGTGAACTTTAGCAATAAATCTATCTTGCTCCACCACTTCTCATCAAGACACAATCTATGCACCATATATCCTTGCTCTAAATCAGTCTGTCTCCACTCAGCCCAAAGTTGACTCACCACCATAGGAACTAATGGTTGCTTAACCTCAACAAGGTGGCGCAACATTAGGAAGTTTGAGGCATATCTTGTCTCAACAGCTTTTAACAACTCCAATTTGGCGTACTCTCGAAATATTGCTTTAGATTGGTGGTGGTTGGTGATGAATTTAACAATCTCCGTTGCTTCCCCTGTGATTTCCTTTATCCATGGAACTTTATTGTCGAACTCCTCTAAGATCAAATTTAAATTATGGACAATGCAGGGTGTCCAAAAGATGTGGTCATACCTCCCCTCAATAATTAAACCTACAGCTTTGTAAATTGGTGCATTATCTGTGATAATTTGCACCACCCTGTTAGGTCCTATTTGTTCAATAGATTTTCAAATAACATCAACAATGAATTGTGCATCTTTTACCTCTCTTGAGCAGTCTTCCACCTTTAAAAACATTGCCCCTTTTGGTGAAGTGGCAATGATATTTATCAATGGCCTGCACCTTGTATCTGTCCATCCATTTGAGACTATGCTAACGTGAGAGCTACTCCAGGAAGAAAGAATTGGTTATAAGATATTCTCCATAAGCTCCTCCTCATTTTTGAGAAGTTGAGTTCTAACTTTCTCATAGTTGGGCCCCTTGTTCCCTATGGGAGCTTTGTTAACTGCCCTTATCATATCTTGCCGGTAAGGAGAGCGAACAACATTGAATGGGATACCACATGCATAAATGCACCTAGCCATTCTGGAATCAGCTTCTTCTCTCGATTGCACATTCACCAATTTAGCAATTTTGCTATCTTGAACTAAAGCGGATGCCCCTCTAGTATTTTTGGATGGTGGTTGTTCTTGTTGTTGAGTGGCTCTCCTCTTCCTTGCTTCAACCACAATCCTTGGCTCAATGTTATGTGGAGCTTGAGGAGTAGCTTGAGTAAGTTCTTCATGCCTTCTTTTAAGTCCAACTGCCTCATCTTTCTCTCTTTGATATGCCCTCCTCACCAATGGGTTTGTTGTTTTTGTGCAACCTGCAAACCCCTGTGCTCCTCCATGCAAGAGATGTGTCTTCACTCTTGGGTAAGAGCCCCTGTATGAATTATCGCAAAGATTACATCGCCATTCCCATCAGCGACCACCTGCACATCTTTGAAGCTTCTTAACATCCCTCCAAAGAGGATAATAGTCAGCGCTTAGGTTGGACTTGGGAGTTGAACTTGTACCTTGGTCGGAAGTCGTTGCTGCAAAAAAAATTAAAAAAACAAATTTGTAAAGAAAAACGTTTTTCACATTTTTATAAGCATAAACCCTTAAAAATAGAAGAAATAGTGGGAAAAGACTAAGAAAATGAATGCTTCTTACCCAAATTCAATTTTTGCAGCTAAAGCTACCCCAAAGTGCCACAAAATACAAGAGAAAGATGGTTGTAGTTGAGCCATAAATCAAGAATGTCCTGGCCGGAAACTCCCCACTCCAAATATGCTGGTGAAATCTCTTTCTTTTGCTGTTGAAATCTCCTTTGCTCATTGTTGAAAACGCCCTAGCTAAAACCGCTGCTCTCTTCCTATTTTCTCCTTGCTAAAATCGCCCCTCTTCAAGTGAAACAACTTGCTCAATTCGTGTGATGAGGGAATGAGGCGAGAGTCTTTTTATAACTTGCGAGAGCCATCGAAAAACATTCAAAAGATATTTCGCCAGATAAAATATTAAAAACAAAAAATTAAAAAACGCATAATAAAAAAATATAAATATAAATATAAAAAATAAAAAAACACTTCATACCAGATACCAGATTCTAGTGGATGGAAAGAAAGTTCCTGATTTCCACCTACAGAATGCATTATTATGCTACCTGGACCACCTTTGTGTTCCTTCAAGCGAGCATGCAAAGCTGATTTGGGAGGCGCACTACAGTAGGGTCGCAAAACACTTTGGTGTGGAGAAAATTGTGGTTGTACTATAGAAGTACTTTTATTGACCAAAACTCCAACAGAATGTTGGAAAATATATCAAGTCCTCCATTGTTTGTGCCATCGCCAAGCCAACCATCAAGAAGCAAGGCTTGTACACTCTGCCTACTCTCAACTAGCCCTAGGAATCCATCTCCATGGACTATATGTCTGGCCTCCCTTCTACCAAGCATGGTAATGACTGTGTATTTCCGGCCATGGACAAATTTTCTAAGATGGCTATATTGTCGGCCTATAAGAAGAGTATCACAGCAGAGGACACTGCCAAACTCTTCTTTGAATGAGTGTGGGTACATTTTGGGATCCCGCAAACCATTATATCAAATCAGGGTAGCAAGCTCCTAAGCACATTTTGGTTGAGCTTCTAGACACTATTAGACACCAAGCTCACCAAGTCAACTGCATTCCATCCCCAGACTTGATGGTCAGATAGAGGTCGCCAATAGGATGACAGTGCACATACTCTGCATGTACAACTCCAACCATCAACAAACCTAGGATGAGAGCCTTCCCTATGTGCAACACTGTTATAACAGAGCTCTCCATAGCAAGACTGGATGCAGTCCCTTTCAAGTGGGTCAGGGATTTCAACCATTGTGTCTGATTAATGTCGCCATGGCTCATGCGACTACACTGACAAAATCTACATATGTACAACCTAAGGTTGATAAAGCAACCAAGTTTATTAAACGCATCTAGCACATCCGCTAGTAGGTTCACGACATCTTGGAGAAGTCCAATGCCAAGTACAAGCAGCGACATGATCAACGTTGGGTACCACACAAATTTCTGGTAGGCAACAAAGTTTGGTTGCATTTGCAGAAAGAACGCCTTACCAAAGCTCAACGGAAGCTTAGACCACTCTGATATGGGCCTTACACCATCACCAGGGCTATGGGAAACAATGCTTTTGAGCTTAACATTCCCCCATTCCTTGGCATGCACCCAGTATTCATTGTGAACCACCTTCAGCCATACTTTCCACCATTACTAGACACATCAGACATTGCAAAACATCTCACACCAACAGAGCTAGACCCACACTGCATGGAACAGGCCAAAACTAATCGAATCATGGACACGCAGATCAAGAACACTCACCAGCAGAAGATCCAACTGTATCAGGTTGTCAAAGTTGGTCAACCCTTGCACCAAGGCAAGTGGCTCACCAGGGACAAAGTTCAGCAGCATTTTTTCCATCTCATGGAGGCAGTCAATGCAATGGTGACCATTGCTTCCTAAGGGGGGAGGACTGATCCAGGTGGATATTGGTGGCCACCCACCTATTCCACTTGGACCCCCACCATTATTTCTTTTTGTTTCCTTAATCATAGCACAGCGTATGGTAGTTTTTAAGGTCCTAAACTTACGTAGCCATTTTGAGGCCCTAAATGACGTGTATTTGGAAAACGGGTAAACCCATGGCCTGTGGTAAAGCTTCGTAGTCAAAAGTTGTAGTCCTCGGATAGATTTTTCTTACGAGGTATCGTACGCATCAAATGAAGATCGTATGCCAAAGTTACAACCCCGGGAAGTTCATGTACCAATTTACCACAACGAAGTCCGCAGAATTTTGGCACTTCATCTCCTACGGTCAAGTTTTTTATGTTTAGGGTTTTCCATTGTTTCTCAATAATAAATAGGCCTTCAAACCTCATTGTAACATAGTTTAGAAGGCATGTAGCCACCACATCTCTTCTCAAAGATAAGCTACCATCGCCTGAGCTAGTTTATTTCCATTTTGCATGTAAACATTTTTCAGTACTTTGTTATTAATGAATTGAAGTTATGTTTTCGTTGTCTCTTTGTGTTTATGTTGATATTTGTATTTCATTTTGTTCCTTCATAAATCTGGATCAAAGAGGAGGTTAACAGCTAGTGGACCCAATGGACAAATGTGGACCCGGATAGGAAAAGTGTGAAAAGGGGTTATAATAAGCGGAGGGGAGTGAGATATATGGTATCGGGAAGCGGGACCACGCAACCAAAATCAGGGTTTCCCATGTAGTGCCACTCCTAAAGCCAGTAGCCAATAAAAGATATCCAATGGCACTAGGATACAAGAATAATCACCAAATTGGGACAAGGGAACAAGAGTATAATCCAAGCCCATTCTTTCTATTGAAGCCCCCCACTAATCCATGTCCAAATGTGTCCAAAAAAAATAAGAATAAACACCTAATTACATAATGAAAATCCATATCTTCAGGGTTGGAAGGCCCATCTTCAAACATATGATCATAACGGAGGGACAAGGGCACACAATGGCTGGCTCAGTGGCTAAGAATGGTGGCACATCGAGCTATCTAGTGGCTACAAGGGGCTGCTGGCTTTCGCCTGAAGACAAATCTAGGAGAAAAATTCTCCCATAGGGATCACCCACTAGTGGTGGGTAACAAGAACAAAGTCTTGGGAATTGTCACAAGTAAAGTCATTGAACCATCTGATCAAACAATAAAGGATAAGTATCATGAAGACGATATTTTGGCAAGAAGCATTTTATTGGATTCTATTAGGGATCATTTGATTCCTAATATTGTTGAACATAAGGCTGCTAAGGCTATCTACAAGAGAGAATGCTCCAACCCTTGACAAGTTTTTGGCAGCATGCACTCAAGAACAGTCAAGAAACCAAATTTTGGCAAATTCCAAAGAAGTGTTGATAAAAGACAAGGTCTAAGATCTACCTCCAGGAAGGATTCTACCTCTCATAGAAGACCTCCTCCTCCCTTTCCAAGTAGAAGAGATAGAAGAGACAACAAAGATAGAAGAGCTAGAAATGATCTAACAAATGTTCAATGCTTTCGTTGTCATCTTATGGTCACTATCAAGCTCAATGTCCTCAAAAGAATCGAAGAAATGACTATGAAAGGGATGATGATCATAAAAAAAGAATATGTCACGCATCTATTGTTGATCTAAATGAGCCATAATCAAAGAGGAGGCATAGAGGAAATGACTCTAAATCTGAACACTCATTAATTTTGTGCTCCTACAGGTTTCATTAAAAATCATCATGAAATTTGGCTTGTGGACAGTGGTGCTTCTAGGCACATGACTGGAAACCGTGATCATCTATCTGAATTACTTGAAAAGAAGTTCACTCAAAAGGTCGACCCCGCAGACAATGGAAAATATGAAGTCAAGGACATTGGTACATCATCCTTCCAATTGGAATCTGAAGGTAATGTATCCATTAACAATATTTTATATGTTCCTGGTTTAAAGAAGAATTTGTTGTCCATATCATCTCTTGAAGACAAAGGATATAGAGTTGCTTTTGTTGATGGACAAGTCTTAGTATGGAAGAAAAATGCATCCTTTGAATCTGCTAAAGTCATTGGGGTACGAATTGGAGGACTATATCGTCTCCTTGGTCGTTCATTCCAAGCTCTTCTTCACAACACTACAGAACTTAGTGAGATTTGGCATAGAAGGTATGCTCATATGCACTACAAAGCTTTGGGAAGATTGAAAGATTTTGTTAAAGGAGTACCTGAACTTAAGACAGATCATGATGGAGTATGCAAAGGATGTGCCCTTAGGAAAAATGTTAAAGGGAGATGCATTAGCAGAGATAGTAGATCCAAAGGAATTTTGGATCTTATATATTTTGATGTTAGTGGGCCCGTGCCTGATAAAACCTTGGGGTGGATGCTTATACTATTTATCGTTTATTGATGATTATTCTCGCAAAACCTATATCTATCTTCTCAAGGCCAAGGATCAAGTGTTTTAAAAGTTTCATGAATTCAAAGCATAAGTTGAAAATGCTACAAGAAGAAGAATCAAGACTCTAAGGCTCGACAATGGTGGTGAGTATGTGTGAAAATTTCATCTATTGCAGCAACTGGAAATTATTCTCCTAACTGTAAATTAGAATATGCAGTTTATTTGCTATGGCAAAAATCACAACTGCAATTTTCACCATAAAAATTATTGCGGAAAATAAAATATTGGAAACTAAGAAATTCTAGCACACAAGAATTTTGACACAATTATTTGTGGACAATTGTCCCGGAAAAACCCAATGTGGGAAAACTGGTGCAGCAGATGAGGGTTTTGTTATTATTCTTCAGCAACAATTCTTAATACAATAATTTAGATGCTCTACTGGCAATCTAATCTGAGAAAAATATTGGCAAAGTTATTGTGAGAATTTTCTCTCACCCCACAGCGAATTTATGCCACTGAAATTGCCTCCCTAGCCACACGTTGAACCTTTTGCATCACCCTCTACGCAGAACCTCTGGGGATTTCGGCTTTCCTCTCATTGCCTCTTCCCGAGACTGTAATATTTCCTCTTGGAATGCTGCTAACCTCCTCTACCATCTGCTACTCACCCTCTGGCTCTATCTTCTCTACTGAATCCTTGCCACTGAGAAAACCGAACTGCCTAGACAACTAAGTATCTGCATTGGTGTGTTCTCCATCACCACATCAATCCCTTCTTATATCTTCCTGTTGGGACTCCAACGGCCAAGGTTAAATCTTAACAAATGGCTCAAATCATTTCTGGATCGATCTGTGTGAGTTTCTAGACGATTCACACCTCATCTCAATTAATATTGATTAATTAACCATATTCCCTAAGTTTAGATTTGGGAAATATTTAAAAACGTCTAATAATCTAATTGAGACTCTTCTAGGTGGAATTTCCAGAAATGATTTATGGGTTTTGCAGAACTCAAGTATTCTAGCCTCTCCACCAAATTTCGTGGCTAGAACACATCTGATGCTACAAAAACTAATACTCCCTCTTAGCGAAGAATGTGTTCTAGTGTTGTACACCCTGCCACAACACTTTGTTTCTATATCATCTCCTGTCACGTTGTTGATGTCTGGATGTTGTTGCCCACCAACTACTGTGCAACTCTGATGTTGCATCTGTGTTGTTGCTGACACTGCAACACTGCATTTGCACTACAACTCCCTTTCATCTCTATTGTTGCTGCAACTACAATATCTGCAACTGAAAATTTGTCCCTGCTACTGGAACGGGTTCTCCACCATACCCATATGTTCTCTGAAATAGACAAACTTAGCTCTCCCTAGAGCTTTTGTGAGTATGTCTGCAACCTGCTCTTCTGTGGGAACATACTGTAGCTGGACCACTCCATGTTGTACACAATCTCTGATGAAATGACACTGAATATCTATGTGTTTCAACCTATCATGAAACACTGGATTCTCAAAGAGCTTGATGCAACTCTAATTATCACAGTAGACTCTAGTCGCCTCCATTCTCTACCTGAACAAACTTACTAGCAGCTTCTGAAGCCATATAGCTTTGCACATAGTTGTGCTTGTTTCCATGTACTCTGCTTCTGCAAAGCTCAACGCTACCGACTTCTACTACCTGCTACACCACGAAACCATCCCTGATTCAACGCTGAAGCAGTACCCGGGGGTACTTTTCCTGTGCACTAAACTGCCTACCCGATCTGCATCTATGAACCCACATAATCTAACTTCATCCCCTCGGGTATATCTCAACACATACTTGACTGTGTCGCTCACGTAACTCAGAATATGCCTCGCTGCTGCCCAATGTACCCTCTTCGGCTCTACCATGAACTAAGAGTATTGACTAGGAAGCAAATATCTGGCTTAGTGTTGACCAGATACATAAGAGGCCCAATAAGTTGTCTATACAAGGTAGGGTCGACATCATTGTCATCTGATGCATCTATCTTCTTCTAGTTGGTGATCATGGGCGTAGACCTGGGTCTACAATCCCTGCATTATGAACCTCTTCAGAATATTTGTAGTGTATCTTCCTTGCCCAAGGAAAATCTCCCATCCTTCTGCCACACTTCCAATCCTAAGAAATAATGCATCAACCCCAAATCCTTCATATCAAACTCTACTGCTAGGTTCCTCTTGCAGTCCTCTATGAGCCCTAATAATCCTATTAGAAAAAGATCATCTACTCCAAGCAGTTGTCAATCCGACCATACCATGCCCTCTGCTTGAGTCAATATAGAGCTTTCTTCAGTCTGCACACATGAGTGCGCCTCTCATGAGTCTCAAAGCCCTCTTGTTGTTCTATGTACACCTCTTCCTCTATTACACCATTCAAGAATGTTGTCTTGACGTCCATCTGGTGAATCTGCCATCACATATGAGCTGTTAGGGATATAACTGACCAGATAGAAGTGTATCTAGTAACTGGGGTGAAGGTCTCCTCATAATCTATCCCTTCTTTCTGTGCATACCACTTTCCCACGAACCTACCATTGTATTTTTCCACACTGTCATCTGTAGCATACTTGATCTTGTAGATCCATCTAGAACCTACAACTGACCTGTATTCATGCCTTGGCACCACCCCCCAAACATCATTTGTCATGATAAAGTTATACTCTTCTACCATGGCGTTTACCCACACCCGATGTTGTAAGGCCTCCTAAAAGCTGGAAGGTTCTGCAACTTGAGCCACCAATGCTTAGTACCAGTCAGGTTGTCTAATTTGTCTTTTGTTCATCCTAGGAGTTCCAATAAACTCCTTTGCATCTCTCAATGTCCGACGAACCTCTCTACAAGTTCGACCACTAGTGGTGGGAAGTTCAACCAGCTCCTCTTCATCCTGCCTCTGTTGCTCCGTGTGCTGAGAACTCCACAGATCTCCTGCACCTGAGGAAATATTGGTACTAATCACTGTACTCAATCCCTATGATTGTCCTCCTGTCGGTCCCACTGGCTGCCCCTGCTGCTAGACCAAAGGAGATTCTACTGACTGATTTTGATCACCTACAAGCATCTCACGAGATCACTTGAAAGCTCGCTCCTCCATGAACTTCATGTATCGTCTCACCACAATATTCCTACTACTAGGAATGTAGATCCTGTATGCCTTTGAGGTTTTGCTATACCCAACGAGAAACCCCTTCTCTGTAGTCTGATCCAATTTGGTACGCTTTTCATATGGCACGTGGCAATAAGCAACACTGCCAAAGATCCTGAAGTGACTAACTTCTAGGTTCTTCCCTATGAAGACCCTTTTTGGCATTTTCTTTCCCAATGCTTTATGAGGAGTCATGTTTTGAATATACATAGTCATGTGACATGCCTCTGCCCATAGAAACTTGGGCAAATTCTAGTCATATAACATAGCCTTTGCAACCCCAACTATGGTTCTGTTTTTCTGCTCCGCTACCCCATTCTGCTATGGATTATACAGGGCTATCCATTCAATTTTGATGCCTTCCTTCGCACAAAAACCTGTGAAGTCCTTATCAATATATTCTCCACCATTATCTGAGCGAAGCACCTTGATCTTCTTCCCTATCGCATTCTCCATGAGAGCCTTAAACTCTTTAAAACGATCGAAGACCTCATCCTTGGTCTTCAAGAAGTAGATCCAAGTTTTCCTGGAATGGTCATCAATAAAGGTGACGAAGTATTTGGCACCACTAAGATCTCTAGTGGACATCAAGCCATAAATATTTGAATGTACAAGTCCTAACATGCCATCTGCTCAGTTGTCAGTTCTTGGGAATGTTGCCTTAGCATACTTCCCAACTACGCATCCTTTGCACACATCATCGTGTTCCATGCCAATTTTTGGAACCCCTGTTATTGTTTCTTTGAGCATCTTGAGTGCTCCATGGTGTAAATGCCCCATTCTCCTATGCCACAACTCATTCAGATCCCTCCCACCACTATTGTCCCTGCCTATCAGTGCCATTGGAGAGTCGAGCTGCAACCTGTACAATTTGTTGCTTCGAACTCCAATCTATCTTACCTTCTTCCAGCTTGAGTGTTTAATAAACATTCTCCTCCCTACGAAGTGGATATCATATCCCTTATCCTATAACTAGGATACTGAAATCAAGTTCATACCCAATCCTGGCACATAAAATACATTTGTAGCATTGGTGCTTGCTCCTGACTCCCTATAAAAATCAATGGTACCTCTCCCTACTAGAGTACGCTTTGTTTTGTTTCCCATCGTAATTTGGAAGTCCATCTGCTGCTCCTTGCAGCTAGAGAAATATTCTCTAACCCTTGTCATATTAGCTAACACTCCACTGTCTATATACTAGACACCCTGTGAAGTTGAGTCTAATAAGCAAGCAAATTCATCCTCCAATCTGGAAGACAACTCTGAAGCTCCTTGAATATCAAATTGATCCATGGCCATACTGTGTGTTATTCCTCTTCCCCTCGGCACTGATAGTGCTAATGCAAAACCCTTTGTGCCACAGATCAGTAATCTGCTCTCGAAAATAACTTTGTTGTTGCTCCCTCTGCCTACTGGAATTACTAATGTCTGGAAATCGATCTTTTTCTGCCACCTGCAACTGAAAATTCAACTTCCCAACCAATTCGTACTGACTGGCTAGGTAATCTGCGAATTTTCTACTACTGCTCCGTCTAAACAAAGAAATCTTGCTTCTTCAATTTGAGCTACCAATATGCTAAACTAGCTCTGATACCATGTGAAAATTTCATCTATTGCAGCAACTGGAAATTATTCTCCTAACTGTAAATTAAATTATGCAATTTATTTGCTACGGCAAACAATGAATAAAATCACAACTACAATTTTCACCATAAAAAATACTGTGGAAAATAAAATACTGGAAACTGAGAAATTCTAGCACACACATAAGAATTTTGACACGGTTATTTTTGGACAATTGTACCTAAAAAAACCCAAAGTGGGAAAATCGATGCAACAGATGAGCATTTTGTTATTATTCTTCAGCAGCAATTCTAAGTACAATAATTTAGATGCTCTATTGGCAATCTAATCTGAGGAAAACACTGGAAAAATTATTGTGAGAATTTTCTCTCACCCCACAGCTAATTTCTGCCACTGAAATTGCCTCCCTAACCACACGCTGAACCTTTTGCATCACCCTCTGCGCAGTGCTTGTGCAGAACCTCTGGGGATTTCGGCCTTCGTCTCACTGCCTCTTCCCGGGCCTGGAATATTTGCTCATGGAATGCAACTAACCTCCTCTACCACTTGCTACTCACCCTCTGGCTCTATCTTCTTTGTTGAATCCCTACCACTAAGAAAATCGAACTGCCTAGGCAACTAAGTATCTGCACTAGTGTGTTCTCCATCACCACATCGATCCCTTCTTATATCTTCCTGTTGGGATTCCAACGGCCAAGATTAAATGTTAACCAATGGCTCAGATCACTTCTAGATCGATCTGTTTGAGTCTCTAGATGATTCTCCCCTCCTCTCAATTATTATTGATTAAGTAACCATATTCCCTAAGTTTAGAGTCTAGACATAGGAAATATTTAAAAAACGGCTAATAATCTAATTGAGACACTTCTAGGTGGAATTTCCATAAACGATTTTTCGGTTTTGGAGAACTCAAGTATTCTAGTCTCTCCACCAAATTTCGTGGCTAGAACACATCTGATGCTACAAAAACTAACAGTTTGTATCAAATGAATTGATTGATTTTTGCAATGATGTTGGAATTAAGAGGGAATTGATGGTTCCCTACTACCCCAAACAAAATGGAACTGCAAAGAGAAAGAATAGAACTATAATGGAAGTTGTCAAAGCCATGCTTCATGATCAAGAATTGCCTATGTTTCTTTAGGGTGGAGTTGCAAGGACTGTTGTCTACATTCAAAATCGATGCCCAAGTTGAATCTTGGATTACAAGACCCTTGAAGAAATCCTTACAAGAGTGAGACCAAATGTTGAACATTTAAGAATCTTTGGTTGTCCATTTTATGTTCATGTACCCGAAGAGAAAAGGAAAAAATTGGAACCATCTAGGAAGAAGGGTACCTTTGTTGGATACTGCGAGAATTTAAAGGCCTGTAGGGTTTATATTCCAGGGCAACGATATATTGAGACTTGCAAGGATTTTATATTTGATGAGGATATTGCATTCTGGAAATCCAAGGGTTCACACTTGGACTCTAATGATGAAGTACAAACTTCTCCAAAGAATGTGGAAACAAAGCCCCAAGAACATGTATCTATGAATGAAGCTCCACATGAAGAAGACATTGATCATGCACCTGTTGAATCTTCAAAAGCTCATGTTGTCGAGACAAGAAAGAGACCTGCCTAGTTAGAGAAAACATTGAAGGAAGTTGAAGGTCATGTTGTTGCTCATGGGACTTTCAGGCGACGCAGAAAGCCTATGTTTGGGAGATCATGCCTATTCCTGAAGGAAAGTCCATTGTACCTTCAAAATGGATCTACAAGATAAAACATGTTGTTGATGGAAGTGTTGAAAAATACAAGACTAGATTCGTGGCTCGTGGATTCTCCCAGAAAGAGGGAGAGGATTATGAAGACATCTTTGCTCCCATTGCCAGGTATGCATCTATTAGATCTATTATTTCTCTTGCATCTATTGCAAGTTGGAAGTTGCATCAAATGGATGTCAAAACAGCCTTTCTGAATGGGGTCATTGAAGAAGAAGTCTATATTGAACAACCTCAAGGGTTTGAAATCCATGATAGAGAGACACATGTTTGTAAGTTGAAGACGACCATGTATGGCCTGAAGCAAGTTCCTCGTGCATGATACTCCCGCATTGATGGTTATCTATTGAGTCTTGGCTTCAAGAAGAGCGATGTTGATCCAAATCTATATTTCAAGGTTGTTGATGGTGAACCCCTGATATTGCTATTATATGTAGACAATTTGTTTTTGACAGGAGCCGAAGTACTGATTATTCAGTGCAAGAGGGAGTTGATTTCGGAATTCGAGATGGACGGCCTTGGCCTCATACATTACTATTTGGGATTGGAAATTTGGCAAAAAACTGATGGGATCTTTGTAGGCCAAGGCAAGTACATCGTTACTATTCTTCAGAGATTTGGCATGATGGACTGTAAGTCCATGGACACTCCTATGGTGACAAATTTGAAGAAGATTCGGGACAATGACTTTGAGTTATTTGATCCTACTATGTATCGCAAGTTGATTGGCTCATTGAATTATCTTGTGAACACTAGGCTTGATATTTGTTATGGAATGAATACAATGAGACAATTCTTGGTTGAGCCTCATTGTGTACATTGGGTTGTTGTTAAACACATATTGAGGTACTTGCGAGGTACCATTGAGTATGGTTTGATGTATGCTTCTAATGGTGAATGGAAACTATATGGTTTCTCCAATGCTGATTGGGTTGGTAGCTTTGATGATAGAAAGAGCAACTTGGATATTGCTTTAGGTTGGGCTCCTACAGTTTCATGGTCTAGCAGAAAACAAACCTCTATTGCTTTGAGTACAGTTGAAGTTGAATACATTGTTGCTAGTGTTGCCTATTGCGAGGCTATATGGTTTCGAAAATTGTTCTATGATTTGTTTGATCAAATGTTGGAGCCAACTACTATCTTTTGTGATAATCAAAGTTGTGTGAAACTATCTGAGAACCCAGTGTTCCATGACAGATCAAAGCATATTGAAATCAAATATCACTACATCCAGAATATTGTCCAGAGAGATGTGAAGCTCAAATCTGTTCCTACCGATGAGTAGGTTGTTGATTTATTGACAAAGTCGTTGTCTCGGATGAAGTTTGGCTATTTCAGAGAACAACCTGGAGTTGTTAAGAACCCCTCTGAGTGAGAGGGAGGACTGGTTACATAGCATCATGGATAGACCATCTCTTATAGATTGTGTGCCATGAGGCATTGTGGTTTGAGAGATGGATTCTTCCTGTAGGCTATGTGTCGTGAGACATTGTCGTCCGAGAGATGTATTGATGATTCCTCCCATAGGCTGTGCCGTGAGACATTGTTGTCTAGGAGATGAATTGATGATTCCTCCCATAGGCTGTGTATCATGAGACATTGTTGTCCGAGAGATGTATTGATGATTCCTCTTGTAGGTTATGTGTCGTGAGACATTGTTGTCTAGGAGATGTATTGATGATTCCTCCTATAGGTTGTGTCATGAGACCTTGTTGTCCGAGAGATGTATTTCTCCTATAGGTTGTGTGTCGTGAGAACTTGTTGTCTGAGAGATGCATTCCTCCTCTAGGTCGTGCGTCGTGAAACATGGTTGTCCAAGAGATGTATTCATGATTCCTCCTATAGGTTGTGTGTTGTGAGACCTTGTGGTCTAGGAGATGCTTTGTTGGTTCCTCTTGTAGGTTGTGTGCCATAAGACCTTGTGGTCTGGGAGATGCTTTGTTGGTTCCTCCCTTAGGTTGTGTGCCATGAGGCCTCGTTGTCGGGGCGATGCTTTGAGATGGATGCTATGTATCTTTCCTTATGTTGAGTTTGAGAGAGAGTAAGATGGATTGTCTTTTCTTCCTTGGGTTGTGGTTCGTGAGACCTATGATTTGGTCAAGAAGATTGATCTTGAGAGAGAATGAAAACTACCTCCCTAGCTAAGAGGGAGTGTTGAAAAATAATGTAGTTATGGTCAGCATTTTTCATTGCAAAAACATAAAGAAGAAATTAATTTTTGTCATCTACAAATCGGCCCAAACAAACCTACAAGTCGGCTCCAAAGGGATCCTCATGTCGGCCCCATTAGGGCTAATTAGCCCACACATGAGCTCGTTGGCACTAGTTTCAACTAACCAATTCATCAAGCCTTTCGATCTGCAATTGGAGGAGATACACCACACGTGCGAAGGAAGAAAAGAAGACTATCACAGTTGTGTTGACTCTCTTTTTGGTGACTACATTGACTGAATTTTGGCTTGGGCTTATTTGCATTCATTCTACCACAGACCTAATCTCTTTGAAGGTTGAATATCTCTAGAAAATTTCATTGATTCTTGAACTGTGATTTCACTCTCATATTGACTTAGGTTAACCAAAGCTTTTAATGTGGTTTTTGGGTTGAGCTTCTGTGGAAAGTTCATCACTATTTTCGGCCTCCAATAATAGTGATTACAGGCCCTAATTTCAGCCTTATTTAGCAATGAATTTGGCGTTGATATATTGACAGACTTTGACTAATATTTCATTAAAGGCAGTGTTAAACAAAAATATCGTCACCATGACTATTTGCAGTCAATATGGGTCTATCATCACTTATACTGTCCTCCTAAGCAAGACTCAGACCTCAGCTCTTCAAGTCAAGCTTTGAAAATAAGAGAAAGACATTAAAAATCAACAAAGCTCTGGTTCCGCACTTTCTCTCACTGTTACCTGCGGTCCCGCACCCCCTGTTCACATTACCTGCGGACCTGCCCGCTCTGTCTCTAAAGGAGTGGGTGCGAACACCTGTGAAAGTAAAAAAGGCGCAAGTTTATTCTAAAAAAACTCACTTTGGGTTAATTCTAGATGATTCTAGAAGGAATTTTGACGTGTATTGTTCGCTCTTAGGTGGTTCATGCATCCCAAAAGAGAAAGAGCTAATCCCTTGATGAGAGGAGCTATCCCTTTGAAGGAGGGCTTTATCCCTTTGAAGGAGGACCTAGTAACTTCCCTCCATTGCACTATAAATTAAGGCATTGGGCTGGTTGCTGGGGAGGTTAGAAGCTAAACATTTTTTAGGGTAAATGTTGGTGGAATTGAGACTTCCTAGTTAACCTTGAGAGGAGAGATCACATACATTTTGGCTTCATTGGGAAGAGAGTGAAACTTGTCAAAGTAGAGGAGACTTCTTGTTGGACCCTAGGAGGAGCTTGTACAGCATCAAGGCACAGGTTGTAAAGTTCTTCTTTGATTTGAATTAATACAATCAGATTCATTTTTCTCAGCAAATTGTCTTATGTCATTTGTTTCATGAATTCCTTGATCATCATGATAAGTATGCTTTATGATATTGGCTTTTCAGGTGCTATTTAATTTGTTTGCTTGTTTGTGTTTGTAGATTCGCTACAAGGGAGCTCATTTGGATCAAAGGAGCGAGGCTTCCACAAACTTGCATTGGACCCAAGGTAGGCCTAAAACACTTGTTTGCCTTTGTTTATGAATTGCATATTTAGAGAAAGATAGTTTTTTATTGGCTTGCTTGTCACTAGATATCGTTAGATTCTAGGAAGGTCAATCTTGTCCGCAAGATCGACTCATTCCGTGTGACAAAATGGCGACTCCGCTGGGGACTTGATTTCTTTATTTGCTTTACTTTGACCTGAGAAACTGTGTTTTTGTTTCTGTTTTTGGCTTGTTGTGTGTGGAATTGGGTAGATTTAGTAGATCTAGGATTATTTTTTATTTTTCATAACTTTGGGAGAGGACCGCACCCTCGGCTTGCAACACAGTGCGGACCTGTCCACACTTTTGCTTTTCGCATAGAGCGGTACCGCACCTATGTGAACTGTGGGCCTGCGGACCCTATCAAAATTTTGGAAAACCTAAGATTTTCTCTTGTGGTCAGCTTAATTTGTGTTTAGATGTTGTTATCCCCTGCCCAGACCTGCATATGACTTGTTAAGAACTTTTCTTAGGTTAATTCCATTGGTGTCAAGGTTTTAAGTGAAATTCCTAGAAGTTTTGGTTGTCGGGCTTGATTTTCATTTTGGTCTTGTAGTAGCTCAGAGCTTAGAAGCTGTAAAAGCCTCAGATCACCTTGGTTTTTATTGGCCTTCTTATGAGTCTGACCATTTGCAAAATCTACCTTTGTTGAGGAATCCACCTTGTGTTTTCTCTTTGCGAAACTTCAAAAAGGCTTGTGTTAAAAGTTTGGATTTCACTTTTAGAAAAGAAAATAAAAATTGGTTGTTTTTTTATTGATTTGTGATTCTGGACAAATTAGTCCTTAGTTTGCTTATAGCTAAGTAAAACATCCTTGAAAAAGACATTTTGTAAGCTTTGACTTCAAATAGTTTTTTATAGTTTATAGATCTCAAGATTAGTTATTTCCATAGTTTTGAGTGTTTTATTAAAAAAAAAAATCTCTTTTGGAAAAAGTTTGTTTTTGTAGTGTTTGAATGTTTGAAAGAAAAGAGAAATTTTTGTGAAAATAATTAGTTGTCTCATTTTGAGTGCATTGGAAAAGACAAAAAGCTAATTTGTTTGTTAAGAAAGATTTGTGTTTACAAGCATTTGCATTTTCAAACTCTTTCCTAGCTAGAAGTTTATTGAAGGGAAAAGATTGCTTAATCATCTTAAGTGCATTTTTTTAGTGATTTTAAGTCGAGTCTTCACACCATAAGTTTCATCTCCGCACCTCTTGACTTAAACAAAAACCAATAAAAATAACGCTTAAAGTAAAATCTATCTAGTAATCTTTTTATTTGTAGGGCTCTAATACACCAACATAGCTTAGGCTAGTGTCTTGGAGTAGGGAGTAATTAACTCTCCAAGACAGTAAAACAAACAAGTAGTTGTATCTTGCGGTAGGAGAAAAATCCAATTGTTGCATCTATGCTCTGGGAAAGCTCTTCTTAAAGGAGAAACACGTGATCGTGTCCAAACCAGTGTGGGAATCAATCCTTCCTCATTGGGAACGACGTCAGATATTCACGTATTAAAAACGGTAAATCTCAGATTAACCATTGTCAAGGAGCCTGGGGTCACTTGTTGGTAAACCTTGGATTATGTCAATGAGCCCTCAAGGGGATTGAGCTTGTTATTCTGCCCTTGCGTGTGTATCGGATCGTAGACTGTTCCCCCAGGCATATTTGTTTCCGTTGGTAACCATAGTGACCATATTCTATAGGATTCTTCCTAAGGTGACGATGGTGGGAAGATCCCACTGTACCTGGAGCAGACGTCGGCTAGACTCACTTGGATTTTCTGGGGGGTTTTCTTCCCTCGAGACGGTTTCGTGGAGAAACTTGTGCCAGTCTATTCATTAAGCAGGTTGTCGGGGTAACTGTTCCAACCGCCATTTCTGTATTGAACTCTGCGACGTTGGATTTCATCACCAACTAGTGTTTTCAGTACAGAAAGTTACTGTTTGTGTGTGGTTTGATCTCCTAGATTCTTTAGGCATGTGACTCAAATTTGTTTGGTTCTTTAGAGGCTTTAGGTGGTTTTCATTGAGATATTACTTTGTTTGCGTGTGAAATAGTTAAAATTTTTAATCATGGTTGAATTACCGAGGAAGTCCCGTAGACTTCGGGGCCAACCTCCTGAGTTTTCACCGAGCCAGCCTAAAGGGTTAAGAGCCCTCGTAACTCCTAGAGACAGTAGAGTCGGGTCACCTGAAGAAAGAGAGTCTTCTTTGGTGGTACATCCTGATTTTCAAGCTCTAGTAGCATATTATAATCCACAATCTGTGTCTATTTCCGAAATTACTGGTAGCTTTTCATCTACTAGTGATTTAGGTGAGGAAACTGAAATATCTGAACCTGAAAGTGAATTTGCTGCTACTCCAACATCGGGGTTTACCTCTCCAACTTCTAGTGGTCCTGGTTCACCCAGGGTAGAAAGAATAATTACCCAAAATCCTCCTTCTGGACTTATAGCTATTGAAGAACTTGCTACTCCGAAAGAAGAAGTAGGCATCCCTATCCCTGAAAATCACCCTGTTATAGAACTTAGGGAGCGTGAATCAATCTTTTACAGTCCACCTAGGAGCAGTGCTTGGTATCTTTCATTGACCAATTTTTTGGAAAACCCGGGACTAAGTTTTTCACCACCTCGTATCCCTTATCACCCAACACCTAGGGGTTACTATCCTCCGTTAAATATGTCAGGACAGTCGTCCATGTTTTCTCAATCTCCAGAATCCTTCTTGTACGGCGGTCCTTCTGTTCCCTCTGGGTATCAGTCACTTACTGGTACTTTTTCGGGAGCATCTCCTCAACCCATTGAACAAGGGTTATTAACTGGAAATAATGGTACTAAGCCGTTGAATGTAGAAGATATTCTCATGATGTCAGGTACTATTCCTAACCCTCAACCTCAAGGTGGCCAGTTACCGCCTGGGGTGCAGCGTCAAAATCCTCAATTATCGCCTGGGGGGCAACCTCAAGGTACCCAATTTGCGCCTGGGGGGCAACCTCAAGGACAGTACATACCTACGGGACAGTACGTTCCTCAAGGTCAACCCCAGCCTCAATATGTACCTCGAGGTCAAACCTAGTTTCAATATGTACCTCAAGGTCAACCCCAGTATCAATACGTGCCTCAAGGTTATCAACCCCAAGGTCAGTACTCGAACCAAGGTTTCCAACCACCTTCCGGTCAATCATATGTTCAAGGAACTGGAAATGTACCTCTAAATTATCAACCCTACCCTCAACCCGGTTATGGTCCTCAATATTCTCAACCTGTTATGGGTCCGTACCCCGGAATGAACTTAGTGTGGGATCCATCTCAAACTCAACAGGTCTTGCAACCGAATGTACAGTTGTCATCTCAAACTGCACAACCCTTAGTTTCTAGTTCACCCCAGCAACCTGTCCAGTCTACTATTCAAACTTCTGCACCTTCGGTAGTTTCTCAGCCTGGGCCCAGTACGCCTCGTACTCCGCCTCAAACCGCTGCTGCAACATCTGTCCAATCTACCCCACCTACTTCTGGAGTATCGACAACTCCGGTTTCTACTGTTCCTGTATCAACTCCTCAGACATCTTTACCTCGATCTGGATCCACAATTCAAACTTCGGTTCAAATGCCTGTAGGACAACCTGGTTCAAGTACGGTTGTCACAAGTCAACCTCAATTTACTTATCAACCGTACCAGGGACAGTACCAATTCGGTCCCGCTGTGCAGCAGCCAGTCTATTAGTATCAACCGTACCCTGGGTATACATATCAACAACCTCAACAACCCCAGTACGGTCCGGTTAATCCTCGTTTTCTGGGAGGCTACAATATCCCAAATGCAATTCCAATTCCTAGTTATCCTGGATATCCTCCTCCTCGGGCTGGTCTCAGGACCCAGAGTTTTAGGGACCCTAATCGTCAGTTACCGTTTATCGCAACTTTGGACTTGCCTGACTTGTCGCGCCTAACAAACGATCCCATTAACTATCTTCCGTTTTGGCCGCCAATGCCAAATAAGTTGCCCAGTGATATTCCTAAGTTTGAAGGCAAATTAGGAGAGGACCCGTCGAACCATGTGATGACTTATCACCTCTGGTGTGCGTCTAATTCCATTTCAGATGATTCAATCCGTTTAAGGCTTTTCCAGCGCACTCTAACTGGTCTTGTGGCGAAGTGGTACATTGAGTTACCGCGAGCCACTTTTTATAATTTTAGTCAGCTAGCTACTTCGTTTTTAACTCATTTTCAATTGCCAATCAGATATGACAATGGCACGGAATTACTAACTTCATTAAAGTAGTCAACGTCCACTTACATTTCAGATCACATTCATGAATGGAGACGTTGACGGCGTTTAGTGAAGGTTTTTATTCCGGATCAGATCTTAGCTGAATGGTTTGTAAAATCTTTATTTCCAAAGATCACTGAGGATGTAGCTAAGGCCAGAGTCGTTACTGAGGAGCAAGTAATTGCTCAAGCACAGTACCTTGATTTAGTTTATACGCAGTCAGGTACGTTACACGAGAAAATCCCCGATCTTCCTAAGCAAAATCAAATCGCTGCAACTCCTTCAAGGTCACATGCCGTTGATGGTATGATTGGTATGGTTAATACCAAAAGTAAGAAGAAGTCTTCCAAGAATTCTTCTCCTATCATAACCTTGCCATATTCCCCGACAGGAGATTCTTCCGCGGAAATTTCCGCCGATATTCATGTTGTAGAGTCATCTACAGCCAAATCAAAATCCGGTGGTAAGAAGAAAGGGAAGAAGAAAAATAAAACAGATAAAAATTCGAAAGAGAAACCAGAAAAAGCGGAATCAAATGATGAGAAACGCAAACCTCGTTATCCTTGTCTCATTTGTGACGAAGAGCATTTTACAAAAGACTGCCCTCATCATGCAGAGGTTGCAAAAATTGTCAAAGGTTCCCAAACGCCTACTGTTTTGAAGGATCCTTTTCCAAGTCAAGACAGTAAGATGATAGGTTCTTCCTCAAATGCCAACGAAGAACACATATTGATGATGTCCCATGTTAGGATTGTGACTCGATCACATGATTATGGAAGTAAAAGTCATGTTGATGGTAAAGAAGCAGAATCTTCTCATTCTAACCCATCAACCTCAGCTCCCGGTTCCGATCCGCTACAGATCGAGAAACCTAATCCAGACTTAGTAATCAAACCGCCCGCCAAGGGTATACTTCGAAAGTCAGCTTTCAATCCACATGCGAGAGCGGCTCAGAACTATAACATTGTTGAAGATTTGGTTGTTTCACCTTCAGCAATGTCGGCTTTGGAAGTGCTGCAATCATGTCCAGCACAGTGTAAATTACTATTGTCGGCCATAGGAGCTGTTGACGTTCAGGACTCTAACCTTATAATTTTCGATCTAGAAAATAGTACACCGCGCTTACCTCATCAAATGGCTTTCCAAAATCCAGATACCAGTGTTAGTTAAAAACAGACCTATTTATAGGACTGTGATTGATGAGGGAGCCTCAATGTGTATTATGTCGATACAGTGTTGGAGATCGCTTGGTTCTCCTTCGCTAAATCAATCCCCGACGATTCTAAAGGCCTTTGATGGCCGTGGGTTTCATCCTTTTGGCATTCTACAGGATCTACCTATAGGGGTTGAAGGAAAAACTGTTAATCTAGATGTGGAGGTGGTTGATGCCCCTCTAGATTACAACCTTCTCTTGGGTCGTAGTTGGTCTTACGCTATGACAGTTGTCGTTTCATCGGTCTTTTGGCTTATAAAGTTTCCTCATAATGGAAAGATCATAACTATAGACCAGCTGACTTACTTTTCATCCGACCCAGCGTCTTCTGAAAGTATTCAACATGTCGGCAAAACGACTATCCCGTATACGGATGTTGGAGTAGGACTAATTAAAGATGTCGGTTTACTGGGAACTTTTCCTTTTCCTCCTATCAACGCATCGTCTTCTACTGAAGCCATTCATATGATTTCGTCAGACACCATTGTTTATGATGATCCTTGGATCGTACCTTCCGAATCTGAGATAGACTCATTTGGTGATGTTATGCCTCTGAGTCCATATGAAATTGCGTATCAGGCCGTGCAGTCGTTTTCCGACCCATCTTCAACCAAAATTGACTTGATGAATGTGGTCCATGAGGAATCACTTTTCACATCAAACTTGGATTCAACAACGTTTTCCGAACTTGTTCACACTGATGAGCAAATTCGTGAAATCCTATGTGTCGATGATTTACCATGGGAAGATCTTCATCATAAATATTCGTTTTTACCCGAGAGTGATCGTTTTGAAAATGATTTTTCATCAATTTTTACAATAGAATATGTCAAGGAACCTCAGAATCCAATGAAAAATCCTGATTCAGAGTTAAATTTGGGAAACTTTTCTCGAACTATTCCTATTGACATTTCGGTTAAGCCTGGAATTGTTGAAAACATTCATATAGGTGCCTCGTGTACAAAAGATGAAATTCAAATATATAAGGCCCTATTTCAAGAATTCTGCGACGTGTTTGCCTGGTCATATGAGGAAATGCCAGGAATTGACCCCGCAATTGTTGTTCATGAAATCAAAACTTACCCGGACGCTAAACCCGTCTGGCAACGTTTGCGTCAGATTCACCCGAGAAAAGCTGCTGCTATTAAAGCAGAAGTTGAAAAATTACTCAAAGCAGGTTTCATTTATCCGATTCCGTTAACGGATTGGGTATCGAATATTGTTCCTGTTAACAAAAAGCAAGGGACAATAAGAATATGTATCGATTATAGGGATATTAATCGAGCCTGTCCAAAAGACAATTACCCAACTCCCTATATCGATCAAATCATTGATGATTGTGCCCACAGCGAAATATTCTCCTTTATGGATGGTTTTTCCGGATACAATCAAATCAATCTTCTACCTGCCGATCAACCAAAAAAGGCTTTCATTTGTCCATGGGGGACATTTGCTTATTGCAAATTACCTTTTGGGCTCAAGAACGTCGGGGCAACTTTTCAAAGGGCCATGTCTTATGCGTTTCATGACATCAAGCACATTGTGCAACCCTATCTCGATGATTTGCCTGCTCATTCATTACATCGAGTTGATCATCTCATCCATTTACGAACAATCTTTATGAGGTGTAGGCATTATCAGATTAGGTTGAATCCACACAAGTGTGTTTTCTGTATAGAAACGGGTCGGTTACTGGGGTTTGTTGTTTCGAAAGCCGGCATTCGCGTCGATCCCTCGAAGGTTGAAGCTATTGTCAAATTGCCTCCTCCTTCGAGTCTTCGCCAACTCCAAAGTTTGCAAGGGAAAGCAAACTTTTTATGTCAATTCATTCCTAACTACGCCGAGATTACAAAGGGTTTTACCCGGTTGTTGAAACAGAATACTCCATTCTTTTGGGATGAGATAGCTGAGAAATCTTTTGATGCACTAAAACACGCGTTGACCCATGCACCGTTATTGCATCCTCCCAACTACAACCAGGACTACTTCTTGTATCTCGTCGCTTCCCATTCCACCATCGGAATGGTGTTAGTTCAGGAAGATGAAATCGGTACTGAACATGTGATATATTACCTTAGTCGAACTTTAAATCCAATTGAGCTAAAATACTCACATGTTGAGAAATTGGCATTGGCAACTGTTCACGTTGTCCAATGTTTTCGTCATTACATTTTACTACGTAAAACTACAGTAATTTCTGATTGCAACCCTATGATCTATATTTTGACCAAACAATTGCTAGGGGGCAAGTACTCCAAATGAATTGTGATCCTACAGGAGTTCGACTTGGAATTTGAAAAGTCTAAGTCGAAGAAATCTTTAGTTTTTGCGGAGTTAATGTGCGATTTCCCGCGTGCTGACACGGAAACTGTGGCGGAGAAACCCATTGCGGACGAATCCTTGTTTCTAATCAGCACTTTAGATCCATGGTATGGGGATATCATCGTTTATCTCCAGACCCAATCCTTTCGGCCAGAAATTTCAAGGTTAGAACGTCGAAAAATACGATTCCAGTCCCAACAATTCAGAATTATTGGAGATACTCTTTATTGCCATGGGGCGGACTCTGTTTTTCGACGTTGTTTAACACATGAGGAAGCTGAAAGGGTTCTAAATGACTGTCACTCTGGAGCATGTGGTGGTCATATGTCTGGGTATGCCACAGCCCAAAAAGTATTGCGCGCTGGCTACTTCTAGCCGTCTTTGTTTAAAGATTGTATTAACGCGGTCCGAAAATGCCACAACTGCCAAATTTTTGATCGAAAGATGTGCGCTCCACCTGCTCCTCTCCACCCTATAATTGTCGTCGATCCGTTTGCAAAATGGGGTATCGATTTTATTACATGTAACCCTCACTCGGCCGGGGGGCATGCGTATATCATCCTTGCGGTAGATTATTTTACCAAGTGGGCCGAGGCAATGCCTACATTTGAGGCAGACGGCAAAACAGCTGCGATTTTCGTGTTCAATCATATAATTGCTAGGTTTGGTGTTCCACAAGCGATTATCACTGATCATGGGCGTCATTTTCGAAACGTTATGATGACTGAACTTACAGGCCAGCTTGGCTTGCGTCACGATAGTTCAACTCCTTATTATCCACAAGCTAATGGTCTGGTTGAAGCCATCAACAAAGTTCTAGTCATCATGATCCGACGAATCATTGAGATTCATCGGTCGAATTGGCATAGCATGCTATTTTCAGCGCTTTGGGCATCTCGAACCTCAGTAAAAACGTCAACAGGGTTCACTCCTTTCCAACTAGTTTATGTTCTGGAAACTGTGTTACCCATTGAATGCGAAATCCCGTCATTGCAAATGGCCATCGAGTTATTTCCAGCCACTTCCGGAGAAGAAAAACATTTGTTATACTTGGCTCAGCTAGATGAGAATCGACGTGATACTGCATTGGCGATCGAAACTCATGCAAAACGTATTAAAGCTCAGTATGATCGAAATGTGACCGCTCGAAATTTTTCGGAAGGAGACCTAGTCTTATTGTATGATCAAACTAATGACAAATTAGGCGCTGGAAAATTCGTTCCTATGTGGCATGGTCCCTATGTTGTCAAGCGAAAGCTAACAAAGGAGCCTATGAATTGGTAGACTTTGACAGGGACTCTTTAGGTAAACCCAGAAATGGTCTTTATCTAAAGAGGTATTATGCTTAAAAATGGGTGTGCAGATTTTTAGTTAGGTTAGTTTTCTTTCTAGCTGGTGTGTTTTAGTTTTAAAAGTGTGCTTAGCTTAGAGAGTGTTTTTTCGTCATTATTCCTGCTTATCTTGGTTTTACTCTTGATATTGCAGATGTCGATGCCTCTCCAAACATACATTGGTTTTGCTGATGGTGCTTGTCGTAATACACGGAACATTTCTTCCGCAGCTTGGGTTATCTATTCGCCCTCTGACGAGTTGGTATCTATGCATGGGGTAAACCTCGATCAAACAACGAACAACATTGCGGAGTATAGTGCAGTGATTGAGTTATTATCTGAATCTATTTCATTTGGGATTCAGAGTTTGATAGTGAGGTTAGATTCTGAACTCGTTGTATTACAGCTTAATAGAGTATATGCCATTAGAAATCCAGTGTTATTGAGATTATTTTTTAAAGTGCGTCTCTTGGAACGTGAATTTGATTATATTGAATATCAGCATATTCCAAGATCTTTAAATACATTAGCAGATGCAATTGCTTCTCGAATGTTAAGTAGACATTTGCAATAATCATACAAGTAAATTTAAAAACATTCCATAACATGTTAAGCTAGTAATAGTGATATAGTATAATATAGGAGTGTCAAAATATACATCGTCCTCGATTATAGGTTGAAAAACACCTTATGATCGGCAAAAATGATAAGTACAAAAAGCAAAAATGTCATATGTGTCTACAATAGGCGATCATCCTATCACTGGTGATGATCTCGATAAGAAACCACTAGACGGGCCACCTTACAAAGGAACCTCCTAAACGGTCCTGGTACCCCAATCACATAGCGCTGTAGTCGAAGAGGAATGTCATCTATGCCGGTCTCTGGAATGTCTCCTGTCAAATGCTCTAGATGGCTCTCCAACTCGGCCAAGGTCTCTGCTGATTTGTCCTGTGGGACTGGTGCCGCTGCAGCTGGTTGTTTCCTCTCGTAAGGCCGGAGAGCAGCTGGTCGCTGTGGACCCACATCTGCATTTGAAACTTTTACTATCAATTTTGGGACGAGATAAAAACAAAACAAAAAAAATTAAATTAGGAAAATCTTGAAAATGATTTTACCTGAGTCATCCCATTGCTCTCCTGGTGGAAGAGCCATGTCTGGGTCACCGCGAAAATCTACCCCAGCATAAGGAAAGTCCTTAATAGCAAAAACCTGGTTTTCCAACCAATGGAAATACTCAGGTTTGAATCGAACGACCTCTGTCCCCTCATCAGGATGACGGGCCATAACTGCAACCCATTGCATCAGTTTGGGCTCTAGAGGAAGTCCAGCTCCAACAGTAAGGTACTGCAGGACCAACATTGGGACCCTCTCCAGACCAAAGCTCACAACTAAAGCACCATATCCAAAGGTCTTCAGTTGTCTGTTCTTGGCTCTGGTCAGTTGGCCTTTTACATTAGCCAACACAGCATCGCACCAGTTGAAGATGGTGCCTCGAAAGCAGTCAATTGCCATCCGCATCTGGGATCCAGTGGCTATATGTAGTGCGGCGCTCCCACAGAGCCTGGTAACAGTAAACACGATCACCATGAGTTCAGGACGAGATATGGTTTTGATGTCTATCCCTTTGTCTCTAGTCTGGTTGTTACAGAACTCTAACCGGAGGCTATCGACAGACTGGCCACCTGGCCTAGTCCCGAATAGAGTCAAGTCTTCACCTCTCTTAGGCAAACCAGTCAAAAAGTATATGTCTGCCGGCTCCATTTCGAGCTGGTGACCACCAATGAAGAAGCACTGGTCCTGTATGCTCCACCTGTCTACCAGCCACTGCAAGAAGTCCACCTGGGCCCTCATGCCAGGTATGGCCCAAAATTTGTACAAGCCGCATGCCTTCAATGCATCGATCGAAGGTTGGTGATTTATCGCGGCAAGATCTACGTCTTCATGCTCCCGTTCTCGCTAATCAAGCATGATGTATAATCTACATCCAACAAAAAGGCAAATTAGAATATAAAAAATTGAATTGTTTGGGTGAATTTTGTTAAATTTAGGGTTAAAAACCCTTGCTGCGGGGACCGCACCCTCTCTGTTAGAGACAGTGCGTGGGTCCGCACATTGCCTTCACGGCAGGTGCGGACCCCTGACTTTTTCCCCATTGAGAAAAAGTCGGGGTCCGCAGGTTACCTGTGTTGTGCCTGGGGACCCCCGCGCGCGGGTTTTTAGCCTAAAAATCCTCTAAAAATGAAATGAAACCCTAAAAAATGATTTGAAACGGATGAAATTGAAGAGTAGGATGATGTGGATTACCTGGAGGAGACGGCGCTCGATTCCGACGGACGGATTTTCCGTAATCTTCACGGGAAGTTTCTAACCAAAAGCTCTATTTTCTCACCCAAATCTCAAACGGTAAAAATGAATTGACGAAAGCCCTTTTTACAAGTTTTTTGAATAAATGAATTGTTAATTTGTGTATGTTTCACTTTAGAAAGGTAACTTTTGCAGCATTTTTATCCATTTTAAACAGGTATGAGTAATGATTGAATTTTTGTTCAGGATAACGGATTTTTCAGGCGAAATCGGTCATTTTCAACGAAAAAACATTAGAGTCACCTTTAAGCTCTTTTCTGACTTCTAAAACATGAAAAGATCGCCAAGTTTTTCTTTTTAAACTCGTTAAAACGGAACTAAAAAGACGGTCCACTTACAGCTCTTTTTTTTACCGTAAAAACATGAAAAGATTGCCGGATTTTTGTCGTTTCAAATTCGATATTGGTTATAAAACGACGTGTCATTGATCGCTTTTTTACTTTTTCGGATCAGAGCCACTAATTACGAAAAGTACTCCTTGGTTGTAATGATCAAGCGGTTCTCTCAAGTATTATTTTATACTTTTTCGGGCTTGGGAGACACAAATTTACGAAAAAGGTCAACCCTGGAGTCTTCTTAAGTTTTTTCAGACTCTCTAAAATTGAAAAACGCCGAGTTTCTCCTATACTTGATTCGTTAAAATTTAACAGTAAAGGACCTGTTCAATTACAAACAGGAACGGACCACTCATTCTTAGGGTTCGAATTTAAACTAAGTTGGACTCGTCCGAAGGATGAGCTTATAATCAAGCAAATGTTATCCTCCTCAAGCTTGTCAAAAATAAAGCAGTACTTGCTAGAAATGGTGGGGGAAAAGAGAGAAAAATGAGCCTGTTTGTCATACTTTGTAACCACTTTTGAACACGACACTTTTATTCACCTGGGTTGGGAAATCCTTTGCCTAACAGTTGATCAAACCACATTGAAAGTCTTCAGCCGGTTTCTGGGTATTAACTTTGGGTCAATTGTCACCAAACCATCTGTCGTGTTGTTATGTGTTCAAGAGGTCAGTGCAAATAAGCCATTCATCTGCAAAATATTTGTCATCCATCTTGACCATTCCTGAGCCAGTCCTTGCAACTAAATTTCTTCAAACTTGATCTATGATTTCGTGTTGTGGGCTTGCCTACGACGGATCGCTTTCTATCGACTTCAGCTCATTATCTAGAAAGATGATCTAGAAATCGTCAGTACCTTGGGATCTTCATGCCTCGATGGCAGGTTTCTCGCCTTCGACGATAGGTTGCATCATTGACCTTCGATCAAAGGACTCCATGACATGTTCGACATCAACACATCTATTCACGTCTCATGGATTGTACTGAGTACTTTGAGAGCCATTAACATTACTGGTGGTTTCTCTCACACTTGTTAACAGTTTACATCATTGACTAGTAATCAAGTGGTTTCTACATGTTCGACTTCAACACATTCATTCGCATGGATAGAATCGTATTGTTTCGGGAAGTACAAATGAAGACTCGTGATCTAGTTTCCACAATCCAGGCTGCGAGGAATTTTGTATTCATTATACTGTGGACTATTCATAAACAGATGCCTGCGTCCATACTGTGTCTACATGTGTCTATACTTGTGATGTATTACAAGATCATTCCTATATCAGAGCAGTAGTTAGTTTTCTAGTCAGTTTTAATCTGAGTATGGGAATGCCTACCTCAGCGGTGATATGATCTCATATATATATTTTGCATTGAATGTTTTTACAGGTTCCAACCGTGCTCTCCACAAGATGATCCTCGAAATGATAAAGTACTTCACTCTTCCTAGATGATAAATGAAATCCTCATCTACTACAGACTTCGCATTTTAGGGGGCAATCTGTTACACAAAAATATCGTCACCATGACTATTTGCAGTCAGTATGGGTCTATCATCACTTATACTGTCCTCCTAAGCAAGTCTCAGACTCCAGTTCTTCAAGTCAAGCTTTGAAAATGAGAGAAAGACATTAAAACTCAACAAAGCTCTGGTTCTGCACTTTCTCTCACTGTTACCTGTGGTCCCGCACCCCCTGTTCACATTACCTGCGGACCTGCCCACTCTGTCTCTAAAGGAGTGGGTGCGGACCCCTATCAAAGTCAAAAAGGCGCAAGTTTATTCTAAAAAAACTCACTTTGGGTTAATTCTAGATGATTCTAGAAGGAATTTTGACGTGGATTGTTCGCTCTTAGGTGGTTCATGCATCCCAAAAGAGAAGGAGCTAATCCCTTGATGAGAGGAGCTATCCCTTTGAAGGAGGGCTTTATCCCTTTGAAGGAGGACCTAGTAACTTCCCTCCATTGCACTATAAATTACGGCATTACGCTGGTTGCTGGGGAGGTTAGAAGCTGAACATTTTTTAGGGTAAATGCTGGTGGAATTGAGACTTCCTAGTTAAGCTTGAGAGGAGAGATCACATACCTTTTGGCTTCATTGGGAAGAGAGTGAAACTTGTCAAAGTAGAGGAGACTTCTTGTTGGACCCTGAGAGGAGCTTGTACAGCATCAAAGCACAGGTTGTAAAGTTCTTCTTTGATTTGAATTAATACAATCAGATTCATTTTTCTCAACAAATTGTCTTATGTCATTTGTTTCATGAATTCCATGATCATCATGATAAGTATGCTTTATGATATTGGCTTTTCAGGTGCTATTTTAATTTGTTTGTTTGTTTGTGTTTGCAGATTTGCTACAAGGGAGCTCATTTGGATCAAAGGAGCGAGGCTTCCACAAACTTGCATTAGACCCAAGGTAGGCCTAAAACACTTGTTTGCCTTTGTTTATGAATTGCATATTTAGAGAAAGATAGTTTTTGATTGGCTTGCTTGTCACTAGATATCGTTACATTCTAGGAAAGTCAATCTTGTCTGCAAGATCGACTCATTCCGTGTGACAGGCAGTTTGGATTTGTTGGAACATTTTGATGGACATAATCTCTCTCCGGGTTTTCCCCTTGTGGGTTTTGCCTTGGCTATGAGCCTAACCCTAGTGTCTCTTGTCTCTTGTTTATTGTCTATTGTTCACTCATCTATTGCGGTCTATATTTATTGCTCTTGTTGAAGATTTGAATGGTTGAAGTTTTTCATGTAGAGCTACTTGTTGATTAAAGTATAAAGAAGGAACTAATTGTAACAATAGAAGTAGTTATCCATTGTGAAAAACTACCCTAGTCATAGCTACACTAGAATTTCAACATAGTTCAAGAGCCCAAGCTTGCATTTGAGAGATTTCACATTTATTACCCCTTAAGGATGAGGAGGTTTATTGCTAATCAGGTAGGGGGCAATATAAGGGTTTCTTTTTATGGATGGATCATCAAGTGCTCTAGGAACCGAGTGATGGCTAATGAGGGGGATAGAGCCCATGCTAGGCTCTACCTATGCAATAGTTTCTGTCCCGGCCATCATTTGCATTTTATCTTTTTCTTTCTTTGTGGCTTTCTTTGCTTTCATCATTCTTTTAGCTGCATCAACCTCCAAGGCAATGATTTTCAGCCCAAACCCAAGGATGAGAATGATAAGCTGCCAATCACCATGACCAATGACCACAAAGCCCGAAGAAAGGATATGGAATAAAAGGAATGATGGAAAGTGGTAAGTATGTAATATCATGGGCACACCACTTCAATCAGAGCCTCCTCAATCATGCCCTTCCTATAACCTTAAGGCCTTTGAGGAGGTCCCACTAGACTAGGATCAAAGACTAACATCCCGGGTGAAGTGAGGGAACAAGAATATAGTCAAGATTGGTCAATCATTCAGATCACCCCTTGATTCATATTAGTATGCCCCTAAAAAATAAGTAAAAGTACATGATTACAAAATTGTCAAACTACCTACCGATGGATGACCCACCTTCCTTTAAAAGGAATGTCGAATGGACAAAAGAAATTTGACCAGGGCAATATGTGGAGGGTCAATTGCATCATGTCAAGTGTTGATTAATAGGGTTGTTCTTTGGCTGGCTATCCAAGGAGGAGAAAATTTTCACCTATGGCTTACTCACTTTTTGGTGGGTAACCGGCCCACACGTACAATGTCACTAATTGTCTCCAATGCTCCAAGGAAGAATGTCAATGTCCATGACATCCATATGAGATTTAACAAGCAATAAGTAATGCATCTCCAATGCGTAAGTCCATCACAGATCAATCAAAGGCTAGCCGCTAACCATACAACATGCACCCCACATCTAATGAAGCACTCTCAAACATCGTGTAAACACTTTCAAAGTGATCCTAAAAGCTAACAATCGAAAAAACCATTCAACTAGGGAATAGTATCTACTAGCTTTGCCATCTCTGGGAGTTTAAGATGGAGGTGCATTTCATATTTTGTTGCCCCATTTATTATGAGATGAAAGGATGTGTACTATCTTTTCAAGGAGGCTCAAAACTTTCTCTCCATCTTCTTCTAGTTTCACAATCATAGATGTCTAGCCATGTTTAGGAGGCACCCCCCCAACTTAGACCCCACTTGCTCCGATCACCTCCACACAGATTGAGCACCTCTACATTAATTACCTCTTACTTCTCGATACTTCAAGTAGATTGAGGCACTAATAGGCAGACATACATCAACAATTCATCATCAACTAGATCTATGAGACATCGAGAGGCCACCCATGAGTAGCTAGCAAGACCCTTACAAAGTTGTCACCTAAGATCTTGAGACATTTCAAACAACAAACAAGGGACTTCTTTTAGACATCAGTAGTGGATTATATCAGCCATGCAACAAGATATAACTCAGACCAATATCTCTTATACTACAAAGTCCTCCAATAAGTCATCTATCTAGAGTTTTTTCCCTATAGCCTATGATATTACGAGAGATACAAATACAATTACAGTTACTAGGACCTTTTGAGTTGAGCGAGACAAGTCGATCCTAGCCCCTTTTTCACCCTCAGTAGGTTACTTCAGGTGACATTAATCAAGTTACTTGGGTGAGGCATCCTCCAAAGGAGTTAGTGGTTCTCTTGGTTTTGGTTTCTCAACAATGCTTACATGTATCTGTGCAACCATTTTGTATTATTCTCCTTGTTTTCAGACTATAGACCTTATTTATTATAAATTAAATATGATATTTTATGCTTTTCTAGGAGAAACTTTTGCACTCCCACTTTGTACTACACATTGTTGTACCAAGCATTCCCATTGGCCTATTTGTGGTCATTTGTTGGACATGAACAAAATTATCTTATCTTTTCTTATTTACTACTCAACATAAATTTAGAGAAATGGATCAAACAATTCTTTCTGATTTAAGATCCAAAGGACTTCATTATACATCGAAAGAGACTTGGTTCAAAGGTCATATGTGTAGGACACCTTAGGGAATTCAAATGCTTGAGATTGTAAATGAGGATCTCCTAGTGACACCTTCTAACCTAGAAGATTCGTCTGAAATAGAAGATGAAAATGCTAATTTAGAAGGCCCTAAACAAGAAGATAATCCTATGGTCTCCATCAATGTCATCTTAGGCATTCCATATTATAAATATTTGAGGGTGAGGCATAAGATTAAGGGAAAATAACTATAGCTCTCATTTACAATGGAAGCACTCCAAATTTTATTAATGCTACATAGCTAAGCCATTAAGTGTATAGGTATAACCTTTGTAGGATTTTCAGTTGTCCATGGAAAATAGCACTTTGATCAAATACAAAGGAATGGTAATGTTGATCAGCGGTTGTCATTGATGTCAACCCAAGTAGCACCAAGGGCTACCCCGATCTTGCATGGGCATTTTGACTTGACAACTTAGTCTATTCTAAGTCAAGGATCTTCTAGGTGGATTCTACTCGTTGAGATGTTTCCATTGATATATAGCACGCCACGTAATTCTTCAAGGTTTGAGAGATATTCGTGTTTGAAGTTAGTAACCCCAGTTAATAGGCTAAAACCGTATGGGGTTGTGGCATGGCACTCATAATTGGTTGTGGTGATTGAATAGTAAATAATTAATAATGGTTTTTTTGCTCCTAAAAGCCCTCCAACGTTCACGTGTTAAGGACCCTCTCAACTCAAGACATTCATATAAATAGTGACCCTCATATCTTCCTCTAGTAGGGATTTTGTGGTTTCAAACAGGTCATCGTGGCATTTTCGCTATAACTTTTTTTCTACAAAGCTTCAGAAGCTGAAATTAAAACCCATTTGAGCCAAAATCTTGATAAACCTCGTGACCGAATTTCAGATCTTGGTTCGCTATATTTTCGGAGATATGATCTAAGGAAGTTAGGGTTTTTGCAGGCTCCCGAATTCCATGTCAAACAAGTGATGTTGGTAAAATCGTCATAACTTTCTCTCTGAGCATTGGATTCAAATTTCATAAATAGTGATAGAAAGAGGACGGACTTTAGTTTGTTGGGTATCGTTTTCAAGGCCAAAGGTCACAACAGTGACATGTGGCACTTCGTACAAGTTCACTCTACTGAACTAGTCTATAATCAGGTCATCGTGGGAGATTGGGCATAACTCTTTCTTGAAGAATCCAATCTTGATCAAACTTGTGGGGTTGGAAAGAGGACTCAGAGGGCTACCACAGGATGAAATTTCAGACCTTGGAGATCCGAAATTACATAGATACAATAGATTCAATATCGAGCTCCTAGAAGGCAAGAAAAAACATGCATTCAAGGATCACTGCAGTAAGGACCACACATCAACAGTCAAGGGTAAGTCTCCTACAGCAAGGTATGTATGATTAGTGTTTACATTTGAATTTTGAGTATCATCTCTGACATATGTTTTTGCAAGACAACGTAAGTATATACAGGGTCTCGATTATATCTCTATGTCTCTATATGTCACAGTTAGTTTTGATACCACATTTCGGATGTCCTATTCTTGATACTACACATTTGATGCTAGATACTCTTGATGCTACACCAAGTCTACTAAATCTATATGATGTTGTAAGTTCATGTTACCTGTCTTATCATAGTTGATAGGATGGTCTCTGTTGTTGTACTTAGAACTTGGTCCATCATAAGTCTAGGCTCTGTCATCAGTTTTTATTGTATATAACTTTAGGTCAGTTTTGGATATAGTCTTGCATAGAGTCTAGGTCTATATAGGGAGTGGGATTCTTTGTCTACTACTGCAAAAAGTCAACAACAAAAGTGACAAGCACACTTCAGATATGCAATGTAATTTGTATTTGTATTTATTCATTATTATGCACTTACATGTGTTTTGCAAACAGAGGGAAGTTGAAGGGTATTTTGTTTTGTTTTGGGATTGGTTTCATCGGGCAAATTTTGCATGCAGGTAGAAGAAGATTCAAGTACAACATCAAGCAAGAATTCAAGAGCAGAAGTATCAAATCAAAGGAAGCATTGCAGTGGAACATCCTTGAAGACATGACAGCCATCTAGATATCGTGAAGTATTGTTAAGGCCAAGAATCATCATTGTAAAGTTGTAACAGAGTAATTTATAAAAGAGAAATCATTTTAAAAGAGTCGTTTGAAAAAGAGTCATCATTGTAAAAGAGTCATTTGAAAAAGAGTCATCATTGTAAAGTTGTAAAAGAGTCATCATTGTAAAGATTGTGAAAGAGTCATTCTACCTAGAGTTGAAGAGGCAGTGTTGGGAGGTATAGGAGTCACTGTTGGGATGATGTCATGGTTGGGTTGCAGGTCATAGAGTGATTGGGTATTTGTTCAAGTACACGAAAATCATTGTACATCTTATTGTATCGTGGATTGTTGTCCCTGGTTTGGGAATCCACAGTCTTGTCTTATTTCAGTCATTATAGGGTGGCAGGGAGGTGTTAGGCAGGTGTATGAAGTCGCCTACAGGTTGGGGCCTGTGAACACTTCAGGGTGGTAGGGTGGTGCTAGGGCGAGTTGTGGCTCGCTAGGGTGTTGGTGCATCCATTCAGTTGATTGCTGAAGAAACCAAGGAATTGGGGTGTCCTTCCAGTGGGAGCTGGAGAAGAATGTTTTTCTAGAATTCTAGGAATTTGTTGTTTTCATTTCAGTTGGGGCTGAAGATTAAAGAATTTATTAGAAAAACGTTCGATGGTTTTTGACCCGGAGGGGGTTTTCCACCTAAAATTCTTGTGCCTGTTGTGTTCTTTTATTTACTGTTATTACTACATAAACATTAATAATAATTGAAGATTAACTAATGCTCTGAAAAGATTTAAAAGTGCTAATTGCTAAGGAATACTAATTTACACCCCCTCTCAGTATTTCCAACAAGTAAAGGGTCTCTAATTAAGGCTAGATTGTCATAAAACTCATAATGATTTGTGTGGCATCTATTGCGGGAGCAAATATGATCCTAGGAGTTCAATGCTAAAAATATTGGGCAAATTTTGCATGCATTATGGTGAGATATGTTGAAAAGTGTAACTACGTTCGGTCTTCATAATGACGTGTAATTGTGATTTTATGTAATTGATGTAAAGAAGAAAAATAAAATTATTATTGTAATGCTTGTCTCATGGGTTTCATGAGCAAGGAATTTTATTTTTAATGATGGTTCCAATTGTGAGAATTTAGGATTTGTCATCTAGTCATAAAAGTCAATTTGAGTCTATGTCATGTATGCAGAACCCTTCTTGGGCATGTTACACATTTGTATAAGTCATTAAAAGAGTCAAAAGACCCTCCAAGACAAGCACAAGTATCTCCTAGCAAGTCGGCTACAAGATGGAATTAATAATCTCCTTGTAATGTCCCTTCCTAAATTAGTTTGTTACAGGTTTATCCATTCTACAATATTGACAATTTTGGGAGCATGGGACCCATAGGAATTTTGGGGAGAGACCCACAAAGGAAAATGGGGGCCGAAATGTCTTGTTGGCCAAGCCTAGGGGCCACCCATATGAGGAAATACACACCACTTTAGAGGGAAGTTTGAATGGCTAGAGAGAGAGGGTCGAATTGTGTAATGTTCCAAACTTAAATAAATAGTGATATGCAAAGCAAAAACGATTTATACACAGAAATTTTCAACAATCAGTGAATGCTCATAAAAACTCTAAAAGTAGAACCAACTGAGCCATTTTAGCAATCAATGGAGCAAGTACAATAGTATGGCGGAATGCACCTGGGTTTGTCTCAATGGCAAGCGTGACAGAACCCAGGTGATGAGACAATGATATCAAGTACTCCAAAATGACTGCTCCTCTAATGCTCTGCGCTTCCCAAAAAACTACATTGTTGGCTGGAAAGGAACTACAAGAAACTCCACTTCCACTACAAGGAAAATTCTACAAAATCAGCCCCAAGCTCCTTGACCAAAACCCACAAAAACCCAGAAATGGTTTGGTCTGAGTCCAACCTCCCAAATTCGGCCCCCAGTATGCCCTACGCCCTCCAAACTGCTCAAGAATATGGCCTATAAGGAATATAAGCAAAAACCTCCTCCCAAGCTCCGGAAATGTAGCAATCTCCTCCACAAATGCTTCCCTTAGCTCCCCCGGCAAAGTTCAGCCTTAAAGATTGATGCTCTACCTCCCACGTGTGCACCAAATGTTGCCTCTACACTAGCCCAAGAAGTGTGAAAGTCCCACTTCCAAGAAGCACTCTCCTCCAGCTTTCAAACTCTCCAAAATGACAACAAACCTCCTATGCCTCCTCTCCAGAAAATCTCCCAACCAAACTCCACCACAAGACACCACAAACAAACTTGCCCTCCTCTTCACTACGTCCTCCAGTAATACGCACCACCCGTAGATGAATGCAACTGTTGGAAACCACAATGAAATCCTCCACCAGAAGAATGAAGGAAAAACTTCCTAGGGTGGCACTCGAAATCCCTCGAAGAAAGGGTGAGCTCTTCGCTTGAAGAACTCTTGCAAAACAGCAAGTGACTCGGCTAAGCAGCTCGAGCAACCAAAGAGAAATTGATATGCCAAAAGATGATGAAATGAGGAGAGTTGCCTTCCTTATATAGATTTTGTGAAGCAGTTTTCCCTCCAATTTTCCCTCCATCGTGGGCCCTCACTTAACCATCGACTTTTCCCCTCCATGCAATTCGAACTAGGGAGTGTGTATTTCCCTAGAGTGGGTGGCCCCCACATGGAACTAAATCACAACAAAATAACCTTTCCTAAGTCTAATCTCCTAATAAAATCGAATGGGCCCTGTTGTCTCCAAAATTGGCCCTAAAATGCAATAATTAATCTTGTTCCAAATTAATTTAGGAAGGGACATAATAGTCCTCCCCTCCCAAATGTTGCTTATCCCCAAGCAGCTTCAATTCTGGATGCTCAAGTATGTGCTCCCCATCCCAAGTAACATCCTCATCTGGTAAGCTCTTCCAACACACCAAGTACTCTTTGATGACCCTTCTCCTGAGCTTCCTCTCCCTGGTCTCCAAGATGGCATCTGGCTCTAAAATCAGGTGCCCCTCATCATCAAGCGAAGGCAACTCCACAGCCGCTGGAACCTGTTGCCCCAACACCCTCTTGAGGCATGACATGAAAAATGTTATGGATCCTATTCCCTAGTGGTAGCTCCAACTCGTAAGCCACCTCTCCAACCCTCTTGATCGCCCTGTAAAGCCCAAAGAATATCGGTTGCAGCTTCTCGGCCCCCTTCTACTTCAGCGTGGACTATCGGTAAGGCTGCAATCGAAGGTAGACCAAGTCTCCTTCCTCGAAATGCCTCTTTACTCAATGCCTGTCACCATACATCTTCTGCTAGTTCTGAGTTGTCTGTAAGTTATCCTTACGAGCCTTGAGGATATCTTAGCTCTCTAGGATCCAATCCTTGGCCTTTGGGGCCCTATTGTCTCCAAAAACAATGTCAGCAAAAGACAAAGCATCATAACCATATAAAACACGGAAATGAGTCATACCAATGGACATGTGATGCGTGGTGTTGTAACAATACTCTCCCAGATGCAACCATTGAATTTAAGCCCTTTGTTGCCCGGTCACATAGTTCTTGAGATACCCCTCTAACCACGGGTTCAGCCTCTCTGTCAGGTCATCGGTCTGTGGATGATACCTGCTGCTCAGGGTGAGCTCAGTGCCCACTAGCCTGAAAAGCTCCTGCCAAAATCCTCCCATGAATCGGTTATCTCGATCACTGAATATAGTCTTAGGGAGTTCGTGTAGACGAAAGACCTCCCAAAACAATAACTCAGCCACCTCTGAGGCTAAATATCATGTTGATATGGCAAAGAAGTGTGCAAACTTGTACAGTCAGTCGACCACCACAAAAATACAATCCTTCCCTTGCACCGAGGGAAGTTCGGTGATAAAATCCATAGATATATTCTCCCATTTCCCATCAAGGATGGGAAGAGGTTGCAACAATCCTACTGGATGGGTCAACTCTCTTTTGTTCCTCTGGCAAGCGTCGCACTCCTGCACATGCCTCAACACATCTCCTTTGAGGCCATTCCAAGTGAAGCGCTCTCTCATTGCCATATAAGTCTTCCTAAACCCATGGTGCCCAGACAAAGGAGAATCATGAGCTGCTCGAAGGATGCGCTCCCTCAACTGGGATCTCGAAACAAAAAATATGCGCCCTTTGTAATAAATACCCTATAGCGCTCATCTACATAGTTTCCCTCGAATATCTCGCACACCCGACAATCCTTGGAGTACTCTACCAATATTTGAGCCTTCCAATCATGGCAAATGCTCATGAGTGAAAGTCCTGTTGGTCTCTTGGATAGTGCATCTGCCACCACGTTGTGCTTCCCCCACACATACTCAATATCAAAATCGTAGGCCTGCACCTTGCTGACCCACCTCTGCTGCCTGTCATTGAGGCCCTGCTGCCCCATGAAGTCATGAAGACTGTTGTGATCCATCTTCGCCCGAAATCGGTTACCCACCAAGTACTGTCTAAACTTGGCCAATGCATGCATTATGGCCAACATCTCCTTGTCGTATATGGAATACGACATCTCATGTGGTAGACTGTAGGAGCTTTCGGCTCTCAAAATCAATGGGGTTCCCTCCTTGGGACAAGACTCCGACACCCGATGCATCGACTCCAATGTTAAAGGTTGTGCAAAATCCAGAAGTGAAAATACCGGGCAACAACTCATCACCTATTTGAGGCAATCAAATGTTGCCTGAGCTCCCTCTATCCACGCAAAAGCCCCCTTCATAGTCAAATCAATAAGGGGTGCTACTAACTGTGAGAAGCCCTTCACAAACTTCCGATAATAGGTACAAATGCCCAAAAATCCCCTTAGCATTGTCACATCTCGCGGCTCTGGCCAATCCCAAATGGCCCGAATCTTCTCCTCGTGCACCTTGACCCCATCTACGCCTATGATGTGCCCCAAGTAAAGCATCTCTGTGAGCCCAAACTTGTACTTGCACATCTTGGGGTAGAATTGTTGCTCCTCCAATATACGCAACACTGTCTCTATGTGTTGCAAGTGCTCCTCCCATGTCCTGTTGTAGATCAAGATGTCATCAAAGAATACTATTACAAACCTCCTTAGCTGGCTTCTAAACACATGGTTCATGCACGACTAGAATGTAGTCGATGCATTGGTAAACCCAAAAGGCATGAACAAGAACTCGAAATGTCCATAATGACATTTGAAAGTTGTCTTCTGGATGTCCTTCTCCCTCACCCGAACCTGATGATACCCCGACCGCAACTCTATCTTAGAGAAGTACTTAGCTCCTCTAAGTTCGTCCATCAACTGATCAATACAGGGAATGGGATACCTGTTCTTTAGCGTCTTCTTATTGAGGATCCTGTAGTCAATACACATGCAAAGAGTCCCATCCTTCTTCTTCACCAGCACAACCGAAGAAGCGAATCGACTAGAACTCGGTCTGATGTGGCCCAACGCCAATAGCTCCCTGACGGCCCTCTCAATCTCACCCTTATAGGCTTTGGGATGCCTATACGGTGTAGTAATGATTGCCTACACACCAGGCTCCAGCTCTATAGTGTGTTCGAACCCCCTGTCAGGTGGTTGTCCCAGCGGTATATCTCCAAAGATTACCAGATATCTATCCAGTACTGCCTGTATGTCTAGATGTAGTGGCTTGGACTTTCCCCCAGCCTCTGAAATCGTCAACTCCACTGCCCATACTATGTCGCCATCCTGTGGACCGAAATTGTCTAAGGGGGGTACAGATGCATGCCCCGAAGAACCACCGGCTTGCCATCCAGCCCAGCAAACTCTATCACAAGCTACTTCCAATCGGTGGTAACTCAACGAAGGGAATACAACCATTGGACACCCAGCACCACATTGGTGTCTGGTACATCCACCACGAAAAAGTGGTCTGTCATCGAATAGTTCCCCATAGTCACTGTCAAAGCAAGAACATATCGAGTGCACTGCATAGTCCTGTCTCTTGGTATTAGGACTGAGAACCCCTCAAACTCTGCAATGGTGATGCCCCTCCTCTGGACCATCTGAGCAACAAAAAAATTGTGGGTGGCCCCACTATCTACTAAAACTGAGACATGTTGCCCCTGCACTGTACCTCTGATCCTTATGGTTAAAAATTTGGGAATCCCGCACAAAGAAGCTAGGACTCCCCAGACTGGTGCAAAAGATGCTCCTCCCTGTGGTGGTGGCAGCAGTGGTCCCGTCTTTGCTGGACCTCGTTGTATCCTCCACCTCGTCCTACTTATTGCTGTCAGAGAAGACTTCGATGTAATGGGCCTTGCCTATTGTGCACCGATGACTTGGTGCCTAAGGCTTTCGACATGTAAAACACAACTTCCTCCTCCTGAGGTCCCTCCTGGTCTCATCATCCAACTGTCCCCGCCCTTGGGCTGCTCTCTACGTTGCAAGTGCTCTAGTGTCACCTCCCTTCTAAGTGTAGGGAGTGCGTGGAGGAAATGGTGTCAAGGTCTTGGGGATGGCCCCCTGCAAATCTCGCGTACAGGTCACTGCCTCCAGAAGAGTAGATGGTCTGCGTGACTTCACCAGTCCCCGCAGTGGCTCTGTCAACCCCTCCACAAATGTGTATACTCTCCTAGCATCTGACAAATCAGGCACCATGACTGAGACCCTCAAGAACTCCAAAATATAATGCTCTGGATGTCCTATTTGCCTGAGCTGAGTCAACTCCCTGAAGTGAGCCTCTGGATCCCTCCGATCAAAACGCTCCACTACTCTTCATGTGAAGTCCTCATAGGAGGTCATGCCGACATGCCCCAGAGTGGACAAGCCATGAAACCACCAATCGTGTGCCTCCCCCTCCAAATGCAATGTGGCCATCTTGATGGCTTCTACCTCCATCATCCTGTTGAGCTGGAAGTATGTGTCCAACTTCTCTACCCAAGCACGTGTTGTGCACTTGGTAGTGCCATCATAGGTGGGAAAATACATCTTCCCAATGGTGTGGTGCAACTCATAATTCTGTGTACCATGGCTTCCATAGCCCTTCCCCTTCTCATTCTGTTTGAGCTGGCAATAATCTCTTAAAGAGAGAGCCTCTCTGAAATCTTCTCCCATGGACTACCACTCCCTGAAATGCTCTCCCATCAACGATGGATCCTCTCCTCCACTTGTTTCACCCTGCGCCAAAGGTATAAAAGAAGGTAAAGTAGCTCGAGTTGGCTCACTCAAGGATGGCCGCTGCGCAATAGGTGAAAGGTGATCGAGCTATTGAGAGGCCCCTGAAGTCTCTCCAAATATAAACTCCCGGTGAGTGCTCTGCTCCTGGTTCTGCATCTTGATCTCGTCCAGCATCTCCTTCTGCCCTTTTGCCAAATTGCTCAAGGCCTTCAAGAGACTGTCGAAGGCCATTTCTTCCCTGCTCTTGGGCTCCCCCATATCCTCTGCTACCACTGTCTTCCCACGATCCTCTGTGTCTAGAGTAATCTCCAACTCCCTTTCCCTACTCCGGTACCTCTGCCTCCTGTAAGTAATATTCTGTCGGTCCTCCTCACTCATAGAAAAGCTCTCTCACGGCTAAGACAGAATCTGAGATCTGATACCACTGTAATGTTCCAAACTTAAATAAACAATGATATGCAAAGCAAAAACAATTTATACACAAAAATTTTCAACAATCAGTAAATGCTCATAAAAACTCCAGAAGTAGAACCAACTAAGCCATTTTATTAATCAATGGAGCAAGTACAATAGTATGGAGGAATGCACCTGGGCTTGCCTCAATGGCAAGCGTGACAGAACCCAGGTGATGAGACAATGATATCAAGTACTGGAAAATGACTGCTCCTCTAATGCTTTGCGCTACCCAGAAAACTACATTGCTGGCTAGAAAGGAACTGCAAGAAACTCCACTTCCGCTACTCGGAAAATGCTACAAAATCAGCCCCAAGCTCCTTGACCAAAACCCACAAAAACCCAAAAAGGGTTTGGTCTGAATCCAACCTCCCAAATTCGGCCTCCAATATGCCCTATGCCCTCCAAACTGCTCAAGAATACGGCCTGCAAGGAATACAAGCAAAAACCTCCTCCCAAGCTCCAGAAATGTAGCAATCTCCTCCACAAATGCTTCCCTTAGCTCCCTCGGCAAATTTCAGCCTTAAAGACTGATGCTCTACCTCCCATGTGTGCACCAAATGTTGCCTCTGCACTAGCCCAGGAAGTGTGAAAGTCACACTGCCAAGAAGCACTCTCCTCCAGCTCCCAAACTCTCCAAAATGACAGCAAACCTCCTATGCCTCCTCTCCAGAAAATCTCCCAACCAAACTCCACTGCAAGACACCACAAGCAAACTTGGCCTCCTCTTCATTGTGTCCTCCAGTAATACGCACCACCCGAAGATGAATGCAATTGTTGGAAATCACAATGAAATCCTCCTTCGAAAGAATGAAGAAAAACCTTCCTAGGGTGCCACTTGAAGCCCCCTGAAGAAAGGGTGAGCTCTTCGCTTGAAGAACTCTTGTTGAACAGCAAGTGACTCGGCTAAGCAGCTTGAGCAACCAAAGAGAAATCGATATGCCAAAAGATGATGAAATGAGGAGAGTTGCCTTCCTTATATAGATTTCGTGGAGCACTTTTCCCTCCAATTTTCCCTCCATCGTGGGCCCTCACTTAACCATCGACTTTTCCCCTCCATGCAATTCGAACTAGGGAGTGTGTATTTCCCTAGTGTGCACTGTGGATGGCACCCACGTGGAACTTAACCACAACAAAATAACTTTTCCTAAGTCCAATCTCCTAATAAAATCGAATGGGCCCCACTATCTCCAAAATTGGCCCAAAATGTAATAATTAATCTTGTTTCAAATTAATTTAGGAAGGGACATGACAAATTGCTAGTTGGAGGGTGGCCCACATAGGAAAAGATGCTCACGAATTATAAATAGAGGAGGCCCAGCCTCATTTGGTATCTTTTGTCTATTGAACTTAATCTTAATACTCGAGTTGTTTCGCTGAGTCACTTGTTGTTTAGCAACGAGCTCTCCAAGAGGAAAACTCGCCCTCTCTTCGGTGGACTACGAGTGCCACCTTGGTGACGTTCCATTCTACCATTTCGAAGGAGTGTGGAGCATATTCAGGGAATTAATCTCAGTTGTTACTCAGCCAGTGCATACTTCAGGAGGACGCAGTAGAAGAACACGCAGGAGCTTTTTCAGGGGTCTTCTGGGGTGCAATTGCCGAAGGAAGTTTTGGTGAAGTACAGGGAGACACTAGTCCTTTGGGGGATTTTGGGAGCAGAAGCTTGCTATTTGAGAGCAATGTGAGTTGCAGCACCTAGGGGCAGCGCAAAATCTTCTCACTAAGCACACGTGGGAATTTGTCGCTCAGTTCGTGGAGCGAGCATTTGCTGGGAGAGAAAAGGGGTAGTTCGGGGAAGATTATCTCAACGATTTGGGAGCGTTTTGGAGGGCTCTTTCTAGAGTTACAGGCAGGTCGTACCTTTCAGTAGTTGGAGGAGGACGTGGCTCTTGGGAGGCCGAATTTTCGACGTCAAAACCAAGCCAAACCCTTTCTGTGTTTTTCTAGGTTTACTTAGGAGATGCCAAGATTAATCTGGAAGAATTTTCTGGGCAGATTTGAGGGGTTAAACAACGGTCCCAACTCAACCAACAGCAAGAGGAGCTAGGGGAATTTGGGCCGAAATTTCGAGGTCAACATTTGGCCAATTCCTTCGTGGGTTATTCTGGGTATTTGGTGGAGAGCCCAAAGTTAATTTCTCAGAAATTTCTGAGCACCGGAGGTGGGGTTTCCAGCAACGTCTTTGTAGCAGACATCACAGTTTCACAAGGGCAGTGCAGGGCATCATTGCAACAGCTATTTCTTCCATCTGAGGTTGACATATTATCACCTGGGCTTGATCACGCTTTCCATTGAGGTAAGCCCTAATGCACCTCTTCCATATTATTGTACTTTGCTCCCAGATTATAATAAAATGGCTCAACTGATGGTTATTTCTGGACTTTCTATGGGTGTGCACTAAATGTTTCAATTTCTTGGTGTTGTTTCTATTGTTTGTTTTGCTTATCACAGTTTTTCCTAGTTTGGAATATTACAGTGGTATCAGAGCTTGGATCTTGGCCCAGCTGTGGGTAGCCAACAAGAGCATGGGAGATTTGGGTATGAATGCCCAATGACAGGTGAAACTAGAGATAAACCCATGGCTCAAGGGAAATCTAGTATACAGAAATTTTGGTGTGGAATCCGCTGGGACGATGAGAGGTTGGCCCAGTTGAGGAGGGTGATAGACCAGACCCATCCTCACCCTTGCAACAGAGACACTAGAGGTGAGTAGGTCATGGGGGTGCAACCATCTACATCATGTGCGGAAAGTCGATGGAATCAAGGCACCAGATCTCCTGAAAAGGAGCAGGCAGGGCAAGGACAGTTAGTGGGTGAGACCAAGGAGCGCTTTTGCTGGTGGAGACCTGGCTTTATATATCAGGAACCTGAGGACGAGGTTGAGCATGATGCTGAGAGCCCACAAGATGGTGAGGAGCACATCGATCTACCCGGTGTGGCGCAGGAGTCACCATTACTCGAGACCTCTTTGATAGCCCCAGTTGACACCTTGGTGAATAAGATAGAGCCTACACACATAGAGCCAACTGTTAAGGAGGTGCCACCCATGGATGAGATGTCGATAGTTGTTGAGGTATCTAGCGTTGTGACCAAGTCTGCAGGTGATAGATACCCAGGATAGTTTCATCAGTTCCAGGTCGACCTTCTAGCATTGAGAGAGAAGGCCACGACAATACAAGAGGCCATTCTACAGCGAAACGAGGAGCTTGAGGGCATGAGAGTGATTTGCGACGAGTCAGCAGCCAAACTCACTTGCATTAGGGAACGGTTGGATTCGTTAAGTGTACAACTAGAGTGCACTTTAGAGCATCAGAGCAGCCCTCTTCAGACATACATAGATGGGGCTTGTATCATCAGTAGTTTACCTCTACACCTTGGAGAAAGAGACGCAGAGCCACCAAGACATATTTTATGTGTTGACCAAGGTGATGAGATGAGGCAACATGAGCAGCATAGGGTGCAGCATTTGCAGGATGGAGGGCTTGTCCTACGTATGAGAGTTCGTACATTCAATCCCTCCCTTGGGGTGGGATGGCGAGAGATTCTAAGTTGGTACCCGATGGAGTGGGCTATGGAGATGGTAATGGACCGGCATGAAGCCCAGCAAGAGCTTTCAAGCATTGGGGTTACCGGAAGCCCAGACTGGCATTGGGATCTAGGTGGGACTACCTATCATTCCCTGGACATGCCAGTTGACTACAACCGCAGTGGTGTAGTTGGCCTAGTGGTTGAGCACACGCATTCACTAGGGGAGTCTCAGTCAGCACCAGTGGCCAACCAGTTTATGGACAGGCTCTCTAGGTTGTTTTGGTATGATGGTTGTACACGGGATCACAGGATGACCAACATACTCTGGCAGGAGTTTGTTAGAGGAGGTGGCATTGGCAGGCCACCAGACAATACCTTGTATGGAGTTGGGGATTCCTCACACTTGCGTAGGGCACGAAGGACACAGAGGATCAAAGGAGTAGTGGCATCACTACTACTACCTAGAGAGATTCACTTCTTGGGCCCCTCAGGGAGGATTTGGAGGGGAAATCCCCTCATCAGAGAGCATGGTGATTATACAGGTCGGGTGCGGGCTGACACATATGGACACAGCTTTAGGCCATCACATCCAGGAATGGGTAGGAGCATCTAGCGTGGAGCAGTGGTCTACAGATGGGCATGGAGACGCATGGGGGTGTGTCGTAGTATGTTGGACTGCGATGTGGAGTGGGAGTGTCTCACATCGCATTGAGTACATGCGGGGAGTGACAGGTGCAGTGGCACAGGTGGGACACAGGACGGTATAGGATGGTATAGTCGTAGCCAGGAGTATCCAGTGGTGTACAAGGATAGGTTGCAGCGTACAGTGGCATGGCGAGGAGTGCGGTGATATTGGGTGCTATGCAGTGGCAGATGTTGTGGCATGGCGGGCGCTTGGAGCGTTGCCTCCAAGGAGACTTATGGACAAGGGCATTACGTGTACAATTGGATGCAAGCCACCTAGGATCGATGAGGACACTAGTGAGCATCTGGGGACACCATGTTTAGTGGAGACAGGGCTTCGAGGGGGTTATCAGCAAATCCGAGACAGAGTGGGGGTCGTCCATAGGATTACTCTTGAGCATTCTGGCAGACTCTTGATCATACCCATCCTCCTCCAGTGTTGCTTACAGACGCAGAGTGTTTGGTTGTTGCCCATTGACACTTTCCATTCACGCAGCAGGGCAAGGGAGGCTCACCCTAGGCAGTGGAAGGAGACTCTCCAGTTGAGACATTTGGTAGGTGCACAAGTTGACAGATACAAGCTTAGGGATGGCGTGGTTGATTGTCGAGGTAGCCTATGTTCCACCCCTGGGCTCACACTTGGGGAGGTGATCGAGAGGGAGTTGCATGGTGCTTTTTCACCTAGACGGCTCGAGGCATTAGGTGAGCATGAGGTGTGGGGGATGGTAGTCCTTGTTGGCAGGATGATGCCTAGGTTTTCAGCAGTACCTAGGCACATCATCAGGAATTGGGATAGCAGATCTTGATATGTGATTTGGCAAGCTTAGAGCAGTTGGTTATTCGCAGCACACGTTCCTGATGCTCAATGCCTACATATTGGATACCTACAAGAGTTAGAGATGGGGCACAGAGCAGTCCTAACAACTAGCAGCATATCACAGCAGCAGGCAGAGAAGATTGGGGGTTGTGGACCTCCTGTATGGTTATGGTATCTAGGGATCCAGTGGATCAGTGGGATACTCCACCCCTCCGTGAGCATGGTCAAGCTAACAGGCGAACTGATTCATTCACAAGTGGACACATGGGGGACCACCGAAGCCCTCACCATAGGGCGAGGTAGGTTGTTGCTCAGGATTGGGGCCAGCGATGGAGTGATAGGCACTAGCACTGTTGAATCGCATCGGTAGGTTGGGCCTAGCCTCGATCATCGCATAGATTGTGGCTGGAGATATGGAAGAGGAGGCTATGGTACGAGCATGCTAGGCAGATAGTGATGACCAAGGTGTCGCGAGGTCAGTAGGACAGTTTCTTGCTACGTTGGGCATGGGACCCTAGCATCACATTACTTAGCAGTTCATCTATTCGTAGGAGTGAGTTGGTTTCTACAGGGGAAGGTCATCTAGATCTTCCATTTGGTTTCAGTGATTCGTTGATGGCGTGGGGGACTTCATTAGCATGGCAAGTTGGCCAGCAAGAGGATTTCAAGAGGTGCTCATGCAGGAGAGACTTCATTTGCATAGGGATTGAGTTGTGTCTTCAGGGGTCCACAATCGGAGTGTGCGAGGTGAACTACTCAGTAGGGAAGCTTCCTGAGGATTTGGATAGAGTTTTACATCGTCAGGATGCTCTACCTATTGCCAGTAGATAGAGGGGTTCTAAAGCCCATATCTGGCAGGATAGTGAGTGGAGAAATGGGTGCTTGACGTTGTTCAGGTTGGCTTGGGATCCTGGTATCGAGGGACTCCTTCACTATAGGATAGTACAACAATCAGGAAAGATCCAATGGCACGTTTGGGACCCTGGTGAAGTTTGCAGTGATAGTGGGGATCCACAGTCAGAGAGGGAGCTTGTTCAGGCATTGCTCGAGGAAAATCAAATTTTGGTACATTGGAGAAACTTGCCGGATGAGGATGCCACCTAGGAGGGTGAACACATCGTAAGCATCCAACGTTGAAGTTGCTTGGGGACAAGCAACATTTAGGAGGGGAGGACTGTAATGTCCCTTCCTAAATTAATTTGTTATAGGTTTATCCATTCTACAATTTTGACAATTTTGGGAGCATGGGACCCATAGGAATTTTGGAGACAGACCCACGAAGGAAAATGCGGGTTGAAATGTCTTGTTGGCCAAGCATGGGGGCCACCCACATGAGGAAATACGCACCACTTTAGAGGGAAGTTCGAATGGCTAGAGAGAGAGGGTCAAATTGCTAGTTGGAGGGGGGGCCACATGGGAAAAGAGGCTCACGAGTTATAAATAGAGGAGGCCAAGCCTCATTTAGTATCTTTTGCCTATTGAACTCAATCTTAGTTGCTCGAGTTGTTTAGCTGAGTCACTTGTTTAGCAATGAGCTCTCCAAGCGAAGAACACACCCTCTCTTCGGTGGACTACAAGTGCCACCCTAGTGAGGTTCCATTCTACCACTTTGGAGGAGTGTTGGAGCATATTCAGGGCATTAATCTCAGTTGTCACTCAGTCAGTGCGTACTTCAGGAGGACGTAGTAGAGGAACACACAGGAGCTTTTTCAGGGGTCTTCCAAGGTGCAATTGTCGGAGGAATTTTTGGTGAAGGGATTACGGGGAGACACTAATCCTTTGGGGGATTTTGGGAGTAGGAGCTTGTTGTTTGAGAGCAGTGTTCCACGGGGACGCGTCCCCCAGGGTGGGGTGCGCGCACCCCTCGCACCCCACGCACCCGGGACGGGGAGACTCTCGGGGGTGCGTTTCCCCACGTCCCCCTTTTGGGGAGACTCGGGGAGACGCAAGGGGGTGCGTTTCCCCAATGTGGGAGACTCGACTCCCCGAAAGGGGTACTTCTGGGCGTCCCCCCCAAAAATGGGGTTCTTCTGGGCGTCCCCCCGAAAATGGGGTTCTTCTGGGCGTCCCCCCTTCATTTTTGTCTAATTACCCTTTATAAACCAAAAAAAAAAAAAAAAAAAAATGAAAATTAATTTATTAAAAAAACATAAAAAATAAAAATAAACTAAATTAACAATTACAAATAAAAAATTACAAGAACAAGTTAGGGTTAACTCCACTTTTCAAGTTTTCATTCTGCCGCCATTCATTATGCTCTTACCTCAACGCATTTTTTTCTTCCATCTGCTCTCACTGCGCCCACGAGAGCTTCAGTGCATCCTCACTCTTCTCCACGCAGCGGCTTGCTGTTAGCACTTAGCAGTCGTTGCCCAACAGGTGTTGGCAAAACAGAATTAGCTAAGGCTCTTGCATCCTATTTATTTAATACTGACGAAGCTCTAGTGAGGATTGACATGAGTGAATACATGGAGAAGCATGCAGTTGCAAGGCTGATTGGAGCACCACCAGGGTATGTGGGTTATGAAGAAGGGATACAGTTGACTGAGTCTATACGTAGAAGGCCTTATGCAGTTATTATGTTTGATGAAATTGAGAAGGCACATACAGATTCCTTCAATATTCTACTTCAGATTTTAGATGATGGAAGGGTCACTGATTCTCATGGTCGAACTGTAAGCTTCACCAACACTGTCATTATTATGACTTCAAACATTGGTTCTCAGTACATTCTAAGTAGGCTTGATGATGAACCTGGCTCAAAAGAGGAACTGTATGAGAGAATGAAGAACAGGGTTATGGAAGTGGCTCAAACGACATTCCGCCCTGAGTTCATGAATCGCATTGATGAGTATATTGTTTTCCAACCTCTAGACCGTGAACAAATTAAGAGCATTGTAAGATTACAAGTATGTGGTTCATCTATCGTCATTCTTTTAGTGAAAACCAAAGAGAAATAGCGAAGGTTGGTTAGATATATTAGAAGTTAATTTATTTATAACTTTTTGATTTAATCATATAGAAACAACTGTTTGGAATATATGTTAGATTCAGTTATTATTTTGGTTTTCAATGTAAATTATAGAATGATGTAAATTATAGAATGATGATTGATGAATGACAATTGATATGGATCAATGTACATTGTATTTGAATATTTGAATTTCGTATTGAATTTTATTATTGAATCTTATGGTATTGAATCTTGATGAATTAGCATTATTGAACAATGAATATGAACATGAAAATTTCAAAATTATATACATATATATAAATTTATAATATATATAATTAAAAATTATATTATATATACCTCGACGTCTCCCCGTCTCCCCTAAATTTCCCTAAAATTTCAAGGTTCTCCCACATGTCCCCTTTGTGCGTCTCCCCGCACCCGTGTCTCCCCATCCCAGAGACTTGGTGGAACATTGTTTGAGAGCAGTATGAGTTGCAACACCCAGGGCCAGTGTAGAAGATTCTCACTAAGCATACGTGGGAATTTATGGGTCAGTTCATGGAGCTAGTATTTGCTAGGAGACATAAGGGGTAGTTCGGGGAAGATTATCTCAGCTATTTGGAAGCGTTTTGGAGGGCTCTTTCTGGAGTTACGGGCATGTCGTACCTTTCAGCAGTTGTAGGAGGACGTGGCTCTTGGGAGGCTGAATTTCCGAGGTCAAAACCAAGCCAAACCCTTTCTGGGTTTTTTTAGGTTTATTGAGAGGCCAAGATTAATTTGGCAGAATTTTCTGGGCAGATTTGAGGGGTCAAACAGGGGTCCCAACGCAGCCAGCAACTAGAGTAGCTAAGGGAATTTGTGGATAAATTACGAGGTGAACATTTGGCCAATTCCTTCGTGGATTATTTAGGGTATTTGGTGGAGAGCCCGAGGTTAATTTCTCATAATTTTCTAAGCGTCGAAGGTGGGGTTTCTAGTAACATCTTTGCAGCAGACAACACAGTGTCACAAGGGTAACGCAGGGCATCATTGTAGCAACTATTTCTACCATTTGGGCTAGACATATATTCACCTTGGCTTGATCATGCTTGCCATTAAGGTAAGCCCAAGTGCACCTCTTCCATATTATTGTACTTTGCTCCCAAATTATAATAAAATGGCTCAGTTGATTGTTATTTTTGGACTCTCTATGGGTGTGCATTGAATGTTTCAATTTCTTGGTGTTGTTTCTATTGTTTGCTTTGCTTATCACTATTTTTCCTAGTTTGGAACATTACACTCCTCCAACTGACACGTCAGCTCATCCTCCATCAAGTTGGCTTATTTTGATGAGGAAACAACAAATAATAGGGTAGCTCGGCATCATTTCATGCAAAGATTTTCGGTCATCACCAAGTCTACAATAAAAGGTGCGAAGCTCACCAAGGAAGTCTATTATCAAGCGAAGGTGGGAAGATTATTAACCGAACTCTTTTTTTTGGAAATACTGAGAGGGGGGGTGAATCAGTATTTCTTTTCAATTGATATTTTTACTAGTTAGATCACTTATATTTAGAATACAAAATGAACAATAAGAATAAATGCTTTTATTAATTTCTTCTTTACAATAAATCAGGTGCAATATATGTAGGGCTCCAACCCTATATCTGGTTCAGGCTCCGACGTGGTTTCTTGAGGACTCCAATCCTCTAGGGCTCCAACCCTATCCTCCAAGGCACCAACCTTGTCTTTTCGAGGCTCCAACCTCTAGGACTCCAACCCTAAGTTTACTTCATTAAGAGGTATTTGGTTATACTTCACGCTCCCAATGCCTTCTTCAACAAGCCATATCAATCTTCAGTTATCCCTTCACTTTAGTCTCCACATCACATCTTCAATGACAACCTTGATCTCTTAGAAGGTGTCACCACTTCTCTTCATCTTACCCAAATGCTTTCTCCAAGGTCACCTCATGATGACTTCAGTGCATCATGGTCTCCAAGGATCTCCACAAATCTTCAAAGTCAACTCCAAGGGCAAGAATGTATACTCTAAGACTGCTCCAAAAAAGTCTTCATGATCAACCCTCTTTCAAGAGTACTTCAAACTGGTTCAATCAAGTATCTACAATAGACTACTTCAAGAACCAAGAAACCACCAAATTTGCCTCCACAAGACTGGTTCCTCCTTCAAGCTAGCACTGTCCACACTTGTTTAATATGAGCCTCAAAAAGGGTGATTGTACTAAGCCCTACGTTTTCCACAGGTTCACTTCAGGTCCAAGGGAGGTATCTTCTCAAGTCTACAAAGTGTGCTCTCACAGGTTGCTTTTCAAGTCCAAAAAGGTGTCTCCTCAAGCCTATAAAGAGTAGTGCCACAGATGCAAAGGTTTACCTCCACGGGTCTGCAATATAGGTCCGAAAATTTGAGTATAGTCCGAGCTCTCCAGAAGACAGTTCTATCCCAAAGTCCGAGCTTATGATCTAGCCCAAAAACGAGTTGTTATGGATGGAAGAATCACAAGTGAGCTATCTTCAAGTGTGAGTAGTTGTGTCTGGAAGTAAGTCGTTGTAGGTATTTAGTAGAATCCCTCCACAGATCTTAGAAGAATGTTGTTACAAGTCACTGTAATCAGAGGTCCAAGTTCTGGAACAGTCCTTACAAGCTTCGGATCACTATTCTTGAGGTCAATGTTCCAAGTTGTGGTAGATGTGAGCTCCTCTGATCATAGGTAGGTGTGCTTACCACTGAAATTAGCCCAAACAATAAGCTACTATATCCTTCTCGGCCTCCTAATTTGTTTGTCTCTTAATCTGAATGTTGTGTTTTTCACCGAAATTGGATGGTCAAAATGAATTGTTTTGACTTGTATTTATATTGATTTGTCAATTGATGAAGAGACACGTCTCTTGGATGACATGTTAAGCCCACACAAGTCGGCTTAGGTCGGCTAGCATAAGTAATATAATATTTCATCTTAAAAAATAATTTTCTCAGCAACCACTGGGAGTTTTGGGGCAAGTAAGGGCTCATTAGAAAGAGGAGAAAATCCTCTTTAAGATGGTCTAGGTCCCATTGTGAAAAGATCCTCTAAGGTGGAAAAAATCATTTTCCTTTGTGACTGTCCTTAAATTTTATGCATAAAAAGTTTAGGACAGCATGAGGAATGTTTGGGACAGTATGGCTTCTCCATTGTTTGGCTTCTTCATCATCATAGGATAATGTAGGACATCCATATCATCATGATAGTATCTAGCAATGAGTGTATCATCCTATGTCATCATATAATGGTGCAATGATATGTCATAGGCAGCGTCATCAGGAAAGTTCCAAGGTACTCTTTCAACCATCAAATGAGATCTTCCATGTCATCATCTAGTCTTCCAACCATGTTATCAAGATCTCATCAAGTGCCATCATCAAGTGTGGTCATTCATCAAGTGTAGTCTTCCATATGTCATCAAGGGTTAAGGTCTAGATCATCAAATAAGGCACATGATTGGTGTTAGTGTCAGTCTTTCCAGCCTTCCTCCAGTGATCAAATATGCTCTTACAAAGTGATTTTGAAGTTTCAAGGTCAAATTTTGTCATTTCAGTGAGTCTTCAAGCAAAATTTGGTCACTAGGCATTAGGTCTAGGGTTTGCTTTCACACTTTTCAAAGTTGTCCAAATGTCAGTCCATGTCATCATTCAGCTGAGCCTATCATCATTCAGAGGGTTGCTATCATCATATTAGGTTCCATTGGGTCATGTTACACCTTATTCATGCTTCAGTTGTGCCTAGGCAAGGTCATTTCCCTCTCCTAGGGTTTTGAAGGCAATTTCTCTTGGATGGTCAAATCACCGGCAAAACTTGTTTCCTGATGTTCATACACCTTCCCCTATCCTTAAAGTACCTTATCAAACACTTCCCATCCCTTAGATCTGCCAAATTCCTCATTTTTGCACAAACCCTAGTTTCTAGCTACAACCTGGCAATTTTCTAGGTTGGGCCTGTGTTTTGCCCTTTTGGACCCCTTCCCCTCACTCAATCTCTGAGATTCCACTTTCCCCTGCTTCCTAACATCCCTCCCTACTTCCAAAAATTTCCCCAAGAATTTAGAAGCCCCCTATTCCCTTCATTTCGCTCCATTTCGACAAAATTCCTTGTTTCACACAGCGGGACAAGTCGCACTCAAATGATGTTCCAGAGCAATAAAAGATGAATTTTGGAAAATTGAGAGAGGTTTTTGTCCACAACATGCCAAGGAAGAAAAACTCCTTCACTTTTTGCACAGGTGTCATGGTTTTAAAGAAATGTCAAAAATACCGGCGAGAACAAAGGTGCTCCAAGGACGGTTGGCCAAAGCACAAAAACGAAGGAAAACGCCCGATCCACTCCAAATTTTGGCCAAAGCCTCTTTGACTGAGCATGGTACTTGATTGGGGACTCCCAGCCCAAATTTCAAGAAATTTGGAGAAAATTTTGTCATTTGTGAATTTTTTGTGCCATTTAAAGGTTTTTGTCCATTAACGGGTCTCACCCCCCGCGCAACCCTTCATCATGGCAACTCCATTTGACAAAAACTCAGCATTTTCAGATTTGTCATGCAAAGTTACACATGCTCATGGATGGACTTGAGATTTGGTGAAGTTTTAGGCCTCCAGAAGGTCAAAAAACTAGCAAAAAATGACTTTCTGCCACTTTTTTTAATTGAAGAAAGCAGTCTTGGGAGATTTGATTTTTGACAGGGCAAATGAACTCCAAATTCAAAAATTCCAGTTGGGTTGGAAAGTAGACTCACAGACCTTTCCAACAAGCCTACTCTTGCCCAATTTGGACACCTTCAAGTGCCCCAAAAGTGGCTCCAAAGGCGCGCGACCCGTCAGGCAGATTTTTCCAAAATGCACTGTACAGCTCAGAAAAACGCAGTTTGACCCAATTTGGCTTTTTGGGGTGAATGATGATTCTCTTTGATGTAATTATTGTACTTTTAAGACACTTTTACTCTTATGTAACTCTTCTAGAAGATTCATTCATGAAAAGGGTAAATATTAAATGAATGAATTGGTTTCCAAGTTTATAGAGGCAAGTTGTTTTGACTGCCTAGTTTGTAGTGCTTAGTTTAGAAGTGGTTGAAACAGCTCCTAGGATAGTGAGCTCGACCCATGGAGGCAGGGAAAGAGGTTAGATCATCTATATTATGTACTTTCTTGCTCATTTTCATGGTTGGACTCTTGAGGGAGAAGCTATCATTGTATTATTCACTGTATCTCTGCAATTTTTGGCTAAGGAAGACCAGGGTTTTGCAGTCCTCTTTGGGATTCTTGTGGACTCATGTGTTGATGGTGTGTTTCTCAATGTACTTGTAAGTGTGTTATGTGACTCATTTCCTTTCTTTTACTTCTGCACATTAAACAAATGAAGTGTTAAAGTAAGAATTCATGCCTGTCATGCTCTGCTTTTAAGTTTGTTTAATTTCAATGTTTTCTACTGTCTAAAGAGAATTCAAAGTTATTGTTTGCTCTCTTTAGCTCTTCACCTTTCATTCCTGACCATCCACCTCAATCAAAGGCATCAATACTGTCTCCTACCTCACCCCAAAGAACCCCCTGCAGAAACTGTGTCCAATCCCCGCACCCAAAATTGCCCTCTCCTCAATTTGCCACCAAAAACCCAAAAAACCCCAAATCAAACTCTTTGATCAGTTTACTAGCCTAATATCAGTGTTACCTTATTAGTCATCTCATCTATTGAAGATTTTACCGAGATAGACCGGAGATAGCCTTCTCCTGCCCCGTAGGGCTAGCTACGAGGCTAAATGGTTTGATGTTGCCTTGAGGTTTACCTTTCTCAGCCTGAGGTGAAATTTCAAGCGCTAACATACTGGCGACCATACTGGGGAGAACAAACAAACTTGTTTGTGGATTGATGTGTTTGTTTCATAAGTCTTAGACGGAGCCTGAAGTTATGCCAGGTAGCCTTCGAAACGCTTTTGCTTTGCATAAGCGGAAGTAGATAAACGCTGCTTCAGTCAATCTCCGTGAGCTTGTGAATACAACACTTCATTTGCATTTTACCCCAGTACATGTATCAAGTTCAGATCTGATTGTTGATAGTGGGCAACGATCAGACACTGACAAGGCTGAAATCATTCACTGGCGACTCCTTCACTGAAAACTCCAGATATCAATGCTTCATGGTGACTTCACTGCAGGAAGATCAGTAGCTTTGAGATTTTCAACATGGATCGGATTGCAAGAAGATACGCTCCCTTGAGCCGAGATCACATTCCAGGTTTTCCGAATAAGATTCCCAAGGTAGATTGGTCAAGGAATTTGCCTACATTTAATGATGATGGTAAGAAGGATGCTGCTTTACATCTAGTTAGATTTCACATGCATATTCGCAAGTTGAAGGTTGATTTTCCTGAAGATTGCTTGATGAAGATATTCTTGGCCACTCTGGAAGGTAAAGCCCAATCATGGTATGAAAGTTTGCCGCCTGCTTGTATTTACTGTTTAAAGGATTTTCATGCCTTGTTCATTGAAAGATATAAGGACTCTTATCCATCATTGAATTTAGTTCAAGACTGTTGCAAGCATGCCTATAGTTTTATTGAAAGCCTTGAGAAGTTTTATGAAGATGATAATTTCATGGATGAAGAGATCATGGAAGCCCTGTATGAAAAGCCGTTTCAGCAGCACACAGAAAACTTAGAGAATTCCCATCAAGGTGATCAAGATATTTTGCAGCAGAATCAAGATCAGCAGGTTGAAGATGGCCATATGGCTGTAATTGATGAAAGAGAAGAGCTTGTTTCAGATCTGCCCACAGAAGAAGACAGCGTGCAAGGTAGCCAAGATTCAATTTTAGAATGTAATGCAGTCAACTCAGCTATTTCAGATCATGGTGACCAAGAATACCTTGTGTTGAATCCTATAAAGAAGAACTCGACTGTTGAGATCAGCTGGCATGAAGAAAACGAAGTTACAAATCTAAGTGCTCCCACCTCACCGGAACTAGATCTTCATGAGGAGGTCATTCAGTCAACTCATGAACAACAAGGTGAGATCTTTGCTCAAGCAAGTAAAAAAAAATTTCTACATGAATTTGTGGTAGGCGATATAAATGATCATCTTGTGCTTCAAGGACCATCTGAAGTTTCTTCTCTTATGATTGATGAATGTAATAAGGAACATGATAACCTGGCCCTCATGTCATATACAAATGACCTACAGCACATTCACACCACAGAAGATCAAAACATTCAGGATTTCCTTTCAGATTCTTCATATGTTTCATGTGCTGAAATGTCTTTCCAAGAAGAGATCTGCTCATCCATTTGTTCAGAGTTTTTTGAAGCCCATGAGCGTACTTTTACTGAAGCATATGATGAAGGCAGATCAGAATTTGAAACAAAGGACACCTTGTTCTTTCAGCAGGAGGTGGCAATGTCAAATCTTCATGTTTTTCACGATCCTCTAGCAAGTTTGTTGCAGCCAGCAGTGACAGTGTTTATTGCGATGTTCAGTGATGAAGGAGATCATGGTCAACTATGTTTTTGGATGCCCAGTTACCAGTATCTATTGTTGATCATGAGATCTGATCAGGAGAATCAATCAAGAAGCCATCTTCTTGATTGGTTGCATTGGCATTATGATATAGTTTGATGGTAGGTTGTCTTGTAAGAAACATAGGCGGTTATGTACTGCCATCAAGTTTTAAATTTTAAGTTCAGGTCTTGAGTTAGTTTGTTAGAGTCAAGTTTTTCCATCATTTCAATTTGTCATCGAGTCGGTTTGAGTCAAGTTTCAGTTAAGTTTCAGTCACTTTTTAGTCAAGTTTTCATTCAATAAATGTGTCAAAGGTTTTGTGTTCTCCGTTCAAAATAATGACTCCATTGCCCAATGATTGTAAGGCACTGGTCTGCTCTCCCAGAGGTTTAAGGTTCTTGGCACCTCCAAGGAGCTACCATTCCCATTGGAGCCAATGTTAGTGTCAGTCTTTCCAGCCTTCCTCCAGTGATCAAATATGCTCTTACAAAGTGATTTTGAAGTGTCAAGGTCAAATTTTGTCATTTCAGTGAGTCTTCAAGCAAAATTTGGTCACTACGCATTAGGTCTAGGGTTTGCTTTCACACTTTTCAAAGTTGTCCAAATGTCAGTCCATGTCATCATTCAGCTGAGCCTATCATCATTCAGAGGGTTGCTATCATCATATTAGGTTCCATTGGGTCATGTTACACCTTATTCATGCTTCAGTTGTGCCTAGGCAAGGTCATTTCCCTCTCCTAGGGTTTTGAAGGCAATTTCTCTTGGATGGTCAAATCACCGGCAAAACTTGTTTCCTGATGTTCATACACCTTCCCCTATCCTTAAAGTACCTTATCAAACACTTCCCATCCCTTAGATCCACCAAATTCCTCATTTTTGCACAAACCCTAGTTTCTAGCTACAACCTGGCAATTTTCTAGGTTGGGCCTATGTTTTGCCCTTTTGGACCCCTTCCTCTCACTCAATCTCTGAGATTCCACTTTCCCCTGCTTCCTAACATCCCTCCCTACTTCCAAAAATTTCCCCAAGAATTTAGAAGCCCCCTATTCCCTTCATTTCGCTCCATTTCGACAAAATTCCTTGTTTCACACATCGGGACAAGTCGCACTCAAATGATGTTCCAGAGCAATAAAAGATGAATTTTGGAAAACTAAGAGAGGTTTTTGTCCACAACATGCCAAGGAAGAAAAACCTCCTTCACTTTTTGCACAGGTGTCATGGTTTTAAAGAAATGTCAAAAATACCGGCGAGAACGAAGGTGCTCCAAGGACGGTTGGCCAAAGCACAAAAACGAAGGAAAACGCCCGATCCACTCCAAATTTTGGCCAAAGCCTCTTTGACTGAGCATGGTACTTGATTGGGGACTCCCAGCCCAAATTTCAAGAAATTTGGAGAAAATTTTGTCATTTGTGAATTTTTTGTGCCATTTACAGGTTTTTGTCCATTAACGGGTCTCACCCCCCGCGCGACCCTTCATCATGGCAACTCCATTTGACAAAAACTCAGCATTTCCAGATTTGTCATGCAAAGTTACACATGCTCATGGATGGACTTGAGATTTGGTGAAGTTTTAGGCCTCCAGAAGGTCAAAAAACTAGCAAAAAATGACTTTCTGCCACTTTTTTGAATTGAAGAAAGCAGTCTTGGGAGATTTGATTTTTGACAGGGCAAATGAACTCCAAATTCAAAAATTCCAGTTGGGTTGGGAAGTAGACTCACAGACCTTTCCAACAAGCCTACTCTTGCCCAATTTGGACACCTGCAAGTGCCCCAAAAGTGGCTCCAAAGGCGTGCGACCCGTCAGGCAGGGGCGCGCGACCCGTCAGGCAGATTTTTCCAAAATGCACTGTACAGCTCAGAAAAACGCAGTTTGACCCAGTTTGACTTTTTGGGGTGAATGATGATTCTCTTTGATGTAATTATTGTACTTTTAAGACACTTTTACTCTTATGTAACTCTTCTAGAAGATTCATTCATGAAAAGGGTAAATATTAAATGAATGAATTGGTTTCCAAGTTTATAGAGGCAAGTTGTTTTGACTGCCTAGTTTGTAGTGCTTAGTTTAGAAGTGGTTGAAACAGCTCCTAGGATAGTGAGCTCGACCCATGGAGGCAGGGAAAGAGGTTAGATCATCTATATTATGTACTTTCTTGCTCATTTTCATGGTTGGACTCTTGAGGGAGAAGCTATCATTGTATTATTCACTGTATCTCTGCAATTTTTGGCTAAGGAAGACCAGGGTTTTGCAGTCCTCTTTGGGATTCTTGTGGACTCATGTGTTGATGGTGTGTTTCTCAATGTACTTGTAAGTGTGTTATGTGACTCATTTCCTTTCTTTTACTTCTGCACATTAAACAAATGAAGTGTTAAAGTAAGAATTCATGCCTGCCATGCTCTGCTTTTAAGTTTGTTTAATTTCAATGTTTTCTACTGTCTAAAGAGAATTCAAAGTTATTGTTCGCTCTCTTTAGCTCTTCACCTTTCATTCCTGACCATCCACCTCAATCAAAGGCATCAATACTGTCTCTTACCTCGCCCCAAAGAACCCTCTGCAGAAACTGTGTCCAATCCCCGCACCTAAAATTACCCTCTCCTCAATTTGCCACCAAAAACCCAAAAAACCCCAAATCAAACTCTTTGATCAGTTTACTAGCCTAATATCAGTGTTACCTTATTGGTCATCTCATCTATTGAAGATTTTACCGAGATAGACCGGAGAGAGTCTTCTCCTGCCCCGTAGGGCTAGCTACGAGGCTAAATGGTTTGATGTTGCCTTGAGGTTTACCTTTCTCAGCCTGAGGTGAAATTTCAAGCGCTAACAATTGGCATTTGGCACTTGGCATATAATGTTCCTAAGTAGGAATGTGAGTGATATTAAGCAAATAAATAGTGCAGCAGCATTTAAAAATAAAAACACACATTAGACATCCATGAAAACGCTACCAATCAAGAACTGTTGAGCCATATTATTATAAATTAGAGGGCTAGATACAATATGAAATGGAATGGCGCACCCGGGCCTGTCCCAATGAACAAGCAAGACCAACCCCAAGTGGGAAAATAGCTGAGCTAAAGGCTGCCAAGCTGTAGTACCACTCTGCACTGCGTTGCCCCAGTAAACTACCGCCCTACTGAACTTCGACCTGCTGGAATATGCCCAAAAACTGCCCAGAAAATTATATCATTTCAGCCCTGGACTCCTTGGACAAAACCCAAAAAACCCAGAAGGGAATTTCGTTGGTTTTGACTTTGGATTTTCGATCTCCTTGGAGCCTCTCCCCAACTTTTGCTCCCAAATTCGACTTGCAGGAAACAGCCTGCAAATCCCTCTGTAAACACTTCTGAAATTATGGTTTTACTTGTGCTGTCCAACTGCTTGCTCCACGGATGGCTCTTGGCCAAGATTAACTGCTCTCCCAAGCCCCACGAAATTGCTTCTATAGGTCTCTACGCAATCCCTATGCCCAAAAATTCGTACAACTGATGCATTGGTCTAGCTGGCTGCAAATCCCAATGAAAATGTCCTCAACAAGCAGCCTCCTCAGCTCTCGGAACTCCCAGCAAGCAAACAACCTCCTTCCTGGCTTCCAACTCCTCATGCATGTTTCTGGCTGCCCAAGAAATACGCACTTCCCTTTTCTACGTTGTTGGCTAAAGTGTGTAACTATGTTGAACTCCCTGAAACTCCTATGGAAAAACCTCCCTAGGGCAAGCACGGATGGTCCCCCAAAGAAAAGGTTGAATCTCCAGTGTGAGAGATTCGTGGCTAAAAAGCCAGTAAACTCGTTAACCAGCAGAGCGTACAAAAGAGTGTTTTTTTACAAATGTTCAAGATGAAAACAAAATGAGAGTTGATCTCTCTGTATAACTCCTTGGGCCACCTTAGCCTCATGTGGGCCCCTCCATCCACCCATTCGATTTTCCCTCCAAGCATATCGAATGGCTAATTCAAACTCCTGTGTGGGTGGCCCCCACATTCCACTAACAGCTAAATAAAGTCGATTTGGCACCTAAGTCTCTAAGTCGAAAGTGTGGGGCCCTCTTCCTTAGTAAAAAATGTGCAACATTGTGTAGCAGCACCCTGTTACTAATGTGTTTGAGAAGGGACATGACAATCCTCTCCTCCCAGATGTCGCTTGCCCTCAAGCAACCTCAAAGATGAGCACTCCAAAATATGCTCACCCTCCCAAGTGGCATCCTCATCTAGCAAGTTCTTCCAATGCACCAAACATCGCTTGTCCTCAAGCAATGCCTGAACAAACACCCTCTCTGACTGTGGACCCCCATTATCACTGCAAACTTCACCAATGTCCCAAATGTGCCATTGGATCTTCTCTGATCATTGAACTATCCTATAGTGAAGGAGTCCCTCGATACCAGGATCCCAAGCCAACCTGATTAACATGAAGCCCCCCTTGCTCCACTCACTATCCTGCCAAATATGGGCACTACAACCCGTGTGTCTATCACCAATAAGTAGAGCATCCTGACGATATAAAACTCTGCCCAAATCCTCATGAAGCTGCTCTATCGAATAGTCCACCCATGCATTCTGATTATGGGCCCTTGAAGATACAACTCAATCCCTATGTGAATGAAGCCTCTCCTGCCGTGTTGATGAAGTCTCCCACACCCTTAGCGAATCACTGAAACCCAATGGAGAATCTTGATGACCCTCCCCTATAGAAACCAACTCAGCCCTATGGGTATCTGAACTGCTAAGTACTATGACGCTAGGGTCCCATGCCCAACGCACCAAGAAATTGTACTGCTGACCCTGCGACACCCTTGAACACGCTCGTACCAGAGTCTCCTCTCGCATAGGTCTCAGCCACAATCCATGCGATGATCGAGGTTAGGCCCTGTTGTACCACAGAATGTCTAGGCACCGCGACAATGCTCAGATCGAGGGTTGTCACTCTGATCCCCAATCTCTTCGTTTAATTTGTCTCCCTATGGTAGGCTAAGGGGGATAGACCCTATGGAAAAATGGAATGAAAAAGAACTAGTTGGGAACCAACCAGTTCGGGAGACACAGTGAGGAAATCAAGTACTTGATTAGGATTTAGCAAGACTTAGGATTTAATTAGATTTTAAATGATTGATACCAGTGCCTTATGGAGTCAACGATCTTGCTAGGGAAATGAAGACCAAGTAATCGATTAGCAAATGCTACTTAGATGAATGACTATCTTATATGAAATGCAGACCCTAAAACTAATGTGAGATGCAAGAATCTTGGTTAATTTTAGTTAAATGCCTATTTAAATGTGAATCTTTCAATCCCTTCTATGTTGAGCCTGATTTCGTAGTAATTGGCAGAGAGAAAATAGGGAGAAGAACACTAAGGTGTGATTAACGATACCTCTCTTGAAATTCTAACATACCTGGTGCCTCCAGCGCTGCAGAGAGTTGTGGCTCTGATGACTGCAAGGTCACCGTTTTAAGTACTATTAAATTAGGCTTCCCAAGCAAAGATTGATGGATACCTATCTCTATCGACCAAGCTTATGCTTGGAAGTAAATTTTATTTATGCAAAGTTAACTTATATGCAAATGCAGCGGAAGATGAGATGAAGTTAGACTCAAGGATGGGAAAATGCTTATGTTGCAGAAACTTCCAATACCCAAATAAAATGTTCGCTTTATTAAATGAAGACTCAAAATTAAACCCCTGAAGATATTACAATTAGAACACAAGCTTATTTCAAATCTTTCTGATGCAATTATAGCTCAAAGAGAACAAAAACTTCTTTGTAATTAATATCAACATATGCTAAAAAAATGCTCAGTTATCACAATTCCATGACAGAGTACTTAATTTTCAGAAATTAGTTTTTAGAACAGCAGTAAGAAAAACTTTATGACAGCAGCAATATGACAATGAAAACAGTAAGCTATCAATGATATCTTTATGCCAAAAATTTACCGAAATTTTTCCAAACTTGCCCACATGAATTATCAAAAAATTTCGGCCTGTTATGATTTGATTTCCGAAATTATATCAGATCTGATATACTTATTACAGCCAGCAATTAAAACATGAAATAAACCTAATGATGAATGCCCAACTCAAGAAATTAATTCCTTAATGTATTAGACAACTTAGAAACTGATTTTAGGCTAACCCACATGAAATTTTGCCACTGTTATATTTTAGACTTCAGAAACAGAATTATTCAGAGATAACAGTCACCCAAAATGTAGATCTAAGCCAAATTTTTGATACACATCAAACATAAATGACTTATTAATGTATTTAGCAATTTTTTTTAATTAATTTCAAGCCACTTAGATGTGTTTTTCACTACTATTAGAAAGGTATATCACTGTTGTAGCAAACAATGAGGAAAAAAATGGTTTAGAGATTAAACCCTTAGGCCCTAAGTCTTGAAAATCACTTGTCGTTGCCAAAAAAATTTCAATCCCTGAAACACAAATTTTTACCAAAATTTCTGCAAAAACCCACCAATGATTAGCTTCAGAAAATTAAATATTCAAATCAAAAATGGAGCAAGGGAAATCTAGGGCCAATGAGAGCTAACACTAGGCCCAATAGAACTAGCGTTGGGCTAGGAGAAGACAGATCTGGGCTTAGTAGCCCCAAAACTTGAAACCTGTAATGACCTAACTATAAATAAAATACGAGTATTAGCATACATACGAGACCTCCATATGATAGCTACGTATGCATGGACCTGCATGTATTGCACTATATGTAAACTAGTTACTGCAGGAGGAGATATAAATTAAGGTAATAAAGTAATACCTCACCAGAGTATCATATATATGATAAGTCCTTAAAACCAACAGAAAATATTAATTTTAAAGTACAGATTAAAATTTACAATCTAAAATTAATAAAATAATAATATAAATTAATTCAAAATTAATAATTTAATTAATTCAAAAAAAAATAATAAATAAATATTATTTCAAACTACGTATGCAAATAAAAATCAACAAAATCAAATGAGATTTGATTTCATAAAAGTTACACGTAACCAAAATACTGGCACAGAGATGAGAAGAAAGCGGTGGATGAAGAAATAAAAAGAGAAGGGAAAAACCATTTTGGGGGTGGGAGGCAGCAAAAGTTGAGAACAATTTTGGATACTGTAGTACAGCTATGAAGGAAACTTGAGTCTTGAATCTTGATTACACTGATGTTTTTGGGCACAGGGAATCAGATTGCTTCAATTGAAAGCTTTCTGAGACTAAGTACCTAGGTTGTACTCAGTTCGGCAGGGTGGTTTTTGGCCGTTTTGGTGACACAACCAGACAAGAACTGCAGCAGAGCAGACAGATTTTCAGCAAAGCACACAGCCGGACAAGAATTGCAGCAGAGTAGACAGATTTTCAGCAAAGCAGAAAGGTTGGTATTCATTAGATTAAATTTCTATAAAATTCTGTATTTAAAATTTCATGTTCTGCTATTTTGAAATTAGCTTGAGGTTCAGGTTCTTACAGTTTGGTATCAGAGTGAGGTTAATAACTCTCGGACCTGCTAAAAGATGTTAAAGTTCGTGTTTTTTTATAGGTTGCACCCATGTATTTGTAGTAGTGTCCAGCAAACGAAACTTCACCATAGGCTTACTCCATGTCTGCTTGTTCGAATCAAAGACATGAACATCGTTTGTCTGGCAATTGTCGTTGCCATAGCCACCAAAAACATAGAGAAAACAGCCATTCTTGACCGAGTTGCAAGTGTGGTCTGTATTACAATTTACAAATAGGCTCAGGTTAGGCCTCTTCAACTGTTGTTTGTCAACTAGTTACAATGTTTGGTTCGAAATTCCAACAAACAAAACCTGTAGCCCACTGAATATAAGCATTTCCTATTAAATGAATCTAAACAACACTCTACAGTTCCACTGAATTTAAGTTTCAAACTCGGTACTCAAATCTGTTGTCACTGTATCATTACAGAGGGATATCATTGGAGGTTAGCCTGCCCATTTGGATGATGCAAGCGGCAATCATATATAGACATACCCATCCAGAGCATAACTTGAACAACAGTTGGAAAAGTTCTCTTATTTTTACCATGAGGAATAAGTGCATGTATATCAACTTATATGGCTCTTTCAACCTATATTTATATGTCAGCAAGGGACGTTGTTGTGGAGGCTAAAATGCTTATCCCAACATTGATTGATGTTCCTTATGGTTTCAGCGATTCACAAATCAGCAAAAGAGAGAAAGAAGAATGGTTGTAGGTGAATGGCCATTTGTATTGTTGGTATGTGTGGAAGCATGTATTTAAAAATGGACTTTTAGATTGCCATTGGGTTACAACTTGCCACTACTCACAGCTTAATGCAACCAAAACCCAACGGTTCACTGGTTGCAATTTGGAGGAAACAGAGCACAGGCTCAAATGTCATGTTCAATGTCCACAAAAGGTTGGTACAGAGAAATAGAATGCTACAACTATTCGATCAATGCTTCCAGCCAGCATGATGCCATGAGTACTTGCTAGGTGAATAAAGCTGCAGTATTTGAGAACAGATTACTTTAAAATCATATAACATGTGCAAAACCTAAGTTATGTTGCGATTTAAACCTAGCCGTCTAAACTCAGCTGATAGAGCGCGTGGCTTTCTATCCAACTTTCATGAAAGGAGACTTACACCTATTAAGGTTGTCACCAAAAGCCAAGGCTCGCTGCCACCAAAAGCCTTCTTCATGGTACGCTGGCATCAATTGGTAATCAATCGTTGTCATCGTTTAGATGAGACTGAGTTAAAATTTTGTGTCTAACCCTTAGCATAACACGTCCAATATAATAAACCACGCAAGACCAAGCCCCGAGGCTTATAACGCCAAGAATATTTTTAACACGACGTGATCGTGGGCTGAAAAATCTAGCCCCCTTCGTAGATTTATATAGCACAAACCAAAAATCGAGCACCGAAGTCCACCAGATTTGGCGCCCATACAAATTACCAAGTCGAGAAGGACCCGACGGCAGTATCAAACATTGGATGAGGTTAAATATAAGCCGTCAGATCCATCGGGTGCCAGCTTGGCGCTAACGTCTACGCATGTCCCAGAATCAACAGCATCTCCATTGTCTGATCTGTAGCTTCCAATCATTGATCGATGGGGTGTGGTAGATGGGGTCAAGGTTCATATGGCGCGGTGGTAGGAATGGTGGGCTTGCGTATTTTCCTATATTAAAATATATATGTGTTGAAAGGTATAAACTCCATGGGATATTATTGGGCCTACATTGTTTAAATATAATAAATGTCATAGATCCATGCATAGGATATGGCCTAGTTCAGTGCACAGTTTTATTTTTTTCACTTTAATATATAATCACCTACACAGTCATATTATTTGATTGGTAGATTTTAGATTCATGTTTTAATGATTGATTAATGTATATATTGAATTAATTAATTAATTAATTAATATATATATATATATATTAAATATTAACAAAAATGTATTTAAATGGTAATTGCTTTATTATTTCTTAAAATTATTTTTATGTTTAGTTATCTATATGGTATAAATTGTTTTTTTTAATTGTTTTTGAGAAAAGAACATGCCAGAAATAAATGTAATTGTTACTGTAAAGCATTTAAATAATTACTCATTTAAAAGTTAATGGAAAAATAGACAATAGTATATGATCAAATCTTTAAGAATTGTAGAATGGGAAATGATTTTCAAATGGATTAAGATAATTAAATGAATTATTATAATTAAATAGTTTCAGTGGAAAAGGATAAGTGACTTCTTTCTATGTAATGTTATTAATATAATTGACGTAAAAGATCTTATTGGTAAGTTTATGGATATGTTTCTACTCGTATAAATAAGAATATTACTCATATTTTTATGAATATTTTAAAGGTTATAATTTTTGAAGACATAATATTTGAGATTATGTTTATTTAAAAAAAATGCGTTATTAAATATTATGATAGAATATCTTGCATTAAGACAAGGAGGTCGCGAGACCACCCTCCTTGACCTCGGTACCAGTAAGACCTACCTAGCAAGTAAAAATAGCTAAAAAAAACTATACCCGTTTGTAAATTTGAAATTATATCTTAAATCTGAAAATATATTTCAAATTTTCATGTATTCAGGAAACACTACGATGGTAAGGACATATCAGCGACGACGACGTGATCGCGCAACATCACCGTCATTAACACTACCACCGTTATCATCACCATCTTCATCACCACCATCATCACCGCCTCCAGCGAGACCATCATCAACACCAATCGCTCTAGCACCAGAGTTGACCGTAATAATGCACTCATTAGAAGCCTTATTGGAAACATTAAAAGGGTCGACAATGGCTATAAGACCAAAGAAGAGCAACCTCAACCCTTAGAAACCAATTCAATGGAACCAAAAAATTCCAAGTATAAAAGATCAAAGGAAGATATTTCTAGGGAGCTACAGAAAATTTAACTCCCAGAATTTTCTGGAGGACGAGCTAGAGAACGTGCTGAGGAATGGTTAGAAGGAAAGAACAGATGTTTTAAACTAAGAGAGTATTCTTCTTCTTCAAAAACAAAAATTGTTGTATTTCAATTAAAGTAAAGTGCCTTGATTTGGTGGGGAAATTTGGAAAAACAACTACACCTCACAACGGATAATGTTCCTTGGGAATTGTTCGAGGAAAGATTTCGTGCTAAATATTTACCTCCATATTTTCAAGAACAACAAGCCGGGGCCTTTCATACATTAATTCAAAGTAATAAAATGGTGGAAGAATATGAAATAAGGTTTATGGAGCTTGTGAAATACATTCACTACTTAGATTCTAATGAATGTCAAGCCGAACGCTTCATATTTGGGTTAAACCCTCGCATCAGAGCCTTGGTTAGGATGTGGAAACCATCATCAATAGTCGAGGCAGTAGAATGTGGCCGCTATGCAGAAGAACATCTAGGAATCAAAAAGGATGTCGGGCCAGCAAAACCTCTACAATCAGGGTTTTCAGGAAAGACTCCCCGAAATTTCTTCAAGGGAAGTAGCTCAAGACCACCTTATGGTAATAGATTTACCCCAAGAAGTGTAGGAGCAAGAGCTCCCATGGCAGTTAATACTATAGCCGCTGAATCATCAAACACAAGTCCATGGAAATCTCGTGGAACTGCTTATAGAGGAAGAAATTCGAGAGGAAGCAACATGAGAGGGTGAAGCTCTTTATCTAGAAATTCACATTATGATTCAAGAGGACCAACCCAGGTTAATTGTTGGGGATGTGGAGGACCGCATTTTCAACGTGATTGTCCAGAAGCTTCATCAAGTATATTGCATAGGACAGGAAAGGAACCAATACCAAATACCCAAGGCAATCATAGAATCCATGCATTAGTCAACAACAATCAAGCAGCACATCAATCCACTGTACTGGAATCTTCAGAGATTATTAATGGTATAAAATTCAAAATCTTATTTGATACTGGTGCCATAGATAGTTTCATTTAGTCATATGCATTAAACAAATGTGGATTGGCAGCTTGCAAACAAAATGATTTCAGACAAGTAGAAATGGCCTCAGGAGAACTCCAATCCGTAGACTTAAGTGTGGATCAATTCAAAATTGATCTAGGGGTTTGTTCGACTAAATTGAAAGTTTATGTCACAACCCTAGGAACTTATGATCTTGTCATAGGTATGAATTGGTTAGAAGCTCATCAAGCTTGGGTAGACTATTACAGGAAAAGAATTCTCGGACCCTCGGTATAAATGATAAAGGAGAGGCGATCCAAATTCAAAGTATCAAGAGAAAAGTATCTTTATGCTACATATCAGCAATGAAAATGAAGCGTTGCTTAAGGAAAGGTTGTCAGGCATATGTAATTCAAGAATTAAGTAAAGAAAAAGAACCATCCTTAGAACAATATCCGGTGTTAGCCGAATTTCCAAATGTATTTCCAAAGGAACTACCAGGATTACCCCCCGAAAGAGAGCTAGATCTCACAATAGAATTGAAACCCGGTACTCAACCAATCTCTAAAACACCTTATAGAATGACAGCGCCAGAACTTCAAAAATTACAAATTCAATTGAAGGAACTATTGGATATAGGACACATTCGACCCAGTATATCACCTTGGGGTGCTCCTGTAATTTTTGTCAAGAAAAAAGATAGTTTCTTAAGATTATGCATAGATTACTTAGACTTGAATCAAGCTATAGTAAAGAATTGGTATCCAATGCCTCGAATTAATAACCTTTTTGACCAAATGAAAGGAGTTGTTGTCTTTTCAAAAATTGATCTACGATCAGGGTATCATCAACTAAGGATTTCGGAAGGCGATATTTCTAAGACTACATTCCGAACACACTTTGGCCATTATGAATTTACTGTGGTACCATTTGGATTAACAAATGCACCAACAGTATTCATGAACCTTATGAATAGCTTTTTCGCAAAAATCTTGATCAATTTGTACAAGTTTTCTTAGATGATATTCTTATCTATTCCAAGAACGAGAAAGAGCATGAAGACCATTTACGAATAGTATTATCTTGCCTCAGAAAACACCAGTTATATGGAAAGTTATCCAAGTGTTCTTTCTTTCAGAAAAAGATTCATTACTTAGGTCATATCATATCTGGTGAAGGAATCTCAGTAGATCCCGAGAAGGTAAAAGCAATCATGGAATGGCCAATACCGAAAAATGCACATGAAGTGCGAAGCTTTATGGGTTTAGCCGGTTACTACCGAAGATTTGTGGAAGGGTTCTCCAAAATTGCAAAGCCAATTACAACTCTTCAACGTAAAGGTGTTAAGTATGAATGGACTGAGGAATGTAATAAAGCATTCTCCGTACTCAAAAGACTGCTGACCAGTGCACCAATCTTAAGAGTCCCGGATATGGACAAAGATTTTACTATATGTACTAATGCATCCAAGCAAGGATTAGGTACAGTATTTTCGCAGGATAGAGGAGTAATAGCATATGCCTCAAGGAAATTAAAGCCTCATGAAAAACTCTACTCCACTCACGATTTAGAGTTAGTCGTTGTAGTACTAGCTTTAAAGATATGGAGACACTATCTAGTAGGGCAAAGCTTTACGCTTAAAAGCGACCATCAAAGTCTACAGTATTTGTTCACCCAAAGAGACTTGAATGCTAGACAAAGACGATGGAGTGAATTCCTAAGTGAATATGGCTTTGGAATATCATATATTAAAGGAAAAGAAAATGTAGTGGCAGATGCTTTAAGCAGAAGACCCCGAATATTTTCCCTCATACCTATCGAAGTCGACTTAAGGCAACGAATACTAGAACATCTCATAAGAGATAGCTGGAATTTAAAGGTAAGATCTAGTCTTAATAGTAAAAAGCCAAAAAAACCTAAGTTTGAAGGATATGAACTAGAAGATGATGGAATCTTATGATTTCATGGAAGGATGTATATTCTTGAATATAGGGATCTCTGAGACACCATCCTTAAAGAAGCCCACAGAGCAGTATATTGTGCACATCCTGGAGTAAAGAAAATGTATACTGATACCAAGAGACTCTTCTTATGGTCGAGCATGAAGCATGATATCGTTCAATTCGTTACAAGATGTTTGGAATGTCAACAAGTAAAAGCTTATCATTGTCATCCAACAAGTCTCCTACAACCTCATGACATTCCTATGACCAAATGGAAGATCATTTCTATGGATTTTATCACTAGGCTACCTCTTACTTTTCAAAGACACAATGCTATTCTGGTGGTAGTGCATAAATTAACAAAAAACGCCCATTTCATACCTGTAAGAGATACTTACGAAATTGTTGACGTAGCTCAAGTATTCATAAATGAAATTATCAAATTTCATGGAGTACCTAAGAAGATCATATCAAATAGAGACTCACGATTCACTTCAAGATTCTGGACTTGCATGCAGTCAGCCTTAGGAACTCAACTAAATTTGAGTACAACTTATCATCCTGAGACTGATGGGCAAACAAAAAGGGTAAATCAAGTACTTGAAGATATGTTGAGGATGTACGTTATGGATCAACAATCGCACTGGGAAAAGTACTTATCCTTAGTCGAATTTGCATACAATAATAATTACCACAGTTCAATCGGAATGCCTCCATTTGAAGCAATATATGATAGGCCTTGCAGAACACCGTTAAGTTGGGATAGGTTAGAAGATCGAGTGATAGTAGGGCCAGAATTAATCCAAGAGATGGAAAAACAGGTAAAACAAATTAGACAACAGTTAAAAGAAGCACAGGATAGACAAAAGAGTTAGGTTGATGCCCATAGAACTGACAGAAAGTATGAAGTAGGGGATCAGGTTTTCATCTGCATCAAACCAAATATTAGCACTATCTGATTCGGAAAAGGGACAAAGTTGTCACCCCGATTTATTGGACCATTTAAAGTCATGGAAAGAGTTGGACCTGTCACCTATCGTCTTGCACTGCCACCTCACTTGCATAAAGTTCATAATGTATTTCATATATCTGTATTAAGACATTACATGACTGACAAATCTCATAACCTTCAATGGAAGGAACTGTAGGTATTGGACGAAGGAATCATATCGGTCGAACTATTACGTATACTGAAACGTAGGGTTCGACAGCTGAGGAATTGTCTAGTAGACCAAGTTAAGGTCCAGTGGAACAAGTATAGTCCTGGATCGGCTACTTGGGAAGATATGGAAATCATATGTCAAAAACACCCCAACTTGTGTCAATTTTGAAGAACTTTAAATCATATTTTGTATATGTTTACTTTACTTTAAATCAGATACTCAAAACCATTTTTGAATGATCACATATAAACGTGAATTCTTATGATATGTTATCTGCTTAATTCCATTAGTACGTGGATAACAAGACAGAATATGTTATTCAAATTGATCTTATTAAATTATAGATATCAAAATAAAGTTTAATATTTGATTAATCTTGCTATAAAATTTAAATCAAGAATTCTGATGGGAATTAAGATATTATAAATTTTGTTTCATTTATGCATGTTGATGAGATAGAAATAAAAGAATGATTACAATTTCAATATGAAAGTCAATAACATGAGCAAGACATGACGAAATATGTTGTACTAGAGATAACATGTGTAAGCTACACAGAAATTGTTTATTTTATGTATATATTGATGCACGTGATGACAAAAATTTCAGTACAATTAAGACTCAATAAGGTTCCATGAAAGAACATTAACTCTAGTCCCACTAGGAGGGGTGGAAGGTATTGCCCACCGTTTATCCTCCAAAAAAAAAAAACCTAGAGTCATGGGAGAACTGTGCGAATCACGCTCCCCTCGACATGTGATGATGACTGCCAGATGCCTACTGAGCAATCAGATTGATATAATCAACGCTGACACCCTTGAGAGTCTATGAATGGTTAATCAGTATAGCTGACACCATGGCATACTTTAGTAGAGGACGAATAGGATGGAAGCGGAAGGGATTAGGAAGGATAGGATGATTCTAGAGTAACTTGAAGAATCAACTGGGGCAGGACATGAATATTATATTTTTTAAATCTTAAGATATCTAAGAAAACAAAATTTTTAAATACCAAAATAAAATGAAATATAAGGACTTATATACTCACATTAATCACTAATATATTTTAGTAATCATAACTTCGGGACGAAGTTTTTGGAATGAGGGATGTATGTAATGACACGTCTATAAATAAAATATGAATATTAGCATACATACAAGACCTCCATACGATAGCTACGTATGCATGGACCCGCATCTATCGCACTATATGTAAACTAGTTACTACAGGAGGAGATATAAATTAAGGTAATAAAGTAATACCTCACTAGAGTATCATATATATGATAAGTCCTTAAAACTAGCAGAAAATATTAATTTTAAAGTACAAATTAAAATTTACAATCTAAAAGTCAACGGGGCTTTGGATTGACGGTGGAATGGGTGCACTGTTAAGGCACTCCTTGCGATAAGTCACTGGTTCAAATTCCCCGTGGATGCTTACCTACCAAAAAAAAAAATTACAATCTAAAATTAAGAAAATAATAATATAAATTAATTCAAAATTAATAATTTAATTAATTCAACAAAAAAATAATAAATAAATCTTATTTCAAACTACGTATCCAACTAAAAATCAATGAAATCAAATGAGATTTGATTTCATAAAAGTTACACGTAACCAAAATATTGACACAAAGATGAGAAGAAGGCGGTGGATGAAGAAATAAAAGGAGAAGGGAAAAACCATTTTGGGAGGGGGGGGGGGCAGCAGAGTTGAGAACAATTTTGGATACTGGAGTACAACTATGAAGGAAACTTGAGTCTTGATTATACTTATGTTTTTGGGCACGGGGGAATCAGATTGCTTCAATTGAAAGCTTTCCGAGACTGAGTACCTAGGTTGTACTCAGTTCGGCAGGCAAAGTGGTTTTTGACCGTTTTGGTGACACAGCCGAACAAGAACTGCAGCAGAGCAGATAGATTTTCAGCAAAACAGACAGCCGGACAAGAATTGCAGCAGAGTAGACAGATTTTCAGCAAAGCAGAAAGGTCGGTATTCATTAGATTAAATTTCTTTAAAATTCTGTATTTAAAATTTCATATCCTGCTATTTTGAAATTAGCTTGAGGTTCAGGTTCTTACAAAACCCTTGCTCTGAAAAAATTATTTTGCTTCAGATCTTCAGATTTATTGTAAAATCCTTAATGGCTGCCCTTGCAAAAATATTTGGGACAAGATATTTCCAGGGCCTAGATTTGTCTCAAAACCCCCAAATCTGCTTGAAAAAATCTCAGATCTGAAGATTTTCTTAGCTAACTTCTCATATATATTCCTGCAAACAATCTTTGAGCCCAAATCTTGCCCTCCAGGATCTAGATCTAGCTCAAATCTTAAGATTTTCTTAGTTGATTTCTCAGATCTATTCCTGCAAACAATCTTTGAGCACAGATCTTGCCCTCCAGGGTCTAGATCTAGCTCAGATCTGAAATTTTTCTTGGTTGATTCCTCAAGTTTATTCCTACACAAGTGAAAAGAGAAAAAAACCAATACCCAATACATAAAAAAATATAGAAAAAACTCAAAAACCCAAGTGTTCAAATTCAAAATTATGTTACAAAATTTCAAATCTACACAAGTAAATAAAATATCTGTACAAATAATTTACAGATCTATCAGATCTGAGGAATATAAGTCCAACTCTGCTCCCAGATCTGATAATCTAAGGCTCTTAATAGCCAGATATATCAAAATTTCCACAAAATATTTAAAAGATTTTGAAATTTTAAAGAAGTACTAGCCCAAAAACACCCTACAAAGAAAAGATTATCATTAGATAAATCCTAAGGCTTATATGAAGTAAGCTCTTCAGAAAATATGTGTTGAGATTTTGTTGGTCCAACCGAAGACTATCCCCAAACGCTCAATGAGAACCTGAGACATCTTCTACAAACTAGATCAACCATCAAATCAAGTAGAGAAATAGAACAACAATAATATTCTGAAGAAATAGATATACCTGCTACTTCAATCAAAATTAAAAATGTTACCCTAGATCCAACAAACTGAATAAGATACCTGTATTCAGATTATTCTAAGAGAGCTATTGATTGACAGTTTTCACATAATATTAAGCAGAAATTAAAACAATGTTAACATAAATTCGTGAAAAGGAACACTACAGCGCGTTGAAACCCCAAAGACTTTTGCATTAATTCAAAAAAGTATACAAGAGAGCTTGAGAGCTAAGTACATGATCCAGAGATCCGATGAATTGACTAACAAATGACCTCCTATTTAAAGATAAATCCTCCAACGGCTAGTTCAAGTAATCCTCGTTAAAGCAATCTCGACCATTGATGAGGAACAAAATTTCTTTTAATCTCATCCGTCGAAATTTTAAATTCTTGAGGAATTCGAATTTTTCAATTAAATGAATTTTAATTAATTCAAAAATTAAATTTTTGAATTAATTTCCTCGAAATTTTGACTTTGACTTAACCCCAGGGACCAAAGGCTTAAAATTTATCAAAATAATTAATTTACCTTAGTCCTTGGACCTCTTAAAATTTAATTTTCTAAGAACCAACGAATTTTGCCTTCGGAGAATTTAAATTTACATAGGACCTAGAATTAATTAAATTTCTGGATTAGGATTTTAATTAATTTTGGCCAGAATTATTTAATTAATCAACCTACGAGGGGATGAATTATTTTTCCAACCCTCAAGACACTCTACATCATGATTTTTACATTTTTTAAATCTCAAAGGGAAAAAACCATTTGCAAAAGACCCTCACAGACTACCAAATTCTGTGACACAAATATAATCTAGCAGACCAAGCAATTTGTAATAAAATAACCTAACAAAATAGTTAGGATTATTCCCAAATCACTTTTACATTGACTCGATCTAGAACACTAGGACTCCCCTAAGATCCCAGTGACAAAATCCATTCCGGCTTTGGGGTAAGGCTGAAGGAAAACTCTGCCGACCATCCCAGAATCGATCGGTGAGACAAAAAACCTCCTGGAATGTAGATCGTCACCAGGCTACCATCCCTCGCACCTCATGCTCACTTAATGTCTCAAGTTGTCGAGCTGGAAAAGCACCATACAACTCCCTCTCGGTCACCTCCCCAAGTGTGAGCCTAGGGGTGGACCATATGCTACCTCAACAATCAACCATGTTATCCCTAAGCCTGTATTTGTCAACTCGTGCACCTACCAAGTGTCTCAACTGGAGAGTCTCCTCCCAGCCCATGACACGCGGTGTCTCATCCAACTGCCTAGGGTGAGCCTCCCATGCCCTGCTGCCTGAATGGAAAGTGTCAAGGGGCAACAACCAAACACTATGTGACTGTAAGCAACACCGGAGGAGGATGGGTGGGTATGTCCAGAAGGGTATGATCAAGAGTCTGCTAGAATGCTCAAGAGTAATCCTACGGACGTCCATGTCTGTGCCTTGGATCTGTTGACAACCCCCTCGAGGCCCTATCTCTGCTAAACATGGTGTCACCAGATGCTCAACCATGTCCTCATTGATCCTAGGTGAGATGCATCCAATGGTACACCTACTGCCCTTGTTCATAAGTCTCCTTGGAGGTAACGATCCAAGCGCCCACTACACGGCATCATCTGCCACTCATACCACCCAGTATCACCTGACTCATCGACATGCCACTATATACTGCAACCTGTCTCTGTACACCATGGAATACCCCCGGCTACAGCCATACCATCTTGTATCTTCCTATGTCTTGCCTGTGTCACTACCCCTGTCACTCCCCGCACGTCCTCAATGCGATGCAAGTCACTCCTCCTACCCCACAGTGTCAACCGGCATGCTATGGTATACCACCATGTATCTCCATGCTCCTCTGCAGGCCACTGCTCCTCGCTACATAGCCCTACACACCACTGGGTGCTATGGCCTAGAACTGGGCTTGTATGCATCAGGCCACATCCCTCTATATAAAATTAGACGCTACAACCTGACTCTGTGCAATCTTGTGTACCACTCGCCTACTATCATACCATCCTGTAACATATGGTATCCCACATGTGCCAAAGTATCCGCCACTCTAATAATGACCCCACCATGACACACGTCATGTTCCCTCGTCCATCCTAGTAGACCTGAGCACCCTAACTCCACTCCTGCTAGGGGGTATATCTCTATTGTGTCAATCCTCTGTGACCCCTGAGTCCTAAACCTCAACGGAAGAACATCGTCTCCGTACAATATCCGGTCTAGTGGCATGCCAATGCCATCTCCTCCAAGCAGCTCCTGCTAGAGAATGCTAATCATCCTACGCCCCCATGCGCAACCAACATGCCAAAACAACCAATGGAGTCTGCTCACAAACCACCTGGCCACTAGCATCAACTGCAACTCCCCTAAGGAATGCATGCGCTCAAGCACGGGGTTGACTACCTCATCAATGCCATAGCCATCCCACATGTTTGATATCGAATAAGAAGCCCCGCCTGGATCCCAATGCCAACCTGAGCCTCCAGCACCCTCAATGTCTGAGAGCTCCCACTAAGCTTTACTCCGGACTACCACCATCTCCATGAGTCTAGCCCACTCCACTGGGTACCAACTCAGAATCTCTCGCCATCCAACCCCAAAAGAGGGATCGAATGCACAAACTCTAGCACATAGAACAATCCCTCCATCCTGTTGATTTGGGGTAGCATCAAATGTGCTTTAGCCATGAAAATTGGTGGAGAGGCTAAAGCACATGAGATCTCCAAGAATTAGAAATGGTTTGGACAGATTATACCCGATTTCGGAGATATTAAAATAATTAATATTTTTAATGGAGTTCCTAAGTCTAAATTTAGGAAAAATAAAATATTAATAGGTATTAATATAAAACTGGTGGAAAGGCTAAAGCACATGAGATCTCCAAGAACTAGAAATGGTTTGGACAGATTATACCCGATTTCGGAGATATTAAAATCATTAATATTTTTAATGGGGTTCCTAAGTCTAAACTTAGGAAACATAAAATATTAATAGGTATTAATATAAAACTTGGTTAGAAGGTTCCAAAAGTCATGGATCAAGCCAAATCTAATCTTAGCCATTGATTAGAGATTTAATCTCGGTCGTTGAAGGACCAACAGGAAAAGTATAAGAGGAGGCTTGAGGGTCAGCTGGAGAACACACCAAAGTGATCAGTTATTTGATTTTCTAGAGCGAGATTTGCTAAGAGAAATCGAATCAGTGATCAGTTTGCAACGAGGGGCAGTGAGTACGAGGCAAAGAGGCAGAGATAGTGTCGGAAGTCTAGCGTAGAGGCAGAGAGGCAGAGATAGTGTCGAAAGTCCAGCGCAGAGGCAGAGAGGCAAACACTGAGCCAGAGGGAGCCACGAAGAGGCAGAAGAGACTGCGCAAAGGCCAGAAGGGCCAGTGTCATCCATGCAGAGGCTGCAAGAGTGACGCAAAGGGCCATAAAGGTTGCGCAAAGCCTCAGAGGGCTGACACAATGAGTTTCGGGCTAACGCAGAGGCCAAGAGGGCTGACGTTGAGCTTTAGATTGTGTTGGAGAGGGTTTCGTGGGGCAGACTTTCTGAATAGAGAGGTATTATTGTCGGATTATTTTCTTTGTCGAGTGAGCTCGTTTGGCACCCAGTTGTACTCAGAAAGACTGCATAATAAAATAACCCGCATAATTGTTGCACCGGTTTTCCCAAGTTGGGTTTCTCCGGGGACGTGTTGTCCAAAAATAACGGTGTCACTTGTGTGTTTGTCTATTTCTTTCAGTTGTTGATCTATAGATGGTTGACACTATATTGTGTTTATTTCAGTGTTTATATGGTTAAATAACTTGTTAGTAATTAAACAAGTAGGAGAAATAAACCAGAGAATACAGATAAAATTTCTAACAAATAATACTTAGAAATTTCAACACATCCTGCGAGTGTTGCAACCTACGTAACTCATGTCGCCTCAACTCACGATCTTGGTCAACACATAAAATTGGTCGAGGAGTCTCTGCATCTCTCTCTCCGTGGTGCAAAGGTAGCCTAGCAATGTTGCAAGCCCCATCTATATAAGCCCAGAAAGAGCTATTATCTAGAAGTACTGCAACTATGTTGACGGTCTTTGCATCTAATAACTCTCAGTCAGTGGTGGTCCCCAAAGAAGACTGCTCGTCCTCCTCCACCATGGGCTCAACATGACTCATGAACTGCCCCTCCATGACTAGTTCACACCCCTCTATGTGCTCTCCATGTAGTTGTAGGTGGTTGTCATCCTACAACTCTATCGTAGATCTAGGTGCATATGTACCTACCGACTTCTCATCAAGGGTGGTGATGTCTCTCGACACCTCATCATCCTGTCGTATGCTGCTATCACCTGAAAACTCGGTCACGACCCCAGATATCTCAACAATGAATGTCACCTTCTCAACGGTGGACATGTTTGTGTCTCCTGGCACCTCATCAATGGATGGTCCTATGGGTGTATGCTCTACTTTCTCCCCCAAGGTGTCAACTGGTGCTATCAAAGAGGCCTCCAACAATGGTGACTCTTGTGCCACACTGGGTATACCAATGTGATCCTCACACTCCCGCGTGTCCTCTGCCTCATGTTCAATCTCCTCCTCAGGCCCCTGATGTCTAAGACTAGGTCTCCACCAGCAAAATCGTCTCCTTGACTCATCCTCTAACTGTCTCTGGACTGCCTGCTCCTTTTCAGGAGATCTGGTGCCCTAATTCTATCGGCTTTCCCCACATAGTGTAGATGGTTGTACTGCCACGGCTTGTGCACCTCTAGTGTCTATGTTGTAAGGACAAGGATAGATCTGGTCTGACACCTTCCTCAACTGAGCCAACCTCTCATCACTCCAACGGATTCCACCCCAGAATTCCTGCATACTGAATCTCCCTTGAGCCATGGGTAGTGTACGGTGTAACTCGTCACTGTGCGTACATGCCCAAATCTCCCATGATCTTACTAGTTACCCACAGCTGGGCCAAGATCATGCATTGATACCATTGTCATGTTACTAAGTAGGAATGTGAGTCATATTAAGCAAATAAATAGTGCAGCAACATATAAAATTAAAAACACACATTAGACATCCATGAAAACGCTACCAATCAGGAATTGATGAGCCATATTATTAAAAATCAGAGGGCTAGATACAATATGAAATGGAATGGTGCACCTGGGCTTGTCCCAATGAACAAGCAAGACCAACCCCAGGTGGGAAAATAGTTGAGCTGAAGGCTACCCAGCTACTGCACCACTCTGCATTGTGCTGCCCTAGTAAACCACTGCCCTACTGAACTTCGACCTGCTGGAATGTGCCCAAAAACTGCCCAGAAAATTATATCCTTTCAGCCCCGGACTCCTTGGACAAAACCCAGAAGGGAATTTCGCTGGTTTTGAATTTGGATTTTCAGCCTCCTCGAAGCCTCTACCTAGCTTTTGCTGCCAAATTCGACTTGCAAAAAACATTCTGCAAATCCCTCTGTAAACACTTCTGAAATGTTGGTTTTACTTGTGCTATCCAACTCCTTGCTCCCCGGATGGCTCTTGGCAAAGATTTACTGCTCTCCCAAGCCCCACGAAATTGCTGCTATAGGCCTTTGCGCAATCCCTCAGACCATAAATTTGTACAACTGATACACTGGTCTAGTTGGCGCAAATCCCAGTGAAAATGTCCTCAACAAGCAACCTCCTGAGCTCCCGGAACTCCCAGCAAGCAATGAACCTCCTTCCTGGATTCCAACTCCTCCTGCGTGTTTATGGCTACGCAGGAAATACGCAGTTCCCTTTTCTGCGTTGTTGGCTGAAGTGTGTGACTATGTTGAACTCCCTGAAACTCTTATGGAACAGCCTCCCTAGGGTGGCCACGGATGGTACCCCGAAGAAGAGGTTGAATATCGAGCGTGAGAGATTCGTGGCTAAATAGCCAGTAGACTCGCTAAGCAACAGAACGTACAAAAGAGTGTTTGTTTGCAAATGTTCAAGATGAAAACAAAATGAGAGTTGATCTCTCTTTATAACTCCTTGGGCCACCTTCGCCTCATGTGGGCCCCTCCATCCACCCATTCAATATTCCCTCAAAGCATATCGAATGGCTAATTCGAACTCCTATGTGGGTGGCCCCCACATTCCACTAGCAACGAAATAAAGTCGATTTGGCCCCTAAGTCTCTAAGTCGAAAGTGTGGGGCCCTCTTCCTTAGTCAAAAATGTGCAACATTGTGTAGCAACACCCTGTTACTAGTGTGTTTGAGAAGGGACATGACATGGCACTTCTTAGGACTTCTTCATTAGTGGCTTGACATATTAATTGATGGCATCCTTGTCAAACAAGAGTCGTGACATCATCATCTAGAAGCAGGCATCTCAAGAATATTTTCCATCTTGGCCAATGCCATATTAACATCAATGACAACCTTGATTAGCACTTTATAGGTCTGTATTTGGGTTAATTTCCTCTACACGTCTGAGATAGCAAGAGATCAGTTGCAGCAGAAGGAGCCGAGAAGAATAGCAGTCCTCATTGGGTAGCCGAGTTGTAAGAAGGTCAAGACAAGAAAGGAACTTAGTCACGCTAGAAGAAAACCTTATCCAAAGTGAAGAAAGGTGAGGCATAAGATAAGGTCTTGTGCATAAACTAGGGTTTCTGAATTAGGATTGCAAACCTAATTCAAGGAGGCCAAAGGTTTGAAGCAGAAGGAGATCGAAGTGGAAGAGGAGTCGAGAAAAGGGAAGGAGCAGAAAGTTGATTATCATTCTCTAAGGATCTCATCAAGGGAACTTGTGTCTTGATCTTGGAGGGGCAAATAGGTCAAGGGTCTTGGTCTTGGTATTCATCAATTGGAATGTCTATAAGAAGAAGAATTTGTTCAGGTTTTCCTCTCAAGTGGGAGAGGTTTTGGCCCTAGCTGATAACCTATATTCTGTGTCTCTTGTCTCTTTATGGTTCATGCATTGGTAGTTGTTTAATGAAGAAGAACACTAATAACCTAATTAAAAGAAGATCCTCATCTAAGAACGTAAAAACCATTCACAAGAAGTTATCTAACAAACAGAAACCACTTAATCTTAGTGCCCTAGATTTCTCAACAAGGTATCAAAGCTAAGGTAACAAAGTCAAGGAAGGGCATCTTATCAAGGGATACTCAACGATCAAATCTCTAAAGCATCAAAGCAAAGATCATCTTGAAGCAAAGATCTACAAAGGAAGCTTTGTAACCCTAGATCAAAGAATAAGTCTACAAAGAAGTATTGGGATCATCATCAAGGAAAGAAAGCCAAAACCCTACATCTACTCAAGTTGAAGAGATCTACGAATCAAGGAAGCTAGATCAAAACGCGTTGTCATCAAGATTCTAACACGATCACTCTCTCAAGCAAGGCCCCTACCATTGAAGACATCATCAAGAAGTCATCATTGATCTTCATCAACAAAGACTCCACCATCAAAGGATCCTAAGGGATCTCCCTCTTTGTGGGATCAAGGATCATTATTGAAAAAAAAACTATCTTCATCAAGGAGAAGTTTTCTATTCTATATATCATCATCAACATCAAGAAAGCAGCAAGAATAAGGAGCATCCTATCAAGTAAGTATATTTATGTCCACATCTGAATCTGTCAAAATGTCTTTTTGCAAGGAAAGCAACAAATTGGTTAGGGCTTCAAACTATCTTGCATGGAAGAAAAGGACAAAGATCTGAATCTCATTGAAAATGAGGTTATGAAACAAGTCAAAGGATCTATACTAAACCAGGAAAGGAAGATGCTCAAGCTCTTGCAAAGTTTATGAAGGGGGAAATTAGGGCTCAAAGGATGCTCATTGTCACCTCATCCCATATGTATCTAAACTTGAAACTTCAATAGAAATATATGACAAACTGGTAGAGATGTATTCTGTAAGCATTGCAGGGGAAGTTATCTCTCTAAGTACAGGCTGAAGATGTCAAAAGAAGAAGGTATATCCTCATACTTTATGAGGATATTTGAGATCATGGATCAACTTCAAGATCTAGGAGAAGTAATGTCTGACAAGGAAATGACTACAATTGTACTAAATGCACTACCAGAGGAGTGGGGTAACTTTACTTCAAGTATTTATGGGAAGAAAGAAGCTACTCCATTCCATGAGTTGTGGTCACTATGTAAGATTGAAGAATCCAGGCTAAAGGAAAAATCTGACGTGGGATCTAGTGAGGAAAATCAAGCATATGCTTCAATAACAAAAAAAAAGGGAAAATTTGGAAAGTTTGGTCCTCAAAAAAAAAAAACATGGCTAAAATACAATGCTGTGGTTGTCAAGAATATGGGCACTATAGGAGAGATTGTCTTAAGCTCAAGAAAGGCAATAACAAAAGAAGAAGAGAAGAAGCCCACATCACCGAGGAAGTGGAGGACGCTGAAAAGAATAAGTCCAAGAAGGAGGAAATAATAGATCTCCGCTATTGAGATAGTCTTCCTCACCTAGTTCTTTTCTAGTTTCTAAGTTTTCCCATTGTAAATTAGGAGCATGATAGGATGCATCATGGCATCATAGAAGCATTGAAAGCAAGAACTCGTGACATCATGGTCGAAGCATGCCAGTGAACTATGGAAGGATATAGCTCTTGGAAACCTCATTTTTAACATAGGTGGAACTTACGAAAGTGAAAGAAAAAGCGTCATCTAGTATAAGGCGCATCATACATTTGTCAAAAGGAAACATCTGCTAGATGGGCATACTCTAGATCCTCAAGATTCTCTTATGGAATCTTCATCAAAAGGTTCACCAATCAAGAGAGGAAGCAAGTGTTTCATCAAGAATTCCAAACTTGTGGAATTCATGGGATGATGGTATGATGACACAAAAGGTGAAGCAAATCAAGGGATTGAAGCTCTTTCGATCAAGGAAGTTGTTGCAGGAAGTCTGGATGACCCAAAGGAAAATGAGGTATGTATGCTTATATTCGATATTGAAGAATCATGTCATATGGTTGCAGGTAATATGGATCAATGCTCTATCTTGAGAGCATGATCAAAAGAAAAGGGATCTCCCCCTCTAAAAGAATGCAAGAAGGCATGAGTCACATGTTGTCTAGATGAAATCAACATAATATGTCCTCATATGTAATATGAGGTGGTTGACAACAATTGAAGGAATTCTGATTGAAAATACATGGGAATGATATATGTGAAGAAAGGAAGGAAGAGATCGTGGAATATGCAACCATGAAAAAAAAGGCAATCAACATCCAAAGACCAAGAAGATTTGGCTAGGATATCTCCATGAAAGATATGAAGACTCTGATGGAGTCTGAAAAAGAAAGAGACCCTTGACAATATATATCTTTGGGAGATGTGTCGATATGTATGCAGGATGCTGATACAAATTAGAAGATGTCATGATGAAAGACCATCACAAAGGTAATTTTGATTTAATGTTCATTACTTTAGTTTTGAACAATCTCTGGATGGGCTTATGCAAGGTTGCCGAGGGAAGAGTTATGAATGTCTTCCATCACTGTTGACCATGTAGAAGGAAGGAAGTTCCTTCGGGAAACATGGCATGGAAATAGGCAACATGACATGAAGGAAGACCAGATATGGACTAATGAATCACTTTCCGGTGATGGCATGACTAACTCATGGATGAAAGTGATGATTGGTTTGTGCCCTATGAAGAAGTCCCAAACATGAAGACTCCTAAATAATGAAAAGAAGTTCATGGCATCGTGAGTAAGAGTTCTTCAAGCAGTTGGTTGTCCCATCATCTCCAACTGAGGAGTTGTTGTAGGTCCCTAATTAAGAGGGAGCCTGGAAGCAAGTTTCTTACTTGGTAGAAACTTAGAAGCAAAACTCCTAATCCAAGAGGGAGCGTTGAAAAGTGTAACTAGGTTCGTTCTTCATAATGACATGTGTAATTGTGATTTTATGTAATTGATGTAAAGAATAAAAATAAAATTATTATTGTAATGCTTGTCTCGTGGGTTTCATGAGCAAGGAATTTTATTTTTAATGATAGCTCCCATTGTGAGCCTTTAGGATTTGTCATCTAGTCATAAAAGTCAATTTGAGTCTATGTCATGTATGAAGGACCCTTCTTGGGCATGTTACACATTTGTAGAAGTCATTAAAAGAGTCAAAAGACCCTCCAAGACAAGCACAAGTATCTCCCAGCAAGTTGGCTACAAGATGGAATTAATAATCTCCTCCAACTGACACGTCAGCTCATCCTCCATCAAGCTGGCTTATTTTGATGAGGAAACAACTATTAATAGGGCAACTCGGCATCATTTCAGGCAGAGATTTTCGATCATCATCAAGTCTGCAATAAAAGGTGTGAAGCTCACTAAGGAAGTCTATTATCGAGCGAAGGAGGGAAGAGTATTAACCGAGCTCTTTTTAGGTCTGTTTTTGGGTTAATTTCCTCTACATGTCTGAGGTAGCAATAGATCAGTTGCAGCAGAAAGAGCCGAGAAGAATAGCAGTCCTCATTGGGTAACCGAGTTGTAAGAAGGTCAAGACAAGAAGGGAACTGAGTCAAGCTAGAAGAAGACCTTATTCAAAGCAAAGAAAGGTAACGCATAAGATAAGGTCTTTTGCATAAACTAGGGTTTCTAAATTAGGATTGCAGACTTAATTCAAGGAGGCCAAAGGTTTGAAGCAAAAGGAGGTCGAAGTGGAAGAGTCGTCGAGAAAAGGTAAGGAGCAGAAAGTTGACTATCGTTGTCTAAGGATCTCATCAAGGGAACTTGTGTCTTGATCTTGGAGGGGCAAATAGGTCAAGGATCTTGGTCTTGGTATTCGTCAATTGGAATCTCTATAAGAAGAAGAATTTGTTCAGGTTTTCCTCTCAAGTGGGAGAGGTTTTGGCCCTAACTGATAACCTATATTCTATGTCTCTTGTCTCTTTATGGTTTATGCATTGGTAGTTGTTTAATGAAGAAGAACACTAATAACCTAATTAAAAGAAGATCCTCATCTAAGAAAGTAAAAATCATTCACAAGCAGTTATCTAACAAAGAGAAACCACTTAATCTTAATGCCCTAGATTTCTCAAAAAGGTATCAAAGCTAAGGTAACAAAGTCAAGGAAGGGCATCTTATCAAGGGACACTCAAGGATCAAATCTCGAAGGCATCAAAGTAAAGATCATCTTGAAGCAAAGATCTACAAAGGAAGCTTCGTAACCCTAGATCAAATAAGAAGTCTACAAAGAAGTATTGGGATCATCATCAAGGAAAGAAAGCCAAAACCCTACATCTACTCAAGTTGAAGAGATCTACGAATCAAGGAAGATAGATCAAAATGCATTGTCATCAAGATTCTAAGGCGATCTCTATCTCAAGCAAGGCCTCTACCATTGAAGACATCATCAAGAAGTCATCATTGATCTTCATCAACAAAGACTCCACCATGAAAGGATCCCAAGGGATCTCCCTCTTTGTGGGATCAAGGATCATTATTGAAAAAAAAACTATCTTCATCAAGGAGAAGTTTTCTATTCTATATATCATCATCAACATCAAGAAAGCAGCAAGAAGAAGGAGCATCCTATCAAGTAAGTATATTTATGTCCACATCTGAATCTGTCAAAATGTCTTTTTGCAAGGAAAGCAACAAATTGGTTGGGGCTTCAAACTATCTTGCATGGAAGAAAAGGACAAAGATCTGAATCTCATTGAAAATGAGGTCATGGAACATGTCAAAGGATCTATCACTAAACCAAGAAAGGAAGATGCTCAAGCTCTTGCAAAGTTTATGAAGGGGGAAATTAGGGCTCAGAGGATTCTCATTGAATCCATCAAGGATCCCCTCATCCCATATGTATCTAAACTTGAAACTTCAAAAGAAATATATGACAAACTGGTAGAGTTGTATTCCGTAAGCATTGCAGGGGAAGTTATCTCTCTAAGGCAAGAACTCTACAGGCTGAAGATGTCAAAAGAAGAAGGTATAGCCTCATACTTTATGAGGATATTTGAGATCATGGATCAACTTCAAGATCTAGGAGAAGTAATGTCTGACAGGGAAATGACTACAGTTGTACTAAATGCACTACCATAGGAGTGGGGTAACTTTACTTCAAGTATTTATGGGAAGAAAGAAGCTACTCCATTCCATGAGTTGTGGTTACTATGCAAGATTGAAGAATCCAGGCTAAAAGCAAAATCTGATTTGGGATCTAGTGAGGAAAATCAAGCATATGCTTCAATAACAAAAAGAAAGGGAAAATTTGGAAAGTTTGGTCCTCGAAAAAAAAAACATGGCTAAAATACAATGCTATGGGTGTCAAGAATATGGGCACTATAGGAGAGATTGTCCTAAGCTCAAGAAGGACAATAACAAAAGAAGAAGAGAACAAGCCCACATCACCGAGGAAGTGGAGGAAGCTGAAAAGAATAAGTCCAAGAAGGAGGAAGTAATAGATCTCCACTATTGAGATAGTCTTCCTCACCTAATTCTTTTCTAGTTTCTAAGTTTTCCCATTGTAAATTAGGAGCATGATAGGATGCATCATGGCATCATAGAAGCATTGAAAGCAAGAACTCGTGACATCATGGTTGAAACATGCCAGTGAGCTATGGAAGGATATAGCTCTTGGAAACCTCATTTGTAACATAGGTGGAACTTACGGAAGTGAAAGAAAAAGGGTCATCTAATACAAGGTGCATCATACATCTGTCAAAAGGAAACATCTGCTAGATGGGCATACTCTAGATCCTCAAAATTCTCTGACGGAATCTTCATCAAAAGGTTCACCAATCAAGAGAGGAAGCAAGTGTTTCATTAAGAATTCCAAACTTGTGGAATTCATGGGATGATGGTATGATGACATAAAAGGTGAAGCAAATCAAGGGATTGAAGCTCTTTCAATCAAGGAAGTTGTTGCAGGAAGTCTGGATGACCCAAAGGAAAATGAGGTATGTATGCTTATATTCGATATTGAAGAGTCATGTCATATGGTTGCAGGTAATATGGATCAATGCTCTATCTTGAGAGCATAATCAAAAGAAAAGGGATCTCCTCCTCTAAAAGGATGCAAGAAGGCATGAGTCACACGTTGTCTAGATGAAATCAACATAATATGTCCTCATATATAATATGAGGTGGTTGACAACAATTGAAGGAATTCTGATTGAAAATACATGGGAATGATATATGTGAAGAAAGGAAGGAAGAGATCGTGGAATATGCAACCATGAAAAAAAAGGCAATCAACATCGAAAGACCAAGAAGATTTGACTAGGATATCTCCAAGAAAGATATGAACACTCTGATGGAGTCTGAAAAAGAAAGAGACCCTTGACAATATATATCTTTGGGAGATGTGTCGATATGTATGCAAGATGCTGATACAAATTAGAATATGTCATGATAAAAGACCATCACAAAGGTAATTTTGATTTAATGTTCATTCCTTTAGTTTTGAACAATATCTGGATGGGCTTATGCAAGGTTGTTGAGGGAAGAGCTATGAATGTCTTCCATCACTGTTGACCATGTAGAATCAAGGAAGTTCCTTCAGGAAACATGGCATGGAAGTAGGCAACATGACATGAAGGAAGACCAGATATGCACTGATGGATCACTTTCCAATGATGACATGACTAACTCATGGATGAAAGTGATGATTGGCTTGTGCACTATGAAGAAGTCCCAAACATGAAGACTCCTGAATAATGAAAAGAAGTTCATGGCATTGTGAGGAAGAGTTCTTCAAGCAGTTGGTTGTCCCATCATCTCCACCTAAGGAGCTGTTGTAAGTCCCTAATTAAGAGGGAGCCTGGAAGCAAGTTTCTTACTTGGTAGAAACTTGGAAGCAAAATTCCTAAGCAAAGAGGGAGCTTAGGTACATTTCTTCCGTAGGAATGAATACATTCCTTAATTGGAATAGATATGTCCTCCCTAATTAAGAGGGAGAGATAGACACACCATTCTTGTCTTCACTTGGGAAGACAGAATGGAGGATTGGGTAAACATCTGGCATTCGATGCTCTTTGAGGATGACTTAGGGCATCCAAGATAAGAGTAGTCACAGAGGACCGATATTCTTTGAGGATTGGGAATCCAAGATAAGAATAGTCCCGGTGGAACACACCCTAAGAACCCGGGTGGGGTATGTTCCGAGAGAGACAAAGATGAGGGTGTCTATACATCATTGGTCTCGCCAGCATTGTGCTCTGAACTTGTGGAGAGATAGAGTTGTTAGTCAAGGTCTTTCTATGTGAACATTTTGGTTGATATGATGCTAAACTGATGGGTTACCAATCTGACTCTTCTTATGAGAAATTCTTGAGATTGAGAATGACCAAGTACCATTATGAATAACTCCCTAGTTAAGAGGGAGTGTTGAAAAGTGTAACTAGGTTTGGTCTTCATAATGACATGTGTAATTGTGATTTTATGTAATTGATGTAAAGAAGAAAAATAAAATTATTATTGTAATGCTTGTCTCATGGGTTTCATGAGCAAGGAATTTTATTTTTAATGATAGCTCCCATTGTGAGCCTTTAGGATTTGTCATCTACTCATAAAAGTCAATTTGAGTCTATGTCATGTATGAAGGACCCTTCTTGGGCATGTTACACATTTGTATAAGTCATTAAAAGAATCAAAAGACCCTCCAAGACAAGCACAAGCATCTCCTAGCAAGTCAGCTACAAGATGGAATTAATAATCTCCTCCAACTGACACCTCAGCTCATCCTCCATCAAGTCAGATTATTTCGATGAGGAAACAACTATTAATAGGGCAGCTCGGCATCATTTCAAGCAGAGATTTTCGGTCATCATCAAGTATGCAATAAAAGGTGTGAAGCTCACTAAGGAAACCTATTATCAAGCGAAGGAGGGAAGAGTATTAACCGAGCTCTTTTCAGGCCTGTTTTTGGGTTAATTTCCTCTACACGTCTAAGGTAGCAAGAGATCAGTTGCAGCAGAAGGAGCCGAGAAGAATAGCAGTCCTCATTGGGTAACCGAGTTGTAAGAAGGTCAAACAAGATGGTAACTGAGTCAAGCTAGAAGAAGACCTTATCCAAAGCGAAGAAAGGTAAGGCATAAGATAAGGTCTTGTGCATAAACTAGGGTTTCTGAATTAGGATTGCAGACTTAATTCAAGGAGGCCAATGGTTTGAAGCAAAAGGAGGTCGAAGTGGAAGAGGAGTCGAGAAAAGGGGAAGGAGCAAAAAGTTGACTATCGTTGTCTAAGGATCTCATCAAGGGAACTTGTGTCTTGATCTTGGAGGGGCAAATAGGTCAAGGGTCTTGGTCTTGGTATTCGTCAATTGGAATCTCTATAAGAAGAAGAATTTGTTCAGGTTTTCCTCTCAAGTGGGAGAGCTTTTGGCCCTAGCTGATAACCTATATTTTGTGTCTCTTGTCTCTTCATGGTTTATGCATTGGTAGTTGTTTAATGAAGAAGAACACTAATAACCTAATTAAAAGAAGATCCTCATTTGAGAAAGTAAAAATCATTCACAAGCAGTTATCTAACAAAGAGAAACCACTCAATCTTAATGCCCTAGATTTCTCAACAAGATGTACTCGAAGTTTGAAAAGAATTGGCAATTGATCGCCATGGAAGGGTGCTATCCCAACGAATTTAGCCCACAAGATGCACAAACAAATTGGTAAGTCAAGCTATAGTTTATATATAAATGCAATACGATGAAATGGTAACATGTCAAACTAGTGGAACATCAATCAGCAAGACCTAGGGGGTATAACACCTAATTGACGACTTTGAAAGTATCTTTGAGAAATTGCATTGTAAACTACTACCAAAGAGAAGATCAGATCACACTATTGAGTTGGAAATACAGTCTGAATTGACAAGCACTTGTATAGCCATCCTAAGGTTGTTAAACACGAAATTGAGAACGTCGTTAGAAGTTGATGGATTTAACGATTAAGACATGTTGCACCAAACAAGAGTCCTTTTGCGTCACCACTCATCATGGTGAAACAAAAGGATGGATTCTTTTGTATCTGCATAGATTAACAATAGTTAAACAATAAGACTACTAAAAATAAGTGCCCTATCCCACGCATTGATGAGTTATTGGAAGAAATGCATGGGGTAGCCATATTTACAAAGAATGATAGAAACCCAAGGTATCATCAAATTAAGGTAAAGAAAAGTGACCAATGCAAGACTGCCTATTATCCCTCGTGTTGCATGAGAGGTACACTTGTGATTTCAATCACATAACCAGATTTGTGTAGGTTGGAATGATGATTCTAGCCTTCCAAAGGTTGGAATGAAGGGATGTTGCTACTACAATTGTGCATCACATTCCTCATGGACCAACATCATGGTGATCATCTAGTCATGATTTAGGCACTTTCACTTTGTGTGGTGTGGTTAGATGATGAGTATCCTCTATGTTGATGTGCTTACCTAGTGTTTTCCTAGTTTCATTCATGTTTCATAACATTTCCAATATTTCACCTCGATAATTTTTTTGTTGCAAGCATATCTTCACTTTTGCTTAGGTGGAATCTAGTCAAACCTACAATGTCATCACACTTCATCATTTTTCCTAGGTAATTTGTGTATCACATCACATTCCTAACTCTTACCTAAATAAAATTCACATTTACACTTGCATTTCACCTCATATCGGCGCACGGTACATTTTTCCAATGATTCCCTAAGTTTTATACCGTATTAATCATTCATTTATCATATTTCCACCTTTTCCAATGTGAACACGCCTAATTGGTTCAAGTTATTTTAATTAAATCCTAAAACCTCCGGTTGAGTGCCTAATTGTTGTCCTATTCACAATTTAATGTTATAAATCTTCATTAAGGATAATTCCCAAAGTTATGTTGTTATTTTGTCACTAGAGAATACAACTTATGTCTATGTGGTACACACATGGGACTGTGCACTACCCCGTTGGCACACATGTTAAGGCAACCCACTACAAAGCCAATTCATTGAGCCTAAACATTACCCTTGTACACACATTCCAACCTATCGATGTGACATGTCATATCATTATCCTTTAAAAAAAGTTTTGAGAAGGTTGTTGACATTGAGTTGACTAGGGTATGAACTATGCTTTTGACCCTCCACCTTGTTAGTTTTTTTTTGAACCCAGATCTGATATATTATTCCAATAAAAAATTATGTCTATATTTTTAAACTCATAAAATAAAATATTTTTGAGAGTTGATTTTATGAACAGCAATAAGCCCCAAGGGTTAGCTCAGTTGGTCAAAATCAGTGCCTCGCCGTTCGGGAGGTCACAAGGTCCATTCTGCCCGAAGCCCTTGGGGTTAGGCCTTGCTAGTGGGCCACAGGGCTAGATACCCTTCGGGGTCGATCAGCTCAAATTTTCCCGTGGACATAGCGACCACCCATTGACCAAGGTGTCCGTGAACCACACCCAAAAAAAAAACAAAAAAAAATGAACAGCAATACATTGAGTTCACTAAGTTTAAAATGCAACAGAAATAAAAACCATTTACGCAGAAAATTTAACTTAGTGATTTACGCTAGAAACTCTAATCTAAGTCACCGCGTTCGTGTTTGTGTTTGAGTTCGGCAACCTTGAAATTCGAATAAAGTTCGGCACCTAAAATTTTGCTAATAAAATTCGACATATAAAATTTGAAATATTATATACAATTTAAGTTTAAGCAGGCTGCAAAACACATTTAGTCGTAGTTCTTCTCAAATAAATCATGTAGATTACCCCATAAAAAACAAAAAATCACCACTAACTTTCACCAAATCCATACAGACAATTACAAATTATTTTGCCGACAATACATCAAAATGGAATTATATGCTGATTAACAGAACTATAAATTGACAAAAAAATAATTGTTGTTTTAGTTAGTGAATTCTATTAATTGAACTAGACAAAAATTCATTATTCATCCCAATGATTCAACCCTCTCAATGGGTTGGTTGACAGAAACATTAATGAAGAAGATTGATTATTGTTCCCATTAGAAAAGTCTGTCAATCGAATCAAAAACCTTTCTCGTTTTTTCAATGATTCCAAATGCCCCAGTGGCCCAATGGCCTAGTTATCCAACTTCCCGGTGGCTAGTTATCCAACTCCCAAAGGCTCGATTATCTCACCAGTTGGTGGTGGAGTGAGCGAGTGTGACTGTGAGTGAGGTAGATTTTCGCGTGTCGCCAAGTTTTAGCCTCAAGTTCATTAGGGTTACCAAACTTACCATTTTAATTTTTATTTTTTAATTATAAATGATGAAAAAATGTCGAACCACAAAACCTTGAAATGAACTTCAACGAATTTTTGGCAAATTTCATCAAATTTGTTTGTGATCGTGTTCGGCATAAAGTTCGTGTTCGTATTCTTGTTCGTGTTCATGTTCAGTCGTCTTCATGTTCGGCATAAAGTTCGGCGAACATAAATGAATTTCTTCAAATGGTTTTGAGGTTCAGCAAATTTCGAATTCGAAGGATTAAATTCGCTGAACCAGCAAACAAGTAATTCTCTTATTTCAGCCCACAAAGAAAATAAATCTGGAAATTATTACAGCAATTTATGAACCTGTACTTGGCCCAAAAATCTGAGAAATTCACCCACATAAATATGCCACAAACTGTGTGCCAAAACAGCTCTGCAAATGCAGCTTTCAAGGCGTGTACAGCTTCTCTTTACGATCGTACAAATTGTACGAAATCCGTACAATACGATACAGCAAGTTGTTGTTGTCCCACTCCCTGAAAACTGCTTCTCTGCTGCCTGGAACTTCATGTCCAAAATCTGTGTATGGGATGCCTTGAAATGCATGCCCTAGCTCACCCTCCTTGTTGCCCCTTGTAATTTTCTTCTATTGCAATCCTTTTCCCTCCACCTCTTCAACTCGAACCCTCACTTATTCATGCAATGTGTGTCTCTTCCTCTACTTAGATTCACTTTATAACTTTCCAATGACTAAAACCTTATCTCCAAAGTGATTGATGGTAACGATCTAATCTTGATCACTTGAGATCAATGATTGTGACTTAATCTCTCATTGACACAACTTAAGTCACATTTTAATCATTATAAAGTAAAAGTCACTTTAACTTTATAAAATAAAGTTAATATCTAGAGAGTACCTTTTCGGACACTTCCACATGCTAGACACAAAGCCAATGTAAAATTATTTGTCTGATCTCCAACTTTCAACGCTCCCTCTTAGCGAGGAAGGTACTTCTGGAAGATGTTGAGAAATGTAACTAGTTTCGGTTTTCACAATTGTTGTACTCATTTCAATATGTGTCCAATGTAACAAACAAGAGAAGAAAAGAAAAAGTTATTATTATTAAAGAATGGGTTTCATGCTCTTTATTGGTCTTCTAGGTAAAATCATGTGCTTCGTGCTTCTAGGGTTTGTTAGATCTTAAGATTTATTGTCATGAATCAAAGGAGTCAACATCATGTTTATAAGACCCTTCCGGGCAAAATATATCTTGTAAAATAAATAGTTTTGAGTCTAGAAAGTCCTGGAAACTCCAAAAGTACAAGTCATCCCTGGCAGCGTCAAGTCAACCTAAAGGAGGGAATTCGACCCCTTGGAAAGGCTATGTAAAGGAGCAGTTCAACCTCAATTGGACACACGCTCCACAAGTTCGATATCTCAAGAAGAAGTTCGATCTATAGCCAAGAGAAGCAGAAAAGGAGAGCGAAGGTCTAGGAGGCAAATAAGGAAGGAGAAATCTTGTTTTGGGCTTTAACTCTCACACACGTGTGAAATTATAGGGTTTCTGGGTTGCAGGAAGAGACCGAAGTTGCAGGTCTAAGTTGCAGTAGGACGATGTGCAGTAACTTGTAGTTGGAGGAGAGAATACTCATCTAGACCTCGTTGACCTTAGGAAGAGTTGTCTTTCTCTAGGGAGGTCATAGGAGGAGGTTCGATTAGGGTTTCTGAGAAAGCTGCAAGCCTGAAATTGCAAGGTTGAAGTTGTAGGACAAGTTGCAGTATTGAAGTTGGCAGGTCGAAGTTGCAGTTTGCAGTGGGTTGGTGTAGAATCAAGGAAGGACATGAAGAAGGGCTGACTTGGTACTAGGAGAACGACTTGGTCTGGAGTTTGGGTCTTTGTATCTCATTTGAAGCAAATTCTAAGAAGAGAAAAGATTTTGGGTTTTCCACTTGGACGGGTTTTGTCTTGGGTGAGAACCTAATATATGTGTCCTCTATTGTTGTGGTTACTATTCTTGATATTTGTTTGATGAAAAGATCTAAGTAAAGAAAATAAAGAAGACTAATAAGTTCACAAGCAAATATTAAAGTAAAGGAAAATAAGAATTAATAGCTTCCACTTTGCATTTTCCAATTGAAGAAACTGCTCCACCTGGTTCTGTCTCTAATCCCACCACATCATCCATTGTTGTAGCTACTCCCTCTAAACTAGAAGACTTCCTTGCTACCTGCTTTGGAATCTGCACTATAGACCTATTTCTCCCAACCATGCTCCTAGGAGTCTTAACCTACTCCTAAGCATCCATCAATGTTAGCTCATAGCAACTGGTCTGTTAGAAAATCAAAAAGGCAAAACTATTTTCTTAAGTTGATAATTACTTGTGTTATTCTTATATTCTTATTATCTTCTTTATGTTCTTCTTTTCATCAAGCAATCATCAAATCAAAACATGAAGATCAATGACACCAATGTAGGCACTTAGCCAAGGTAAAACGCCTCTCTAGGGGAAAATTGAGTCAAACTCTTCCACTAATCAAATTGAGATAGACCAAGACCTTAGACGTGACCAAAAAGACATTCCTCCTCCACCAAGTCAGCCTTCCAATATGATTCAGCAAACTTCAGTCGTTTCTTCTTGTCCAACAGCTACAACCCAATAACAACCCATAATTTTGACCCCCAGCTACTCCAGAATTTCGGCCCAACAACAATCCAGCAACTTCGCACGTGTGGGATGAGGAGAGTGAAACTTCGACTTCCTTTTGCCTGACAAAACCTTCCTTCTTCTTCACTAGGGTTTTCTTCCTCTTCCTTGAACTTCGCATCCTTTTTCTACCTCAAGCAATTGTAGATCAAACTTCTTAAGTTGATGCTCTAAATGAGGTCGAATTGTTGCCTTTATATAGTGTTTGTGTAAGGTCGAACTCCCTTGATGAGGCCAACTTGTCCTTCTTTGAGACCAACTTGGTGGAGGAGGCCTAATGACTTATTCTATACAAAAATAATTTTCTTTCTTGACTCAAGAAGCCCAGTAAGGGTCTATTATATAATGACATGGACAAGGACACTTGACATAAGAACCATTGACCCAAGAATGAAATCCATGCTTTAAGAAGTCAATTTCTTTTATAATAAAATTTATTTTTCTTTCATTTGACAAATACATTACATCATGACTCAAATACAATTATGAAGACCGACACTAGTTACATTTTTCAACACTCCCTCCTAACTAGGGAGGTATTCATAATTACATATATGCAGAGGTACATAGAAGATCTCAAGGTGATACGCTCTATGAAGAGTCACAGCACACGCAGCACTACAGATTAGATACCTAACGAGGGTACTCTAATCGGGTGGGACTAAGGTGTGTTCCAAGCTTCAGCCTCTATAGGTGCCATCAGGGTTCCACTCTAACACCAACCCAAGGATCTAGATGTACATCCAAGGTCAGAGCTCTATGACCAACGCCACCCTCCCTACTTCGGGATCTAGACATCAACGCATAAGACGGCGAAATGTCCTCCCAAGCATCTTGGTGCCACAAGATGCTTCATCTCTCCTTATCAACTAAATCAAAGATATATCCACCACTCCAAGCATGCTTCAAACGTTTAATCTTTTTACAGAGTGATCCTGCACAATCACAACCCCAATCAGTAATAACCTTCAAGTATATATATACAAGTAAACACAAACCTTCGAGGTCCTCAATCATTTTGATGCTACTTATATCAAGTTATCCAAATACAACTTGTCAGAAGCTTTCTTCTTTCATTTCTTTAGTAGCACCAAATACAACCTCAGTACTTTTCAAATCTTTTGTTTGCAAATCCATTTGTAGTACTTTCATTCATTCTTTCTTCAAGGTATTTATTATGACTGTCATAATATGCCCTCCCTCTCAACTGGGGAGATGTACCCTTTCTTCTAACCATGCTCCCTCTCAACTTAGGGAGAACAACAGCATCGAATATACTTCATTCTTTCTCATGTCATCAAGGTCATCTTGATCATCATCGTTCTTATAGCTTCCTTCATCATGTTCATCATTATTATCATCTTCAATTACGAACATCTTGACAATTATGTACCTGCAAAACTTTTATAGCAAGTACAACCAAATACAAATATACGGAAGCATGAAGTCAACTAAAACATTCAGGCTTTAGACATTAAATACTTAAACATGGTTAGGTTCATAATCAACAAGAGTTATATTTTACATTCTATACTTCAATATCTTGCTAGGGTTTTGTCATAAACCCCAGACTCCATCTTCTAGACACAAAGCCTTATATAACAATCAAATAACAATTCAATCATTGTACAATACATCTAAGGTTTCAAAAATATGCTTTTAGAATTTACATATAAGACTCTACTAAGGTTTGTTGCAAACCCTAGATTTTATCACCAAAGCTAAATCATATCAATAATCAAAAACAATATCATCACGTCCTAGAATATCAATCTCTATTAGGGTTTTGTTACAAACCCTAGATTTCACAAACTAAAACATGAGTATCAATAGTTAAGTTAGCATACTCGCATATACATATCTAGGATGCACTAGCATATCAATATCTACTAGGTAAACCCATGACACAAACATCAATACATCAAAGTTAGATATACAACAATTTTGACTAGGTTAGGGTTTCAATCATGCAAAAGAATTTACAACTAGGATTTCTTTCCTAGTATCTTACTTTAGTTATTACAAGGGTTTTGTTCATAAAACATAAATCACCAAACTCTAAAAATCTAGGGTTTCATTATATGACCTATAAATTAACAGTAAACCCTAAAGGACTAAGGTTTTACAACATTACCAAAACCCTAAATTTCAAAGGAATAGGATTTCATCATATGTTCTGGACAAACGCTAAGAAGACAAGGGTTTCATAATCAACATTGACATACCCTTGGCATTAGAGGATAGGGTTTTACAATGAACCCTAAGGTTTAGGGTTTCACAAGAATGATCAAATAACAAGAGATAGTATAACGAGGGTAGATTCAATGTAACGATTAATCACCCTAACAAGAATCTTCGTGATTCAAAAACCTAGACACATAGATGTTAGTAGTGTAAAGAAAATTTCAAACGAAGAATGATCATACCTTTTGTATGAAGAGGACCTTGTAACAAAACTTGTAATCTAAGACATACCTTGAGTTGTTCTTTAACAAACCTTGTAGGACTTCAGTTCTTGAAGGGATTCCTTTGCAACAGGACTTCTTTCATGATTCAAGTCTTTCCTTTGAAGTCTCCTCCATAACCTTTGTGTATTTTGCAAGCTTTCCTACCAAGGAAAATTATAAAGAAAAGGTTATTAGTATACAATACAAACAAATCTCGATGTGAGGAGGAAACCAAACATAAAAGAGGAAAAACAAGAAACAAGATACTTATCTTTTGGTAAAATGGTTAAGGCTCCCTCTTAATCCAATCTTTCCAAGGGATACCTACAGCTTATCAAAACAATTCAAAAAAGTTCTAACAAGATATATTAGATCAAAACATAAATGACAAACTTTACAAAACCCTAAAACAATAATCTAGAAGGATATGTAAGGAAAGACTTAATAGTATAAGTCTTTGACTTCAGATTCTTCAGTCTTGTTCTTCTTTGGTGGAGATTCATCAGCAATGTTTGCATTTTCTCTTTTCTTATTGCTTGGATCTTTAGGACAGAGACTTTTGTAATGATCCATTTTATGACAATTGTAGCATTTAATCTTGGATAGGTCAACTTTCTTCCTTGGTCCTTTGCACTTCTTGAATGTTCCCTTCTTCTTGTCATGAGCAGTAGAGTAGCCATTTGAAGTATTGTCCATTTTCATCCTCCTTCTTGTCACTTACTAACGAGATGCGGGCTTCTTCTTGACTGCATGCATTCCACATTTGTTCAAAGGTAGGTGTGTCTTTCCAACTGCTAATTCCTTATGCAAATGAGCTTTGGTAGACCTAGCAGTGCAACAATCACGAGTTCTTTCTCTAGTACAACTTCATCTATAGCTTGGAATTCATCTCTTATCCTAAAGATCCTTACAAAATATGATGAAACAGTATCATCTTTTGTCATCTTAATTGTTCTTAGTTCATTCTTGAGACTAGCTATCTAACCAATATTCTTGAAGGTGAACAACTTGGAGAAGGCTTCATAAATTTCTTGAGCGGAATCTATATTGGATATGTATGGGATTATGTAATGTCCCAGATGGAGAAAATTTGGAACAAGCACTTCATATAAAATTACTATTCACTTAACAAAAGATTGACATGTAAAATTAAACAAATAGAGCACTGCAATCCCATAACACAATGAACAAGAAAATTCTCAGCTTTATTATATCAGATAAACTAGGGTTTTACATGCTGGAATAACAAAATAGTTGAGATCGCTGAGATAAAACTGGCCTTAGACAAATCTACAATAATGTCGCAAACGGACTCCAAAACAAATTGAAAATCAATAAACTTCAACCTATGAACCCTTAACGGATCCACCAAGGGAAGAGATGTGTGCTCGCCCACTCTCACTAAATCACCCGAGGGTTTCCGTCCTAGGGCTACTGCTAAAGTAGAGAACCGAATCGAGTTCTCAAACCTCTCCACAAGAATAAAACACAAATCCAAGATGTCTCCAAATGAACTCCTCCTCCTCTTTTACAGATCCGATGGATAGATCTCCAAGCCTCTAGAAGCATCTTATTTTATTATTTTATTATTATTCTAAAAGCTCCTCCATTGAATTTATCTTAAGTGATTCACTTTTGGCCCATTTCCTCCAATTAATTATTTTTCCTTGATTAAAGTCATTTTTAATTAAGAAAATGGCAAATCACCCACCATACTCTCTCGACCACTAGAAGTCACTTCTCAGCATCCCATCCTGTAGATCTTCACGTTCCGATTCCAATGAGCTACTACACTGAGGTGTTCCATCAAATAATCTCCCTGGAATGCCACCTCGAGCATAATTAATTAATTTAGGCCCCATAATAATGCTAATTTTTTAAAATTGTCGGAATGTGAAGAAACGAAAGGCAAACTATGCAAATGATGAAATATGCCAAGTAAATGCCATCAGATCCCATAAAAACTCCTCAAAACTCCATTGAAACCCCTGATGACATAAACCTACTCCACTGACCTCGCCATCACCTGCCCTAGAAATCCACTATGGCTGTACCACGGAGGAAAATACAAATGGGGACATTACAATCCTCTCGCCCCAAGATTGCTTGCCCTCAAGCAATCCAAAACTTTGGACCAATATGGTGGCCCAACGCAACTGAGACTCAATGCCCGAATCCCATACGAACCATTGGGTGATGCTCTACTTTTGTGCCAACCCACCAGGAACGGACCCCTCAATGCCCGGATCCCATATGAACCATTGGGTGATGCTCTGCTCCTGTGCCAACCCACCATGAACGGACCCCTCAATGCTCGGATCCCAAACCAATCTCTGACTGACCCTGTCATCAACAAATCCTCCTGGATGCTAGTGCCACCAAGTACAAGTATTAAGGCTCCTGTTGTGTTATAAATCCAACCATGAATGTTGCTCCATCAAGCGAATACCAGCTCATCACTTCTCTCCAATCCAACCTCGGGCATAGGCCAAGGTCATCCCCACTATGCTGATGATGGGCTAGTGCTACTAAAACACTAGTGAACTATCAATCCACATCCCACTACCCACTGCAACATATAGTAACCCCCTCATCTAAGTGCCCTTGGTGCACTGTGCCCCGAACTAAGGTTGATACTCCATCAAAAGGATACCAACTCATGATCTCCCGCTAATCTAATGTATGGACATATGTACAAGGGATACATATGCTATGCTGATACTAGTCCATGCTCAACTCCTAATGCTCTACCCAGTCAATCAAAATATGTCCAAGAAATCCTGCCTCTCTCCCTCTAATGGGAAAAAGTGAGCAAATTGTGCTGCAAACCCATCTATGTACTCCTGGAGAGGGTTGTTGCTTGAAAATGCTGCAGCTCGGCTAGATGCCACTACATTTGTTTGCACCTCATCAATGGGTAGACCCAAAGATGGATGCACTGCCATCTCCCTCGCCTGATAGGAAACTCAACGCTCCTCCAGTCCACCAATTTCCCACCAAACTGTCATGTCATACGCCAGCATCTCCTAAGGACAAGTGTCAACAAATATTGCCACCCTGCCAGTTGTCTGTACATCTATCTGCTCCTCATTAATGGCCGACCCCAAGGGTGGTTGCTCATCCTCCACCATCATAGGCTCAATATGGACCTCCAACAAGCTCTCCCCAGAAGGCTCATCATGCATACTGTGCACATCATCCTCCTCAGCTGACTCATGCTCCACCATATGCTGCTCATGCTGAATCACCACTGGTGACTCATCATACTGAATGTCTCCTATACGGCCCACTGACTGCTCATCATAAAAATTTGGCCTGCTGTCAAAAAATCTACATGACTCGTGCCCCTCTGAGGCATCCTCGTATGATCCCATGGACTCATCCAAAGAAGAATCCTCCCCCTGAAAGTCAGAAGGAATCTCCTCTTGCTCTACCTCTGTCATCTCCTCAGCGTCACTCAAGCATGAGTAGTCAGGTCCCCACGGTCCTTTGCAAATGAATCAAAGTCCCTTCCTCCTCAGCTCATTTTTGCTACATGATCCACCAAACCTGAGCAACTCCTCGCTAGTCAACTGTCTCCTGAACAGCCCAATGTTCTGCTCAACCAACCTTTCGGCTAGCTCATAAGGAGCAGGTGAGACCAACTTCTCTCTCCTCCAAACAGAAAACAATTGAGACTGTAATTCCCGGCAAATAGCATCACAACCTCTCATACATGATGACAAGATGGACTACATGTGTGCTATGATTGTGTCAAGATGACGTTTCCTAATGCTGAAGAAGCATTGGAATATCTGCAAGATCAAACCATCACACTCTAGATCAAACATGAATTTATATGTCCTAGTCATGGCCATAATTTTCAGAACCTAAAGCTTCTTCCCAAATGTAGGACCCTCACTGTTATCCAAATCTCGCAAGGTTTCTAACTTTCTACCATCAACTCGAAGACTCTCCTCATAACATCATCATTGTAAGGAGCTTTAGGGGCGGTCAGCGTCATGATGCTATTAAGACAAGAGGCAACTGGAAGTCTAACCCCTTCATAAGGTTCCTTCAAGAACTTGTGTTGTATGAGAGCAAGCATCGCTGGTCTTAGAGCACAAATTAGTCTCTTCCCTTCTAATTGGCTCACTTTGGAAAGGAGGGCATCTAGTTCATCAAGTTTGGAAAGAACATTCCATGTGATTCTCATGTGTTTTAAATTTGTCCCAAGAGCAAAAATCTTGTGTCCTATTCCCTGCCCCTTCTACACATTTCTCAGTTGTTCTTTCTGATGAATGGCATAGACCCCTCTTAAGAAAGGTCTATTGTCTTGCTTGGGTTTTTGGTCCATAGAAGCAGTGTGGTTTAAGGCATCAGTTGTTGTACTATTATGTTGGTTTATGAGGTGTCTTAAAAACTCCATTGTTCAACAACATATATGGAAATAGTAGTGGTTCAGCTACAACCAACCAGCAATAAACATGACAACAGAAGGCTACTACATCAGCATGTAAAAACATAGATATACTCTAGCAGTCAATTCTTCTCAACCCTTAGGACATTCATTGACAATTACAACAACAGTGTTTGACTCAAGACACAGCATATACGTAGAGGGTAAACACTGACAGCAAGATAGACACTCTCAGCTCACGACACTTTTTGGACTCCCTACAATATGATCCCCCCCCTTCTCTTGTAATACAAGATCTGTTCAACAACAACCTCTCCTTCTGATTACTAATAGACACAAGACACCAAACAACTTAGATTGACAAACAATTCTGCTCTCCCAATCAAAACTTTGTTAAGGTAGACTCATCCATACATGTTATGCTCATGATAATTGCAACATAAATGTTCTCATTAATGACATCAAGCAGACCCAACAAGACACCTTCAATAGTCGCAACAACTGCAATATATATATATATATATATATATATATATATATATATATACATATATATATATATACACTAACTATAAGCAACTAAAGACTCGATATTCTAAAATTCTAACCTTGTTGTACTTAGTTTGATTTTATTTACCATGGCTTCCCTTTTTGAGGGATTTAAGCGTCCCTCTTTCAAATTATATTAACTTGATATTATAAATAAATAATCTTAATTGATATTATTAATTAATAATTATTGAATTTTATTAGAATTAAATATTTTAAATTCCTAACAACTAGTTTTCTAATATGAATAAGTCAACCCCTAACAAATAAGATAATTACTTTACATAAATCGATAATATTGAAATACAATATTTTATATTTAATTATTCCTTAACAATTATCTTTAACTACATATGGAATATTTTAATAAAATAAATCCTTACCACTAATTCCAAAATAATTATTTTCTTTACCTCTTAACTAATTCACCAACAGCTATTTTTAACGGCTAACTCTAGGCAATGTTGCATCCTTACTATTTATTCCATAGATTTCTCACCTTTTCCTGAGGATGAACCACATTAGTTGGTTCGAAACATTGACCAAATCCTAACAATGTGATTAATTTGAAAGACTTACTTCTACATTATGGATCACAAAAGTCTTAGATCTAATACAAATAACATACCAGCGCAATGCAAACTCAACTGGTAGATCAGCCTAACCACTTGGCCTCAATAATTCAGCTCCAACACATATGAATCACTCGCAACAATTATTCTCTAGCAGAAATAACTTGGTCCACTAAAACCCTCGCTACACAAAGTCAATGATGAACCTTTGAGAACAATTTTCTTTGAGGAGTTTTTTTGAACACTTGATATGCAACCTTGATCTTCTGCAACAAACCCTCAGGCTGAGCCAAGTTCGAGGCTCTAATACCACTGTAATGTCCCAAATGGAGAAAATTTGGAACAAGCACTTCATACAAAATTACTATTCACTTAACAGAAGATTGCCATGAAAATATTAAACAAATAGAGCATTGCAATCCAATAACACGATGAACAAGAAAATTCTCAGCTTTATTATATCATATACACTAGGGTTTTACATGCTGGAATAACAAAATAGTTGAGATACCTGAGATAAAACTGGCCTCAGACAAATCTACAATAATGCTGTAATCGGCCTCCAAAACAAACTGAAAATCAATAAACTTCAACCTATGAACCCTAAATGGATCCACCAAGGGAAGAGATGGGTGCTCGCCCACTCTCACTGAATCACCTGAGGGTTTTTGTCTTGGGGCTACTATTGAAGTAGAGAACTGGGTTCTCAAACCTCTCCACAAGAATAAAACACAAATCCAGGATGTCTCCAAATGACCTCCTCCTCCTCATTTATATATCTGATGGATAGATCTCCAAGCCTCTAGAAGCATCTTATTTTATTATTTTATTATTATTCTAGAAGCTCCTCCATTGACTTTATCTTAAGTGACCTTTTTATTTTATTTCACTTAAGTCACTTTTGGCCCATTTTCTCCAATTAATTATTTTTCCTTAAATAAATGACTAATTAAAGTCATTTTTAATTAATAAAAATGGAAAATCGTCCACCATACTCTCTTCGGCCACTAGAAGTCACTTCACAGCATCCCCATCTTGTAGATATTTTCATTCCGATTCCAACGAGCTATTACACTAAGGTGTTCCATCAATTAATATCCCCAAAATGTGTAATATCCCTTATCAGGAATATTCCACAAACACAAGCAAACTCCAACCAGAGATGGACTGGGAGGGCATTTACCAGATATGTCGCCTCTGAAAAGAGGACGAGATCTGGAGGTTTCCTGACCCTTTCCAGACTCTGCCTAAGAGTATAGGAGAAAACACACAAGTGGTATAATTGTCGGGAAGCTCAAAGAGATAAAAATAACAAGGTGCAACATATAACAATATAACCATAAGCAGATACTCAAGAAATGCAGAGAGAAATGCTAAGCCATTTTATTATACTGAGTAATAGAATGAGTACAGGAGGTGATCAGAAAGATGGCACCTCGACTTGCACAAGGCAAGTGAAGAAATACACTCAGAATAGCAAAGGAATGGCCTCTCTCTGAACTGCGTCCAAGCTGCTGGAGAACTGTCATGCTGCTGCTGCTGCTAGAAATCAAATGAGGATTTGGGGTTGTTCCCCTCTTCAAAAAATGTTGAAACTCTGGAATCGGATTCTACTCAGAAAACCTAGAAAGCTTTTCTGAAATGGTCGACCCCTGAAAATCGCCCCCTTGAGGACCCACGCAATCCCTCAAGGCTCTGCGCTGCCACTGAAATAAACCCACCACAACTCTGCCTAAAACTCAGCCAAAATCCTCCAATATGCAAGGGCTAATCCCCTGCTCAACCTCCCAGCACAAATCCCCCTGCAAAACCTCAATCCAGAACTCCTGCCAGAAAGAACTGCGTCATCCCTCTCAAGACTACGCAGCTATCTAAGATGCTCAATCCTCCTGCAAAAATGTTGATGAAACTACTGCAAAAATACTGATGGAAATACCTTGCCCAAGCAGGCACTCGAAGTCCCCAGGGGCTAACGGTGAGATCTCCAAACGGAGACACTCAATGCACTAAACAGTGTTGCAGACTAACGAAACAGCCAGCGTGCTCTAAGTCGAAGTGACTAGCTCAAATGCACATAATTGAATGCCAAAATGAGGAGGCTCCTCTCTCCTTTATAGCATTGGCGCCTCTCAATCCCAAGGCTCACCTCCTCCAACGTAGCTTTCCTCTTGCCACGTGTTTTTCACCATCTGCACAGTCACTCCATGTGTCTATGTGGGCCCCTCCTCTACGTGGTTCTTTGGCCCCCCTTGGCTCACCTTTTAAGTTACAACGTTGTGCTACTAGCGAGTTGTCTTAATTCATGAAGTGAGTATGTCCCCCTCTCCTCACCTTTTTATTTATAAATAGCTATAGAAGGCAAAATTGAGCAAAATCGAATATTCCAATTAGCCATGGCTAATTAGGAATATTACAAAATGCCACCTCGAGCATAATTAATTAAGTTAGGCCCCATAATAATGCTAATTTTTTAAAGTTGTCGAAATGCGACGGAACAAAAGGTAAACTGTGCGGATGATGAAATCTGCCAAGAAAATGCTGCCAGATCCCATAAAAACTCCTCAAAACTCCATCTAAACCCCTGATGACATAAACCTGCTCCACTTACCTCGCCATCACCTGCCCTGGAAATCCACTATGGTTGTACCACGGAGGAAAATACAAATTGGGACATTACAGATTAGACTGTCCTTTACTCCATCTATTATCAGATTCATGGCCAAGATGTTGGTTTCCTTGAACTTCTCCTTTTCTACATCATCTGTAGGTTTCTTAAATTTTCCTTGAAGAAGATCCAAAACTTTATGTTTAGCAAGAATAAGATCTATCCTCTTTTTCCATGCCCTGTAGTTGGAGGCTCCTTCTAGCTTGTTTTCTATCTTCATTGAGGTCGTCATAGTCTTTAGAGATAGAAGGCTTCTCTTCTTATACGATATTTTCCTTAATGACCTTCTTTTGTTCCTTCCTCCTTAACTCTTCTTTCAATTGATCTTCAAGCTGCCTTTTTCCTTCCTTCTTCACCTGAACTTTGATACCATGTTAGAAAATCAGAAAGGCAGAAAGATTTTCGTATGTTGATAATTACTTGTGTTATTCTTATATACTTGTTATCTTCTTTATGTTTTTATTTTCATCAAACAATCATCAAATCAAAACATGAAGATCAATGACACCAGATGTAGGCACTCAACCAGGGCTAAAACCCCTCTCTAGGGGAAAACCTAGTCAAACTCTTACACTAATCAAATTGAGATAGACCTAACCAAAAGATCTTCCTCCTCCACCAAATCAGCCTTCCATATGATTCAGCAAACTTCAGTATTCTCTTATTGTCCAACAGCTACAGCCTAGCAACAACCCAGAATTTCGACCTCCAACTACACCAAAATTTTGGCCCAACAACCTCGCGTAATGTCCCCATTTTTATTTTACTCCATGGTACACAGCCAAGGTGGATTTCCAAGGCAGGGGATGGCCAGGTCAGTAGAGCAGGTTTATGTCATCAGTGGTCCCGATGTAGTTTTGAAGAGTTTTTATGGGGTCAGATGGCATTCACTTGGCATATTCATCATCATGAGCAATTCCGCACATCTTGTTTTCGCTTCCATGACTTTCTGATAATTCCCGTAAATAGGGTTATTATTGGCATAACTTAATTAATTATGCTCGAGGTGGCATTCCGGAGAGTATAATTGATGGAACACCTCAGTGTAATAGCTCGATGGAACAGAAACGAAAAGATATACAGGATGGGATGCTAAGAAGTGACTTCTAGTGGTCGAAGGGAGTATGGTGGAAGATTTACCATTTTCTTTAGTTAAAAATGACTTTAATTAGTCATGTAATTAGTCAATGGAGGAGCTTCTAGAATAATAATAAAATAAGATGCTTCTAAAGGCTTGGAAATCTATCTATCAGATCTATAAAAGAGGAGGAGGAGGTCATTTGGAGACATCTTGGATGCGATATTGTTTCTGGTATGAGAGGTTGAGAACCTGGGTCTCTACTCCATTGGTAGCCCCAGGATGGAAACCCTCGGGTGATTCAGAATTTCAGTGAGATTTGGCAAGTACCCATCTCCCTTGGTGAATTCATTCAGAATTCACAAGAGCTCTTATTGTTTGCAATTTCATTTTGAGAGGCCAAATCCAGTGCTATAGCAAACACATTTTGAGGTCGGATCTAGTTTGCAGTAGTTGTTTGAGTTTCTCAGCTATTTCCAACTATTTCATATTGCTATGTACTCCTACTTTTAGTTAATTTAATAAAGTTGAGATTTCCTTATGTTCATCATCGTTATTTGCATGTTCTGTGTTGTTAAATTTTACATGGCAATCCTTTGTTTATGTGTGGAAATTTTATGTGAAGGGTTTGTTACAAATTTTTTTCATTTGGGACATTACAGTGGTATCAAAGCCTTTATTTTGGCTTAGTAGCGGGTTATCTTGAAATGCCAAGTTCGAGGGTTTATTTTGAAGTGCCAAATTCTATTTGCCGGAGAAATTTGCCTTGGGTGTTAACAATTCTACAAAATCTCTATTGAAAAAGACCACAAATTTCCTGTGGATATGTCAATTGCTCAATAATCGTCCGACAAATTTGAGAATCAAATTGTAAAAAGGTCGTGAGCGATTTGAGATTCTGAAGATTAGCAAAGAAAAGTCGTCAATCAAAATTTTTGAAGGGATCAATTGCATTGTTTGTATCGACCGTGAGCCATTTCTGAGCACGCTGTCACGCGTGGAGTTGTAAAACCAATGGCAACAATATTGGCGACCCTGGAGATGTTTTTGACTGCGAGGGCTCGTTTTGGAGATCGTAGCCACCCTGTGCACTCGTGAATCACTGAGATTGCTCGTGTAGACAGGGAGTCTGTAATTACTGACCAAGAGGAAAGCGGGTTATATCGTGGCCATATGAGGAACGATCGTTGTTGGCCGATGGTTCGGTAGAAGACTGAGCCGCTAAAAGCGCTCAGCTCGACTACGTGACCGAGGGGAAGGCCGAGGGGTGAGTATAATATTGAATTTTGGCAACGGTTGTAAGCAGCAATCAAACCGCTATTGCAACGCACAATTTTCCTCAATTAAGACGGAAGTCAAATCTCGAACTTCCATGTCAAAGTTGGATCAGGACGACTTTGGTGTCAAGCTAATTGCAGGGATTCATTGCCAGAGGATTGATGGAGGGGGCCGCTGGGGCAGCTTGTGAACGTGGATCGCGGTCTGTCGTTTGACTGTATGCATGGGTGGTGAGAAGAGTTGGTGAATACAGCCAATTGTGTGCCGACAGCAGCAATCGAAGGATCTTAGGAAGGGAGCCAAATCGACCAGCGTAATGAAGAGCACGAAATCAAAGGAGTCGAGCTCTCTCTCTGTCTGGCGGCGGACCTCTCTCTCTGAGCAAGTTGAGGATTAATTAGTAGAGGGTCGATTCATAAGTTGCAGGCTTAAAGGGTGATGCGTGAAGGTCGAGCCTGGGGATTGAGGAGCCGCAGTGATGATTAGCAACGTAAAGGAGCCATTACAGTGGGCATATAACCAGTTCTCTCTTAAGCCGTTACGACCTATAGCACTTGTTGGGCAGCAGACAAGCAAATTGCAAAACAAATTCATTTTTCCTGTGATTCGCGTAGGGCTGAAGATTGTCATCATTTACAATCTGGGTTGTCGGAAAGACAAGAACCATTGGTCGTGCTTGCTGTAAAATTCAATTTGCCAAAGAAGTCATAACCCTGGAGTTGCTTGCGATAGAATGTATCCTGAAGACTTATAAGAGACTGAGTCTGGTAGCTTATAGGCATGAAGATCATTTCTATTGTTTCCTGAGCGTGGATATCAGTTAGACTAACTTCTGAAACTAGTGGGAAGTCCTTCTGAGCTTGAGGAAATCGTATTCATTTTGGACAGAACTTCTTGTGTCATCTACAACAAAATTTTGTCCCTATTATTGAAGCATAGATTGTCAGAGATTGGGGTCAAATCTCTCCTGGGTGGTGGACGCATTTCTAGAGCAGAGTTTGTCCCTCATTCTGAGCTGCCTTGAGCATCAAGGAGTGCATATATCCCTTCTCAGTAATGGTTGGAGATTGAGCGTGAAAGGAATTTATGAGCATTCGTTGAGCCTGTGACCAGTTGCTTCGTGTGCATTTGAGGATCAACGCACCAAGTTCCTGTCCTTATTCACAACTTTGTTATTATATGTATTGTAAAGCTGAGAGAAGGGTTGAATTGATTACATGTTGTTAAGTTTTGTCATTAGAAATATTCTTGGTCTGTGAGGTCAGAGGTATTCGATTACATTGTTGCTGCAGGGGTAGGGTGTCAGTGTTAGTCATGTTGATGTCTTGTTGTAGGTAACATATACCCTGTAATTTATATGGTTGTATCATTAATGCATTGAGTCAGTGCTTGAATAAGCAGAGTCTGGTAGCATTTTGAGGCAAAACAGTTGTTGTTTATTATTGTCAAACTGAATGTTATTAGAGGGTTGCAGATTTGTGAGGTTGTTGTGACCAGAGATCATTTGTTCATATTATTGTGCTAATCTGATTGCAATAAGAGATTTATTGTTGTAGAGTTTATATGTTGCTGCCAATGAGTGTTGTTGAGAGGGTTTGTATTTAGTGTTGTGTCTTGAGGGCATTCTTGTTATAGGTGTCTTGTATGGTGATGTCTTGTTGCTACTGAATAATGGAGCATTTGAAGCACCTCTTAAATCATCACAACAGTACATTAGTGGACTGCAATCTAGACCAAAAACCAACACAGAACAGCAAACCATTCTCAAAAAGGATCCACAACCTTCTCCAACAAGAACCGCCAAAGGATCTGCAGAAAGAGCGGGAGATTGGACACAAAATCCTTGCACTTGGGAGAGATTTGAAGCACATGAGGGTCACATGGAAAGTTCTCTTCAAACTTGATGAACTAGATGCCCTCCTTTCCAAAGTGAGCCAGTTAGAGGGGAAGGAGTTGATGTGGGCTTTGAAACCAGCCATGCTAGCTTTAATACAGCCCAAGTTCTTGGAGGAACCTTGTGAAGGGGTCAAACTTCTAGTTGCATCATGTCTCAGTAACCTTATGAGGTTGACCGCACCCATACTGCCTTTCAATGATAATGTTATGAGGAGAGTCTTCAAGCTGATGGAAGACACCTTACAAGACTTAGATAACTCCATGGGTCCTACATTTGAGAAGAGGCTTCAGGTTTTGGAAATTATGGCCATGACTAGGACTTACGAAGTCATGTTTGATCTTGAGTGTGATGATCTTATCTTGCAGATGTTCCAATGCTTCTTCAGCATTAGGAAACATCATCTTGACACAGTCATAGCACACATGCAGTCCATCTTGTCATCATGTATGAGAGGTCGTGATGCCATTTGTCGGGAGTTGCAGTCTCGATTGTTGTCTGTTTGGAGGAGAGAGCAGTTGGTCTCACCTGCTGCTTATGAACTAGTCGAGAGGTTGGTTGAGTAGAACATTGGGTTGTTTAGGAGACAATTGACCAGGGAGGAGCTACTCAGGTTTGGGGGATCATGCAGTAGGAATGAGCTGAGGAGGAAGGGACTTTGCTTCATCTATAGGGGACCTTGGGGACCTGACCACTCATGCTTGAGTGACATTGAGGAGATGACAAAGGTAGATCAGATGGAGATTCCTTCTGACCATCAGGGTGAGGATTCTTCTTCAGACGAGTCCATGGGTTCATACGATGATACCTCTGAGGAGCACGCACAGTCATGTGGAGTTGATGACAGTAGCCCAGATATGCATCCAAGTGTGGTAGAGGAGTATGATGAGCAGCCAATTGTTCCCGTGAGGTAAGGAGATCTGGGAGCAGATGAGCGATTGATGATTCAGCATAGAGAGCATGTAGGGGAGCATGAGACAGTTGATACACACAAAGTGCGAGATAGGCCATTTTTGGAGAGTTGTCTAGTGGCTCATGTTGAGCTCATGATGGAGGATGAGCAGACACCCTCGAGGCCAGCCATTGGAGTGCAGCAGACAGATGTACAGGCAACCTTCTGGGAGGCAGTATTTGCAGACAATTCTTCTCAGGAGGTGTTGGAGATTGACAGGTTACTTTGGCAAGAGGTTAGTAGACGGCAGGAGCTGTTGGAGATGGTGGTACATCCATCTTTGGACCGACCCATTGATGAGGTGCAGGTAGATGCACAGCCAGCTGGCAGAGCTGCAGGACTTTCAGGAACAACCCTCTCCAGGAGTACATAGATAGGGCTTGTAGCACATCTTACCCACTTTTGCCTATTATAGTGAGAGGGGCAAGTTTCCTTAGACAAATTTGGTTGATTGATCGGATAGAGCATCATCCGTTGAGCAGAGACCCATATCAGCCCAATAGACTTGTTCCTTGCACAGGTGTCCATGCATTGGATTAGCGAGAGGTCATGACCTAGTACCCTATTGATGGAGTATCATTTTTAGCCAGGAGCAGTGTACTACAAGATACCTTAGAGATGAGGTATATTACATGCTTCAGTTGGCAGCAGGATGTAGGCTGGCCACTTATCAATATTTCAGTGCAGCATCCGTGTGATGAGATTGACCTTGGTGTAGGCCAAGGATTGGATTGGAGAGAGGTGATGAGTTGGTATGCAGTGGATGAAGCAGCATTCATGGTTGGAGTTATAGCACAGCGAGAGCCTTGAAACCTTGATACTTGTTCTTGGTGGCATTCGGCTCCAGGAGGATTTGTTGATGTCAGGTTCAGACAGAGAGTAGTATGGGATCCGGGCATTGAGGGGTCCATTCATGGTGGGTTAACACAGGAGCAGGGCATCACCCAATGGTTCGTATGGGATCCGGGCACTAAGTCTCAGTTGCGTTGGACCACCAGATTGGTCCATAGATTTAGATTGCTTGAGGGCAAACATTCTTGGGGCAGGAGGACTGTAATGTCCTCATTTTTATTTTACTCCATAGTACAGCCAAGGTGGATTTCCAGGGCAGGGGATGGCTAGGTCAGTGGAGCAAGTTTATGTCAATAGGGGTCTCGATGTAGTTTTGAGGAGTTTTTATAGGGTTCGATGGCATTCGCTTGGCATATTCATCATCATGAGCAGTTCTGCACATCTTGTTTTTGGTTCGGTGACTTTCTGATAATTCCCGTAAAATGGGGTTATTATTGGCATAACTTAATTAATTATGCTCGAGGTGGTATTCCGGGGAGATTAATTGATGGAACACCTCAATGTAACAACTCGGTGGAACCGTAACGAGAAGATCTATAGGATGAGATGCTGAGAAGTGACTTCCAGTGGCCGAAGAGAGTATGGTGGTCGATTTACCATTTTCCTTAGTTAAAAATGACTTTAATTATTCATTTCATTAAGAAAAAATAATTAACTGGAGAAATTGGGCCAAAAGTGACTTAAGTGAAATAAAATAAAATTAAAAGGTCACTTAAGATAACATCAATGGAGGAGCTTCTAGAATAATAATAAAATGAGATGCTTCTAGAGGCTTGGAAATCTATCCATCAGATCTATAAAAGAGGATGAGGAGGTCATTTGGAGACATCTTGGTTTGATATTGTTTCTGATATGAGAGGTTGAGAACCTGGTTTTCTACTGCATTAGTAGCCCAAGAACAGAAACCCTCAGGTGATTCAATGAGATTTAGCGAGTACCCATCTCCCTTGGTGAATTCATTCAGAATTCACAGGAGCTCTTATTGTTTGCAGTTTCATTTTGAGAGGCCAGATCCAGTGCTATAGCAGACACATTTTGAGGTTGGATCTAGTTTGCAGTAGTTGTTTGAGTTTCTCAGCTATTTCCAGCTATTTCATATTGCTATGTACTCATATTTTTGGTTAATTTAATAAAGCTGAGATTTCCTTCTGCTCATCATCATTATTTGCATGTTCTATGTTGTTAAATTTTACATGGCAATCTTTTGTTTATGAGTGGAAATTTTGTGTGAAGGGTTTGTTCCAAATTTTTTTCATTTGGGACATTACACCTCGCATGTGTGAGACAATAGAGAGAAAATTCGACTTCCTTTTGCTTGACAAAACCTTCCTTCTTCCTTTCTAGGGTTTTCTTCTTCTTCCTTGAACTTCGCACCCTTTTTCCACCTCAAGCAACTGCAGATAGAACTTATTGAGTTGCTGCTCTAAATGAGGTCGAATTGTTGTCTTTATATAGTGTTTGTGTGAGGTTGAATTCCCTTGATGAGGCCAACTTGTCCTTCTTTGAGACTGACATGGTGGAGGAGACCTAAATGACTTATTTTATACAAAAATAATTTTCTTTCTTAACTCAATAAGCCTAAGAAGAGTCTATTACATAATGACATGGACAGGTACACTTGACATAACCCTAGGAGCCTATAATGGAGGCTTTGACCTAAGAACGATTAACCCAAGCATGAAACCCATTATTTAATAAGTCAATTTCTTTTATAATAAAATTTACTTTTCTTTCTTTTGACAAATACATTACATCCTAACTCAAATACAGTTATGAAGACCGACACTAGTTACATTTTTCAACATGGTCCTAACAAATCTGAAAAAGGCCTCTTGACCATCTTCCAAATTAGAAAACTGAGTCCCTAGAGTCACCTCAATTTTCAGAGCCTCCTGCACTTTCTGTGTTACTAACATCGATCCTTGATCCAAGATTCCCTTGGATCTACCTACAGGTTGGCCTTGTAAGTTGTACAATAGTACAACTTACCCTCCCTGACACCAAGCCTTACTGTTGTGTCCTGGGTAGTATTATTGCTCAATTTAGAAAAGTTGGCAACATTCAACAAAGACTGTTACACAATAGGCACTAGTAGGGATACACCCACTGTCATCTCAACATATTCCCCTCACTTTAGGCCGACTCCTACTAAATGCCACAAGCGGTATTCCTACACACGACAACTCAACCAAAGAAATAATGGACCAATGCCTAGATAAGTATATGGAAGAGGTAGGAGTTAGTTAAATAACCAAATTCTGATCTGATTTGTGACGTAACAGCAAATTAATATTGCAAACCAGCGATGAAAAGGTACTCAATATGCTAAGAAAATGAACTTGAAACACCACAAATTAAGTACGATAGTTTATTACAACCATAGAAGACCAAATGGAGTCGTCATACATTTTCTATATGGTTGTAAGAAAACAAAATACTTGCTAATCAAACTTATAATTTTAAATTCCTGAAGAGTGCAGCAGGTCAACAAGCAAAGGGCCACTTCAAGGGCCTAAAACTAACCTTTAGTGAACCCGGAATTCAAGGAACTTTGTTAGAGATGTTAATACTATCAAACAGCTTTCCAATGAGCACAAGAACACTAAATTTTTACAGGTAGTCTGAAAAATATTAAATCTGCAATATGACTACCCAAAATGAGCCAACAACCGTGAGGATTGAAAATTGATTTAACCAGAAACAACAATCAAACTTGCAAATCTTTCTTGACAGCCAATATATGATCTAATAAAAATAATTAATCAATGAAAAGCTTGTTTAGATCAATTTAAATGGATATAAAAAATTTAACTCAGTTTCCACATATCCCAAAGCAAGGGTTTGCCTCCAAACACTTTTAATTGTTGTACATTATTTCTAAGACTTGAACATATGATTAGTATAGCAATATAATGCAAATTGAAGGGGGGCATAGCGCCTTAGGTCGTAGGGCTTCCTTAAATCACAAATTTTGTAGTGAATTTACCAAAGATATGACCAATAAATATACTATAAACCACAACTGAGTGAAGAAATTCACTATTAAATATTTTTTATGGAATATAAATTTTGAATTTTTTTGAAATATATAATTTTTTTAAGGGTTTTATATTTAAACTAACTACAAATTTACAAAAATACAAGAAATTTTGCTATATAATTTTGTAAATAAAATTATTACATATTGTTAGAATAAGGATATGATCCTTCTTCCACAAGAATCAAGGACACGAAATTATGTCATCTCTTGTTTTGATATCTCAATGCTTGAGGTTTTGGAATACTAGGTGGAACACCAAAGATACAACCCTAACCTACAAATCAAGACAAATAATGGAACTAAAATTCCACTAGGAGGGCCTCTAAGAAGAGAATCATCCAACCAAGTCATCAACAATTGTTGAAGATAAGGTTATTTACCTCTAGAAGGGAGAGTGAATCATGTCCCAAAAGAGAATTACAATACCTTGAATGAAATAAGAGAAGATGTGAGATGAACCTTAGACCTCTTCTTCCAAGACTCCTTGGATCGATTAGCTTAGTCTTGTAGTAACTTTGTGCTGCTCCAAAAATTGTCTTTGAAAAATATTTGATCAACCAAATGTTGAAATTTGATGACTAAAAAAAAGTTTCCTGCAATCCCAACCCGGTTTTAATTTCACCTTATCACTCCCATTCAGTTAAATGCCCTTTCCCAGAAGCATCTCAACATATAGAATTTTGGAAATGAAATTTTCATATTAAAACACATAGGACTGTCAACACATGCTGAAATGAATATGGACATAACCAGACCAGCAACACACATAAAAATACACAGATTTTTGGTCAACTTAGACCCAAACAAAACCCCTTCAAATTTATTTATCTTTCAAGTTCAGGAAAAATACATTTGGAGACAAAACAAAACAGAAAAATACAACTTATATCTTCAGCCCAAAACTCCTTGAAAATCGTGCCCACTTTGCCTCGATTGTCGTGCCCACTTGAAGCTGAAAATATGTACTGTACGAATACCACTGTATGGATTTTCGTACCGCTGTGCAAACTGTACAGATTTTTGTTCAAAAACTTATCCCGAACAGCATGCAGCTCACATCATTCAATGTTGTTTGTACTGTACCTTCTGTTGTCTTCTATACCTTGATTTCCATCCCCAGAGTTGTCCAAAAATCACTCCTTCAGCTTGCTGCAACAAGATTCTCCTTCAGAACTTTTCTCCAGCTCTCGGCGTCCTTTCTCTAATCTGCTCATGAAGAATGAATGCAGTCTCTCTTTTCTTTTCCCCCTTTTGTTTCCCTAAATGACTTTTGGGCAATCTTAAGATCTAATGGCTCAGATTCATTTAGATCAAGGGATGAGAATAAATGTGCATTTAATTCTCACTTTCTATTTTTTAACTCACCCATTAAATAAAGTACCCACATTGTACTTTATGTCTAAAGTCACTTTTCACTTTATAATTTAACATTGACTTTACCACTTATAAAGTCACTTTCACTTTATAAAGTCACACTTAGGAAAAGAATTATTTTGGACACTTTTCCCTAGGTAGAGACTAACCCATGGGAAACCACTTGTCCAAGGTACATTAAAAATCAACACCAAACAAAAGAAGAGAAATCACATGTAAACCCTTTTGTATCATGAAAAAATTCACATTTTGATAGATCTCAACAAATTCACAATGATTTGCCAAGGAGGAGAAGGCCTATATTTATAGATGAGGCTCTTCAAAAATTATCTCCTTGGTCTCCAAAAAAATAGGACTTGCCATCAACAAAATGCTTGGAGGCTAAAATCAAAAATAATTTAATTTTCAAAATTACATTAAGTAAAACCCCAATAGAGACAAAATGTTACATCGATGTGGCCAAGAGGGGTCATTTTAACCCTAGATGACAAAACGTTCCACTTGTGATTGCATGGCAATGTTCCTTGAATTTTTCTCCATCATTTGGTGCTCCAACGACTTGATTTGACCATGGATTGACCCTCCACAGCTAGGGGGAAGGTGGACGACTCCTGAAAAAATAGCTCCAATAAAGGCTAAAATAATGCTTATTATCCTTCAAAATATGTCTTAAATGAAGGCTCGGGCCTATATGATAAGTCAAGGCACTTCCATGAGGCATGGAATGACTTTTCAAGAACATTCGTCATCACACCCTCAATAAATAAAGTGATGTCAAACATAGAAAAAATAAATTTGCCTTGAAGGTGCAATATTCCCTTGGATTCTCTCTTGATTTGGCTTAGAATAATTTTAGGAATGCTTGGAATCTTGAACTGTTGGAAATATGGTAGCCATGGTTAGTATTTTCATCAGGTGAAGAAATAGAGAACTTGAATTTATATTTTGCCTCCAAAATTGCTCAAGTCAACCTCCTATTGTTTAGGTCGATTTAGCCCCTTAGAGGCACATATTTGACCCCCTTGGGAAGTCTATATATTGAAGAGCCCTCCTCATTTGGGCATCAATCAATCTCTTGTTTATCTTTGTTTTGTGAAGACAATAGAAGGAGACGAGGTTGAATTCTATGGAAGAAAGGAACAAGGGTTGGATGGCTTGGCACTTGATCTTATGTCACTGGTCAAATGTTTTAATGTTTTGTTTCTAGATATCTTGATGGACATTGAACTCTCTCTCTCATAAGGAAAGATTTATGGGTTTTCCCCTTGTGGGTTTTGCCTTGGCCTCAGGCCTAATTTTTGTGTCTCTTGTCTCATTGTCTCATGGTTATTTTCTATTGCTCTTTCATGTATTGGTTGAAATTTTCTTTTGTATAACTGCTTAATGATATTGGATGAATGATATGTGAAATTAATGCTAATTGATCATTGGAAGTAGTTATCTATTAAGAAAATTATTTCTAGCTTGGTTGCCCTAGAAAAATCAACATGGTATCAGAGCTATTTGAAGAGCAGTTTGGGAGGAAGACACTTTGAATCATCAACTGAGACTCATGCGAAGTCTTGGGCTCCAATTCCTATGGCCCTGCATTCTGGTCAAATTTTTCCTGAGGCATGCAAGTAACTGAGTGGCATACGAACCCTATTGTGCGATCTGTGGCATCCGAATTGTATCTCTAAGAATGTGCGCAAATGTGTTATTCTCTATGCAAACTATGTGACGTTGATCTATGTGGAAGAAGTCTACATTCCTGAGGCACCTTATATCACAAAGACACGAACCCTAAGCCACATTGCACTGAGGAATAACACGAAGTCTGAGTCATCCTATCTCCTATGGAAATTTGCGAACCTAAGGCACTTGGATCTATGGCCTATTTGTCTCTGTGTTATGCAAAGTTCGGTAGCCTATCTATCTCTGTTATATGCAAAGTTCAATGGATTATTGTCTCTGAAACTTGCAAGGATTTGTGGCTTCTTGTCTCTATAAATATATGCGAAGGTCTAATCTCATATATTTGGGCTCATCATTTCCATGATCATTTGTCATTTGTATGTTTTGTGGTTCATGAGAGCTTCCTGTGGTTCACGCGAGCTACCTATGGCACCTACTCTCTGTGGAAACCTTGTGAACCTGAAGCACTTCTTCTCTGTGGAAACTATGCGAAGTTTATGCACGTTAGACCATGAAATGATTGTTGATTTCTGGTAGCATCGGATGTGCTCTAAGTCTCGAAGTTTGCAAGGAGGTTTAGACACATGCATTCTCCAATACCCAGAAAACGTTTTGGGAACTTCCACCCGGAGACAGTTTTATTAAAATAATTAATTATTTTAAATGGGTCCCTAACTCTACACTTAGGAAATTAAAATAATTAATGGGTATTAATCTAAACTGTGGGTAAAACTTCTAGACAAAGGTGGAGATCAAGTCAATATGATCCTAGCCATTGATTAGGATCTAATTTAGGTCGTTGGTTGATCAACGAGAGGATTATAAGAGAAGGTTTGATGGGCACTTGGAGAACACACCAGAGGCAGATACTCAGTTACCCAAGTAAGATCGATTTTCTCACTGGTCGAAGTTCGGCAAGAGAAAATCAAATCAGAGGGAGAGTTGTGGGTGGAAAAGAGAGTGAGGGTAATCAGCATCAGTCAAGGGTGCAAGAGCAGAAGACGCAGAACAAAGGGAGGACAGCGTAGAAGCTGTGACGCAGAGGTAGTTTGACGTTGGGACTGCGCAGTCCTCAGGAGCTGACGCAGTGAGAGGCAGAGGGGGCAGCAGGTCCTCTCCTGGATCAGAAACCAGCCGGGAAGTGTCTGTAAATTTTCTCTCAGAGATTCCTCTTCTATTTTGTTGGTTGTAACTTGTACATGAGATTTTTGTTGAAGAATAATAAAGAAACCCTCATCTGCTGCACCGGTTTTCCCACATTGGGTTTTTCCGGGGACAATTGTCCAAAAATAATTGTCATCGTGGTTATATTTGTGCCAGTATTTTTCTTTGCATTTACTTTCCGCAATATTTTAATTGTGAAGGCTGCAGTAGAATTTATTTCGATATTTGTCGTAAGAACACTGTGAATAACTTATTTTTGAGTTAATAAGTAGAAGAAATAATATTAATCACTGCAATTGGATTTCTATTTAGAAATTTTCACATGGTATCAGAGCTAAGGTGAAGCAAGAAGAAAAGAGTCGGAAGACCCAACATTGAAGGAAGAAAGGAATTCAAAATTCCTGCAGAGGCAGTGATTCGAATCCCCAGAGGGTTTGCGCAGTTCAAGCCAAGAGGGCTAGATTTTCGTGGTAAATCTCTCTCTGAGTGAGTCGACAGAGAGGTAAGATTTCCAGATCGAAATATGTCAGTGGCAGAAGGAGCAATGCAGCAGAAGATTCAGCAAAGAGGGGTTTCTCTGGTAGGACGAAATTTTTTCCTACAGCAATTGCTGGTGGAGGGTAGCGTCAAAAATCATTTGAAAAATAGCACAAAGATGGATACTCAAAGTGTCTCATAATTGTCTTCCAGATTAGAAGAAGAATTTGCATGCTTAGCAAATTCAGCATCAGCAGATGTTTGGTACATTAATAGTGGGGCTTCAACTCATATGACTGGAGTACGAGAACATTTCTCGAGCTATCAAGAAGAACAAATGGACTTCCAAATTACTATGGGAAACAAAACGAAGTGTACTCCAGTAGGGAGAGGCACCATAGCATTTCATACGGAAGCAAGGACCAACATCTGAGCCACCAATTAGGAATGAATCTGATTTCAGTGTCCCAACTACAGGATAAGGGATACGATGTATACTTCATTGGAAAGAAAGTATACGTCAAGCATCCAAGCTAGAAGAAGAAGAGACAAATTGGAACTCGAAGCAACAAATTGTATAGGTTGCGGCTTGAGTCCCCAATAGCACTGATAGGCAGCAACTATAATGGTGAAAAGAAACGAAATGAATTATGGCAGAGGTGATGGGACCGTTACACCATGGAGCATTGAGGATGCTCAAAGAGACTGTTATAGGAGTACCAACCCTTAGTAGTGTGATTGATGACTTATGTAGAGGATGCGTACTAGGGAAGTACGCTAAAGCAGTGTTTTCCAGAAGTAACAACAAAGCAGAATGTGTATTGGGATTGGTACACTTAGTATTTGTGGTCCAATGTCCATAAGGGCTCTTAGTGGTGGCAAATACTTCGTCACCTTTATTGATGATCACTCTAGGAAAACCTGGATCTATTTCTTAAAGACTAAGGATGAGGTTTTTGATTGATTCAGAGAGCTTAAGACTCTCGTTGAAAATATGTCAGGGAAAAAGATAAAGGTATTGCGTTCAGATAATGGTGTAGAATATACGGACAAAGACTTCACAAATTTTTGCGCAAAGGAGGGCATCAAAAGGGAACGGACAACTCCATATAATCCAGAGCAGAATGGAGTAGCAGAGTGGAAAAATAAAACTATTGTTGTGGCAGCCAAAGCTATGTTGTATGATCAAGACTTGCGTAGATTCTTGTGGGCAGAGGCATGCAACACAGCAGTATATATCCAGAATAAAACTCCTCACAGAGCATTGAGGAAGAGAACGCCCGAAGGTGTCTTCATAAGGAAGACGTCGGAAATAAGTCATCTCAGGATATTTGGAAGCGTGGCATATTGTCACATTCCAGACGAAAAGTGCAGTAAAATGGATCAGACCACAGAAAAGGGGTACCTCATAGGATATAACGAGACCTCAAAGGCATACAGAATCTACATTCCTAGCAGCAGGAAGATTTTAGTAAGACAGGATACGAAGTTCATCGAGGATAGAGCCTTCAGGAAATCTTGAAAGATGCCAGCAAAAGGTTAGTCTGAAGAGGTTCCGTAAGTCCAACAACAATAGGGGCTGCAAGGAGGACAGGCAAGAGGACAGACACCTGGATCGAGTACAGTGACCAGTACCAATATTTCCTCGAAAGAAGGAAATCTAGATAGTTCTCAGCAAATGGAACGACAGGATCAGGATGAGGATCTGATTGAGCCTCCCACCACCAATGGTAGAACCAGTAGAGAAGTACGGCAGACACTAAGGGACGCAAAGGAGTTTGTTGGAGCTCCTAGAACCAAGAAAAGGCAACGTAGACAACATGACAGATACCAGGGCTTGGTAGCTCAGGTTGAAGAACCCTCTAGCTTTCAGGAAGTCATTCAACACCAAGTTTGGGTGGATGACATGGTAGAAGAGTACAATTTTATCATGACGAACGATGTCTGGGAAGTAGTACCTAAACCAGAGCATAGATCAGTTGTAGGATCAAGATGGATCTACAAGATCAAGTATGTGGCAGATGGCAGTATAGATAAGTGCAAGGCTAGGCTAGTGGCAAAGGGGTACACACAGAAAGAAGGAATAGACTATGAAGAGACCTTCGCCCCAATAGCCCGTTATACCTCTATCAAATCCGTTATATCCCTAGCAGCTCAAATGGGATGGGAGATTCACCAGATGGATGTTAAGACAACATTCTTGAACGGGGTGATAGAAGAGGAGGTGTATATAGAACAGCCCAAAGGCTTTGAAACTCATGAGAAGAGAACTCATGTATGCAAATGAAAGAAAGCCCTGTATGGCATCAAACAGACACCCAAAACATGGTATGGTCGGATTGATAGTTACTTGCAGCAGTTGGGATTTGTCAAGAGTGATGTCGATCCCAATCTCTATTATTTAATGGTAGAGAATTAGCCACTTATTTTGGTATTATATGTGGATGACTTGTTTTTAACAGGGTCATCTAGGCTCATACGGGACTGCGAGAAGAATCTTGAAGCAGAATTCGACATGAAGGATATGAGATTGATGCATTATTTTCTAGGGTTGTAAGTTTGGCAGAAGAATGGAGAGATCTTCCTTGGGCAAGGTAGATATGCTACAAAGATTCTGAAGAGATTCATAATGTAGGATTGTTGACCCATGGCTACTCCCATGATCACCAACTGGAAGAAAATAGATGCATCAGGAGAAAAGGAAGTGGACCCCACTTTGTACAGACAACTCATTGGTTCGCTCATGTATCTGGTCAACACTAGGCCAGACATTTGCTTTGTTGTTAACACTCTTAGTTAGTTCATGGTGGAACCAAAAAGGGTGCATTGGACAGCGACTAGACACATTCTTAAGTAAGTGCGTGGAAAAATCAAATATGGGTTGAAATACTCTCGAGGGGAAGACGTCAGATTAAATGGGTTCACAGATGCAGATTGGGCAGGTAGTTCAGTAGACCAGAAAAGTACCTCTAGGTACTGCTTTAGTGTTGGATCAGGAATGATATCTTGGTGCGGCAAGAAGCAGAAGTCGGTAGCTCTGAGCTCAGCAGAAGCTGAATATATGGCAGCCAACAGAGCGACGTGCGAAGCTATATGGCTTAGAAAACTACTTGTGAGTTTGTTTAGAAAAATGATGGAAGCATCCAGGGTTTATTGTGATAATCAAAGTTGTATCAAACTCTCTGAGAATCCAGTGTTTCATGATCAATCAAAACATATTGATATCAAATGTCACTTTATCAGAGACTGTGTTCAACGTGGGGCAGTACAACTGCAGTATGTCCCCACAGGAGATCAAGTAGCAGACATACTCACAAAGGCTCTAGGAAGAGCCAATTTCATTCAATTCAGAGAGCAGATGGGTATGTTAGAGAATCTGTTTCAGTAGCAGAAACAGGTGATTTCTCAGTTACAGTGGCAAAGGGAGTTGCAGTACAGATGCAATGTTGACAAGTGGTAGGGTCAGCAGCAATACAGATGCAGCATTTGCACAGTAGTTGGTGGGCAAGATGTCAGACATCAGCAAGCGCAGAGCGAGATGCTACAGAACAAGGTGATGCTTCAACCATTGCATTACAAGAGCACATTCCTCGCTAAGAGGGAGTGTTGATTTCTAGTAGCATCAAATGTGCTCTTTAAGTCTCAAATTTTGCAGGGAGGCTTAGACACATGCATTCTCCAATACCCAAAAATTGTTTTGGGAAATTGCACCAAGAGACAGTTTTATTAAAATAATTAATTATTTTTAATGGGTCCCTAAGTCTAAACTTAGGAAATTAATATAATTAATGGGTATTAATCTAAACTATGGGTGAAACTTCTAGAAGAAGGCAGAGATCAAGTCAATATGATCGTAGCCATTGATTAGGATCTAATCTGGGTCGTTGATTGATTAACAAGAGGATTATAAGAGAAGGCTTGATGAGCACTTGGAGAACACACTAAAGGCAGATACTCAGTTACCCGAGTAAGATCGATTCTCTCACTGGTCGAATTTCGGCAAGAGAAAATCAAATCAGAGGGAGAGTTGCAGGTGGAAAAGAGAGTGAGGGTAATCAGCATCAGTTAGGGGTGCAAAAGCAGAAAACGCAGAGCAGAGGGAGGACAACGCAGAAGTTGTGACAAAGAGGAGAAGACGTAGAGGCAGTTTGACGCTGGGACTGCGCAGACCTCATGCAGGAGCAAACGCAACGAGAGGCAGAGGGGGCATCAAGTCCTCTCCTGGATTAGAAACCAGTCAGGAAATGTCTGTAAATTTTCTCTCAAAGATTCCTCTTCTATTCTGCTGGTTGTAACTTGTACATGAGATGTTTGCTGAAGAATAATAAAGAAACCCTCATCTGCTGCACCGTTTTTCCCTTATTTGGTTTTTTCGGGGACGATTGTCCAAAAATAATTGTCATCGTGGTTATATTTGTGCCAGTATTTTTTTTTGCATTTACTTTCCGCAATATTTTAATTGTGAAGGCTGCAATAGAATTTATTTCGATATTTGTCGTAAGAACATCGTGAATAACTTATTTCTTAGTTAATAAGTACAAGAAATAATATTATCGCTACTGTTGGATTTCCATTTAGAAATTTCACAATGATGAGGCTATATATAACTACGCAACTACCTCTGTGATTGAAATTCTTCGCACAAGATTTTTTTGTGACTCGCATTGTCATTTTGTGAGTTGTTGAAGAATGTTTGATAAGCAAAAATGTGGGTTCATGACTAGCAAAAAGACTTTGACTATTTTAATCCCGTGATTTAACTAATGCACAGCAAATTCGTAAAATCTAGAAATCGACTGTCAACATATCTCACTGTCTAGGTTATATATGCATAATCCTCTCTCCAATCAATGATATGAACAAGGTTCGAATCAACGTAATGTTACAATATGTCGGTACAACGAGTAGTGGCGCAAAATAGAAGTTCTTTTTCAATTCATTTGTTCTAGTGATTTGTTTCAAGAATAGTATGCAGCTCGTTTTCATAGTAACCTGTTGGAAAGAGCGATATGTATTGTTTGAAAAAGAGCATTATAGATTAAGAATTGATCTTTGTAATAAAATTCACAACTCGCTCATGATGGTATTAATGTATTGTAGCAACAGCGGGAAACATAGAGTTGTCAGTCCATAGGTGATATGCCATACAGGTGAGACGGGCAAGTTCGTCACGATGTTGACCACCCACTTTTCATTGGCCTGCCTCTTTGGTCAAAAAGAATGGACGATCGATCAATAGGTTTGTATCGAGCGAGGTTATTCCATCTTGAAAGGGAATGACTAGTTGTTGATGAATAACATATCAAGTGCGCAGCATGAGGATAGTCTAATGCATAGCAAATACTATGTAAGTGACAAGGTCGAGACATGTGCACAAGTTTGTGAAAACATCCAAACCCTAAAGGCCGAAATCATCTTTGAGATATGTCCAAACTCTACTCAATCTGTGGAAGATTCTACGGTGTGACCAAAGGCCTATTCTTTTCTATACATAAAAGAAGGAAAAATTACACTGAAAAGAAGTTGACATCTCCAGTCCAAATCTACTATCCTTATAATAATGACCTTTGTGAAGTTTTATCATCCGAAAATGGTTTTCGTTGTTCTCCTAAAGTGAAGTTCAAAAAAGGGAAAGCATGAAACAAATTTTATGAAGATTGATCAAGTGATGTTGCAAGTCTACAAATGATGTCTGAACAGTGTTTTGGAATCTCAAATATTGAACAAGGGCTGGAAAAAAAAATTAAGGTCTGCTAAGTTTAAAAATGTCACCTACCTTAAAGACCGCTACCTCTCTTGATAAATAACTAAGAGCTTGCGTAAATATAAATCTTAGACCTGGATGATGGAATTTATTACAATACCAGATGTTGTTGTTATGATAGGAGAGTTTCTTGATCTAAAGATCATTGGCTTTGGACATTGGAAAGCAAGGTAGAAATAATAGGAGAAAGCTCCCCTTCAAAGCCTAAAGACTAATCAGAGTATTTCTAAGGATTTGAGATTTGATGAGATTGGACAATCTTAGGGTTTGGAAGATTGAAATGATTTGAATCTGTAAAACCCTAGCAAGGGTTTGAACAAGGAATACCCTAGGGTTTATAATCAAAAACCTAGGTGTGATCACTCATAATGAAATTCAAGAATGATGAAATTGAATACAAGGATGAGTGGGTTTGTAAACCTTAAAGAATTATTAGGGTTTGGAGTCAAAACCCTTGCTAATCAAATTGCAAACCCTATCAAGACAAAAAAGGATTGAGAAAGCCTTGGGCTTATGGATTAATTGCTTCTGCTTGAAAGAAGAAACCCTAGCTCCTAGAAGATTGACATCTTGATGAGAGGTTGATTTGCAGGTTAGATGCAAGAAGACTACAGATTAAGAGGGAGCTGACATCTTTTCAAAAGATAAGTATCTTGTATTTCTTTTGTTTTTAAATTGTTAATGATGATATGGCCTCCTTGAAGATATAGACTCCTTGATGATGATGTGGACGAGGTCAACTCCTTGATGATGATATGGACTCCTTGATGATGTGGACTCCTTAATGATGATGTGGACGAGGTCAACTCCTTGATGATAATATGGACTCCTTGATGATGTGGACTCATTGATGATGATGAGGATGAGGTCAACTCCTTGATGATGATATGTACTCCATGATGATGTGTACTCCTTGATGATAACGTGAACGAAGTTAACTCCATGATGATGTGGACGAGGTTGACTAGATCTAAGAAAGCTAAGATCAAGAGGGAGCTGACACTTTCTCAAGAGATAAGTACTTTCTTGTTTGTTGTTTCATTATGAGTCTCTTGCCTCTGTATATCTTGCTTGGTTGTATTTGTAGTTCCATGGCCTCCTAGTGAAGATTGCAAGTACATAATGAAGACTACCAAGGTGTGGCAACCGTTGAAAATGGATGGAAGAACAATATGACAAGAAGACTCGTGATTGGATGAGCTCTATACTCAGAGGGAGAATACAAGATCAACCTAATTGAAGAATGTTTTGTGATGAAAAGAAGTCAGTTGTGACTTCCAAGATCAAGTTGGCAAGATGTCTTGAAAAATGATGTTGACCCAAATTTGTTGAAGATGAGCCTGCGATTACTCTATGTGTTGATGATATGTTTCTAACAAGGGTTGAGGACCTCTTCATACAATTTAAGAGGGAGTTGATTTTCATAAAGGCATGAGCCTAGTGAAATCCTTGTTGTGATTTGGCATAATGGATTGCAAGTCCATGAACATCTCCCATGATGAAAAAGCTACAAGACTTTGTTGCTGACTGAGTTGATTCTCTGATTGGCGCATTGAACCACCTGATGCATGGAATTGCTAACTCTATTTGGACTGGATATATTAAAGAATAAAAGAACACTTCTACGTGTTGTGTTGGGCTGAATGACACAGATGTTTCTAGTGCATTTAGCACGATTAAAGTGTTGGAATTTCTAAGTCTAACCCGTTAGAAACCCTTCATGTACTTTATGATTTATTTCTGCCTACTTGTTCTGATTAATTAACAAGTTATTTACCATGTAAATACTGAAAATAAATACAAGTACATGATCAACACATTACAGATCATCAACTGAAGGAAACAAAACAAGCACACAAGTGACACCGTTGTTTTTGGACCAATGTCCCTGGAAAAACCCAATGTGGGAAAACTGGTGCAGCTATCTGAGGGTTTTATTAGTATCCAGTTTCTGGATACAATTTGGGTGCCAAAACTGGCTCACCCAACAGAGAATAATCTCGGCGGTAGTACCTCTCTACTCGGAAGTAGATATTCTGGCTGAAACCCCGGATAAACACTCTGACAACTCCCAGCTCCAATCTGCCCCATGAAAACCCCAGTGTCAGCCTCTAGCGACTGCATCAACCCTTTCTGGCCCTGCGTCTGCCCAGCGTCAGCCCTAGCGTCAAACCTTTCTGGCCCTGCGTCTACCCAGCGTCAGCCTCTAGGGACTGCGTCAGCCCTTTCTGGCCTAGTGTCTGCCCAGCGTCAGCCCTTGCTGGCCCAGTGTCTACCCAGCGTCAGCCCTTTCTGGCCCAGTGTCTACCTCTAGAGGCATTGTGTCAGCCCTTAGAGCCTCTATGTCACCCACACTGGCTCTTTGAGGCACTACACAGCTCCTGGCTACCTCTGCGTGGGCCCTGGCTGGCTCTGCATGAACCTCTGGTTGGCTTTGCGTCCCTCTCTCCCGGCTTTGCGCTAATCCTCCTGGTACTATCTCTGCCTCTCCACTTTTGTATTCACTGCCCCTCAGTTGCAACTCTGATCACTCTTTCGACTTCCTCAACAAACCCTACCCTGGAAAATCGAAATCTTGATCAACTCGATGTGTTCTCCAAGTGACCCTCAAGCCTCCTTTTATACTTTTCTCGTTGACAAATCAACGGCCGAAATTAAGTCCCTAATCAACAAACAAGATTAATTCTGGCTTGATCCATGACTTTTGGACCCTTCTAACATAGTTTTATATTAATTCACATTAATATTTTATTTTCCCTAAGTTTAGACTTAGGGACTCCATTAAAAATATTAATTATTTTAATATCTTCCAAACTGTTTAGAATCTGCACAAACCATTTCTGGGTATTGGAAATCTCATGTGTTTTAGCCTCTCCACCAATTTTTGTGGCTAGAACACATCCGATGCTACCCCAAATCAACATAAAGAAGTTAGTTGTGACTTCCAAGACCAAGTTGGCAAGATGTCTTGAAGAATGATGTTGACCCAAATTTGTTGAAGATGAGCCTGTGACTACTCTATGTGTTGATGATATGTTTCTAACAAGGGTTGAGGACCTCTTCATACAGTGTAAGAGGGAGTTGATTTTCATAAAGGCATGAGCCTAGTGAAATCCTTGTTGTGATTTGGCATAATGGATTGCAAGTCCATGAACATCTCCATGATGAAAAAGCTACAAGACTTTATTGTTGACTGAGTTGATTCTTTGATTGGCGCATTGAACCACCTGATGCATGGAATTGCTAACTCTATTTGGACTAGATATATTAAAGAAAGAAAGAACACTTCTACATGTTGTGTTGGGCTGAATGACACAGATGTTTCTAGTGCATTTAGCATGATTAAAGCTAGAAATGTAGCTAATTTATGAAGCATTTTGGCTTCGGAAGTTGTTTGTTGATCTACTTGATCTTGCGCTAGAATTGATCAGGGTATACATGTCAGTTGATGAGCAGGTTGTTGATGTTTCTTTTTGTTACACCTTGCACTCATTTGAAAGTGGCTAGTGACTCATTTGACTTGGTTAAAGGAGGTCCACTTGCATTTTATTCGAGGATATAACATGATTTTCATGTGGAGCCATTTGCACACATACCTAGGGTGTTTGATCTGTGGTATGATCTTCATAATTGACTTGGTCAAAGGTGGTTAGATATACACAAATATGAAGAGCACACATTAACTTGAAGCCCACATGCATGCATGAATAATTTATTGTGATGGTAGTCGTTATGCAGAAACAACGCACTCCTTCCTAGGGCACACCCTGTTAGTTTTTGTAGCATCGGATGTGTTCTAGCCATGAAATTTGGTGGAAAGCTAGAATACATGAAATCTCCAAGACCCATAAATTGTTTTTGAAAATTCCACCTAGAAATGACTTAATTAGATTATTAATCAATTTTTTAAATGTTTCCTCAGTCTAAACTTAGGGAATATGGTTAATTAATCATAATTAATTAAGTCAAGGTGAGAATCATGTAGAAATTCACACAAATCGACTCCAAGATGATCTTAGCCATTGATTAAGTTTTAATCTTGTTCGTTGGTGCTCGAACAGTGGATTAGAAGAGGAGGTCGATGGGCACTTGGAGAAAACACTTTTCTAGTTCGATTTTCTTGGCAGATTGATTTCCAGAGAGCAGCAGCAGTTGTCGGAGAGCCAAAAATCGAAGCAGGGTCAGTGAGGGGTAGAGAAAGTGATCTGAAGGAAGTTTTCCAGATCTGGAGAGGCAGCAAGGAGTCGGGTTATTCCCAGTGAAGCAACTCAGAGGACTGCACAGTTGCATTAGAAGCAATTCAATTTTGCTCAAGATAAATTCGTTTTCAGTTCCATAGGCCTGGCAGAGGGTCCAGACTCCAGAGTGTCAAAGAAGCGATTTCATCAGCAAAGACAAGCAGAACGACTTCATCAAAGGCAATTCAGAAGCTAGACATCATAGGGTTTGCGCAGAAGCTAACGCAAAGGGTCCAAGAGGACAAGTTTTCTGAAGAGGAGTTGTGTTGGGATTGCTTGTGGAAGAAGGGTAATTCCCTTAAATAATTTTGGCCAAATTTACTTGTTGTTTGGATTGTCAGTTGGGCATCCATAGATTGTACTCATATTTCACTGCTACATAATAAAATAAAACCCTCCTTTGTTGCATCAGTTTTCCTGCATTGGGTTTTTCCGAGGACATTTGTCCAAAAATAACAGTGTTTTTTTTGTTTGTGTGCTAGTATTTTCTCAATTTCCAGCACTATTTTATTTTCGCAATTTCTATTTGTGAAGGTTGCAATGTGTTTATTTCAATGTTGTTGTAGCAATAAATTGAAAAATTAATTTATTAGTTAAAAGAAATAATTCCAGTTGTTGCAATAGGATTCGAGTTTTGGAATGTTCACATGGTATCAGAGCGTGAGTGATCCGTCAGGAAGCTCAAAAGCGGAGGAAAGAATTTCCCTGCTCAGAAGGAGCCGCAGGCCGAAATTCTTGAGGTAACACAGTTCCTTGACAGGCAGGGCGAGTTGCTGGGGCAGGAATTCGATTTTCAGTTGCAGGGGTACAGAAAATTTGATTTGCCCAGGAGAGTGATTCCAGCAGTTAGAGGGAGCAGCTGCAGCGCAGATTTTCACTGAGCAGATTTCTGGTTCGACATAGAGGGTTTTTGAAGCAGCAGAACCAACATTGGGTGGAAGAGAAAAGCACACACAGCAGAGGGAAAATTTCTCTCAAGGAACTTCAAGTCTCAGAAGTTCGATTTTTCCTTGCAGATTGGCAGTAGTTGTGAGAAGATCTTCTCACTCCAGAAGGGAGTGCGAGTAGTAGAGCAGCAGCCAAGTAGAAGGAAAGAGGGGATTTTCAACAGTTTTCGAGATGGCCACTGCAGGGCTTAGAGATCAAGATAGGTTGGATGGATCATCCAACTATGTCATCTGGAAGGCCAGGATGTCCTTCCTTCTAGATGAATATGGCCTGAAAGCCTACATTGATAATGTAGTGGCAGTTCCTCAGGATGCAGACCAGCTCAAGGAATATAGGAAGGAGATGGCGCGGGTGAAGCGTTTGATCCTGGATGGAGTCTGGGACCATATCGTCTTGTTGAAAAATGTGTCACTAGATTCGATCTTCATAAGTATGAAATGTATTCTTGTAAATATAAAATGGAAAAGAAATTATTATTATTATTATTATTGGAGCATGGGTTTCATGCTCAAGTTCTTTTATTTTATAGGTCAAGCACCCATTGAGTGCTTCTAGGATTTGTCCTAGCTAGAAGAGTCATTATCATATATGGAAGACCCTATGGGCACATTGTAAATTGTAAAGAAAATTTTAATTTGTCTTGAAAGTGTCAAAATACCTCCAAGATCAAGTTGACCTAATGAGTTGTCAAGTCAGCCTACATGAAGAGCCACGTCCACCCTTGAAGAAGCCTATATATAAGAGGAACTCGTCCTCCATTTGGATCATCTCACTCTCTCATCTCTTAGTCGAAGAAGGAAGTGTGAAGAAGGAGAAGTCGAAGAAGGAAGTGCGAAGAACAGGAAGTCGAAAAAGTCAAATTGTTTATGGGTCTTATCTATTCTTCTGGGAACATTAAAGTTAGGGTTTTGCTGCGCTGGATCTTATGGGGTTTGATTTTGGAAGCAGAAGAAAAGGGAAGGCAAGCGAAGGTCTCTTAGGGTATCTTACTAGCCTTAGGACTCAAGTCAAGGCAAGCGAAGTCAAGAGGAAGGCTATTAAAGGGAGATCGAAGTCTCCTAGAGAAGCAACAGTAGTTGCAGGAGTTGCTTGGGAGCAAAATTTCGGATCTACTGGGAGGTCAAAGATATTGCAGCAGGAGGCCATGGTAGACTTGATCTTGAAAAGTATTTGTCTAAATCTAGGTCATGGTATTCATCAAACGAAAGATCTGAAAGATAAAGAAGAGATTTACGGGTTTCTCCTCAAGAGGAGGGGTTTTGGCCCTGGCTTGTAGCCTATATACTGTGTCATTGTTCTTACTGTTTTGGTAGTTGTTTGATGTATTGCACATTAGAATAATAACGAACAAAGCTAATAAGTAAAAGGTAACACAAACATTTATCAAGTTAAGAGAATTAACATATTCATTTCCCTATTGGATTCTCAGCATGGTATCAAAGCTTTGGTTCTCTAAGGGCGTCATGATGATCTCCTCTACAATAAAGAAGTTCACCAAGAAAATTGCAAGCCATCTCTAGAAAGGTATCAAGGAAGCATGGAGTTTCTTATTCTCTTCAAAGAAGGCATCGATCAATGAAAGGGATGAAGGTCTCTTTTCGGCTCTCTTTGGTACATTCCAAGACGAAGACATCTGGGTAATTGATAGTGGTGCATCAAGGCACATGACTGGTCACTCCAACCAATTGAAGACCTTACCAAAAGGAAATTTCGCTTACTCTATGGAACTTGGAGACAACAAAAGCTATCCAGTGAAGGGCATTGGATCAACTTCCATAAAACTCAAGGATGGAAGCAACATCCACCTCAACAACATTCTATTTGTTCCAGGTTTGCACAAAAATTTACTTTCTCTCGTAAACCAAGCCCTAGTTCACACTAAGATTAGTCCATGTGAACTTTGGCATCGAAGGTTTGGTCATCTACATTTCAAAATACTTCCAACTTTAAGTTCCATAGTAGATGGAACACTGAATTTGAAGGAGGATCATCAAGGTGTCTACAAGGGATGTGCATTGGGCAAGGATACCAAGAGACCATTTGGAAGCAGTGCTTCGTGGTCGAAAGAAATCATGGATATCATTCACTCTAATGTGTGTGGCCCTATGACTCCAAAATCTCTTGGAGGCCATCTATACTATGTCACATTTATAGATGATCATTCAAGAAAAACCTGGGTTTACTTAATGAAAAATAGGGATGAAGTATTCACAAAATTTCAAGAATTCAAGGTTGAAGTGGAGAACCTTACAGAAAGAAGAATCAAGATACTGAGATCTGATAATGGAGGAGAATATACATTCAAAGAAATTATAGCATTCTGTAAGGAGTCTGGGATTAAGAGGGAGTTGATAGTCCCATACAATCCCAAACAAAATGGAGTCGCATAAAGAAAGAACAGATCCATTGAAGAAAATGTAAAAGCAATGTTACACGATCAAGATCTACCTAAGTTTCTGTGGGGAGAGACAACAAAGACAGCGATCTACATTCAAAATTGATGTCCTCACAGATCTCTAGATAACAATACTCCGAAAGAAGTGTTCACTGGAGAGAAGCCATCTGTAGATCATCTCTGAATCTTTGGGGGTCCTGTGTATATTCATATACCAAAGGACAAAAGAAAGGAGTTAGATCCTTCCGGTATGAAGGGAATATTTGTTGGGTATAGTAACTCATCAAAGGCCTATATAATCTATATGAAAGATGGACATCACATTGAAGTTAGTCGTGATTTGATGAGAGTATAGCACTCAAGAAGTCAAAAGAACTTTCCATAGATTCTGATGACAAAGAACTTTTGATATTTGAGGAGGAAGTTGACAAGGAAGGAGAAGGATCACACCATGAAGAAGAAGGGCCAAGTGAACCTGTTCAACCCGTGGTCATTCCCGAAACAAGGAAAAGACCTAATTGGTTGAAATCCACACTACTTGATGCAAAAGGTCATGGGGCAGCATATGGATCATTTAGAGAAAGTAAGAGACCCAAGAAATATTATGGGTACGCTGCATACATGACAAAATTAATAGAAGTAGAACCATCCACCTTTGAAGAGGTCGTAGAAAATCGAGAATGGAAGGATGCCATGAATGAAGAGTATCAATCTATAATGAAAAATGGAGTTTGGGAGATCGTACCTACGCCTGAAGACAAATCTATGGTCACTTCCAAGTGTATCTATAAGATCAAGCATGCAGCTGATGGAAGTATAGATAAGTATAAAGCAAGATATGTGGCTAGAGAATTCTCTCAACTTGAAGGCATCGACTATGAAAAAACATTTGCGCCAACAGCAAGATATACAACGATTTGATCATTAGTCCCTCTGGCAGCATCGATGGGATGGAACATCCACCAAATGGATGTCAAGGTTGTGTTTCTGAATGGCACTATAGATGAAGAAGTCAATATAGAACAACCCTTGGCATTCGAAATCAAAGATAGGAAGGCATATGTTTGCAGATTGAAGAAAGCATCTATGGCCTCAAGCAAGCACCAAGGGCATGGTATGTTAGAATGGATGCATACCTACAGAGAATAGGCTTCACAAAAAGTTATGTTGACTCAAACCTTTATATTAAGGTTGTAAACAATGAACCTGTAATTATTCTTTGTATGTAGATGATCTTCTCTTGACAAGTGTAGAAGGTCGAATTGAAAAATGTAAGAAGCAACTGGCAACAGAATTTGACATGAAGGATCTTTGGTTGATGCATTACTATTTGGGACTAAAAGTCTGGCAAGGACCAAATAAAATCTATTTGGGTCAAGGAAAGTATATGATTGAGATTCTAAAGAAGTTCGACATGATTGACTGTAAACCTATGACCACTCCAATGATCACAAACTTGAAGAGACTAAGGAATTCTGAATCAAGCCATGTGGATCCTTCCAGATATAGACAACTTGTTGGCTCATTGATGTACTTGGTGAATACTCGACCAGACATATGTTTTGCAACAAATGTACTCAGTCAATTCCAAGTGGAGCCGAAGCATGATCATTGGATAGCAGCAAAGCATATTCTGAGGTATCAGCGAGGAACCATCAACAACTATCTGAAAATATGATAGAAGGAATGATGTCCAATTGATTGGTTATACAGATTCTGGCTGGGGAGACAGTGAACAGGATGGAAGAAGCACTACGGGAGGATGTTTCAGTTTAGGATCCTCCATGGTTTCACGGATGAGCAGAAAGCAAGACACCATTGCTTTGAGTAGTGTTGAGGCTGAATATGTTGCAGCGTGTGAAGTAAGCAGAGAAGCAGTATGGTTAAGGAAGTTGTTTTTCCGACTTGTTTGAAGGACCGATGAACCCTACAGTGATACTTTGTGATAACACCAATTGTATTCATTTGTCTGAGGATCTAGTGTTTCATGGAAAGACAAAGCATATCAACAACAAGTATCATTGTATTCGAAAGCTAGTACAAAATGGTGTGTTGTAGCTACGATATATCTCCACTAATGAACAGGTAGCTGACATATTGACGAAATCACTTCAGAACATGAAGCTTGTATACTTAAGGGACAAGCTTGGTTTGGTGTATTTGTCTTCCCTAATTGAGAGGGAGAGATAGACACTACATTCTTGTCTTCACTTGGGAAGAAATAGTGGAGGATTGGGTAACCATCTGGCATTCGATACTCTTTGAGAATGTGGTAAGGCATTCAAGACAAGAGTAGTCGTGGACCGTTATTCTTTGAGGATTAGCTACCCAAGATAAGAATAGTCCAATGTGAGGTCATACTCTGTGAACACCCGGGTGGGCTATGTACCTTGGAAGACAATGATGATGGTGTCTATACATCATTGGTCTCACCAACATTGTGCTTTGATCTTGTGGAGAGATAGAGTTGTTAGTCAAGGTCTTGCTATGTGACAATGTTGATTAATATGATGCTAGATAGATGGGTTACCAATCCGACTCTTCTTATGAGATCTCTTCAGATTGAGAATAACCATGTACCTCTTATGAATACCTCCCTAGTTAAGAGGGAGTGTTGAAAAATGTGTAACTAGGTTCAACCTTCATAAGTATGAAATGTATTCTTGTAAATATAAAATGGAAAAGAAATTATTATTATTATTGGAGCATGGTTTCATGATCAAGTTCTTTTTTTTTATAGGTCAAGCACCCATTGAGTGCTACTAGGATTTGTCCTAGGTAGAAGAGTCATTATCATATATGGAAGACCCTATGGGCACATTGTAAATTGTAAAGAAAAATTCACTGTCTTGAAAGTGTCAAAATACCTCCAAGATCAAGCCAGCCTAATGCGCTGTCAAGTCAGCCTACATGAAGAGCCATGTCCACCCTTGAAGAAACCTATATATAAGAGGAACTCGTCCTCCATTTGGATCATCTCAATATCTCATCTCTTAGTCGAAGAAGGAAGTGCGAAGAAGGAGAAGTCAAATAATGAAGTGTGAAGAAGAGGAAGTCGAAGTGTTTCTGGGCCTTATCTATTCTTTTGGGAAGGTCGAAGTTATGGTTTTTCTGCGCTAGATCTTCTAGGGTTCGATTTTGGAAGCAGAAGAAAAGGGAAGGCAAAAGAAGGTCTCTTAGGGCATCTTACTAGCCCTAGGACTCAAGTCAAGGCAAGCGAAGTCAAGAGGAAGGCTATTAAAGGGAGATCGAAGTCTCCTAGAGAAGCAACAGCAGTTGTTGAGGAGCAGAATTTCGGATCTACTGAGCGGTCAAAGATATTGCAGCAGGAGGGCGTGATAGACTTGATCTTGGAAGGTATTTGTCTGAGTCTAGGTCATGGTATTCGTCAATTGAAAGATCTGAAATATAAAGAAGAGATTTACGGGTTTTCCCTTCAAAAGGAGGGGTTTTGGCCTTGGTTTGCAGCGTATATACTGTCATTGTTCTTACTGTTTTGGTAGTTGTTTGATGTATTGCACATTGGAATAATAACGAACAAAGTTAATAAGTAAAAGGTAACACAAACAGTTATCAAGTTAAGAGAATTAACATATTCATTGCCCTATTGAATTCTCAACAAGTCTCACATATTGCGGCCAAGGAAATGGCCAAAGAAATGTGGGATGCTCTCTCCACGCTATACCAGGGTACTTCTGAGCAACGGAAGATGTTCTTGGAGAAGAAGCTGAGATGCATCGGGATGCAGAAGGGGGAAGGCATAGATCCCTTCCTCACCAGGATTCAAGAGGTCTGAGACCAACTTTTAGCTTTTAGGGCAGCGCCTCAACCTTCAGAGCTAGTACGATTGGCACTCAACAGTGTCTCAGAGGATTGGCAGGTCTTCGTCCAAAGTATATTGGGAAGAGACACGCTACCAGGATGGGACAGAATGTGGGCCGATTTGTAGCAGGAGGAATTGAGACGAGCTCTGTTGAAGAGCTCCATCAGTGGCAACAGTAGCAGCGAACAGAAGGTGGTGAAGGAGGAGGAGAATGTGGCCCTAGCATCTAAGGGTCCCAGTCAAGGGCAAGGGGAGCAGAGAAAAAGAAGAAGGACCTATCAAAGGTCAAGTGCTTCAGATGTGGTGAGCTCATAAGTGCTTCAGATGTGAAGAGCTCAGTCACTACAGCACGCAGTGTCCTCTCAAGAAGAAGGACAAATCAGAGAAGCAGGACCAGCAGGCAGCGTCAACTGAGATCGACAAGTTGTCCTCCAGGTTGGAGGAAGACTTCGCAATGTTGGAGGAAGACTTCGCAATGTTGACAACGATACCTCCAAGGAGTGAGGTGGGGTTACTTGGAGTTGTAGCCCCAAAGAGCTACAAAGATTGGGTACGGTCCTTAAGGAGTCCACCTCATGGATCATTACCAAGCTATGGGGGCCCATAGTATTCAATGGCAGGATGGATCAGTGGCAGTTGATGCAGTTAGTACCAGGGTGACAGTTGCAGACTAGTAATAGCCAGATGTTGAGGAGCACAATGCAGTGTTGACAGCAGAGCAGGTGGCTGAGTGCAGAGTTGGCAGCAACGCAGATTCTTCAATGACAGTGTAGATGCTAGTAGCAGTAAGAGTCTCAGGAGACAGATGCATCATATTAAACACAGTTGATTCAGTATTTGGGATGCTTCTTAGTTGCAGCAGTTGCAGTTGCAACAGCAACAGATAAGAGTGACATGTAGTGCAGATGCAGAGTTGGTAGCAATATAGCAGTGTCAGCGACAACACAAATGCAACATCAAAGTTGAACAGTAGTTGGTGGGCAGCAGCAGCCAAACATCACCAACGTAACGGGGGATACAGAGACATGGTGTTGTGGTTGGATGTGCAGCACTAGAGAGAACACAATCCTCGCTAAGAGGGAGTGTTAGTTTTTGTAGCATCGGATGTGTTCTAACCATGAAATTTGGTGGAGAGGCTAGAATACATGAGATCTCCAAGACACAGAAATCATTTCTGAAAATTACACCAAGAAATGACTTAATTAGATTATTAACCAGTTTTTAAATATTTCCCAAGTCTAAACTTAGGGAATATGATTAATTAATCAAAATTAATTAATTCAATGTGAGAATCATCTAGAAACTCACACGAATCAACTCCAAGATGATCTTAGCCATTTGATTAAGTTTTAATCTTGTCCGTTGGTGCTCCAACAGTAGATTATAAGAGGAACTCGATAGAAACTTGGAGAAAACACTTTTGTAGTTCGATTTTCTTGGCATATCAATTTCCAAAGAGCAGCAGCAATTGTCAGAGAGCCGGAGATCGAAGCAGGGTCAATGAGGGGCAGAGGCAGTGATCTGGAGGAAGTTTTCCAAATCCGGAGAGGCAATAGCAAAGGGCCGAGTTATTCCCAGTGATGCAGCGCAGAGGACTACATAGTAGCTTCAAAAGCAATTCGATTTTGCTGGAGAGAAATTTGTTTTCAGTTCTAGAGGTCGATCAGAGGGTCCAGAGCGTTGGAGAAGCGATTTCCTCACCAAAGACAGGCATAACGACTTCATCAGAGGCAGTTCATAGGCTAGACGTCATAGGTTTTGCACAAAGGTTGACGCAGAGGGTCTAGGAGGACGAGTTTTATGAAAAGGAGTTGTGTCGAGATTGCTTGTGGAAGAAGGGTAATTCCCTTAAATAATTTTAGCTAGATTTACTTGTTGTTTGGATTGTCAGTTGGGCATCCATAGATTGTACTCAGATTTCACTACTGCATAATAAAATAAAAACCCCATCTGTTGCATTGGTTTTCCCGCATTGGCCTTTTCCGAGTACATTTGTCCAAAAATAACAGTGTAAATTTTTATGTGTATGCGCTAGTATTTTCTCAATTTCCAACGCTATTTTATTTCCGCAGTTTTTATTTGTGAAGGTTGCAATGTGTTTATTTTGATGTTGTCGTGGCAATAAATCGAATAATTAATTTATCAGTTAGAATAAATAACACCAGTTGCTGCAATAGGATTCCAGTTTTGGGAGTTTCACAGACCGAAGGAAAGAATATTTATTGTTTCAACCAAGTCAAAGTAGCCCTCAAAGTTCAAATACCAAGGGCACACTTGTTCAAAGGGAATTGTATATTGTTTCTTGGTCAAAGGACTTCTAGAAGAAGTGAATAAGCATTGCAACCATTACACTTGGTATTTGTACATGCATATCCAGAAGAGTGCCCTTATCATTGAAACTTCACACATGGCATTCTCACACCTATATTGGAGATGTGCCCTCCCTCTTTGACAAAGCATTTTATTATTATTTTGGGGGTAGTCATTTCTAGACGAGCACCCTTGCACATGAGGAGGACAAATGGCACTTGGATTTCACCTTGCATGAGCTTGAAAGTTGAGGATGATGACATGTGGCATCACATTCATCTAAAAGATTATATTTAGAACTTTCTAGGGTCATTTTATCTTAATTTGCTCACCTAGAGATGATTGTAAATATTTTTAGTATTTTCTAATATTTTCCTTGGAAAACCACATAAGGAAAATATTATTTTATTGTAAAAGAGAGTTGAGCTAAAACCTATACAAATGTTTGCTCTTTCCATTTGCAAATGAGGTTTAGTGATTGAAAGAGCTCCCAAGCTTATGGAACAAAGGTGATCTTATTTATTTGGGTTATTGTAAATTGTATGTACAACTTCTTTAGTTGTGGCATATTGTTCCAGGCATACCATTTGAGACTTTTTCTTGCAAGTTTGGCTTGTCCTAGTTAATCTGAAAGCCATAGAGGAGCATCCTTGTTACATTCGAGGAGGTAATCCAAGCCTCTTTGTTATTTTCTCTTAGAGGGAGAAATTCATGCCCTAGATGTCCTTTGTGAGTGACTGCATAATTTCCATCTTTAGGCAAGGCCATTTCCAGATTGATTTGGTTGTGGAACTCCCAATTAAGAGTCCTTTCCTTTCATAAAACTTGTGATTGCTTGTTTACCAAATTAGGGCCGTTGTAGGGGACATTACCTTGGCTGCTTATAGACATTAATCTCTCATAGAATGCCCTTTAAATTTGTACACGTGACCCCATATCCCAAATAAATAAGGCATTAGTCATTTCCTTTCATCCACTACCCCAAAAATATAAATCCTTTTTTATTTGTCCTTTTTGTTTTTGTTGCTATGCCGCTCTTACTCCCACTTCAAATTAAAATTAATTGAGCTTAGTTAACCATAGAGAAGCTCTGCACATGCAAAAATGAAATATAGACAAAGATTCAAAGATAATTAGAATTTAGAAACTAAAACGTTTACAATCTGCATTTGAAGTCGTTGTCGAGCAGATGGAGCACTAGCAGACTTTGAAAAAAATGAAGAAGGGGGACAACATCAGTGGGGGTATTCCTCCTTTTCCTTTAACTTTTTATAGTTGTCATTGATAATTGAGACATGATTTCTGTGAAATGAGAAAGACAATGCACTGTTGTAGGAAAGAACTTGAAAATCGGTAGACAAGTCCACTTGTCCAGCACTTGGAATCCCTTCTAACACTGCACAATAGCCATCAGCTGAAGGCCTCTTTTATGGGTGACACAGTGAGGGCACGTGTGACACAGGCCCTGTTTGGATGTGTCCTGTTACTTAGAAAAAATGTAACTACTGATATCACAAAAGTATATGAACTCCAACACTTCTGAAGATATCATTACCGATATAGGAAAATCACAAACCAGTCACTCAATCAGGTCTATAGTCAATACAGCGACAACATGTAATCAAATTTGGTCCAGAGGAGTGTCCATTACACTACATGCATGAGTTCGCTGGCATGGCATGTGACGAGGTTCGATTCCCACAGATTTAACGCTTTGTTTTCAATAAGATGATTGAACAACGTTGAATTTAAATCTACGCTGTATATAAGCCACCATAAACGAATCCTACATGTAGTTGAGTTTGAGACAGACCAGAGAGGAGACGATGAGACCCTTCTCATTGGGGATGCTGCGCCCATGCCTCGCAACCCAATACTTGTTCTTGAAAGCTCCTCCCGCCATTCTCCTCTTCACTTCACCGATAATTCTCCTCTGACAATGTGCCGGGCAGCTTACAAACTGCCCTTACCTCGCCCCAAATTCTATTTAACGCACATTTCTCACTTTTGTCTTTCCATACTGTTTTTCCCTGGTTGGGAGTACGTGGTCGTCAACCCTTTGTCGTTCCGTTTTCGCCCATTAAGCTGCATATACCCATTCCCAGTCCCATTGTGGTCAGTTAACGCTACCACGTTAGAGCTCATTATGTGAGGGTATTTTGATAAAGAAATAGGAATGTAAAAAAAATGTTTAATAGTTTAGCTATGAGATATTTTATTCTTTTGCAAATTTATTTATTTATTTATTTGGGTATAAATTTAATGGGGTATTATGGTTTTGGTGAGATAGAAAGAAGGTCATTTTATTCTTAAAAAAATAAGACTCAAATAAATAATTTATTTGGTTTAAAATATTAGAGAATAAAAACCACATAATTGCAGCGTGTTATTTTGCGCTGCAAATTTCAAAAATCTACAAAGGTAGAGGACTTGACCACCAAGATTCATTTGCAGCCTTAAAAACAGATATTGCAACATATTCTCAGCTAGGGGAAGTCCTTATAGTGGGTGATTTCAATGCTAGGACTGCAAGTAAGCAAGCTAGCATTTTTTGCTATAAAAAACACTACGACCCTATTTGGCTTACAGAGGAGAGTAATCATCAGTGGGAAAGAATTTCATAGGACAAGGGTTGTAATCTCTTTGGTGAACAATTGCTTACTCTATGTGGGGCCTTTGATTTAATCACATGTAATGGCTTGAGTAAATGGGCAAAGTCCGATAATTTCACTTGCAATACTTACAATGGAGCAAGTGTAGTAGATTATGTAATTTGCTTGCATGGTTTGTGTGAGAAAATGGAGGAAGTTTTGATTGGAGATTAGCTTTGGGACTTAAAATAATATCACAAGCCAATTTATTTAAGTTTCTCTTGGACTATAAAGAAACAAATAGAGTCAAAAATTCAACATATCCAACAAAATATCTCAAAGGGCAGAATTCTTTTGACTCTAGAAAATTGTAATACCTTCAAAATGACGCTAGAGAGGCTCTTCAAGAAGGAGAAAATCACAATTCACGGGCTTCATAGTCATGAATTAACACATTTACTTCAATGCGCACTTGCACAGTGCAAAAGAGAAAAAATTAAGAAGTTTGAAACAAATTGCTTTCTGGTTAATGCTTGGTTTGACAAGGAATGCAAAAAGGCAAGGAGAATGTGGAAATAGTCAAACAAGAATAATATAAAGCTCAAAGCTTACAAGCAGTTATAAAGCAATAAAAAGGTTGACTTCATGGTTTCAAGGAGGGAAGAACTAATCTTCCTTGGGAAAAATAATCCCAAATTATTTTGGAAGGAGCTCCAACTGAGAAAGATACAAACTAGAAATAGTATTGCAGCTTCTAAATGGTTTGACTATGCAAGACAACTCTCTGAGCAAAATCCCAAGGTTGACCCTCCCCCCTTGGTCAACACTGATATTGAACTCTTCACAGTGCAAGAGGTAGAGATGGGTATCAAGAAGTTGGGTGTTGGAAAAGAAAAAGACTTAGCTGAACTCCAAGCAAAATATCTAAGGTGGGGCTCAAAGATTTTTGCACCCCACATTAAAAAAAAATTCAACAACATCATACAACAGGGGCTCCCCACAAATTGGACAACTAGTCTGGCAATACCTCTTTTCAATAGTGGTGATGTCAATAATCCCTCCAATTATAAGACCGTCATGATAAACACTTTGTTTGCAAAGCTATATGGAAGCATGCTAGAAAATAAAATTAGCAAGTGGGCAAAAGAAAGAGATAGGCGTGCTAAAGGGTAAGCAAGTTTTAGACCTAATCATTCTACAGTTGATCATTGTATAATTTTAAGGCACATCATTGAAAAAATTTGGGAGAAAAAGGAAGAAGTATTTTGTTGCTTTGTTGATTTCAAAAAAGCGTTTGACACGATTCCTAGAGATAAACTTTGGCACAGAATGGAGGAACTTGGGGTTCCTAAACATTTGAGAGCAGTTGTGCATAGGCTGTATGAAGAGGTGAAAGTCAAAATTAGAACTTCAGCAGGCATTTCTGAAAGTTTTAGAAGTGATATCAGGGTCAAGCAAGGTTGTCCATTGTCTCCTACCCTTTTTGATTTATATATCAACAAGCTTGAGGAGTGGTTAAATTCACAAGGGAGTGATGGTATCTATTTGGGCAAGTTTGTTATAAGGCTTCTTTTGTATGCAGATGACCTTATTCTAATTGCTAAATCGGCTCTTGGTTTACAAGAGCACTTATTATCCCTTGAGCATTTTTGTAGAAGTGTGGGGATGCAAGTCAATATCAGCAGTGCGAAAGTAATGGTTTTCTCTAAAAAAGTAAAACATAACCAGCATAAGTTTTACTTCGAAGGCAAAAGTTAAATTAATTAACTAATTAAAACAAAATTTAAACTAAATTTAAAATTAATTTAATTAATTAATTTAAATTGATTTTATTTTAAATTTAGTTTAAATTAATTTTAATTTTAATTTAGCTTTATCTTAGGTTAAATTGAATTAATTTAAATTGATTTTAGTTTAAATTAATTTTAATTTGAATTTAGCTTTATCTTAGGTTAAATTAATTCAATTTAATTTAGGTCATAGTAATTTAAGTTAATTTAAATTAATTTAATTTAAGTTAAATTAATTTTATTTTTATTTTTAATTTAGGTTAACTAATTTAACTTAGATTAAAATAAAAAAATTATTAGGTTAAATTAATTTAACCTAAATAAAATTAATTTAGGTTAAATTAATTTTATTTAAGTTAAAATTAAAGTAATTTAATTTAATTTAGGTCATATTAATTTAATTTAGGTTAAAGTAAAGTATGTTAGGTTAAATTAATTTAGGTTAAATCAATTTAGGTTAAAATTAATTTAATTCAAGTTAATTTAGGTTAAATTAATTTTTAATTTTATTTTTAATTTAGGTCAGATTAATTTTATTTTTAATTTAGGTTTAAGTTGATCAATTAAAGTAAAATAAAAATTTAAAACAAAATTAAAATATTAATTTAATTAATTTATCTATAAATTTATGAAAATCTAGCCGACCTCACATGCCCAAAGTTATCTCTCTATCCTCTATATCCTTCTATTAATAGGTTCACAATTGCTTGACTCTCTCTTCTCAAAATACAGATCTCATTTCCCTGATGATGGACTCACCTAGCTAGTCCGAAACGTCGGTTTCAAAATTTGCTCACAGGTTTTTTCCATTGATTAAAATCCTGGAAGAAGTTGTGGATTACAAATACCTCAGAATTGACTTCAACAAAAATCTAAGTTGAGATGGTTGTAGAAAGAAAAGAACTTTGGAGGGTTGGAAAGCATTTTATGCTTTTCAAAATAGGTGTAGAGAGGCAGAGTTATGGGACTTCAAAACCACTCAAACTCTTTTTGGGCTTCTAGTGATTCTGGTGATTCTCTATGGTTGTGAACTATGGGCCAGCAGTACATCTGTCATGAAGTGGAAACAAATTGAGAAAATTCATAAGTGTTTGATTACAAACAAATTCAAGATTAAAAGTGCAGTTCCTTATGCTATCTTGTTAAGTGAAACAAGGGTTGCTCCTATTGAAGCAATTGCTATGGTGTGAGTCATAAGGTATTCAAAAAAATTGACCAAATGGAATAGGGTAGATGGCCTAAGGTTGTCTTTCATGACATATTGTGCAACAGAAAAAAGACTTGGATGCAGCAAAATAACGAATGGTTAGTAAATGGGGTATTTGCTTGAACACGTGTCCTGTAAACAACAAAGAGATAAAAGTTTTTGTTATGGATAAGTTCCACAAGTGTACTTGGGATAAGGAGCTAGGAAGAAAGAAAAAGTGCAATATTGAAGTGTTTAATCCCACTCATAGTCAACAACCAAAAGCATACATAGAGGCCAATATTTCTTGGAGAGCCAAAACTCTTATTGCTCAATTAAGGACTAATTCTTATCAACTTTGTTGTGAAATAGGGCATTGGAAAAGACCAAAAGAAGTGTGGGAGGAAAGAGTATGCATTTTTTGTTCTTCCAAAAAAGTGGAAACAAAAAAACATTTCATTTTAGAATGTGAGGCCTTCAAAGGCAACAGAGAAAGTTATGCAGATATGCTGGCAACTATCTCTTGGGATAATCTATTTAGCGAGGGGTTTGTCGAGAAGCTGGGAGCATTTATTGTGAGGCTTCATAGAAAAAGCGCTAAATACATCAAGCAGATGAAGAAACAATATGTCCCATAAGCTATCTTTAGCCTCGTGGACGTTAAAATAATTTTATTTCTTTCTATATTAAAAGAATGGATTTCATATATTTTACTTGTAGTTAATGGTCAAGAAGTAAATAGAATCTTGTAGCCTTGCTTTGGAACGAGCTAACCAAAACTAATAAATTGAGATTTGAAGTAGATAAATTAATTAATTGCTATAGCACAAAGACTTGCATAAATGTTTGTGGGTAGTAACCACTAGTAAGTTTACACATTTGCAGTTTTACTCTTATATATGCCAAGGAAAACATAAATAATGGTGGGAAGTGACTCCTGATAAGTATATTTGTTTACATTTTATTTCTATCCATTTTTAATGTAAAGACTTGCTTAAACCAACATAGATCTATCTTAACTTTGGATCTACCAAGCATCGAGAGGAATCAAATCTCTTGAGGTGCAAACTTCTTTTAAAGTAAAAAGAGATTTGATCTCCTTCGTCCCTTGGTAGATTGGAAGTTAAGATGGATCTAGTAGGTTTATTTATTAAATTGATCATTATAATTATTATTTTTACTATTTTTATTTTTTATTTTATGTAATTGATCAAGTCAAAATGTTTTAATAAATAATTATAAATTTTTATTTTATTTTTATATTCTATTTTTTTAACTGTATTTAACATCTATTTTGTTATGTAATTTGACCTAGTCAAAATGTTTACGTAACATAATCTTACATCTCTTCCATACCCGACTGGAGAGCCCCTCTTGGCACAATTATGGTGGGAAGTGATTGATGGTAAATATGTTTTGTTAGAAAATTATGGAATAACATTGTGTAATATGTGTGATCTCTCCAACCTTTAGAATGGTGACTCCATCCATCATCATGATGGATGGAGTCACCATCTGAGACGTTGGACATATCGCACATAATACACAGTGTTATTCGGGAAATTTCTAACAATATGATTTGTTGTGGAAGTCTCCAATCACTCATAAATATGCTATTTAAGTTAATATGAGCTATTTTCAATGATTTTATTTTTAAATTAAACAAACACTACACAAATGTCAAAAAATCATGCATGAATATCATAACCATATCCATAAATTATGGCATAAAATATGTGATGCAATTATCTACATGCATTACATTATGCAAAGGCTACAATAAGACCTTCAAGTTATGCTCCAATCAAATGTTTAATTTTTTTTTAATAATATTAAAATAAATGTTTTTCAGAATTATAAGCTGCATTGGTCAATGTAAACTAAGTCCTACCTTGGCTAATGTTTTGTAACCCAAAAAAAATTACTTAATGAACACATCAAAATTCAATACCTGCAATAAACTTTTACCATGGATATTATTAACTTGTAAATAGTATTTATCGCGATACCATGACTTATCAATACGGCATACCGAAAAACCATAACTCATTTCACAATCAAAATATTTTATAAATATTTTATCTTAGTTTAATTTTAGAACATTGTTTAATTAAATCTAAAAACAAAAAACAAAAAACAAAAAACAAACAAAAAAAACAAACAAAAAAACAAAACAAAACAAAACAAAAAAACAAAAAACAAAAAACTATACTTTTGAAATATATATAAACCCTCTAACCTCACTACTAAAAAAAATAGTGTAGATATTTCATAGACATTAGATCAAGATTTAAATAATAATAATAATAAATGAATAAATAAATAAATAAATTATGGAGATGTGAAATTTATATAATAGTACTCTAGGTCCATCTTAACTCTGATCTACCAAGTGTCGAGAGGGATCAAAAATCCCTTTTCACTCCAACAGAGGTTTGCATCTCAAGAAATTTGATACCTCTTGGTGCTTGGTAGATTTGGATTTGGGATGGATCTAGGCTAGTATTATATAAATTTCACATTTTTATATATAAAAATATCCTCATTTTTTATTTTATTAAAACCTTGATTTAATCTCTATGGAATATCCTTGGAATATTTTTAGGTGTAGTGAGGGTAGAGGGTTTAGATATATTTCAAAAATATAACTTTTTTCCTTTTAAATTTTATTAGAAAAATATTATGAAATTAAATTAAAATAAAATATTTTGATTGTGAAGTGAGTTATAGTTTTTGAGCAAATCGTATTGATAAACCATGGTATATGGTATTGTAGCAAAGCCTATTTACAAGTTAATAATATCTTTGGTAAAGCGGGGATTGAATATTTGCGGTTAAGAATCTTGTTATATTGTAAGTATTAAGTTTTTATGTCCTTATTAATTAACTTTAAATATGGTTACAAAATCATTCTCGATTAGATCGTTGACCATTATTAGTTTAGGATTGACCAATGCAACTTATAATGTTTAACTTTGAAAAGACAAAGATTTATTTTCCAAATTATTAAAAGGATTATTTTTCAAACATTTGATTATAGCATAACTTGGAGGTCGTATTATAACATTTGCATAATGTAATGCCATGTGACACTTATACATGTATTATTTCCAATGCAATAACGTATCCTTCCATTTGCTTGCTCCATTTTATGGCAATGGGGATTTTGAAGTGCTAAGAAGATTTTTTTATTAAGCAGAGTGGGATTATTAAGATCTATAAGAGGAAGCAGCTCATAAGTGGTAAATATGATTACACTTGGTTGACCTATGCCTCGTAAGAGACTCTATGATATTCATTTAGATAGATTGTTGCCTTGGTGTGGTGATTTTTCATTATGGTGGATGTTTACATGAGTTGTTGTTTTGAGTTATGTTTGTAAAAGGTGGGGTAAGGATCTAATTTTTTTCCAATTCAATATGAGTTGTGATCCGAATTAGATTATTTATATTGTTTATCCATCTCGATGCTTTCACGGTGGACAAAGTGGAGGAATCACACAAGACCATTTTTTCCAGCAAGACCCAGTTTGGTATCAAATAACATTTTTTGGGGGTAAAACTTTGTCGCTTTAGAATTGCACCTCTTTTTAATATTATACACATATGAACCTTTTCAACCGCGCAAGAATTGCACCAATCAAAGTCTGTATGCAAAAGTTATGTCACTCAAAAGTTGTTCTTCCTACTTTCACCACCATAATTCGAGAGGATGCCACATTAAGCCCCATTATTCTTATTAAAGGGGTTAACCACGTGATTATGATGAATAAGACTTTAGAAGAGTCCATATTGTAACTATGATTAAGATTTGAAGTAGTTAAACCTAACCACTAGTACATTATAGGGTTGTGTTATAATTGGGCCACTAGGAGGAAAATGGGTTTTATAGTTTTCCAATGCAATTGTTCCATAGATGAGAAAAATAGCCAAGAGGGGTAAGAGATAGAGCACATAGAGGGGATTTTTGCATTGTAGTAGCCCACAAGCCACAACCATACTTATTTTGACTAACGACTATTTTCTATTGAAAGAAAGAGAGCAGAGTGACCTCAGTTTCTAGTTGGTTTTTCTCCCGAAAGGGTTTCCCATATCATATCTTGTGCAAATCATGGTCTATGATTTTTTATTTTGTTTTTCTCTGTCGCTTGCATAATTTTAATTTGCATACATACACAATTGTCGGTAATCTACATATCCAAAAATCTAAAGAAAAATAAATCCTTGATAGTGTAGATTTCAAATTTTCATATATAGTTTTGTCAGATCTGTTGCGACAACATATCCAATGGAATATCCACAACAATTTACAAATCAAGTTAGGCCCCCACTTTTTTAGAATGAAATATCAAGAGCATTTTGAGAAGTTAAATGTGAATAGTGTGGATTGCTTCTCAATTGTTTTAGAATTTGTGTTAAAAGCCTTCAAGTCACATAGTTTACTAACCTTGGAAACTTCTAGTGGAGATCATGTGGACATGGTAGTTTGCTCTATTGTAGATAGACAAATTATTTTTTATTATGTGCTATGGTCCTTTATCTCTTTCGCTAGCTTGGTTTTGCATTCAAGGATCTATGTTCTTTTCTGTGTGGTTCACAAACCCCAGAGATCAATGACCACTATGTCGATGAAGTATTTGTACGATGTAGATCCACCTTAAGGGATCACTTCCTGTTGGCTCAACCACGGAGCCTGGCCCCAAGGGATTCAAGAGAATTGAACTCGTGACCTCTCAATAACAAAGGTGCTTTAATGATAGGGACTTGACCAATTGATCTAACCCTTGGGGCTTTTCATTGATTTATGTTATTTATCATTTTGGGGGAAGTTTGACTATGGTTTTGTGTGTGTATTAGTTTGTTTGGTTCCAACCTTCCAATTTGTACTTGGTATTAACTTGGTGATCAGGTGCTTGATATTTAGCTAAAAAATCAAAGTTCTCAGAATCGCTCGAAACCTGAACAACCATGTCTGTCTCAGTGAAACGATCCCAACACAACTCGTTTCATTGAAACCGAGTTTGTGTGAGGAAGATATCGTGTTATGTTCGCTTTGCCAAACGCTATAATTTTTTTAAAAAATATACAGTCACTGCATAGTCAGCAGTCTGTATTGTTGACGTGGAAGAGTCAAAGGAGGTCAACGATTCAATCAGAATACGCAAAGTGTCAGGTTTTTATTGGTCGGGAGCTTGGTGATGTGGCATGTTTTCATTGGTTGAAAGTGGACCAATGAGGAGGGGACACATGGAAAGCGCGGAGGCCGCCACGTGTCCCTCCCCAAAGGTCGGGTTATGGCGCAATGATAAAATTTTATAGCGGTCGGGGGGTCGAACCCGGAACCTGCTTCGAACATACATCGTGTTATACCACTACATCACCGTGTTGTTTCTTAACATGTTATGTTCACTGCATATATTTGTTGTTATAATGGTTTGGAGTTGGGGGTTAGGAGGGCCAGCCCTCCCATGTGAACACCACATTAAACTGCCGGCTAATAGTTATATAACCGCGCAGATGATCCAGGTGGCTCCAAACACATGCAGAAGTCCAAGTGGACTCAGGAAGGGTCAAAAATCAAATTGTTTGGATTGTGCTCAAACTAGGTTCATGTTGAAGATCTCGTCGTCGTGATCACAGCAGTGCAAATGGTTCGTCAAACCGAGTCCGTATGCGAAAGTTAGGAGCAGTCAAAGTTCAAGGTTGACTTGGGTGACTGGGCAGGGTTAAGGAGGCAACAATTTGGACAAAATCTGGCCACCAGATTCCGGCCAACCTGGGCCAAATTTGGGGCGAATTGATGGCCTACTTAAATTGACTCCTTCAATCAACTTTCTGAATTTTCAAAAAGGCCTAATTATCTTATATTTTAAAAAAATGAAAACAAAAAATATTAAAATGGGTGGCGGGCCATGACCCCCGCCACCCCCACCGTGACCCAAAACAAATATTAATAATTAATATGGGTTGGCGACCATGACCCCGCCGGACCCCCTAACTCCACCGCACAAAAAAAAGAAGAAGTATTAAACAATATTAAAAGGGGAGGGCGGGCCACCTCCAATGGGCGGGCCACCTCCAGTGGACCTGGCCCACACCCCAACCCACCTCTAAATACATGAACAAAGGCTGGTGGGGGTTGAACCCGAGCCGCCGGCCCTACCCACGTGGCATATTCCAAAACCACATAACGCGCCATCAATACACCAACCCCACCGTTGTACAACGCGCCACTTAAAACAAACACTCCACCCATATTTTGAGTGTTACGACAAAACCAAAACGCGCCAAAAAATGTTGCGGTTACAACAATCGACAAGCCTATTTAAAAAAAAGGGTGTGAGTGGGTTTGGAACCTGAAACCTCCACCTTCCTAAACTCATCCGCCACCAATGTGCCACAACAGCCTTACATTGATAGTTCTGCCGAGGAAATTTTTATATAAACCCTTTTTCTCAGTGCGGGGAGGCCAAGATGGAGCGCATTTTCAAGACACATTTTTTAACTGATTTGAAAATGGAACCATGAGCAGGAAAAAGAGGCAGGCGGAACCCCGATTGAGGCAAATTTTCAGGAGGGCGAAATTTTCCCAGTGTCCAAATTAGACAAACTTTATGTCAATCCTATACCTCTCAGCGACACAAACTTGATGGCACAATCAAAATTTTGATATGAACAACAAATCTTCAAATTCCTTGGAGGAGGGAATCTTTGAGGAATCTAAGGGGAATCTAAAATATTCCTTAAGCCCCAGATTTTCACTTTCTCATAATTCAGAAATTTGACAATCGATTTTACCCTATTCGACGCCGCAAATCTGATGGTGTAATCAGATTTTCCATTTGATCATTTCATTCTTCAACCACTTTTCAAAGTGAAGTGCAGGTGTAAGCATTCATGTGTGAACAGAAATTTCCATGAGATTCGACGCCGCGAGATTGATGGTATGGCCAGCTTCAACAGTTTGACATCCTTTTCTTCATATGGCCCCAGGATGTGAGGTATATGCTGTGTGTTCATGTACTTCTTTTTGCTATGAGATGCATTGTGCTGCACAGATCCATGTTTGATGTTTCATGTGGGATCTTGTTTTCTTACTTGTTGCATGGTTCCTGCTTGATGTGACGCAGAATCATTTGTGGGATGTACTTGTTGTCATGATTCGTCATTTTTTTTTGAGATCCCTTTTGTCGTCATGTTGACGGGATACTCATGTGTCGCCATGTATGCTTGCATTGAGATCCCTTTGATGCCATGTTGGTAGGATGCTCATTATCATCATGCATGAGTTTATGTAATACTGATAGGAGTCCTTTTTTACTAAGAGTTCCTATAACGAAACATCTCGTGGAGCCACTCCTGCATGAGGGAATTTTACTGGTATGATAGCGACGTCACCACCTATGTACATCATCACTATTGACAACACATAATGCAGCGGCCTACACTATCTTGACACCGGGGCCCAGAGACATAGTCCCTCTTGGACGAACTCCGTTATCAACGTCTTGTTATTTTATGTTGCTGATGATTGTCATGTTCCTTCTTCTGTACAACATGCATATATGTTCCTTTATGCTATTCTAAATGCAATTATAATCACATCATGAAAGAAAAAGATATTGGTTAAATCCGAGAGTTGAGTCAACTCGGATCAAGTTTGGTATCAGAGTAGTCTTTGCGTGGATGTGAATTGCAAGTGTGAACAATGGAATGTGCAGCAATAGAGGATGAAGAAGCGACGTACGAGACCATGCTCAAAATTTTCCAAAGGGTGGAAATAATGTATGAAGCTCTACAAAAAGGGACAGAGGAAAAGGAGCGATTGCAGCTTTAGTTGCGAGCCACGAAAGAGGCCTTGGAAGAATTGAAGAAAAATAAACAAAATCTTCAAACAGAGAACGTTGGATTGAAGATGCTTCTACATGAAGAGAAAGGGGAAAAACATAGTTTGCTACAACAGCTGCAAGCTAAGGATGAGGCCTTGGAAAAGTTGTAGCATGACCCATGTGAGATAAAAAGTAATTCTATAAATTCATGTATGTTTCATGATGATGATTTCGTTATTTTTGAAAATCATACCATGGGAATTGGCTCCAAACTGTTGAAGAAAATGGGTTATGAAGGAAAAGGCTTGGGAATTGATGGCCAAGTGATCTAGGTGGATATTTGTGGCCACCTGCCAAGTCCACTTAGACCCCCACCATTGTTTCTTTCATCTTTTCCGCTTCCTTAATTGTAGCACAGTTTACTATTTTTATCAGTTTTTGGGTCCTGAACTTCCAAAGCCATTTTGATGCCCTAAACGACATTTTTTGGGAAATCTGGGAGCAACATGGGTCTACGGACCAGACCCATGTTGCTCTTCCCAAAGTTGTATTTCTCAGATAGATCTTTCTAAAGAGATATTGTGCGCGTCAAACGGAGATCGTATGCCAAATTTATGACCCCATGAAGTTTATCTACCAATTTACCCAAACGGGGCCCACAATTTGGCATTTCATCTTCTAGGGTTAGGTTTTTGGAATTTTAGGGTTTTCTTTGTTTCTCAACAATAAATAGGCTTTCGAGCCTCATTGTAACATAGTTCAGAGGCATGTAGCCGCCACATCTCTTCTCAGAGGTAAGCTACCATCGCCCTAGCTGGTTTTATTTCCATTATTGTTTGTAAGCATATTTCAGTATTATTGTTTGTAAGTATTATTTCCGCTGCATCTTTATGTTTATGGTTATCTCTGTAATTTGTTACGTTCTTGTTTAAATCTGGATCAGTGGTATCAGAGCGGTCTACTTTTTCTCTGTTTTTCTTTGCATGTCCCAACGAGGTTGGGATATAAGGAGTTAGGGCTTGAACTGGTCGAACCGTTGCAAGACCAGCCTCGAAATCCCGACGGCCTCCCATGGCGGATGAAAAGAAAGACGAGGCGGCAGGAGATCCTATCAAAATCTTGCTCGAAGAAGCCCTCGAGCGACAAAGGAACACGATGATGGACAACTTTGCCCAAATCCTTCAGCAACTACCTAGGGGCGACGCATCGGCTTCCAACAGCTACTCTAGAAACACCACACTATTTAAGGTACAAGTTAATTTTGAAATCCCCATATTCGAGGGTCAAATAGACGCAGATGTCATCGATAAATGGTTAAATCTGCTAAAGGGTTATTTTTCTATTCATTAGTTTTCCAGTCAAGAGAAGATTATTTTCGCTCTTCTCAAAGCAGCCCCCCACGTCAAGGACTGGTGAGAAACCTACTACGAGCAGAAGGATGAAAGTATAGGCTCACTATTTTCAACCGCACCCACTTGGGATTCATTCCGAGATGCCATCAAGGAGCAGTACTACCCTGTCGGAAGTTATGAGGATCAATACATAAAGTGGACCATGTTGCAACAGGGAAGGGACAAAGGCGTGCCAGAGTTTACCAATATTTTCCATACCCTTCGCACAAAGTTGGGTATCAAGGATTCAGAGCAGCATTTGGTACTCAAATACCACAGCTGCCTACACAAGTACATCCAGGAAGAAATAGAATTCCTGAACATCCCTATGCTCGGCACGGCATACCGATATGCCATCAAGGTCGAGCAAAAGTTTAAACAGAAGAAGGGAGACTTTGGATTTGCGAATCTGAAGAAAGGGAAAGGTGCCCCCAAACCGCAAAACAAAGGACAAAGCCAAGGCGAGGCGGCCCAAGACAACCCGCCAAAACTGCAAGAAAAGAACAGCGTCGTGAAGCCGAAAAAGGACACTGGAAAGTGGTGTGAGTTCCATAAGAGCTCCACTCACAACACAAGTGAGTGTCGAGCCAAGAAATCATTTGTGGTTGAGCTAAAGGTTTTAGTATCAGATGCATGTTCAGACTCTGAGTCAGAACCCGACAAGTGGAATGACAAAGGGAAGCAGATTATCGATGTGGAGCCCAACGCCACCGTTGTCACCACGAAGATCCAGAAGGAGGAACTCGAAGATCCAGAGGAGGAGGAGCGTCTCTTCCACTCCCAGATGTGGGTAAAGGGCTCCCCGCTACAGTTCATTGTCGACAGCGGGAGCCAAAAGAACCTCATTTCGTAGAGGTCGTGAAGTAACTGGGCTTACCGACCATGGCACATCCACAACCATACACCGTCGGGTGGCTTCACCAGGGACGAGATGTTCGCGTGAGCCAGCGATGTCGCCTTCGATACAACATCAAGCCCTTCACGGATGAGCTATTATGTGACATTGCTCCCCTTGAAGTTTGTGATGTATTATTAGGACAACCATACTTATGGAAGCGATATGTTGTGTATGAATCAAGGTCCCGTGCTGTTATTGTTACTTTGTGAAATAAGTTGTATAGGATACTGGAGGTAGCACCGCCTACCCCCATCTCTTTGGTTACTGCAAAACAATGCAGTAAGCTCATTTCTAAAATCGAGAAATTTGTTTTCTTGATGATACGCCCTCAAGGAAAGAAGAAGAGGATGGCCACAACCTCCAGACAGGGCCCCTCCACACGACAACTACAGATGGACAAGGTTGTGGAGGAGTACGAGGACATCTTCACCTCCCCCGCAAGGGTTCCTCTGCACTGTCAAGTCAAGCACTCCATCAATCTGACCCCAGGTGTTCCGCTGCCCAATGGACGAATCTACCGGCGCTCCGTTCTGGAGAACAATGAAATCAAGAGGCAGATTCAGGAGCTGTTGCAAAAAGGCCACATCCATTCAAGTTCATTACCTTGTGGGAGCCTAATCGTGTTGGTACAAAAGAAGGATGGGACTTTGAGACTCTGTATTGACTATCGGGCGCTGAACAAGATCACTGTCCATAATAGGTACCTGATCCCACGGATTGATGACCTCCTGGACCAACTGAAGGGGGGAAAATATTTCAGCAAGATCAATTTGAAGTCAGGATATCACCAAGTACCAATCAAACCCTCCGATGTGTGGAAGACTGCCTTCAAAGCCAAGGAGGGCCTTTTTGAATGGTTGGTTATGCCTTTCGAATTTACGAATGCTCCTGCAACCTTCATGAGGCTAATGGATGACATATTGTGGCCATTCACCAACTCATTTGTAGTGGTATACTTGGATGACATCCTGATCTTCAGCCAGATTTGGGAAGAGCACCTCCACCACATCCGACAAGTTCACCAAACACTGCGACAACACAAGTTATGTGCCAATTTGGAGAAATGCACTTTTGGCATGACCCAGGTTTAGTATCTGGGATACATTATTGAAGAACAGGGGGTGCATGTGGATCTAGCCAAGATCCAAGTCATTCAGGATTGACCATCTCCAACCACTCTGACAGAGCTCTGCAGCTTTCTAGGTCTTCCCAACTTCTACTGCAAGTTTGTGTTGGGCTTTTCTTGTATCACTTGGCCCTTGAGTCAAGTCACCAAGGAAGGAGCGAAAGCAAAATTCTTTTGGTCTGAATCTCAACAGAAGGCATTCACAAAGTTGAAATATCACCTCTGCATGACACTAGTGCTTTCATTACTAGACTTGCAACAACCATTTGAGGTTGAGATAGATGCCTCTGACTATGCTTTTGGAGTAGTCCTTACTCAACACGGGCATCCAATGACATATCACAGTGAGACACTTTCAGACACAATCCGGAAGTATCCCACTTATGACAAAGAGATGTATTCCATTGTGTAGGCCTGCCGACAATGGAAGCATTACATTTTGGGGAAGGAAACGGTCATCCACATAGACCACCAACCCCTGCAGTTCATACAGACCCAAGGAAAATTGCAGAATGATCGCCATCAGAAGTGGTCCACATACCTACACCAATTCCATTTGAATATCAAGTATAAGAAGGGAAACACCAATAATGTTGTAGATTGCCTCAGTGGACCACCGATCATGGCGTTAATGATCGTGCTCAACTCTTGTGGGCATGAGACTTCTGATTGGCCACTTCTCTACAAAAGCGACCTAGAATTCAGCCACACATACCAGACACTCTTGGAGGGTCAACAGGTTCCAGATTTTCACCTCCAGGATGCATTGTTATGCCACCTGGGTCACCTTTGTGTTCCTTCAAGCGAGCATGCCAAGATGATTTGGGAAGCACACTACAGTCGGGCTGCTGGGCATTTCAGGGTCGAGAAAACGGTGGCAGTACGACAAAAGTATTTCTATTGGCTGAATCTTCGACAGGATGTCGGGAAGTACATCAGATCATGCATTGCTTCCGCCATTGCCAAAACAACCATCAAGAAGCAAGGCCTCTATACCCCACTGCCTACCCCTAATTGACCTTGGGAATCCATCTCCATGGATTACATGTCAGGCCTTCCTTCCACTAAGCATGGAAACGACTGTGTTTTTGTGGTTGTGACAGGTTCTCGAAGATGGCCATTATGGCGGCTTGCAAGAAGAATATCACAACAGAAGCCATTGTTAAACTCTTCTTTGAACGAGTGTGGGTACACTTTGGGATCCCATAGTCTATCATCTCAGATCGGGACAGTAGGTTCCTCAATACATTTTGATCCAATCTCTGGTCGATGTTGGACACCAAACTCATTAAGTCCACAGCCTTCCATCCTCAAATTGATGGCCAAACAGAGGTTGCCAACAGGATGATTGTACATATTTTGCGCATGTACAACTCAAAGCATCCTCGCACATGGGATGAGAGCCTCCCCTATGTTCAGTATAGCTACAACCGGGCTCTCCACAGCTCAACTAGCCACAACCCTTTTCAGGTGGGCTTGAGATTCCAGCCACTATGTCCCATTGATGTGGCCATGCCATTTGTAGCTACTCACACAGATTCGGCTCATGTCCAATCTGAAATAGATAGGGAAAACAGCTTTATTGAGCACATCCAACATATTCGCCAGCAAGTCCATGAAATTCTAGAGAAATCAAATGCCAAGTACAAGCAGTGACATGATCAACATCGGGTGCCACACAAGTTTCAGGTGGGCGACAAAGTCTGGTTGCATTTGCAAAAGGAACGTCTTACCTGAGCCCATCGAAAACTCAAACCACTCCGATATGGTCCTTACACCATTGCCAAGGTTGTGGGAGACAATGCATTGAGCTCAGCATTCCCCCATTCCTTGGCCTACACCCAATGTTCAATGTGGACCACTTTTGGCCATACTTTCCACCATTACTAGACTCATCTCACATTTCAGAACAGCTCACACCCACAGAGTTAAATCCAGATTGCATGGAACAAGCTACAACTGATCAAATCATGGACACACAGATCGAGCACACTCACCAATAGAATATCCAACTGTTTCGAGTTGTCAAAGCATGCCAACTCCTTCACCAAGGCAAGTGGCTCACCAGGGACCATGTTCAACAGAAATTTCCTCATCTCATGGAGGAGCTCAACGCAATGGGGACCATTGCTTCCTAAGGGGGGAGGAATGATCCAGGTGGATATTGTTGGCCACCTTCCAAGTCTACTTGGACCCCCACCATTGTTTCTTTCATCGCCCTAGCTGGTTTATTTCCATTGTTGTTTGTAAGCATATTTTAATATTTTACATTAATGAAATGAAGTATTATTTCCACTACATCTCTGTATTTATGGTTATCTCTGTAATTTGTTACGTTCCTATTTAAATCTGGATCACCAAGGCATTGTCAACCCCATCAAAGTAGAATAATTACCCCGTCAGGTAGGACTTGGGTATGTCAGGAAAGAAGTTGGGGAATGCGCCGAGACAGCTGGCGAACCACCAACAACAGATGATGAGAAGCCCTCATTAGTTCTTTACAACTTGATAGTGGAGGTAAAAGATGTTGATTTCCTTTCAGTTTCATCCTCACATAATATGATTTCTGTTGGAGATACCAATTGCAGGGACAAACACAAGGCTCCTTACCAGTATGAGGTACAAGGAGGAAAAATAACTTGGTGTTAATAACCAAGGAATAACTCAACCATTGGAGGTTTTGTAGAGATCCCGATTCGCAGGCTTGGGATACATCGAAGGAGAATGCTCGAAGGTGTCAGATGCTTTCGAGACATTGTCGAAATCACCGAGGGAAGAGAATGATGGGAAAACATTCCCATCATCCCATGGCAGTGCCCATTGTAGGGAAAGAGCTGAGGCAAACTCTCATCGCCATAATGACACCAGAGGAAACAAGGAAAGGTATGACCAATCTCGATATTCGAATGTTTATTTCTATTATAATCATGTTGTTAAAGATGAACGTAAATCATGGAATTGAAAAACATGTACCTTTTGTGGATTACATAACCATACATTTTCTAAGTGTTGGAAAATAATAGCAGCACACAAAAGGAGGAGGCATAAAACACCCTCTCAACAATAGGTTAAGAAACATGTTAAGCAGATATGGAGGAAGAAGATGTATTGCAGTCATTGCAACAGAAGTGGCCATCAAAGATTCACTTATTGGAGGCTCCATCCAGAGCAGCGCCTTAAAGACAAAGCGTCGGTGCATGAACCAGATGAAACGGTTGTTCGACAAGAAAAAGCCACCACAGGGAGATGACCCATTCACATTGATAACTGAAAAATGGTTTCTAGATATGTTAGCTTGTCATGGTCGTGCCTTTGTAAATCATTTGTTGTATTTTAAACTGTAAAAGTGATGATGTGTTTTCCATCACTTGTTAAGCAACAATGATGTCTGGTCTTATTTCAAGTTGCATGTTAAATTGTGAAAGTGATGTTGTGTTTCCATCACTTGTCAAAGAAAAAATAGTGTTTGGCCTTATCTTTGTAAATCATGTGTTGCGGTGATGATGTGTTTTCCATCACTTGTTGAAGCAACAATGATATGTTGGCCTTATTTTCGTAGCTGGGGTATTGTGTCCATCTTGATGTAAACTTGACCACCGAATATGTGTTATAAACTCGCGGCAAGTATGGGATGTTTGGGTCATTAGTTGGTCATGTAAGTCAAGAATGTAATTTGAAAAATTAATGTACAATAGTTTGCAGAGGTTGCAGGTGTCGGCTCATCGCTCAAGGCTCCGAAGAACAAAGGTGAAGGAGATGGAAGCGAGACCTTTCAGGATGCTTGTGATGAAGACAAGGTACAAAGAAGTTGCAGATTATTTTTCATGCTTTTGGAGGACCAAAAGCTCCTCTGCGGGGAGGATTGATCCAGGTGGCTCCAGACACATGCAGAAATCCAAAAGGACTCAAGAAGGGTCAAAATTCAAAGTGTTGGGATTGTGCTCAAACTAGGTTCATGTTGAAGATCTCGTCATCGTGATCATGGCGGTGCGAATGGTTCGTCAAACCGAGTCCGTATGCAAAAGTTAGGAGCAGTCAAAGTTTAGGGTTGACTTGGGTGACTGGGCAGGCTTAAGGAGGCAACAATTTGGACAAAATCCGGCCACCAGATTCTAGCCAACCTGGGCCAGATTCGGGGTGAATTTGTGGCTTGCTTAAATTGACTCCTTCGGTCAATTTTCCGAATTTTCAAAAAGGCCTAATTATCTTATATTTTAATATATCTATATATATATATATATATATATATATATATATATATATATATATATATATATATATATATTATATATATATTAATATATATATTAAAATGGGAGGCAGGCCATGACCCCTGCCACCCCCACCATGACCCAAAACAAATATTAATAATTAATATGGGTCGGTAGCCATGACCCCCAACTCCACCGCACAAAAAAAATAAAAAAATAATAATAATATATATATATATATATATATATATATATATATATATATACAGTATTAAAAGGGGTGGGCGGGCCACCTCCGGTGGACCCGGCCCACACCCCAACCCACCTCTACATACATAAACGGAGGCTGGTGGGGGTTGAACCCATGGCCCACGGCCGGCGGTCCTGCCCACATGGCAACCCCATGCCCTGCCCACGCGGCGGCCCCATGTGGCATATGCCAAAACCACATAACACGCCATCAATACACCAACCCCACCATTGTACAACGTGCCACTTAAAACAAACACTTCACCCATATTTTGAGTGTTACGGCAAAACCAAAACGCGCCAAAAAATATGGCGGTTACAACAATCGATGCGCCTGTTTTAAAAATGGGTGTGAGTGGGTTTGGAACCCGAAACCTCGGCCCTCCTAAACTCCTCCGCCACCAATGTGCCACAACTGCCTTACGTTGATAGTTCTGCCCAAGAAATTTTATATAAACCCTTTTTCTTAGTGCGAGGAGGCCAAGATGGAGCGCGTTTTTTGAGACACATTTTTTAATTGATTTGCAGGTGGAACCATGAGCAGGGAAAAGAGGGAGGGGGAATGTTGATTAAGCCAAACTTTCAGGAGGGCGAAATTTTCCTAGTGTCCAAATTGGACAAACTTTATATCAATCCTATACCTCTCAGCGACACGAACCTGATGACGCAATCAAAATTTTGATTTGAGCAACATATCTTCAGATTACCCATAGGAGGGAATCTTTGAGGAATCTAGGGGAATCTAAAGGATTCCTTAAGCCCCATATTTTCACTTTCTCATAATTTAGAAATTTGACAGTCAATTTTACCCTATTTGACACCACAAATCTGATGGTGTAGTTATATTTTCCATTTGATCATTTTATTCTTCAGCCACTTTTCAAAGTGGAGTGTAGGTGTCAGCATCCATGTGTGAACAACCATTTCCATGAGATTCGACGCTGCGAGATTGATGGTATGGCCAACTTTAGCTGTTTGACATCCTTTTCTTCAAATGGCCCCAGGATGTGAGGTATATGCAGTGTGTTCATGTGCTTCTTTTTGCTATGAGATGCATTGTGTTGCACAGATCCTTGTTTGATGTTTGATGTGGGATCTTGTTTTCTTACTTGTTTCATGATTCTTGCTTGATGTGACGCAGAATCATCTATGGGATGTACTTGTTGTCATGATTCGTCATGTTTTGTTTGACATCCCTTTTGTCATCATGTTGACAAGATACTCATGCGTCGTCATATATGTTTGCATTGAGATCCCTTTGATGATATGTTGGTGGGATGCTCATTATCATCATGCATGAGTTTATGTCATACTGATAGGAGTCCCTTTTGGCTGAGAGTTCCTGTAGTAGAACATCTCGTGGAGCCACTCCTATGTGAGGGCATTTTCCTGGTATGATAGCGACGTCACCACCTATGTACATCATCACTATTGACAACACTTAATGCAACGGCCTACACCATCTTGACACCGGGGCCCAGAGACGTAGTCCCTCCTGGACGAACTTTGTTATCAACGTCTTGTTATTTTATGTTGCTGATGATTGTCATGTTCCTTCTTCTATACAACATGCACATATGTTCCTTTATGCTATTTTAAATGCAATTATAATCACATCACAAAAGCAAAAGATCTTGGTTAAATCCGGGAGTTGAGTCAACTCGGATCAGCGGATAATGCAACTAACTGCCATTTAAACCAGCACTAAACCATGATATGTGACCACACTATAGCATAATCCACCATCTGGAGGTTACTGAAAATCGTGACATTCAATGCCAACGTGTGTCCGCTATCCCTTAAACCGCCAAGGTTGACGGTTTTACAAACTACGCAGGTTTTGCGTTAAGCATGATTAGTGCTTTAATTAAACATGTTTAATATTTAATTAAACGCACAGTTAACTACGGTTTAACTTGACGGAGTTTTCAGCGATCCACCAATTTCGTCACCAACTCCAGTTTTAGCGGGACTAACTGGAGTTCTTCCAGTTTTAGAGGAGGTTTACTAGGGAAAACATTTTTTTACCATAACTGGAGCAAAAATCGACCAAATTGAGCTCAAGAAAAGGTGTTCCTAGCTGATTTGGATGTTTTGAACACATTGAAGCAGGTTTTAGGAGCAGTAGAGCATTGTAGACATCATTTTTTCCATTATTGAGCTAATACAGAGGCCCAAGCCACGGAAGTTGGAACAAGGAGATGTAGCCAAGGAGGGGTGAACTCCTTCATCAAAACACGGTGTTAAGTGTTCATGTTGATGGTTTGTTGTACTTTTAATTGTTGTTGTTCAACACTTGTTTTTCATGTTATTTTGCTCATGAATTTAACATAAAACTTGATAAATTTACCTGTTTTCAATCACAAACACCATAAGGGAACCTATGCACATGAAGCAATTGACAAACATTTGTTTATAAATTTGAAGTTGAAATTAGCACAACGAAACTAACATTCAATAACAAATGACTTGGTATTTCGGTATGGGTGTTGTTTATATGGATTGTTAAACACCTAATCCTTAGAGGTTGGGTGAGAATTTTGTAAATATGTAAATTAAGGAAAATTGAAGAGTTAGAATAGGAAGAGACCTTGGAATATGAATCCCAAAGGTTACACCTCCTCATGATATATAATAATGTTTAATATGAAAATTAACATTTAGGAGTCATTCCTTGGCATGACATGGTATCGGAGCCAATTTTATAGACTGCCACTTACTGTAACTCCTCTACCTATGAAAAGATTGTCCCTCATAATTTATGCCAATTCCCTGCTTCAGCTCTTGTAGACATTTTTTGGTCTCTCTTCCCAATTAGAGCCTGTCAGTTTCTTCTCATTCATTCATTAATGTTTCCTGGTATTTTTCAAGACCATGCTCAACATATCTTTCTCCCCTTTGTTACCATCTTATTCACAAAAGTCCAAGTTCACAAGTATTCCAAGAAATCTTGTTGTCTTATGCCCATTCATCATTTCTCTCCCTTTTGGATTTGACATTTTCACATAATCTTTCTACATATAAAGCCAAACCATTTATTGTGACTAGTTAACAGTGGGAACAACAAACATAATTGAGTTGTAGACCCAGTGCTTCCACGTAGAATTGGGTTGCAAACTTGGTGCTCCCACGCAAAATCAACTTATGGACAGACTTGATTGTAATATCCACTTATGATTATCTTATCACCCCTCCATAAAATCCTACGCAACATGGGTTTTTTGCATCATTAGATATATAGAAACACTCCAATGCAGTAAATATATCCATTATGGCATTGTCTAAACCACTAAGAACTCTAGTCTTTGCGATGATGTTGCTTATGAAGATCCGAGCGCTTCCCTTGTGAGGGTAATTAAGATTTTTTCTTGCTTTTGCACCAAGATTAGAGCCAACACAATTGAGTATATGAGTAAAGGGCAACCAAGGGTGGTGATTTGAGTTCTATAACATGCTTGCACAATATAATTTTCCAATTTGTATTTTATTTTTACCAGGGAGAGGGAGGTACTCGTAGAGGAGGGGGAAATCTTTGTGTTTTTTGGGATTGATTGGTTTGTTTTCTGTTTATTCAAGGAGTTTATATTGTATGCCTGTATGATCATCTTATCATGGAATATTTCATCTTTATAGTCTTAAATTCAAAGGTATAACAAATTCTATTTGATGCCTTATGCTTCTAAATACAATTTTAATTTGCCTACTTAGTTATGTAAGGCGACAAATATATTATTTCCACTGGGGATTATTATTATTATAGAGATATTTCCCATCTAGGCCTCTCCTTATAAAATTATTGTTGAAGATGCATTCTCTCATCTCCATAATTGGAGTAGTATTGAATGGAAAATAGAACTACAAATAATGGTCAAGAAAGATTAGAAAAACCATCATCTTTGATGACTCGTGGAAAGGCATTTACAAAAGAGAGGATGACAATGTAAGTGCCAAACCCACATCATGAAAGGAGCTAACCATTTGGGAGAATAAGGACAACAAAGCTTGTGCCCTGTTTTTGCTTCTGTAAGTGAAGAGTTGAGACGTCATATTATTCCAATTACAAATTCTTATGATGTGTTGAAGGAATTAAAAGATTTATATGACTCACACTTAGAATTGGAAGGGGTTTAATTGATGATTAAGCTCTTTAACACTGAGTTGAAAGTCAATGACCCCTTGTCCCTAGCCTTAGAGATTAGAGTAATCATGTATGATGTAGAAGCCACTATAATTGAAATTAGCATGCTTCTCATAGCCTTTGTCAAGGCCTTCTATCTTACATAATATCAATATCTTGATTCCTAACAATCAAGTACCCAAATCTAGTACATTACTTTTGACACCCTTGTGGAGAATTTTGCGAGTCGAGATAAAATTTTTGGTAAGAGGAATGTTGAAGCCCAAAATTGTCTCTTTTTGACAACCTTCTTACATTCCATCCTCTTTCTTTTTTACTCTAATAACTCTAATTGAGCATCAATTTACAAGGTTCATGGAAATAACAGGTACTTAAACATCTTTTATTTCATAAGTTTCATTATTATTTATTATGTAACTCAATATTTGCACAAGTTACTAAATTGCACCAATTCTGCAGCTAATGACTGATTTTACAGTATAGTTGAAGGTTCGATGGGTTCCAGAACTCCAGCCGAGGAACGAGACATATGGGCAAGTGGCTAATAGCTGGCATAATGATATTTACCTATCTTCATGACCTGGATCGATGATAAGAACACCATATAAGCCCAGTCAACGTGGAAGTCAACCAGTGAAGAAGGAGCCAAAGGCGAACCAGGCAAGCGAGAAAATTAATGGAAGCAGATATTTAGCCTCATGATTTGCTTCTCTGATAGAAAATCATGAGGAAATCATGTCATATTATCTTCTTATGTTATTTTTAGTCTCTGTCGAGTAGGATAGGCTCGTAAATATCTAAAATAATTATTAATAGTGGTTATAAATCTACCTCTCTGCATCATAAACGACAACCTGAATATTATTTTTGAAACTTTGTTTGTATTTATAAAGGTAAGTTTGTACTTTCTGTTGAACAATTGTCTTAATGCGTGTTTAGTTTCTGAGTAATCGCGCGTACCTACAACTCACAAGAGGCCCCCTTGGAGTTGTAACGTCTTACTTATTTTTAGATAACATTCAGTTTTGCATTTTGTATCGCTTTGAAATATTTTATCTAACCTTTCAGTTTCGATTATTAATGAATGCTTTTGACATTGATAGCAGAGTTCATAACATAGTATGTTGTGTTTAATCAGTTTGTTTTAGGATGGATAGAATAGCTCGAGATCTCTTATCCACGTAAGAAATTGTAGACAAAGTGTGAAATGATTTGAGATTTGAAATAGAGTTTAAGTTACATTTGAGTGAAGAAGATTTCGATTTATATTACATGTGATATTTTAGATTAATTTCCTTCTCTGTTGAAAGAAATTTGGGTTTGATTATTTAGTCTTCTATTTCAGAGTAACCTTATTTATGCAAGTGTGATAATTTTAGTTTCATTTTGCAAATGTGATATTCCTTTCAAGCAAGTGTGATAAACTTAGTTTCATTTCTCTTACCTGTGACATCTTTACTTTATGCTAGAGTGATAATTGCTTAAATAAATTTTAAGTAGCATATGTACATAAAGATATCTCAATTTAATTTAGGAATTGCTTACACCATAAGGACTTCTATCACATACACTTCATCAGTTTACAAGCTCTGATCGATAATTTATGTAGTAATTTGACATCAATTAAATTACCAAACATTTTGGCGCTGGGGAAGTGTATATAGGATTCTTTACTTTTCATAAAAACAAAAATGATAAAAAAAGCATTTATGCATAGGGAAAGAGATTCTAGGGGTAGATTCATAAGTAGAGGTAGGAGTTCGATTCCAACATCACCGCTCACCCCACCAAGACTTCGTGGTATCATACCACCCACTGAAACTTGTATTACATCATTTACAAGCAGACATAGACTTCCTAAGGTACATAGATATGAAATCCAACCTAAAGATTCACCAACTTCCTCTACTGAAGCCATAGTAGAAGAAGAAGATCCTACATCCCCAACAAAAGGAGTAATCTTTCTATCTTCAACTGGAGAACAACTTCTAGGATAAGAACTAGAAATCCCTAGTGAAGAAGATTAAGAAACCTATTTTAACATTCCATTGATAGAAGAACCAGAGGAGGAACTATAAAATCCAATTTTGGAACCTTATATTAGTTATGAGTAATCTACGATGGCAGGAGAAGGGGAAGGAGAAGTACATAATGTGAATGGTGAAAATAGGATTGAAGGTGGAAGAGGAGGAAATAGAGGATGTGGAAGAAGAGGAGGAAGAGGAAGATGAGTCGGTAGAGGAGATCCATAACCTTTTGGATTTCCCATCTTTGATGAAGATGCCAAAATGACAATGAAAAATATCTCATCCTCTATGCTCCCTAATTTTCATGGATTAAGAAATGAGGATCTTGAAACATTTCTCTTTGAGTTTGAAGTATTGTGTAGATCCTATGAATACTTGCTTTATACTCAAAAGTTGAAAATGTTTCCAGCCACTCTTAAATATGCAGCATTAAAATGGTTTATGGGCTTAGGAGCACATACTATAAGAACATGGGAAGAAATGAAAAATGTGTTCTTAGAAAAATACAAGAATTATTACATGCCCCATAACCTTAAAGATGAAGTCTTTAAAATGATGCAAAAAGAAGATGAAAGACTTGAAGATTTCGTTGAAATATTTGCCTATAATGTAAAAAGGGTTAAAATGCACACTCTAGATGAAGAAACCTTGCAAGCTCTCTTGCTGAAATCTATCGTAGATGAGTGGATAAATATTTTCAATTTGATGGGTAAAGGAGATATTTCTTAGTTATCATTTGGAGATATTTGTGAGTTATGCATATACATTTCAAGAGGAAAGGCAAGAACTGGGAAAAATCCAAGAGAGCCTGTTATGTCTAGGATTAATAAATTTGTAGCTGGGACAGTAACTAGGGCTTAAATAGGCAATTTGCTTGACAATTTCAAAACATATATTGTGGGCAGTCTTAGTGAACAACCTTAAAATATAAAACAAGCAAAAGGATGAAAATGTTGCATTATTTATCTTTTGACCAAAATGTAGAAAGAATCATGCCTTGAGAGAATGCCTCCTTAACTTAAAAAGTGTAGAAACATGTGTTATATGTACATAAAATCATGATAAAAAGGAATGTCCTTCAATACGGGTCTTAAAGTTGTATATCAAGAGTAAGTAATGCCAAATCAATTAGAACCTCTTTGTTTGTTAAGAGGCCATGTCAAAATCCACAATCAAATATGACTCAAGGTTTCAACACTCAAACATATGCACAACCACCACAAAGTAATTGGACTCCACCCATGCCTTGAAAACCTTGGGCACAAGGATAGAAAAATCCTTATGGAAAGTATCCTTAATATCCTCAATTTCAACAACCTTAACCTATTTTTCCACCACAATATTTTCCTCAGTTTGTTCAACCCTCTCAACCTAAAAATCCAAACCTACAACTTTCATTATCATTTCCACAAAAGCCAAATCAACTGCCTGCTGAGCCACTTCCAAATCCAAATAATAAAAATTCACAACCTATTTACAACATAGAAGGACATAAATTCCAAAGTTACATGATAACTCCATTAGATCTAAACAATGTCCAACTTGGATCTGGTAGAGTGTTGGAAAAGAAGTCACCATATGTTCTTATCCAGGAATTTGAGAATGATGACTGCTCTCAGAAAGAGACATATCTTCATCAAAAGGAAAATCCTCACAAACAAACCACCTCTGTACATTCTAATGATACTCTAATAAACTCAACTCCCATTATAGAACAATCTTCAGTTTTTGTTGAAAATCCACCTTTTCCTGAAAGATTAAAAATTGACAAAGGGGTAGAAAAACAGATTGTGTTGCCTGATTACGATATGATAGATGAACTGAAGAATGTTTGTATAAAAATTCCTTTGTTACAAGCTATCACAAAAATATCAATATTTGCAAAGACAATCAGGGAGTTAGGTATTAAAAAACCAGGAAGAAAAAAGAAAAGAAGTTAAAAAAATCCATTTAGTTGGGAAAATTGCAGATATCATGATGGGAAAAACAACAATTCAGAAATATCTAGATCCAGGAAGTCCCATTGTGAAAACACACATTAATGGTATTGAGATTCCAAATACATTGATTGATTTAGGAGCAACTATAAATATCATGAGTAAACAAACTATGAATCAATTGAAACTTCCTAATCTTCAATATACACCTACATTATTGCAATTAGCAGATAGATTTGTTATCAAACCTGATAGTGTGTTAGAAGATGTATTTGTATCCTTATATTCTTGGGAATATCCTGTTGACTTCATGATCTTGACACCCAAGAATAATCTAGGAGGACACCCATTGATTCTAGGTAGACCATGGTTAGCTATAGCTGATGCTTTTATAAGTTGTAGATATGGTGATATGTTTATCTTTGATGGAAGTTCAACAAAGAAATTCACATTATATCCTCCTGCAAAAACAACAATAGAAGTAGAAAGTGAAGTATGGATAGATGATGATAATGAAAACTTTGATATATGACCAATTTTTGCTACTTCACAAATAGATGAAGAAGATCAAATTTTAAATTTAATGGAAAATAATGAATCTTCCTCATATTGTGAATGAAATCAAAGTTTTCAAGAACAATGTAATATTGAATATCTATCATCTTGTCAAATGGCTTTACATTCTATGGAGAAATTTGACAATTTCTAATAGAAATTTTCCACAGAAAACTTTTAATATTAATGATAATCTGGAAGAATCTCAAAAGAAAGAATTAGTGAAGATGTTACAAGAACATTCCTATGCTTATGCATGGGAATACACTGATATGAAAGGAATTGATCCTAACACTTGTATGCATCATATTTATATTGAAGAAAATGTCAGACCAAACCGACAACCCCAGAGGAGGATGAATCCAAACCTAAGGGAAATTGTTAAAGAAGAACTAAAATTGTTAAATGTGAAATTCATTTATCCAATATCAGACAGCTAGTGGGTCTTACCATTGGTAATTGTTTACAAAAAGAATGGAAAATGGAGAGTATGCATTGATTATGCAAAATTGAATAAAGCTACTTTAAAATATCATTTTCCACTCCTTTTTATAGATCAAGTCCTTGATACATTGGCAGGGAAAAAGTATTTTTCATTCTTGGATGGTTTTAGTGGATATAACTAAATCCAAGTAGCTCCAGAAGATCAAGATAAAACAACCTTTACCTGTCCATGGGGAACTTATGCTTATCAAGTACTTCCTTTTGGGTTATGTAATGCACCTACAACATTCCAAAGGGCAGTTTTAGGTTTTCTTTTTTTTTGATCTAATTCATGATTGTGTGAAAGTTTACATGGATGATTTTACTATCTATGGAAACTCTTTTGAAGAAGCTCTTAAAAATTTGGAAAAAAATCTCATTATGTGTAAAGAAGTAAATCTCTCATTAAGCGATGAATTTTTTTTTATGATGTTCACTGAGGGAATTGTTTTAGGCCACCATATTTCAGGAAATGGAATCAAAGTGGATGCATCTAAGGTAGAAGTCATTTCTAAATTATCAGTTCCTACTTGTCAAAAGGATGTTAGAAGTTTTCTTGGTTTTACTGGCTATTATAGAAGATTTATAGAAAACTTTACGAAGACAACCTCTCCACTTTTCGATTTGCTTACAAAATATTGTGAATTCATTTGGAATTTTGATTGCCATAAAGCCTTTGAAACATTGAAAGAAAAGATTTACGAAGCACCCATTTTAAGAGGACCAAACTGGAAACTACCTTTTCACATTTTGACTGATGCCTCGGATACAACTTTAGGAGCTGTATTAGGACAAAAAGATTTAACTCCTTATGCCATTTACTATACAAGCAAAAATTTGACCCCTACAGAGTTGAATTACACTATAACAAAAAATGAGTTTTTAGTTGTTGTACATGCCATCAATAAATTCAGACATTATATCACTAGTTATGAAACCTTCATTCACACAAATCATTCTGCAATTAGATATTTAATGAATAAATCAATTACTAATGACAGAATTACAAGATGGTTATTGTTATTACAAAAATTCAATATTACTATTTTGGATAGGCCTGGAAAGGAAAACATTGTTGTTGATTTTCTATCTAGAATAAAAAATGATAATAAAGATGTCCTTGTAGAAGATGATTTTCTCGATGAATATATTTTTGCAATATCTATTAAATCTCCTTGCTTTGCAGATATTGCTAACTATTTGGCCATAGGGAAGCTACCTTCATATTTGTCCCGTAGAGAAAAAAGAAGGTTATTCAAACTAGTGCATCTTATTCATGGATAAATGAAGACTTGTACAAAACAAGACTTGACTTAATCATTTGAAGATGTGTTAGAGAGGATGAAGTAACAGAGATATTAAAAGTTTGTCGTGATGAACCATGTGGAGGACATCTTGCCGACAAAGAACTGCCTATAAAGTCCTTCTCTTAGGATACTATTGGCCTTCTCTTTTTAAGAATGACAAAGAATATGTCAAGAGATGTGAAAGTTGTCAAAGAATGGGAAAGCTTGTTTCTTCGGATGAAATGCTTCTACAACCCCAAGTACTTATTGAACCTTTTCAGAAATGGGCTTTGGATTTTGTTGGTCCAATCAATCCACCATTAAAACAAAAAAAGGTACATTCTTGTTTGTACAGGTTATGTCACAAAATGGGTACAACCTAAAGCACTTCCTTTTGCTACTAAAAATGTTGTAATTTCATTTCTTTTTGAGGATATTTTTTACTTGTTTTGGTGTCCCAAGGGAAATTGTGTTAGATAAAGGTACTCAATTTACATCCAAGTTGGTACATAAGATAATGGAGGACTACAAAATCAAACATCGAAAGTCTACTCCATATCATCCACAAGCAAATGGACAAGTTGAATGTACCAATAAAGTAATTGAAGTAATTCTTACCAAGACTGTGCATCTACATAGAAGTGATTAGGCAGAAAAACTTCCAGAAGCTTTATGGGCATATCATACCACAAGGAGAAACACAATATGACACACTCCTTATGAACTTGTTTATCGAAAGAAAGTCTTGTTTTGTATGGAGTTCCAGATAAAGACTTTTAAAACAACAGTTAAATTGGGTCTTGATCTATTAGAAGCCTAAAGACAAAGAATGGAGCACTTGAATGAACTTGATGAGATATGACAAGATGCTATTCATAGAACCAATATAGTCGAACAAAAAAAATCCAAGTGGCATGATAAGTTTATCACAGAAAGAAAATTCCAGCCTGGTGATTGGGCATCGTTGTTTGATTCAAAGTTTAAGGATTTTCAAGGAAAATTTCAAACTCATTGGCTTAGTCCTTATGAGATTGAAACTCTCTTTGATAATGGAGCAGTCAGAATCAGAACCATTGATGAAGAAAAAGTAACTTTCCTTGTAAATGGTTATATATTACGAATATATCATAAACCATTAACAAAGGAAGAGTTCATAAGAAATTTGCAAGATAATCTTGATTTGAAGTTGGTCAAGGAATATCCTCGTTCCTCTCCAACATGAAAACCAACATTGTTGTATGAACATGAAAACCAACATTGTTGGCATGTTTATACAAAAAATCTAAGTTGAAAACCAAGAATTCTTGGTAGCATATTTATTTATTTATTTTATTTTATTATTATTATTTTTTTAATTCCCTATTCTTGTCCCATTTCTTTTTATTCCTCTTTTGAAAAATAAGACAGCTACAAAATTGGCAATAATCTGTAGCTCTCGTGGAATTTCGTTGCCAACTTGACAAATTGCAACTAGGGAAAATGAAGATCGTGACAAGAGCAAATTGAATGAAGATCACAACTAAAGCAACCTGAGTACAACCTACAAAAGGACAAATCCAAAAATTAGTAAGGCAAGATAGAAGGTATGTAAATATTAGTTAGATAATAAAGGGAAAAACATTGAATTATGAAATTAAATAGATGAATGACCGTTGCTACTACCATTTTGTATAATGATTACCCTCATTATGACATGACTTTGGTTCTAACGAAAATATCTATATCTTGTCAAAAGGATATGAATCCGATATGAAACCTTGTTATCATTCAAACTTACTCCCTTCCTTTCATATATCATCCCACTTCCTTCGCATACCATCACAGTTCCTTGCATCATATCCATTCCACTCGGCCCTGTTCCATTACCGAAAACACCTCACCTATTACCCAAATTTCATCTCTTTGACCTATTCCATAACCAAACTCCTTCCATAACCCTGTCAAAAAGAGCAATTAGGGACTAAGACTTCTTCAACATGGGAGTCATTGTACGCTCAGAACCGAATGGGGCTAAATTTCTTGAAGGATACCCATAGGTGAAACAACAATTATAACAAGTGCAGTGGTTAGAATTTGTTGAAAAAATTGATGGGCATGAGAAAGAAGTTACGAAATCATTTGCTCGGGAATATGATGGTATAGAAGCAGATATTGGAGACATTAAATTGGTTCTGACAGAGTCATTTGTAGCAGAAGCTATTGGATTACTGAGAATCGGGGAAAGTTGGTTCAAGAACCAGAAGATTAAGGAGAAAGAATGGGAAGTCTCGAGAGTCGGGGAAAGTTGGTTCAAGAACCGGAAGATTAAGGAGAAAGAATGGGAAGTCTTCCTTAAAAATCCAGGTATGGATATCTCTATCTTTAAGAAGGGAATCCCAGTCACAACCTTAAAGACTAAATGGAGAAATTTGCTATTAATTATTCAAAAATTCATAACTTGTGAAGGTAGGTTTGGAAACATGTTCTTTTACCATGCTCGCCTGATGATGAATTTTCTTGATGGTAATGAAATCAACTTACCATACTTCCTGCTTCATAGTTTGAGAAAAATGGCTGGAAACATTCAAAGGAAAATACAGTCCATAAATAATGCCTTGTACCATCATGGGTTAGTGAAAATTTTAATTGAAGCCCATCTGAAAAGCAAAGGGGATAATTGGGAAGTTTTTTTTATTAGAAATCATTTCAAAGAAGTTGAATAAGAAGAACCTAGTAATAAAATAAGAAAGAGTATAAGAAAGTTGCCCTCAAACCCTAAGGAAAACTCACATGCACAAGAAATACAACAAGATCAGTATTATGATGATGAAACTGCTCTTGCAAGTGTGTTGGACACCCTTAAGCAGGAAAATGTTAAAAGAAAGATAGCCAGCAATAAAGGGAAAAGTACATCAAAAGGATAAACAAAACAAGAAAAGGTTAAAAATCATCTCCATACTACTGAAAATTCACAATCAACTATAAGAAGAAGTGAAAGGTTTAATAAACCAATACATGAACAGTCTCAACAATCTCCAGGATTCATCAATTTAGAAGAAGAAGAGGAACCAAGAGTTCCATCACTAGTTGCAAGTTCAACTAGGAAAACTCCGGAAATTGATCGTGTCCAACAAGAAATATATGACTACATAGAATCTCTCGAACGAAGAGCTACAGGAAAAATTATCGAATCATCCTCAAATTGAGGAGAAATTTTAAATGAAGGAATTTATTTTGATCCTCCAGAAGAACCCCAAATTGTAAACACTCTTAAGCGGGAAATAAATGAATTGGAGGTATTAAATAGACATTTGAAGCAAGAACATGAAACTTTAAGGTACAAAATGAAATCCAGAGAACCCAAAATGATAACAACGTGTTACATCTTGGTTTATGGTATGAGAAAAATAATAAATTGAAAGCTAAAAATAAATTTCTTAAGAAAAAGGTCATAAGTTTGCAGTACAGGATCTTGATGAAGAAACCAAGGATGACAGTCAATATCAGGAAAGAAAGAAGAACTAACTTAGATGTTCTTCCTCAGGCCTCTGAAGAATCTTAGTAACAGAGAAGGGTTACAAATTTTGAATTTTTGTGCATGAGGACATGCAATGTCTTTTGTGTGAGGGAATGTTCAAGCCCAAAATTGTTTCTTTTTGACAACCTTCTTACACTCCATCCTCCTTCTTTTTGACTCTACTAACTCTAATTGAGCATCAATTTACAAGGATCCTGGCAATAGCAGGTACTTAAACATATTTTATTTCATAATTTTCATTGTTCTTTATTATTTAACTCAACATTTGCATAAGCTACTGAATTGCACCATTTCTGCAACTAATGACTGATTCAACAACATAGTTGAAGGTTCGATGGGTTCTGGAACTCCAACCGAGGAACGAGATGTGTGGGTAGGTGGCTAATAGTTGGCAGAACGATATTTACCTATCTTCGTGACCTGGATCGATGATAAGAACACTGTATAAGACCAGTCAACGTGAAAGTCAACCAACGAAGAAGGAGCCGAAGATGAACGAGGAAAGCAAGAAAATTAATGGAAGCATATATTTAGCCTCGTGATTTGCTTCTCTGATAGCAAATCATGAGGAAATCATGTCATATTATCTTCTTATGTTATTTTTAGTCTCTGTCGAGTAGGATAGGCTCGTAAATATCTAAAACAATTATTGATAGAGGTTATAAATCTACCTCTCTGCATGATAAATGACATACCTAAATATTATTTTTGAAACTCTATTTGCATTTATAAAGGAAAGTTTGATCATTCTGCTCAGCAATTGTCTTGATGTGTATTTAGTTTATGAGTAATCGTGCATACCTACAACTCACAAGAGGCCCCCCTAGAGTTGTAAGGTCTTACTTATTTTTAGACAACATTTAGTTTTGCATTTTATATCGCTTTGAATTATTTTATCTAACCTTTCAGTTTCGATTGTTAATGAATGCTTTTGACAATGATAATAGAGTTCATAACAGAGTATGTTGTGTTTAATCAGTTTGTTGTAGGATGGATAGAATAGCTTGAGATCTCTTATGCACATAAGAATTTGTAGACAGAGTGTGAAATGATTTGAGATTTGAAATAGAGTTTAAGTTACATTTGAGTGAAGAAGATTTCGATTTATATTAAGTGTGATATTTTAGATTAATTTCCTTTTCCGTTGAAAGTAATTTGGGTTTGATTATCTAGTCTTCTATTTGAGAGTAACTTTATTTTAGCAAGTGTGATCTTTCTTTTAAGAAAGTGTGATAATTTTAATTTCATTTTGAAAATGTGATATTCCTTTCAAGCAAGTGTGATAATCTTAGTTTCATTTCTGTTAGGTGTGACATCTTTACTTTATGCAAGAGTGATACTTGTTTTAATAAATTTTAAGTAGCATATGTGCATAAATATATCTCAATTTAATTTAGGATTTTCTTCCACCACAAGAACTTCTAGCACATACAATTCACATACACTTCATCAGTTTACAAGCCCTAGTCGATAATTTATGTAGTAATTTAACATCAATTAAATTACCAAACAAGGAATAAAGCTTCTAGAGCCCCAAAAGAACTAGTGTGCCTTGCACGGGAAAAAGAAGAAGAATCAATCACAAGATTCTCTTGAAGGAAGAGTTGATAGAAGAGGACGAAAAAAAGAATCACATAGGTAGGAGAAGTAAGCACCATCAAGGAGAAAGGTGTAATCTCCACTACATTCGCTATGATAGAGATGGACATGATACATACACATGCAACATCCCTTGGGAAAGAATCAAGCAAGAATGCAAAGAAGACAAAGGTAAAACACCAAATCCAACGAAAGGTAAAGTGCATGAATGCTCATTACATTGTTTCCCATTGCAATATTAGAGTAACTGAATATTTGTTTCATGCTTCACTTGCTTCTTAGAAAGATGGATGACTGCTTGATATAAGTGCAACCTACCATATGACCTTCCAGACATATTCTTTGAAGGCGTCAGTAACAATGTAGATGGATCAATGTACTTTATAGACAAGTCAACTCTCCCACCATTAGGAATTAACAATGCCAGGCTCAAACTTCCTGGACTTCCAAACTTTCTTATACGTTATGTACTTTATCTTCCAAACTACGAAGATAATTGTTGTCCCTTATTCACATTCACTAGCAAGGACACTCCATTCATATTTTTGGTGGAAACGTAGATATAAGAAAGGCATCAAACAACACAATTGACATGATTGGACTAGAGGAGGATTGATTATTGAAGTTGATAGGAACATTTTCTCATGCACGAAACTCTACATGCAATTCTCAGTACAATGAAGGTATATTTCCATCCAATCTTCTATGGAATATAAGATTTGGACATCTTAATTATGATAGCCTTCATTTGTTGAAAACAAATGGTGTTCATGGTTTATCATCTATTCCAAGGAAGTTGTAACAACCTTGGTGAAAATTTCATGTAAATAAAGTTAATAAAGGAAAAATAATAACCACGATTATGTGACACTTATTCCAAGCTTAATGTTGGGAAAAACATCCTAGTGTGGGTGTTAATTTGGTTTATTATGGCTAAAGGAAATTGGCAAAGGTAATGGCAAAGGCTTTGGAAAGGCATGAGACATTAATTGGCATTTTGTTTATGAAAATAGTTGAAATTAAGAGAAAAGGAAGGTGAAAGGTCACAGGTTTCATGTGAGGAGGAAAATGAAGGAAAATAATGGCAAATCGAAGAAAATAGAAGCCTCATTAATAAAAAGGCTTACGAGGATCAGTTGGTACCTTTTTGTCAGATTAACCTTTTATTGATTCAGTTTTGGACCTCTCTCTCACACACACTCTTGGAAACTTAGATTTTTCTTCGAGCACTTCAACATTAGATCAAGAAAAACAAAGAAGGCAAGAGGAAGCAAATACCAAGCAAGGAAGAGGAGAGTCAAGCAACTATAACAGGATTATTTACAAGTATCGAGTTGCATGTATGATTTTCTTACTAGTTTTGGCATGCATGGTTATGCATGCGGGCTCTTGGTTCTCTTGTTGTCATTGGCATGGGTTTTTCGAGGTGTGACGATGTTCTTCATCCTTTCCTTTCCATTTACGGATAGCCATGGTGTGATGGGGTTCTCATGTTTTGGTTGAGTTGGATAGTCGGATGGATTTAGAATTGAGTGAGGTGGTCTCTGAAAGAAAGAACACATGGCCTAGTGATCCCTGAATCAAACTGTGAATTGCGATAAAGCATTGGCCTAGTAATCCCTAAACTGGATTGTGGGTTGCGGTAAAGCCAAATTTTGTGTTACCTCGGTGCGTCCAGGAATCCTCGACTGGTGAATGGCAGGATATACAATAAAGCCTAGAGGTGGGTGCTCTCAATCAGGCCTAGGAGATCTTGGTTGATGAATGGCAGGATATAAGATAAATATTGGAGGGTGGAGTCTCGATTAAGGCTTATTGATCTAGTGGGGATTGCAGTAAAGCCTAGAGACTAGGACACATGCAAATTCCTCATGGTGTAGGTAGAGAAATCTGGTGGCATCCATTCATATTTAGAGATTATTAATCCAATGGGGATTGCAGTAAAGCCTAGTTCTATTGATGAGGGTGAGGTGGTTTAGCCTCTGGAAGCCCTGGTTGATTTTAGTTATGAGTCCCACATTCATGCTTAGGATATGGCACAAGGGTGATTGGTTGAAATAAATATTTGGTTCAGCCAATCTATGGTCAGGTGGTTCGTGGAAGCCCCATACCTGGTTGGTTTTTGCATTCATTAATAAGAGTTCCTTTCCTTGGTATTTTATGACCAAATGTATTGGTTCACATGTGGCGTTTATGGTTGTTTTATCTCATTTATTTATGTTGTTTATATGTTGGTTATGAGTATGTTTTATGACAAATTTGATGATGTATGGATCTCTTAATGTTTTGATTTTTAAATGAATGAACAACGAATATATGACCTAATAGATGATAATGCAACTAATGTGATAAGGCATCAATGCTTCTTAGTGATTCTTAGATAATTATGAGACCCCTATGCTTAGATATATTGTTATGACCTATATAATGCATATTTATGACATGTTTGAGGAAATGCTTGTCATGGCTAATAGGGGTCTAGTTAATTTATTGATCAAATGCTTGCATTAGTACCTTTGTTTCTGTTTTATTTATCATTTCTGGAAGTCCCATGAAGTTCTGGGCAGTGGCCTCAGACCTAGCCCTGAAAAAGTGACACAAAATATGGGGATGCGGGCTAAGAACTAGCTGAAAAAGGCCCTAGTCATTGGCATGCCCTTGTTCTGGGAGAAACTGGAGGGTCCCAGTTGCATGCATGCCCATGTCATGGGAGCGAGTGAGGCTCTAAGGCAGTGAAATGTCAAGTTGTCATAGGGGATGGTCACCTGGAAGGGTTAGTTGGCTCCTAAAGGTTTTGTAGCATGTGTAGAAGGTCAGAATGGTTGTGTGTTGTCGGTTCCACTTCCTTACTGTACATGGGGAGTTGAATCATATCATAGTAGCATCTCGCCACATGTTTACCCTAGCATATCGGTTAAATTGGGTATCTGTCGAAGGAGGGTATTACAGAAGTTGAAGTAATGTGATGCTTGTATCCTAGGAAAACATAACAAACAACCATTTCATTATTCTACTTCTAGAGCACGTAGAAATATTGCACTAATTCATTTTGATTTATGTGGCCTTGCGTCTGTTCCTTTTGCAAATATATATATACTTTAATTGATATACACACTAGGATGTGTTTGACATACCTGTTGAAGAGTAAATTATAAGCTTTTGAATTATTTCATGCATGGATTGAAAATTATGCTTAATCACATATTGGATATCTACCCACTTGCAATGGAAAATAATGTACTTTTAATGATTTTGAAAACTATCTTTGCCAACATAAGATTCAACATCAGACTATTGTTCCTTACAATTCTCAACAAAATGGTGTAGCTGAAAGAAGGAACAAGATTGTCTTAAATATGGTTCATAGAATGATGTTCATAAAAAATGTAAAGTTGATGTTTTGGTTTGATGCAGTGTATGTGCAACATGTATCAAAAACATATGTCCATCTCATGTTCTAAAAAATGACACTCCTTGTGAACCGTGGTATGCCCACATTTCTTCGGTAAGGCATCTCAGGATTTTTGGTTCCATTTGCTATGCCTTGATTCCTAAGCAACAAAAAAGCAAGCTTGATGCAAGAAGTCAAAAGTGCATCTTCTTGGGGTATCCAAATACCAATAAAGTATATTGTCTCTACGATGAGGTAAATAAGAAGTTTATATTGTTTAGAGATATTATTTTTCTTGAATCTTCCAAGAATAACAACATTGTTGTGCGACAACTTGATTGTTTAGACATATTTAATAATGTAAAAACTCAATATGAATTCGCTAATGAGATTCCACATCTTGAAGGGCGGGGGGGTCCATCATTCAATGGAATCTCCTTTTGAAGCATTATCTCCCCCTTGTTAAGTTTTGGCCACTCCTTCAAAACAGGAAGACACTTTAAGTGATGTGATTGAGAGGATTGGAAGGATAAACCTTGATACAACCCAATGTCAATGAACAAAGCAACCTGGACCAGCTCAGAAAGATCCCCCAAAATGACTCACTAAAACACTTGAAAGTGTTCGCCTCAATGAGGTCGAAAAGATAGGAACTAGAAGTTCCACAAAACAAAATGGAGGTGGTGTAAATGATTCTGATTCTTGTTGATGATATGGATGTTTCATATGATTGTGAATTGAATTTGTCTACTAATTTTGAACCAAATTCCTTTAACGAAGTTACTTCTCATAATGAATGGAAACAAGCAATGCAAAAGGAGTATGTTGTTCTCATAAATAATGGAACATGGAAGTTGGTGGACCCTCCATTTGCAACCAGACCTGTTGATTGCAAGTGGGTCTATAAGAACAAGTATAAATCAAACAGTTCACTTGACAAGCACAAAGCAAGGCTCGTGGAAAACGGATTTATAAAGAAAGAAGGTATCAATTATGAAGAGACTTTTGCAGCTATAGAAAAATGGGTCACCATCCAAACTCTCCTTGCCTTGGCAACTCAAAATGGATGGAAGGTCCATTAGATGGATGCGAAGATTATTTTCTTGAATGAATATTTCAAAGAAAATGTCTTCATGTCTCAACCATAAGGATTTTTTGTGAAGGGACAAGAAAATTAAGTATGTAAACTTATCAACTCCTTATATGGTCTAAAACAAGCACCATGTGGCTCGTAAGAAAAAATGACTAAGTATATTTTAAAATTCAAATTCAAACACTTTAATCTAGATGATGCAACTCTATTTGTCAAGAAAGTTGGCAAAATTGTTGTTTATCTTGTGGTATATGTAGATGATTTGTTAATGATAAGTAACAAAGAAAACTATATTGCATCCATAGAAAAAAGAGTTGAAGAAAGGATTTGAGATGAAAAATTTGGACACCTTGATTACTACTTGGGCATTAAAGTGACCCAACATCTAAGTTATATATTCCACTCTCAAACGAATTGCATTGGAGAATTGTTGAACGCAATCATTTGTCCACTCCAATGGAATAAAAACTAAATCTAGCATCTAAATAAGGAAATAAATGTGAGGAAGCGACAAAGTATAAACAACTTGTGGGAAGTCTTATCTACCTCACCGCTATCAAACCAGACATTTCATTCGTTTTTGGAATCCTTTCCAAGTTTATGAAAAATCTTTTGAAGGACATCAATCTGCCGCAAAAAGAGTTCTAAAGTACTTGAAAGGAATTGAATACTTTGGACTCAAACATTCATAGGTGGATGACTTAAGCTTGATTAGATATTCTAATTCATAATTTGATGGAGATAGGGATAATGGAGTGTTTACTTTAGACTATGTTATGAATCTTGGATCAGAAGTTATCTCCCAAAGGTCACGCAAACAGTTAGTTCCAACAAATTCCATAATAAATGAAGAATATGTAGTAGCTCTATAAGCAACCAAGGAGATTGTGTGGCTCAAGAAAATTCTTGAAGACTTGCGAGAGAAATAATTAAACTTTACTCCCCTTCTAATTGACAGTATTATGCAATTAAGTTGGCCAAAAATCTCAATTTCCATAATCAAACTAAACATATGAACACAAAGTATCACTTGCTCAACATCATGTACAGGCCAAGACTATTTTCTATGACATTTTTCCACAAATGAGCGAATTGCAAACATGTTCACCAAAGAACTCATAAGAGAAAAGCTTCAAAGGTTCATAATGATGTTTGGACTCACAAACATGCCTTTAGATTAAGGGAGGAATGTTAGACACCTAATCCTTAGGGATTGAGTGAGAAAATTGTAAATAAATCAATTAAGGAAAATTAAAGAGTTAGAATAGGAAGAGAAATTTGAATATGAATCCCGAAGGTCACACCACCTCATGTAATATAATCAAATTTACATTAATACATATTAGAATTTTAAAGTCATTCTTTGGCCCGACATGGATGTTAGGGAGCTACAAGAAGTTAGGGAAATTCTTTTGATCCCATGAGGAGTTTCTCCAATTTAATAGGTCCTCTATATTTTCAGTCACCATGAACGTGCATGATAATGAACACCAATCTTTTTATATATTTGTGTCAATCATGGGTACCCTAGTGCAACATAAACAACAATTTGCTACTTTAGAAACTAAACACACTTCCTCAAGAAACTTGGTGGCCAATACGTTCAAATATGCACAATCATGAGACTCCAACCATCAAATGTCCATGAAATAAACTCAAGGGAGTTACAGGAAGAGGACAAAGTGCACTAGTTAGGTGAGGACATGAAATCATGAATCATGATTTTATACTATGAAGTGTAGGCTTAGAATGGGCCACCAGTAGCCATATTTTCCATTAAGCTTTGTGTATTTGAAAATCTTAATAATTATAGGTGCCTTCTTTAGAATGTACACATGTAAGAAGCTTTGGGATACTTTGCCAACTAAAATATGTAATTTTAGTAGTTTGTATATAGAGACGTGCCTATCTAACATGAATTTTGGATAAATAATATCATGTAATTGTATTGTCGAATATAACTACATTGTTTTGATAATATTATTTTCTTTTGATAATATAATTTTTATAATTTATTAAAAAAATCATATAAATGAATCTTTTTCTTTTTATACTGACATTAGTTTTGCTTTGACTTGTGTATTAGTTTGTTTTTCACCAATTGTTTTTACTACTTATCCATAGTTTGACATTATGATTTCAGATTTTGTTATTTTTTATTATTATTTAAATTTATTCATCTATAAAGTGCTTGGTTGAGGTCTTATTATGGACTCTTTAGTAACTTTCATTTATGTTATTTACCAATTTTTTGTTTTTAGATTTATTTCCCTTTTATTTAACCTTTTTTATTTTGATTTTTTTTTTTCATTTTCCTATTATTTTCGTTTTCATGAATTATAATTTTTCTCCATATTTTTAATTTAAGATAACATATTATTATATTAAAACAACACACACACCAAATATATATACTCAAATATACATATATCACATAAATATATATAAAAAATAAACATATATATTAAAGTGTATATATTTTTTTTGCTAAAGTAAGCGTAGGTCCTTCTATTCCATTTATAAGAAAAAGTTACATAATATACATATTGAGGAGCAGCTGCCCAAACAAATGCTGAGCCCCACAAAGCCTTTGTAATCGGTACGTGGGCCCACAAACCGAGACTAGGTACAACCTTTCCACGTTACCACCACAGAACCAGCGATCTACAAGACCGTTCGATCATGCCTCGTAGATCTATCGTTTAAGATGATATTTTGAGCTACCGTCATGCTCACACTTTAACAACTAACACAGACTCGAAAAGAAGAGTGAACCACCTTTAGAAATCATTTTGAGTTTGATTGGGGAGATAACCTTTGGGCAGTTCAATCGCCCGAAATACACCAGATGTAGGGGATCTCGGAAGGACTGTACAACATGCATGGAACTTAACTGCACCTTCGGACCCGAAACTTGATAAAGACACCACCTAATTGCATTTCGTGTCTGTTTGGAAGGTTAACCGTCTAGCTGTTTGCCGCATGAAATACATTGGATTTCTGCGATTTCGTTGACCTGCCCACTCTTTAATTAAGCGCTCGGCACAAAACATTAAAAGACAACATTTAATGTATTTCTGATACGTTCGAAGACTTGTCCTGTATTTAGTTTCCTACCCGAAAAACTTAGGAATATAGTGTTTCGGGTCCATTTTCCCGCCTGATAACTAGAGTAAAACTTTGGATTGGTCCTTGACATCCTGCTCATACTTCTTCCTCGTGTCGACCAAAAGTCCTCCATTTTCATCATACTTCATCCTGCTTATTTCCTCTGCTCTGATAGAACTCCCTATCTAAGGTTGCCTATTTGTGACACTCTTCCCACAATCGACCTTGTGGAGTCTCTATCCAGTCATATCTTTTATTGCTTTTGGAATAGAGTACGCCTTCATTAGCCATAATATCCGCTAACCTGTTGGCTGTTCTTCGCACATGAATGAAACTAAGGGTTCTCATGGTGTGCAGGTGGTATTGAATAAGTTGATAGACTTGCAGTAACCTCCAGCGTTTCGATACTTTGTCTGGTGTTGAGCCATTGCATATTTTCTTGACTGAATTGATTATCAGTTCAGAATCAGCTTCAATTATGGTATTATGTAAATTTGAGTCCCTTAAGATTTCTAGGCATTGCTCAAGGGCCATGAGCTCTGCCATATTATTAGTGGCTTTACCCAAATGATTGTGAAAGATGGCTTTTATTAAACCCTTTTCATCTCTTATTACTCCTCCATAACCAACAATGCTAGGGTTTCCTTTTGAGGCCCCATCTATATTGCATTTCATAAAACCATGGGGCGGAGGTTGCCAGAAGTCCTTATCAACTGTTATATGACTTACAGTCTTGATTATTCCCTGGGGAAGAGCCCCTGAAGGCCCAAATGCAGAAGTATCTGCACATCCTGATCTTGAGGTTGGTTCTCAGGGGGGTTTTTTATAAGGATTCCTACAGTCTCTTTGAGCTGTCTTATAATCTGAGCCATAATGCTCTGGGCTGAACCAATCCTGTTCTTGAAGATTCTATTGTTGTGTTCTTTCCAGACATCCCAGATTAGAAAGCCTGGAACCAACGCCCAAGCTTTGTTGATTATTTCATTTGCAGAGAAATTTCTCCTCCAATTCCTCAAAGTGTTGTTGATGCTGCCAATGTCCCTGTCAGAATATCTGAAAATTGAAGCCACCCGATTCCACAAGGTGGAGGTGAATGGGCAGAGGTTGGGAAGGCATTCCATAGTTTCTTCTTGTACCTTGCAAAGCTGGTATCTTGATGGACCAATTACACCTCTCTTCCAAAGGTTTTCCCAAGTTAGAATTTTTTTTATGTTGCACCAACCACATGAACAATTTGATTTTCATCCAATTTTGGTTCTGCCATAGGTCCTTCCATACTGTGTCAGGGTTTGGAAAGTCAAGCCCAAGGGCTATTCGCTTGCCCTCTTTAAGGTTAAAGTTGCCTTCATTGTTTTTGCCCCATCTCAGTTGGTTTGAAGATGTTGATTTCAGAATCTTTCTTTGTTCCAAGATGACTGTGAGAGATTTTGCCTGTGAGTCCTCACTGTAAATCAAGTTCTTCCATACTCTCCATTTTCCCTTGCTTCTATCTTGATTCCAGAAGTCATTTACCCTGTGTAACCCTTTGTCATCAGTATCCTTCTTAAGATTGTCAAAATCTTCTCTCAACAGTTTTGGTTCCTGTTGCCAATTATCTTCCCAAAACCAAGCAAGGTTTCCATCTCTGATTTCCCAGAAACTGTGTTTTTGAACAATAGCTCTATTCTCCCAAGCTTTGTTCCAAATCTGAGAACCTTTGATGATCGCAAACATTCTGATGTGCTCCCTTTCTTGCCAATTGTTTGCATATTTATGTTTCCATACCTTGGCCCAAGGGGCAACTGATTCCTTTAGCCATCTCCACCATAGTTTTGCCCCCAGAACTTTGTTTAGGGTTTCAGGGTCATCAAGTCCCAAACCTCCATGTGTCTTAGGTTTACAAAACTTTTCCCAAGCTACCAAAGCCCATTTCTTTTCCTCTTCCCCTTTGCCCCAAAGAAAATCTCTTTGGATATTTCTAATGTGTTGCATAACTCCTTTAGGAGCTGGAAGTGCTGAAAACATGAAGATGGGAACAATTTGTAGGATGGCTTTTGTAAGCACTAGTCTTCCTGCCAAATTCAAAGACCTGTTTGTCCATTTCCGGATTCTGTCCTGGAGTCTATTAATAACAGGCTCCCAAACTATCTTTCTTAGAGGTTTGTCTGTTAGAGGAACTCCCAAATATTTGGAGGGTAGCAGATCTCTTTGAAAACCTAGAATTCTGGTGAGGTTTCTCTGAATAGCAATATCAATATTAAAAAAGAAAATCTTTGATTTGGTAAGGCTTACCTCAGTACCCACAACCATAGCAAAGTCTTTCAGGATTTGTTTGAAGGCATGAGCTTCTTTGACCGTAGGTGTACCCTGCAGCATGGTGTCGTCCACAAATTGTTGATGAGTCAAAGCATCCCCATTCAGGGTGAGTTTGAGACCCTGAATTTTGCCTTCTACTTTGGCAGCTTTGATCGCATTGCCTAGCCCTTCCATCATGAGAATAAAGAGGAAGGGTGAGAGCGGATCTCCTTTTCTGAGTCCTCTTGAAGGCTTAAAGGTTTTGGATGGTGAGCCATTTAGCAGTATTGAAAAGTTTGAGGTGGTAACAAGAGCCATTACCCATCTTATCCAGTTATGGTCAAAGCCATATGCTTTTAGTACTTCCCTGATGTATGCCCAACTTACCTTATCATAAGCCTTTTCTAGATCAAGTTGTATCATCATACCTATCTGCTTATTGCTCTTAAGTGAGTGGACCACCTCGTGAGCTTGAATGATATTGTTTAGAATTTTCCTACCTTCCACATATCCAGTTTGCTCCTCAGACACTAGAGTTGGAAGAAGGGGCTTAAGCCTGTTTGCAATTATTTTGGAAATAATTTTGTACACCACATTGCGTAATGCTACAGGTCTAAATCTATCTAGTGTCATAGCATTTTCCTGCTTTAGAATCAAGGATATGAAAGAGGTGTTGAGCTCCTTCAGAACAATTTTGTTTTTCCTTGAGTCCTCCACCACTTCCAGGATATCTTGCTTGACTATGTTCCAACATGCTTTGAAGAAGTCAACATTGAAACCATCTGGGCCTAGAGCTTTCCCATTTTACATCTCTTTGATGACTTCGCTGACCTCCTCTTCACTCACTGGCCTGTTAAGATTATAATTGTCTTCTCTCGTCACAAGCTTAAGAATGTGCTTAGTGAATTCATTGATGAATTGTGATTTGTCTATGAGAGGCTCCTCTGCTATGCCTCAGAAATGTTGAACCATAGCAGATTCTATTTCTTTGTGGGTATTGAGTTGTTTTCCTTGCGTATCTTTCAGTTTTAAAATCCTGTTATGAGACCTATGATCCATGGTAGACTTGTGAAAAAACCTTGTATTCCTTTCTCCTTCCTTTAACCATTGTACCCTCGATTTTTGTTTCCAGAAGATTTCCTCTTGCTTACATAAGCCTTCCCAATCCTATTGAAGCGAGTCAGCTTGTTTCTTACCTTCCTCGGTGAATCCCTTTGAGATGAGCTCCTGGTTAATTTCCTGTAGCTTCCCCTCAACTACTTTTTTGGCTTCGAAGATATTGCCAAACTCATTCTTATTCCAATCTTTAAGCCTGAGTTTGATGTGTTTCAGTCTCTGCTGCAGAAGGAACATTTTAGTACCCTAAGCATCCAAATCTTCTATCCACCATTTTTCAATATTTCTGTTGAAGTCAGGATGGGTAAGCCAAATGTTTCCAAACCTAAAAGGTCTGTTTCTTGGAGTTCCTATAAAAGACGCTTCTAATTGAATAGGCTAGTGATCCGAGCCTTCAAAAGGGAGGATCATAGCTGACAAGTCAAGGCCTGAGAGGATAAGGTCCTCAGAGATAATGAATCTATCTAGTTTAGAGGCCACTTGAGAAGCCCCTCCCCTTTTATTATTCTAGGTGAAGATACCATTATTGGTTTCTGTATCTACTAGCCTCATGTTGGTTATGAAGTTCTGAAATGCTATGGAATCTCTGCCTAGAGATTTGGTCCCACCTTTTTTTCCGAGAGAGATCTGATCATATTAAAGTCCCATCCCAGAATCCAGTGGATGCCCAGATGTCTCTTTCTTAGCTCCTCCAATGAGGTTAGAAGCCTGAATTTGTCTTCAAGGTTTTGTGGACCATAGACATTTGTGATTAGATAAACTTCCTTATCCCCCAAAGGTTGGATGACCACTAATAGGTAGTTCCTGGATGCTTCAGCATCTAGGATTCCAAGTTTTTGAGGGTTCCAAAGTGTGATAATTCCTCCTGCTACATTGTCTGCTTTAACTTCTAGATATTCATACTTAATAAACCATTTGCTATGTATCTCTCTTATTTTGTCTACAAAACATTTTGTTCCTTGAATAAATACCATATCTGGTTTTTCTTCTTTCATTCTATTGCTGAGATTTTGTTGTTTCCTTTTACTTCCTAGACCCATAATATTCCATGTTGTAAGCTTCATTAAGAAAGACTTGTAAATGAGTAACTAGTTAGGTCTTTCATCTTACCTGAGTTGATCATGAGTTTTCCACATTCTATCAGCAACTCATTCTGTTTTTTTCTTCCTCTTTTCCTTCATGGGTTCTTGGGAGCTTGTCCAACTGTTGCCTCCATAGTTTTAACCCCTCCGTTATCATGACTATCATGGTTTCTTTTGATCCCAGAACCCTTTTCCCGAGTTCTCTGGAGGAAGAGTTGTACTCTGTTAAATTCATCTTAAGGTAGTGAATCCACTCCTTTGGTGGTTCCTTCCTCCAGGAACTTTTCTAGATCGAGATGCTCCCTTTCCAGTATATCCTGCAGTTCATGATCCTCCATTCCCACTTCGCTTGGGGTCATCTCTTGGTCCCTATCAAGTTCCATAGTGCTGGGTTGATCCTCCTTTTGTTGGCTTTTATCAAGTCTATCCTCCATGTTGTCATCCTTTTCCTTCTCTACAGGATTGTCCTTCATTACTTGATTCGCTCTTTCATCCCCCTCTTCTTCTTCTAATATCTTGAACCTATTATGACTAGGCTGCTTTTCCTCATATATATTTTTTGGTTCTTTCTCCCTCCTTTTCCTCTGCCTCCCACTTTGGTAAAGCTTTCAGTCTCTTTACCTGAGGTTGCTTTGATACTGCTCTCCATTTTATTTAAAGGGCAGTCTCTGAAGAGGTGCCCATGTTCATGGCATTTGCGACATCTAAAGGGTACATGCTCATAGTCCACCGCCTGCACCCATTCTTCATCATATACTTCTAGAATTATTTCATTCGGCAAAGCCCCAGAAAGGTCCATTTCCACGCATATTCTGGCAAAGGAGGTATATTTTCCGTGCAATGTGGCTTTTGATATTTCTATAAAATGCCCTAGTTTATTACCTATGGCTTTTAATGATTCTGGCAACCAATAATCTAGAGGTAGGGAATATAGTCTTATCCATATCGGCACCGATGTAAATGTCTCTTGTTTCGGGACAAAGTTCATCACCCATGGCCGCATATAGAGGCCTGCATCAGTATAGAAGTAAGGTCCTCCTTCAAACACCCTGTCTTTATCCTCTAAGTTTGTAAACACAACTGTGAAGAAACCTTTGATCCAAGGTGCAGATCTATTTCTCCCTTAGGTTTCCAATGGTTCTTTATCCATGCGTGTAGAGCCTTCTTCGTTGGCCATAACCCCATGAATTTGCATATCACTGCATAAGTCACCATGTGCTCCCTATGCACCTGTAGCGCTAGATCACTTAACACCACTCGGGGTGTGATGGATGCCCTAGGTTTACATGGTCCTGTCCGAATTCTGGGGTCAGCTTTTTGACTGTCTACTCCTATACGCTTCTCTCTTCTGACTTCCTCCTACGTTTCTGCCTGCCTCTGTGCTCTGTTGTTTTCCTGTTTTCCTCTTTCTGTACACCCGGTTTCCGCTTCCATGGGCTTCTTGAAGCGGTTTGAGACTACATGACTGTAGGAGGGAGTGGAACTCCCCCCTTCTCGCCCCTCCATGGTGCCCAACACTGAAATCCTGCTGCAAACCCTAGTTCTGCACGTTTTTTCTCCTCTTCCGTAAACTCAGAACAACAAGAACTAAACGTTTACCATATTAAAGTGTATATATGTTAATATAAACAATATTAGTTAATCATATTTCTTAATTTTTGGTAATGACATTCAACAATACAATATTTTATTAGTTGTTTTAATTTTGTGATGAATTATTTGTCTTTATTATTTTTTAGTTTAATTAAGCTATATTTAATCTAAGTGGTAAGTATTAACTAATATGTAGCCTTTGTTTATTAGAATTTTTAAGTGGTTTAAAAATCATTTATTAGGGAAAAAATGACATATAAAAAAAAAAAAAAAACCAAAAAAACCAACTAAAATCACCATTATATTTAAGGTTTTAACGTAAAAAAAATAAAAATAATAAACAAAACTCTGCATTTCACACTTCAATATCACAATCCATTTTATTTTCAAAATTAATCATAAAATGTTAAATTCTCTTTCCATAAAGTGATAATGTCCTTCTAACAACCTTTTATATATTCTCTCAATATTTGATACACAACGAATATGTTTTTTTTGAAAGATACAACAAATATTTTTAACTCTCTTTTGAATCTATTCATTTAAGTGTCTTTTATAATGGGTATCAATTCTAAAACTAATATAGTAGGGTTAGGCCACCATTTTAGGGAAACCCAATACTTGGATTTTCTCTCCATGACTTTGGGTTTGAGCCGGAGGAATCATGTGTTTCATACAACTGATACTATTAACGCATTCACTATTTCATGTTTTGGAGATTAAGTGATTCTCAAACTTAAATATGATATTTTGGAAATCTAAGGCCTTGGAAATTCACCGAGAATCAGTGAAAAGGTGTGAGGATGAATTTTGGCGATTGTCCACGAGGAGTGTTGTATTATAGCGATGAAGGTGATAGTTCATAAACCGTCATGCTAATGTTCAAGAATTTGTTTATGGGCTTGATGAGTGGCTTCAAGAATATATTCTCCACGAGATAGTTATAGTGTAATTTTTCATGACTTCCAATTTTTTCAATCTAGAACCTTAAACACATTGAAGTTCATGAGGGTAAGCGAAATTATTGGTTTGAACAAAACCCAACTTTTGTTTTCAATCCACATTCTTTAATTTAATTTAATTTATTTCATTGGTAAAATAAATTTGGGTACCTTGATTCTTACCTTTTATAGCTTTTGTAATTTGGGTGAAAATAGAGTACATTGATAGGTTTTTTTTGGTAAGGTTCAGCAAGACTTTATATTAATAAAATACAGTAAAATACATGATGTAGAGTGGGAGTTGATGGGACCTCCTTGTGTATGCCTTTGTACAACTGAGCTGGTCTAGTCTCTGCTCTCACTCCCTCTTTTTTTTGTTTTTTCCTTCGAGTGGGTCGCTTACAGCTTGTATAATTGTCAGTAGATGCAGATATGGAAGAATCAAAGGAGCCTGGCATTCGCTATGCTTGCTGGTCTACCTTGTTTATGGTGTGGCATTTCTCTCTGAGTTCCCCCTCCTCCAAGTCTTGCCAGAGGATGTGATAGTCTTCACTATTGGACTGAATGCTAGCATTGGCTATGGTGTCGGCCAGCTTATTTGCAGTTCTTCTGACTGCTTGAAAGGTAATGCCTTGAATGTTGCCGAGATGGGCTTGCAGATCCTTCAGGATTGTCGAGAGCCTCCAACTGGGTGTGATCTTGTCCACTTGAGTGCCGCTTTGAAGTTTTTTCATCATCTTGATGACAATCTCTGAGTCTCCTTCCACTATCAGGGGTAGAAATTTGTAGTGGTCAGCCAGGGTGATGCCTTTAATGAGAGAAATCAGTTTTGCAGCGTTGTTGGTGTTGTTTCCCATATTGCCATGGTAGATAAGCTGGATATTCCCTGTGTGGTCCCTGATTGCTCCGCCGTAGCCTGCTTTTCCGGGGTTTTGCTTTGATGAGCCATCGAAGTTTAGTTTGAACGTTGGAAATGGCGATGTTCCCCATTTGTCCTGCTTCATCACTTCTGTGGTCTGGTTCCTGCCTGTAGGATTGGTCCGGGCTTTGAGATTGAGGATTTGGACAATCCTTTGATCCTTTGGTGACAGGTTCACCTCTTGCGGCATTATGTCCATGGCGTGGATCGTTTCTGTTATTAGCTGCCTCGTTTTTTCCATTAACTTATTCACTGACATCGCAGAGTTCTTAAAGGTTCGAGCATTGCGCTCTTTCTAGAGAATCCATACCACGACTCCCGGAATGAGGTTTCATGCCTTGTTGATCAGATTATTGGTGGACATGGTGGATCGCCAATTGCTCAAGGTAAGGCAGATCGAGTCTCTGTCTCTGTCGATTTGCCTGAAGACAAAAGCTATATCATCCCATAGCGCGCAGGCGGTGGGGCATGTGTTGAGAATGTGGTTGAGCGTTTCATTATCATTCTCGCAGAGGGCGCATCGAGAGGGTCCGATGAAACTCCGTCGCTGTAGATTGTTCCAAGTAAGCGCTCTGTTGTGCATGACCAGCCAAGGGAACAGGTTTATTTTGGGCCAAGTGCCTCTGGTCCAGAAGGCGTGCCATCTGGGGTCTGGTTGCCAGTCAGGTGAAGCAGTGATGATTATGTAGGCTTCTTTTAGATTGAAAGTTCATTTAGAATTGTTTCCCCATCGCAGGCTGTCTTCTATGGTTGAGGTGAGGATCCTGCGTTGTTCTAGCTATTGTAGGAGTTGTTCTATATTTCCATTGTGGTCTTGAGTTGGCCATTGATCTTTGCTTAGCCATTTTTGCCAAGTGGTGGTCACTATTTGGGGTTGCCAATAATCTGCTACCTTTTTTAGTCCTGCCTCTTGCATGTCATTTTTGAGTGTAGTCCAATCTGGGTGGTCCAAAGGAGGGAGTTGCTGCCAAGCATCCTCCCAAAAGAGGGCAGTGTTGCCTTGGTGCACTTCCCAGAAGAAGTGCTGCTGAACAATGTGTCGGTTCTCCCATACTATGTTCCAGAGGGGAGAGCCTTGAGTGCTGCCAGTGAGCTTGATGAGGTCATTGTCCTGTATTTGATTTGTGTACTTTGCTTTCCACAAGGTGCCCCATAGGGAATTAGGATTCTCCACCCATCTCCACCAAATTTTTGCTGCAATAGCCTTGCTTAGGATTTCAGGATCTCTTAGGCCCAGACCTCCGGCCATCTTTAGTTTGCATATGTCTGTCCACTTGAGGAGGGTCCATTTGCGCTTCTTTGAATCTCCATTCTAGAGGAAGGACCGCTGGATGTTCCGAATGGATTTGTAGACTGATTTGGGTGCTGCAAGGGCTGAGAGCATGTAGGCCGGCATTGTTTGAAGAACTGATTTGACCAGTACCAGTCTGCTGGCCATGTTTAGGGCTCGATGAGTCCAGCTGCTTAATCTGGCCTTCATTTTGTTGAGGAGATCTTCCCAATTTGCAGCTTTGGGGGCGTATTCTGAAAGTGGGATGCCGAGGTATTTGGTTGGAAGGGAGTTCCTCTAAATCTTGAGAATTTTGCTGAGATTTCTCTGCACAGGAATAGAAGTGTTGAAGAAAAATAATTTGGATTTTGTTAGATTGATCTCCATACCTGAGGCTTCCATGAAAGTACTTAGCACCTTGTTGAAGGTTCGAGCTTTCTTTATTGTGGGGGTTCCCATAAGCATTGTGTCATCGACAAATTTCTAATGCGTTACTATGGGTCCTTGATGCGCAGCTTTGATGCCTTTGAGCTGATTCGTTTGGACCGCTTGGGATAGAGATCTTCTGAGGCCCTCTGCCATGATGACAAAGAGAAAAGGTGACAAAGGATCTCCTTGTCGTATGCCTTTGGATGGGAGGAATGGTTGTAAGGGGACTCCGTTCAGCATGATTGAGAAGAATGCTCTTCAGACCATTTCCATTATCCAAATCTGACTGAAGCCGAAAGCCCGGAGGGTTTCTCTGATGTATGTCCAGCTGATTTTGTCAAAGGCCTTGGAGAGGTCAAGTTGAATGAGCATGCCCGGGATCTTTTGAGTTTTGATAGAATGCAGCACCTCCTGGTTGAGAATGATGCTGTCAATTATCTGTATTCCTTCAACATATCCAGACTGTTCCTGAGAAATGATTGAGGGAAGGATGGGTTTAAGTCTGTTGGCCATCAATTTTGAGAGGATTTTATAGATGACGTTGCAAAGGGCTATAGGTCTGAACTTGTCGGGGGAGTCAGCATGATCATATTTGGGGATGAGGGTGAGGAAGGTAGCATTGATGGCCGACAACACTCTCTTGGTTCTGTGGAAGTTATTTATTAGATTGAAAAGGTCTGCTTTGATGATGTGCCAGCATGCTTTGAAGAATTCAATTATAAAGCCGTCTCGTCCAGGGGCTTTGTCAGAGGCCATGGTGAAGACGACTTCTTCAATCTCCTGCTCAGTGAACTCTCTTAAGAGAAGGGAGTTGTGCTCCTTTGTTGCTAAGGGGGGAATAGCATTGATGGTTTTGTTGATAGCTTGGGTTCTATCTTGATTGGGCTCAGAGAGCAATGACCTGAAGTATAAATTTAGTTCAGATCCTATTTGCTCTCTGGTTGAGACCTTAGCACCATCATCTTTTTTGAGGGATAGAATATGGTTGTTGGCTCTGTGCTGAATAGTTGATTTATGGAAGAAGCTTGTGTTTCATTCCCCATTCTTTAGCCACTGCACCCGTGATTTTGTTTCCATAGCAGCTCTTCTTGTCTTAGCCTGTCTTCCCATTGCTTTTGGAGGTTTGATCCCCGAGCTAACCTGTCCTCATTAGGCCCGTCCTTGATCATTGACTTTTGGAGGCCCGCCATTTTTTCCTCGAGCTCTTTTTTGGCTTGAAAAATGTTACTAAATGTGTTCTTGTTCCAGCCTTTGAGCTTGGTCTTAATTCTCTTGAGCTTTTGCTGAAAGATGTACATAATGTTGTCGCTCTTTACAAAGGTTTGGGTCCACCAACTTTGTATATTTTGCATGAAGGTTGGGTGATCTATCCAGAAGCTTTCGAACCTGAAAGGCCGGTTTTGGGGCTTGATCATATTGGTGAAGTGTAGTTGTACTGGCCAGTGATCTGATCCCCCAATGGGCAAAATGTTGGCTACCATGTCTAGATTCTGGAGCATGATGGATTCTGATATTAGGAACCTATCAAGCCTTGATGCAACCTGTCTATTTCCCCCTTGCTTATTGTTCCATGTGTGTAGACCATTGACTGTGGGAACATCAATGAGTTTAGATGCTGCTATGAAGGTACTGAAAGCTTCCGCATCTTTATCCAATCTTCTTAGGCCTCCTTTCTTCTCCGCTAGGTTGGTGATCATGTTGAAATCGCCACCTAGGATCCAGTGGTTGGCACCATGGTGTTGTCTGATTTCGTTCAAGTCTTCCAGCATCTTGAACTTCTCCTGAATTCGCTGAGGTCCATACACATTGGTGATGCATATCGTTTGTTGTGAGTCTGGCATGTTGAAGATGACTGATAGCGAATGCTTAGTGGACAGAGCATTCTGCATAAAAAGCTTGTTTTTGTTCCAAAACATTAGGAGCCCTCCTGCTTGCCCAATGGCTTCTGTGCTTGTGCATTGAAAGCCTTTTGCAAATAGTTTCTTGAGCATTTCTATGCCGTTGGCTGAGCATTTGGATTCTTGTAGTAAGACAAGGTCTGGAGATTGCGTGAAAAGACGGTTTTTGAGGATTCGTCTTTTGGAGGTGCCATTTAGCCCTCTGATATTCCATGTTGTTATCTTCATTGAGAAATCTTCGGTGTGGATAGGACCAAAGCCCTCATTTTTCCTTCATTGATTAGGTGCTTGCCGAGTTCTTGTATTTGTTGTTTTGTCGATTTTCTCCCCCGTTTTCTTCTTGGACCTTTCGGCTTGTATTGGTCCAGGTCTAGGTTGGCTTGGATGCCTGTTTGGCTGCTATCTCCCCATTGCTTTTTGGCTGCATTCTGATTAAGATATTCTAACTGCAGGTATGCCATTTCGATTTTCTCCAAGTGTTCCTGGGGAATGGCATTCACTCCCTGTTTGGACCATTGCTCGGTGACCTCCTGGAGATCCAGGTCACCCAGGATTTCTTCCAGGGGATTGATAGGAGCAGTTGAGGGCATCCGATTTGGATGAGTTTCTGTGCAGGGAGGGGTATGCAGAGGATCGAGGCTTGTATCGCTGTGGTCGGAGTTGGGCTGCGGGATTTGAGGTTGTTTCTCGGTTTGGGGATGGTCCGAGCTTGGGATGGAGATGATTGAAGGGTTAGATGGTTGAGACTGCCTGGGTGGATCTTGAGTCGGGGGGCATGGGATTCCAGAGGGTTTTCGAATGGATCAAGGTTGCCTAGAACTTCAAAGCTATTTTGTTGGGTGGGGATTGGGTTGGAGGGGTGTTTCAGAGGATTTTTCCCTTTCTGCTTTTTGCTTTTCCTGGCAACAGGGATGTAATCTGGGGACGGGTTGTCCGCCTTGTCTGCTTGGGGTTGAGGTGGGGGTTGATTTAGGGGGCACCCATGACTAAGATGTCCGTGCTGTTGGCATTTCCTACATCTAAAAGGGATATTTTCATAGTCGATGGACTGCTTCATTTGAATTCCTTTGTGGATCAGAGCAATATGACCTGGGAGAGGTCGTGAGACATCCATATAAACACAACTTTTGGCATAGGCAATGTATTTACCTTGAGATGTGAGATCTGAAGTTTTGATGAAGATGCCCAGCTTGTTCCTGATGACTTCTAGGATCCGCTTATTCCAATAATCCACCAGCAAGGAGTAGAGTCTGAGCAAGACTGGAACTTTTGTGAAATCTTCCTGCTTTGGAACAAAGTTGGGCTTCCAGTACGTTATGTAGAGTCCTGCCGAGTTGTAGAAGTATGGGCCTCCTCCGAAAGTGCGATCTCTGTCTTCCCTGTGGATGAAGATGACCGTGAAAAAATTCCTTGCTCCTAACTATAGTTCATAGTTCCCTTTGGGCTTCCATTTTTGGTTTATCCACTAGCAGAGAGCTTTTTCATTAAGTCTCACTCCCATGAAGCGACAGATTAGGACATGTTTGCACATGTGATCTCTGTATTCTTCGATCCATGGATCTTCGATGATTAATGAGGGTGTTTCCTTCGATATTGGTTTGCAGGGGGATGATCCTGTTGCTCTGCTTTGGCTGGGGACGCTTCTCTCAGCCGCAGATCCGTTGGCTTTCGAGGTATAGTTTGCAATCGGAGCTTTGCCTCTGTCCCTGGATCGGGAGGCTGATGAGGTGAAGGCAGGCTCAAGAGGGAGGCTGCTGAATACGAAGGGGCCGAAGGCTGGGGGGGTCGAACCCCTCCCTAGCGTGTTCATGGAGCATTGCATCTAGGGTTTAGTTGCAGGAGTGAGCGTTGCAGACCGAGCCGAGTACATTGATAGGTTGATCATTTTAAATCTTATATTTAAATTTTTAGAACTTGCTTGTGTTGATATGATATTCGACATATTTGTGAATTTTAATATTTTTTGGTCGAGATATGGTTTCATCAATGGTGAAAAATGAACTTTTAACTATAATTAAATCCATGTTTCAAATTATCATCAATTTTTTTATTCCAATTTTGTTGATGCTCCTCACTTACTAAAACTTTATCAGTTATGACAATAACACTATCCACTTTTATCCCTTTTTGTTGATGCTCCTCGCTTACTAAAACTTTATCAATTATGACAACAATGTTATCCACTTTAATTGAGTCAGTGAAGATTTCCTTATCCATGATTTGGATTTTAACCTTAATAACATTCTTTGATTCAACTATAATGGTCAAGGTTTCTTTGCCAACAAATTGTTTCTTGATAGCTTTTTATGTCTTTTTCTCATTGTCAAATAATGATGTGTGAATACTTTTAAAAATTTCCTCGTGGGTAGTCTTCATGTTGTTAAAATTAACCGTCATCATCAACATCTTGGCAATCCAATTTCCTTTGGATTTGAACAATACTTCGTCTTTGTTAACAAGGATTTTGTTAAAATTCTTATTTTCTTCATAACTTTATTGCAGCGTTTCCTCATCACATTGGTTTGTAATGTCTTCCACATCATCTATAACACATGACAAGAGAACTTTAGAAAGATTCTTTGAATTTGTGAAATAATCTTTACCCTTCCTTTTATTTCTCCTACTTCTATTTATATTTGTATTTATTCATTTATTTAAAATAAAATAAAATAATAGCTTTATAAAATTATGTTTGTTAATTTATATTTTTTATCTCCTTTTTATTTATATTCTTTAGGTTTTATGGTTTTTTCATTTTTTAGCTTTTAACTTTAATAATTTTTATTTTCTCTCTAATGTTCAATTTGAATATAATATTATTTAGTTTTGTCTATTGGAATTTAGTCGTTCCATCTCTATTGTATTTATATGTTATTTGGTTCAAGCTATATACTTATGTCCTAATGATGAACCACAATAAGTGGTTTGAAACACATCGACATAAAAATAGTCATGTGATGTTTCCAGAATATATTATATATAAAGTCTTGCATTGTTAAGGTGAAAAAACCACAAAAAGACGGGGAAGAGGAAACCCTAGAGAGAGAGAGAGGAGAAAGGGGACAAACCAAATAATCTCAATGACAATAAAAGCCGAGGACCATGCAGACCTAAAACAGCAGAAGCCCTAAGGGTGGTGATCACAGACCCGGAGATTCAAGCCTACAGAGAACATATGACTGAACACGCAGTGATCTGCAAGTTCATGGGACTCTAGCCAACGGAAAGAGCACTGTGTCAATGGATCAAGCAACAATGGAAACCCAAAGGTGATGTTAGACTGCACTTAGGGGCCAAAGGTTTTTTCACTGTTGTTTTTCGAATCTAGAGGATAAGGATAGAATATTTGATGGGGGACCTTACTTCTTCGCTTCAGCAAATCTCTATATGAGACCCTGGAAGTCTAACTTCATGCCAGAGAAAGAAACCTTTAAGCAGGTGCCAGTATGGATTCGCTTATTCTCCCTTCCAATAGACTATTGGGGATATTCAGCTCTAAAACAGATATGTGGCAAGCTAGGAACTTTTATCAAAGCTTCAAAAGCCACTCTACAAAGAAGGTATACGTCCTGTGCACGAATCTGTGTAGAGTTGGATGTGTCGAGGGCTTTGCATGAAGGACTATGGTTGGAATACAGGGATGAGGACTATTTTCAAGATATTGACTATGAGCAAATTCCATTTCGCTGCAGGAAGTGTCATGAGCATGGACATTTAATAAGAGAATGTCCATTAAACAGATCAGTGGAAGAACTTAAGGGAGAGCAGGCAGAAAAGAATAGGGATACCTTCATAAGACCAAGAGCAAGACAGAGAGCACACAGGAGACGACCATTCAGAACAGGCGCAATACAAGGTAATACCAGCAATGCCTTTGAGGTTTTGGAGACTGAAACTGAATCATAGGACCATAATAAGGAACAAAATACCTCTAAAGTAAATAAAAATACAACAAAGTATGAAACCAAAGCAATGGAGGATAACATTCAAAACATCACAGAACAGACTCAGGAAGTAACAGAAGGAACAGATGAAGATGCAGAAATGCTGACAAGTGACATCGGAAGTGAGGAAATGGACCTCAATGAGGTTTTAGAGTAGGAAGGAGTTAACCTAACAAACATGGTGGAAAACTGGAAGAAGCAAGGGATGGGAAACATTTAGGAAGAGGAGGTGAGTAGAATCAATGAGCTATTTGTTGCAAGACAGAAGGCAGCGTTGGATAGGCAAAACAAGAAACTGGGCGTAGCAAAAGGAATGGGACCCCATACAAAAAGCCTACTCCACACTTCAACCAGCTCTAAACAAAGGAAGAGGAGAGGGCGCAAAACCAATAATGAGACACTGAGACACTGCAGGAACTGGGAATACTGCTTTTAAACTTTGGTAAGATGAAAGCTCTAGAAGCTTTTTCTCTTAATCACTAATTTTCTCTTTAGTTTTAAATGAAAGTCATCTCTTGGAATGCTAGAGGGCTCAACAGCCAAACTAAACAAAGGCTCTTAAAAAGGAAGGTCCAAAAGGAAAAACCTGATATTGTATTTGTGCAAGAAACCAAATGCGCAAGTAACATTATTGATAATGTAAGCAAAAAGCTAGGTAGACCAATGAAATACATGGAGACTGCTAGTCATGGATGGGAAGGAGGTTTAGTTACCCTGTGGGATCCGCATGTAATTAATATCCTCTCAGCTGAAGCCAACCGATCCTTTATAGCTCTAAAAGTTCAAGTGATAGGCAATTCAGAAACTTATCTGTGCACCAACATTTATCGACCTCAGAAATTAGAAGATAAATACATTTGTCTTAAATCTCTTTTGAATCTGAAGCTTAGATATCCCAGCGCGAAGGCAATCATAGGAGGAGATTTCAATATGATCACTACACTCTTAGAGAAGAAAGAGGGATCAGGAGACTCAACAAAGATTCTGAAGCTTTCCTAGATTTCATCGTTTCAGCTAAATTAGTTGATATTCAACCCAAGAGTGGGGCCTTCACTTGGAATAACAGAATGGGAGGTCAGAGACAAATCGCCTCTCGTCTTGACAGATTTCTTATATCTGAAAGCATATTGTTGGAGGGAGTGGTAGTAGAATCAGACATTCTACCTAGTGGAGGGTTAGATCATTGGCCCATTTCGCTAATTGTTGTGATCTAGGGTACTCCTAGGAACAAGCCATTTCGATTTGAGAAATTTTGGCTGAATCACCCAGATTTTATTCAACTTGTTGAGAAGTGGTGGCATGAACCGATGGACATAAGAGGCACCAAAATGTACAAATTACAAGGTAAATTGAGATACATCAGAAATAAAATCAAAGCATGGAATGTAACCATTTTTGGGAATATATTTAAAGAGAAAGCCAAAATAGAGGAGCAGCTAGAGCGGATTCACAAAGGATGGGTAACTGGAGATAGCAACTCAGACTCTGTAGACCAAGAAAAAATTTTGATGCAACAATGGTAGCTCCGCTGGCAACAAGAAGAAACCCTATGGAAGCGAAAGTCCCGTATTCAGTGGCTAAAGAAAGGGGAACAGAACACCAAGTTATTTCACAGATCAACACTAGATTACAGAGGCGCCAATAAAATCCTCAGTCTTAGAAACGATCAGGGGGACATTCTTCAGAATCATCAAGGAATTTCAACCCTGCTCACTAAGCATTTTAACAGCATAGCTCAGGAACATGAGGTGGACAGAACAGATGCAATCGCTGAACTCATTAAATCCATTCCCAAAACAATCACCAATGAGCAAAATCTTGCATTAACTAGGGAAATCTCTCTCGAAGAGGTGGAAGAAGTTGTGAAGAGTATGTCGAATAACAAAGCGCCTGGGGCAGATGGCTTTACCATCAACTTTTATAAAGCCTGCTGGGAAATTGTCAAATATGAGGTCTGGGAAGTGGTGGAGGACTCTCGGCGCTCTGCCTCAATTCTCAAATCTCTCAATTCAACTTTCCTAGCCCTAATTCCCAAAGAAGAAGAATCCAACACCCCAGCTAAGTTTAGACCCATTGCTCTATGCAATGTCATCTATAAGATTATCTCTAAAGTTATTGCCCTTAGATTGAAACCTATTCTTCCAAACCTCATCTCAGAAGAACAATCAGGATATGTTGAAGGGATACAAATTCTGGACAACATTTTGCTGGCTCAGGAAATGATTCATACTCTTCAATCCAGGAAAATCGCAGGCATGATGATGCAACTGGACTTATTAAAGGCTTATGATAAAGTCAACTGGAACTACCTTGAAGCAATCTTAAAATCTTTCGGGTTTGCCAATCAATGGATTAAATGGATTTTAGCTCTGATTAAATCTACCAAATTCTCTATTTTGGTTAATGGCTCCCCTGCCAACCAATTCTCCCCCCCAAGAGGAATCAGACAAGGAGACCCTTTATCACCTTTCCTTTTTGTTATCCTGATGGAAGGTTTGAGCAGACTCATTCGCAGCGCTAAAGAGGAAGGAAAGATTAGAGGGTTAAAGCCCCTGCCCCATATTCCAGCGACCACTCACCAACAATTTGTTGATGATACTATGCTGCATGGTTCCCCTACAATCAAAGAAGCCATGGGCTTCAAGAGGATCCTCAATCTTTTCAGTGAAGCCTCAGGCATGGAAATTAATCTATCTAAATCTACTATCTTTTTCTTCAATACGTATCTAGCTGTGCAAAAAAATCTGTCTAGCATTCTAGGCTTTCGTAGAGGAAGTCTGCCCTCGAGGTATCTAGGCGCTCCCCTAACAGACAGACCTTGGCAAAAAGTGCATTGGGAGAAGGTCCTAGCCAATTTGGAGAAGAGATGTCATCAGTGGACCCATAGAGCTCTCAATTTTGCAGGGCGACTAGTGTTAACTAAAGCAGTTCTACAAGCTATTCCTAAATACTTGCTATCCATAATCCCTGCTCCCAAAGGAGTCTTGTAGAAGATGAGGGTAATCCAAAGATCCTTTTTATGGACAGGAAATGCTGAGAAGAAAAAGTGGGCACTAGTGGCTTGGGATAAATTGTGCAAACCCAAAAAATTGGGAGGGTTAAACTTGCTAGATCCCTTTACCATCAATAGAGCATGTGGGGCTAAGCTTTGGTGGAAATGGCTGAAGGAACCCAATCTTCCTTGGGCTAGACATTGGAAGGAAAAATACGCTCCATTGCATAGCACTCAGAACTTAATCAGAATGCAAGAGAATCCAGAAGGATCTTCGATCTGGAACCTGGCAAGGAGAAATCGAGGTATTGTTCAAGAGAGTAGCTTTTGGGAAATTCATGATGAGGAAACGGCCTTGTTTTGGGAAGATGCTTGGCAACAACGCCCGAAATTAGAGAGGCCAGAGTTTTCAGACCTGAAAAGAAATTATCAAGGACTAGGGAGAACCAAGGTGAATCACTATTGGAATCCTAATAGCAGGGACCTGGAATGGAGAGAATGGACGATCAATGGCATAGAAAACAACGACGTCAGGAACCTACAAAATCTATTAAGCAAAAGAAGAATAAGGAAGGCTGATGACAGAGACCAACTAATATGGGGAAAGCAAGGAGGGGGCCATTTCACGCTCAAAGAAGCCAGACAGTATATCGAAAACTCCGAGCCAGTCGAAGAGGTTCATTGGAGCAACAAGGTCTGGGATTCTCAATTCTGGCCGAAAATTAAAATTTTCCTCTGGCTCCTAATGCGCAGGAAAACTCTCACATGGGAGAATCTCCGCAAGAAAGGGTTTTGCGGCCCTTCTAGGTGCCCCTTGTGCAATAAGGAAGAAGAAACTATGAATCATCTCTTCAACACTTGCGAGTGGGCTAACCACCTGTGGAATTGGGCGGAAAACTGTTTGCAGCAAACAGACAGAACCAGAAATTCCATCCAAGAGACCATTGAGAATTAGCGGGGTAACTTTTCTAGTAATCAGAGGATCAACACCATTTGGAAAATATTGTCGGGGTTCATTACCTGGACAATTTGGAAAGAACAGAACAGGAGAGTATTCTTAAACGAAACCAGAGATATATTTCACGCTATAGAAATTATTACCCAAAATGTAAGACAATTGGTTCTTGTCAAAAGCAAAGCAGACCAAGATAACAAAGTATCAAATCGGGACTTACAAATTTTAAAAGCCTTTAACCTAGACAATAGAATGAGTTTGGCTACATCAAACCACCAACAGGAGATAAGCACCACGCTGAGTATCTGGAAACGACCACCTGCAGGCTTCCTCAAGCTTAATTTCCATGGAGCTTCGAGAGGCAATCCAGCAATGGCCGGTATCGGGGGCATTATAAGGAATAGCTCAGGGGAAATTCAGCGCATCTACAGCAGAGCCTTAGGAGAAGGAACAAACAATGAGATGGAGTTCGCAGCTATGGAACAGGGTCTCAGAATTCTCAGAAATTTACAGGTAGGCGCAGCAGTGGTTGAGAGGAATTCTCATCTCGCGATAACAGCAGCCAGAAAGATATATGCGGGAGCCAAAGCCAGTAAGGTTACTTAGCACTAGCGACTGGCTAAAGTTACAGAAAACATAGCTGAACATTTGGGGTGGCTGAAAGGTTTGATTTTTCAAGTTGTTAGAAGTAAAGCCAACGTAGTCGCGGACCATCTGGTGAATTATGGTATAGAGAACCCCACTAGCATATTGGACAGCTGTTGGCAGGACGTCATATGCCCGAAATTAAGAGATAGGTGTACCCTGCTCTCAAGGCAGGATTTGATGAATGAAAAGTAAGGCCGAAAGGTCGGCGCTTTAGGCAAGGTTTACGACATGAGTAGGATCATGCGTACAGAAGGTAGTTTTAAAGGTAGGCAGAGGAACGAAGGATAGGAAGTTCAGGAGCATTCAATGCTCGAGCAGGAGGAAGGTACTCACATCCGATACATGATCAAAAAGAATGGGCGCCGCCGACGCCCTTTTAGTGGATGATACACTTGGCATGCTTTGGAGGATGGCAAGGAAGGTGACCGTAAGGGAAAGAATTCGAGCCATAACCGAAATAATACACCACCTCACAGGAATAATTATGACAATACCTGCGGGCAACAAGAAATGGATCGGCATACCGCCAATGAATCCCCCAATTTCATCTATTTAGTAGTAGATCCACGCAGAGGCAAAGGCAATGTTTCTTCGATATGGAGGCTGAAACTCTCTTCCTTCGGCCGTAGAACGCTATGCTGCCTGTCGAGTGAGGTTTAAATCATGGTGGGAGAGGGAAGCCGTAACGCTTCGGCCAACAGAGATTTAAAAAGAGCTCGCGAAGCATATGAGACCCGCATCTCGCAGAAAGAAAAACGAAAGATCGAGGAGTTGGAGGCCATTGCCACGAAGGAGGAGGAAAATTTGAAGGCTCAAGAGCTGGAGAAGGAGATTGACTGGATTCAGGACCCTGGCTCGATTACAACACGTGCAACTCAGTGTGTGCGAACGCAGGCAGAGATGTGGAGAATGAAAACAATGTTAGCCAAAGCTCTGAGTATGCAAGGGAACTATTCTGACCAAGTGTGTCAAGCCCAAAAGGCGACCGCAGCTGCGTCAGAGGAGCACATTGCAATTCTGGAAAGCTTAGAGTTCAAGATAAGCGCTCTGGAACAACAGTTTGAACCATATCAAAGAAGCTCTCGGTTCTGATTAGTCTCTTGAGGCACACTATAGGTCCTAATGCCAGGCATGCTGAGGATAGGATGGAGGATCGCATTGGCGATTTTCAGAACACTCGTCCAGCGCTTGCTCAGGCAGGCAAAGCTAAGACAGCGTCTGCGCTGGAAACCTCCAAAACTATAATGTTCTTGAAATGTAATGGATCTTGGCTTTCGTTCTTGCTGAATCCCTGAGGTTGGGTCAGCTGGTGTATTTACCTACCCTGGTGGGTTTTCTTGGTTTTGTAATTTTTTGCTCAGGAACTCAACGTTCATTGTCTGCAACTCTAGTTGTGTAGAGGTCTGGTCTCTACTACTTTTGTCAAACCCCTTTTTCTTTGCTGCCCTGCGTGGTGTGCCCGGGGTCATTTCGATGGGCTTTTTGGTCATCTCTTGGTGCATGCTTTGTAAAAGGGCAGTCTGTTGTCTGCTCGTGCAGACCTTTTGTAAAATATGTATTCTTATGCTAATATAATACGTTGATTTACAAAAAAAAAAAGGTGAAAAACCCAATTCTTCCATATCTATCCAACCTAATTGATGTTGTGTTATGCAACGAGATCACAAAACAGAAGAAAAGATAGATCAACGACTTGAAAATTAGCCTCTTCGGGGGAACAACCTCCTTTACATCACATAAATGAACAATTATTAGATGATACAAATGGCAAGACATCCTTAGTATATATAAGAGTCTAATGGGTCACAATATAATCAAAGCCCACATAACAATAATAATGTAAGGGCACAACAATAACAATAGTGAGCTTCTATGGGGCATAACAATAATAATATGGGGGCTACATGGGCACAACAATAACAATAAGGGGGCTACACTAACAATAACAATAAGGAGGCTGCACTAGTATTATAGGGGCCTAACATGCTCCTCTCCTTCAAAAAAAGTGTTGTCCTCAACGCTTGAGTAGTTTGCAATGCTTTTGTATAAAATTCTCATCCTCCCATGTGGAATCATCAGCGGGTAAGTTCTTCCACTTAATGAGATACTCTGAAATTGATCGATTTCGTAGTTGTCGGGTTCTTGTTTCCGTGACTTCTTCAGGATCCAATATGATTTTTCCTTCTTCGTCAAGTTCTAGCAACATTGTTTGAATTGGGAGCTTGTCAATGATAACCTTCTTTAAGCATGGAACATGGAAAACTAGTTGTACTTGGAAAGATGCACGCAACTCCAATTTGTATGTCATAGTACCAATATTTTGCAATGCCTTGTAAGGACCATAGTACTTGGGTGATATTTTATTATCCTTCTTAGCATGCGTGAGGGAAATTTGTTTGTATGGTTGTAGCCGTCAAAATACCCAGTCGCTTACGTTAAAACTTATTTCACTACGATATTGATCTACATGTTGTTTCATTCGATTATGCGCCAGAGTTAGGTTATCCTTTAAGAGTTGGAGAACTTGTTGTTGATGCTTGATGCGATCTTCCATTTCTTGAACCTTGGAATTTCCTCCTAAAGATGATGTGATGGATGGTGGATGATATCCATAAAGTGCCATAAATGGGGTCATTTTTGTTGCAATATGGAAGGAAGTGTTATAGCACCATTCAGCCAGAGGTAACCACTTGACCCATTATGTTTGTTTATCAGATACAAAGCAATAAAGCTATCCTTTCAAACATTTGTTCACTGTCTCAGTTTTCCCGTCATATTGAGGATGATAAGATGAGCTATGAGCTAATTCAGTACTAAGACAAGGAAATAATTTTGCCCAAAATTTTTCCTGTGACAATGGGATCTCTATCACTTACAATAATTGTTGGGTTTCCATGTAGCTTTTGAATTGTTTCCATGAATGTAGTAGCAATTGTACTGCCTTTAAAAGGATGAGATAATGCACAAAAGTGTGCATACTTGGTAAGTCTATCAATTACCACAATGATGACATTATTTCCTTCAGACTTGGGTAAACCTATGATAAAATCCATTAAGACCTCCTCCCAACACTAACTTGGAATAGATAAAGGTTGTAACAAACTCGAGGTCTTAATTGTCTCAACTTTATTTTGTTGGCAAACCAAACATTCTGCCACAAATTTTTGAATATCAACTTTAAGGCTATCCCAAAAAAATTCCTTCTTGACCATGTGGTAATTTTTTAAACATCTTGAGTTCCCTCCTAAGGGGAAGCTATGCAATTCCAAAAGAATCTTTTGTTTGAGTTGGGAATTATTACATAGATATAAGCGATCTTTGTACTAAAATGAATCATTTTTTCAAATAAATGTATCAGATGTACTGGGATATTGTTGCAACTTTTGAATGAGTGTCCATACCTCTTCGTCATTCTTTTATTCATCCCTTACTCCAATTATCCAATTAGGTTTGATAATAAAAATGGCACAGAGCAATGTTTCCACATGCTCGTCCTTTCTTGAGAGTGCATTTGCAACAATATTTTTCTTCCCTTTTTTGTAGATGATTTCAAAGTCATAACTCAACATCTGCGTGAGCCATTTTGCTGCTCCTCTGAAGATAATCTTTGTTCCGAAAAGTATTTAAGGCTATCATGATTGTAGTGACCAATCCAGGGGTCTAGGTTAGACTAAATTTAATGTCAACCAAGGTAGGTAAACTTAGAGGCACGTGTCTACAATATATAGACCTAAAAGGATCTCATCTACCTAGATAAGTGTCTACTGTGATAGGCTACAGCACTCTTTTACAAGAGATTGGAATATGTTTCCTTTCACAATTCAAACACTTATATCACCTAATTTAATCAACTGTTCTAAGAAAACAAAGTGTTACTAGTCTGAGTTTTCAATCCTCTTACAAGGATATCGTTCACAAAAACTCTTTCCAGCTAACACACTAAGCATTCATGAAAACCAAAAACTCTTTTAAGCATACTAAGACTCAAATGCATGAAAACAGAGTCCACAGAGATACTTCAAAATTCAGTGCTCAATTAAATCTTTTACAAGATCTTGTTCAATAATTTAGCAATTGAAGTTTCAAGCTATCACCATGAATCATACAATAACCCAAGAACTTCTAATCGAATTAATTAATTCACAAGAAAAGAAATGGCATCAAACGCTATTCAGATCTAAAGTCTAAATGCTATGAAAATGAAATAAAAGTATACCAGTCCCCACGCAGGGCCCGTCCACGCGTTGATGGTACACTTAGAAAACTTCAGATGTTGAAACCGTTAACACATAAAAAACACTGGAATGATGAAACGCTGCCCGTGATTAAAGTCTAGAAACCAATTACATGCAAGAACAAAGTTCTGGTAACAATACAATACAATATGATACACAGTCTTAAGTCTGCTCTATGTCTCTTATCACACAGTCCCATTTGCAATCGAATGTACATACATTATCATGCAGATGTTTATGCTTTTACAGTCAAAAAGGCGATTTTTGTTTTTTTCTAATCTTAACTGATTTCCAAAACAAAACGAAATCAGTTTAGGTAAATCTGGCTTTTTGCTGCTTTTATGACCAAAGAGGCTGGGTTTGACTAGCATTGACCATGTATCCAGGAGCTCCAGATGTGATGCTGAATAGATCCTTTGCCATGTATGTACATCTGTGATCACGTCCCTATCCTCGGTTTTGATTTTCCTGCCATGCCACGTGTCACAACATAAACCAATTACAGGAAGTCATGACATCCCGTAATTTTGTTGAAAATTTCTAATTTTTAACATAAAAATCCACAAATTAAATTTAATGTAAAATAACAATTATAATGGTTAATTGATCAATTTCAATGGCCTATGAGGGGTTTATGGGAGAAAATGATAGATGAATGATGGATTTTTAGAAGAAAAGGATGACAATAAAATAGTACCAACAATGATCTATTGTTATCTTGAAGTGTCTTCCCATTAAGTAAAGTCATCATTCCTTTAGTACATGCAGTATCCTTCTCATAAATAGGTTTGTGTAAATACTTTCCTTGGTTGGACAACTTTCAAAAGCAATGGGTCTTCCTTCTTGGGTTAAAACAACACCAATTTTATTTCCCGAGGCATCCCATTCCACAGTAAAGGTTTTTGTGAAGTCTAGTGTGTCTAAGACCGTTGCTTGACACATTGCCTCTTTAAGATGTTCAAAGGCCTTAGTTGCTTATGAAGTCCAAAAAAATGCATCTTTATTCAGTAATGTTGTTAGAGGTGTTGTTATTCTCCCATAATTCTTAACAAAATTGTGATAATACCCTGTCAACCCGAGAAATTCTTGAATATGCTTTAGGGTTATGGGGATTTTCCATTCCTTAATGACCTTAATTTTGTTAGGGTCTAGCTTAACACCCTCATGAGATACAATATGACCCAAGTATTCCACCTCCTATACTCCAAAGAAACATTTCGAGGTTTGTGCATATAATTGTTTCTCCTCAAATAGTTTGAGCACCCTATCAACATGTTGAACATGATCCTTCCAAGACTTGTTGTAGATTAGTATATCATACAAAAATAATAACATATATTTTCTAAGGAAGGGTTTGAAAATGGAATTCATCAAACCATGAAATGTGGAAGGTGTATTAGTAAGGCCAAAATGCATTACCAAAAATTCATAATAGCCTTCATGAGTTTTGAATGTTGTTTTCCGAATGTCTCCAGTCTTCATTCTAATTTGATGATATCTTGAACAAAGATCCAACTTGGTGAAGTAAATTGCTCCATGTAATTCATCTAACAATTCATCAATGACACGAATCAAAAATATATCTTTAATAGTGAGCTTGTTTAGCTCCCTATAATCCAAACACATATGCCATGACCCATCCTTCTTGTGCACCAATACTACAGGAGGAGAGAAAGATCTTTAGCTAGGTTGAATTATACTAGCCTCTAGCATTTTTGTAACCATATGTTCAATTTCACTCTTTTGGGCATAGGGATATCTATAAGGCCTTATGTTTGGAGGAACACTTCCTGGAATCAAGTGAATAGCATGATCATAATCACAAATAGGTGGGAGGTCTTTGGGAGACTCAAATACCTTGGAATAATTGTCCAAGATTTTTTTGCAGATTTAGAGAAATGGATGATTTCAATGTTTGATGCTCTAGTGAGCATAATTGTGCAATTACATCCTATTATTTTTTATTCAAAAGCTTTCTCATGCCATTAGAGCTGATTATCTTCCCTAGTTTCCCCGCGACACCCCTTAATTCAATTTCATTTCCTTCCCAAAAAAATTCAAGAAAAGTTATTGAAAATTAAAAGTTATCGTCCCCAAAGATTGTAACCATTGGGCTCCTAGCACAACATCAATACCGCCCCTTGGAATGGAAAACATTGGAGTATTCAATACATATTCGCCCATGGTTAGCTTGAAATTATGGCATTTTCGAAAGAAATTTATAGTTCCTACATTTGCAACCTTCAATTAACACTCTCGTACTAGATATAGAAAGTAATTCAATTCATTAGCTATCTTACAATTAATAAAATTAAGGGTACTACCCAAATCAATCAACACTAATACCTTTTTCTTCTTGATATATCCATCCATCTTGAGAGTTTGATGAGTAGTAATTCTTGCCGATGCGTTACAAGATATGGTTGGATTTTATTTATTTATTTATTTTATTTTTTTGTGGATTTTTAGAAAGTTCCTTTTAGGTGCTTATGGTTGGATTCATTTCTTCATCTTATTCTTCTTCTTTTTTTTTCGTGGATTTTTAGAAAGTTCCTTTTAGGTGCTTATTCTTCCATCAAATGAGGCTCCTAATAGTGGCTTTCATACTTGCTAGGTCTAATGAACCTAAAAACCCTAACCAAGATGGCTTGGTGTCTTCCCAATCAATCCCAGGTATATCACTTCCTATTGGTGTCTCCGTGGGTGGTCGTGGTGATTCAGAATGGAGGATGGGGTCTCAATGGACACCCTTTGGATCGGGGAATCCTGAGGTACCTACTTCCCATGAGCATGCTCTATCTCCCTCAGATCCTCCTTCTCATGAAACAAAATTTGCAACTCTTATACAGATCTATGCAGGAATGAAATGAAATATAGATTTAAATAGAAACACAAAGCTACAACAAAAACATAACTTCAATTCATTAATAACAAAGTACTGAAAAATTGTTACATGTAGAATGGAAATAAACTAGTTTGGGCGATGGTAGCTTATCTCTAAGAAGAGATGCGATGGCTACATGCCTTCTAAATTGTGTTACAATGAGGCTTAAATGCCTATTTATTATTGAGAAACAATGGAAAACTATAAACATCCAAAAACCTAACCCTAGGAGATGAAGTGCCGAAAGTCTATGGGCCCCGTTGGGGTAAATTGGTACATCAACTTCCCGAGGTTATAACTTTGGCATATGATATCCATTTGGCACGTATGATACCTCGTTAGAAAGATTTATCCGAGGAATTTCAGGACCCAAAAATTGTCAAAAATAGTAAATTTTGCTACAATTAAGGAAACTGAAAGAAACAATGTTGGGGGTCTAAGTGGAATAGTCAGTTGACAACCAATATCCACTTGGATCATGCTCTTAGTTCAGTGGGAATGACAAGCATACTTGATTGTGATCTCTTAGATTCTACGACTATGGAGGGTCTTTCTCTAAATGACTCAAATGAGAAATATGGTTCTCTAGAAGGCCTAGGCACTCCCGGAAGTGTGGTTTCAAATGGTTCGTCCATCTCTATATCCCATACTAGGGTTTCTCAGTCTCTATTTGATGTATTGTTTGACAAGCTACTCCATTTGCTTTATGTTGAAGAGATTCGTTTATTGGATAGTTTTTCTTGTAACTCATCCAAACCCTCATTTGTCAATTATAGCTTTGCGGGTTTACCTTCATGCATTAATCCTATCCTTTGTTCCTTAGGCTCGACCTAATCCTTGCTTTTCTCGTCTCGCTTTCTTTGTGATTCCACTGGTCAGGCCCTTGTTACACACTTTGGGAATCCTCTTGTGAGCCATCATCCTATCCAACCTAACCCTAATGTTAGGGTTTATAAGGAACTAGATTATAATACTTTGGATCCCTCCTACACATCCTCGCTTAATCTTATTGCCATTTCCATTATCCCTTCTCCTCATCCTATTTTGACTCCCCTAAACAAACCCCTCCCCTCTTTCTAGAATGTCACTATTTGTAAGAAAAAGCTTAATAAGAAAGACCTAGATCATGGTAGTGCCATGTAGGGGGATTTATTCAAGGAGATTTCAAACTGTCTGGACTCAACTAGGGCCCTTAGAGCACTGATGCCCTCTTTTGAGGTTTCTCCATGATTTTAATGTCTTTGAATATTAGGGGAGTTGGGGGCCCTCCTAAGGTTCATTCCCTTCAAATACTAGTGTCTATTCATTGTCCTTCAATTTTTTTCTTCTAGATTACTATGGTTCCTACCGAAAAAAGCCAAAGAAATCCTTTTGAGAATCCGTCCATATTTGTCTATTTGTGCAGTTGACCTTGTGGGGTGTTCTGGGGGCTTCTCTGTGATGTGAAATTCTTCCCTAGCAGGTATTATCATGGAAGGTTCTCTCCAGGGTTTTGTTGGACATGTTATCCTTATTAATCATTATGGACCTTATCAGAATCAAGATTGTTTTTGAAATTTACTTTCTTGTAGCGGTCTCCTAAGAGAACATTTTTTTTTTTTGCAGGAGACTTAAACTTCATGAGTTTCGTTAATGAATTTTGGGGTGCTCTCGATCGACCAAATCCTTTTGCTTAAGTGATTCCCCAATTACTATTTAACTCAAATTTAGTTGACATTCGACCTATCCCTATGGGTGCAACCTAGAGAAATGGGAGATTTAGGGCTGATGGGGTAACTACTAAGCGCTTGGACATATTTATTCTTATCGAGTCCTTTATTTCTAGGATGGGAAAATACAATTCTTGGATATGTCAAGATTTCATCATGACAATTCTCTTATTTGTCATTAGCTAAATTTTAATGATCCAGGTCAAAAGACTCGTTTCCAATTTAACCACTCCTGGGTCAAGGAGGAGTCTTTCCTCGCATTGGTTCATGAATGTTGGAAATGATGCCAAGCTAGCCCATCCATTTATACTATGGAATTATGGAACTACAAGATGTCTTTCTTAAAATACCATGTTAAATGGTGAGCAAGAAATCGCAATCATGACCAACAGAAAGCTCTGGAATGTATTGAGGCCTTTATTAACTCTTGCCAATCTTCTCTTATTTATTTAGGTTTTCTAGAAGTTATTAAAAGTGAACTTTGTTCCTTGTTTGAAAAGAAGTTTTATCTTCTTAAAGTTGAGGAGGAACGATGACACTTAAAGAGTAAGCCATATGGATCAAGGAGAGCGATTTGAATACAAGATTCTTTCATAAATTCACATCCTGTCATAGAAATAAAAATACTATTTGGGATTTATAGGATTGTGATGGAAATTGGTTTAGATCCCAATGAGATTTGGAGAAAGTTGAGAGGGATAATTTCTTTGGGCTTTTCAAGGAACTGGGAGACTATTTGATTTAGGCTCAATTGAAGGTTTTCCAACGTTTCCCCGGGCTCTTCACTATGGAGGATTATGCAAGGATAGGAGAACTTGTCTCTCTAGAAAAAAAGAAAGAGGTACTCAAATAATTTGCCAAAGATAAGAGTTGAGACCCAAATGGATGAATTCTTGAGTTTTATCTTGCATTTTTTAAATTGATTAGATAAGTTATTTTGAATCTTGTAGAGAATGCAAGAACCTTTGGTAAGATTACTGGGATGATCAATGCTACCTTCTTAGTGCTTTTCCATATATTATTAAAGATTATTACATTTGATGATTTCCAGTCGATTTCCTTGTGTAATCTTATTTACAAGGTTATTTCCAAGGTTGTGTCAAATAGGCTTAGGAGTTTTCTCTCCTCCACTATATACTCTATGTAGTTTGGGTTCCTTCCAGGAAGGCTTATCCATGATGCCATTGGGGTGGCTTAGGAGGCCCTTCATTCCATCAAGACCAAACAATGCAATCCACTTGTCCTCAAGATGGACTTGGTTAAAGCTTATGAGAGGGTGAACTGGGGCTTTCTTAAATTCCTCCTTCTTCACATTGGTTTGGATTTTCAAGTGACGAACTAGATAACGGGTTGCATTTCTTTTGCAAATTTTGTTGTGCTTATTAATGGCTCACCTTTTTCTGTCATCTCAGCCTCTCGAGGTTTGAGACAAGGATGCCCCCTTTCTCCTCTTTTATTCCTTCTAATCATTGAGATGTTGAGAAGGATGATCAATAAGGCAAAGACCAATGGTAATATTAAAGGAGTTAAAGTATCTAAATACATCTTCCTAACTCACTTGCTCTTTATGGAAGACATGCTTGTCTTTTGCGAAGGATCAGTCTCAAAGAGAAAGGATTATAATGGTATTTTCTCCACTTTTTTTGCTACTACTAGCATGTTGCTTAGTCAGGGTGAATCTTCCTTTTTCCAGCACAATATTTCAAACCAAATCATTGTTTCTATTATCTCTTTTCTTCCATACAAGGTGGCTTGGTTGGAGCAGGGTTTCACTTACTTAGGCTTTCACCTTAAGCCTAATTGTTACTTAGTGGAGGATTGGTTGTGGCTTCTCAAGCATATTGACCAATGTATCAGTAATTGGTGTTACAAGTGGCTCTTGATTGGAGGGCGGATGACTTTGGTAAAATGAGTTTTAGAGAGTATTTTTGTATATTGGCTTTCTCTATCTAAGATCACTAAATCCACCATAAAGAAGATTAAATATTCTATGTTTAATCTTTTGTGGGTGGGCAAGAATAGTAAGGGTGTTTTTCATTTGGTTAAGTGGGAGATTCTATCTTAGCCAAAAAGTTGTGGGGGTTGGGGTTTCAAGAACCTCCAATGGTTCATATTAACATTGGAAATGAAAAGTTTATGGAGGGTCATTACAGGTTCTAGTATATGGAGCAATATTTTTGCTTACAAAATCTGAAAAGTCGACCTTTTTCTAAATGGCTTTGGTCGACCCAACTATCGAGTTATGTCGTGGAGTCAAATATCTAGAGGGGTATGGTGGCAACCCTTCCTTAGATCACAATTTGGATGATTTGGAAGGTTGACAATAAAAATTAAGTCATCCTTGGGATTGATCCTTTCGTTGGGGGATCGTCCTTCTTTAAACGATCTCCCGAACTCCTTGCACAACTTAATGCTTCTGGTATTTTCAGGCTCAGTCAAGATTTCCAGCCCTGTTCGTAAGCCAAGCTCAATGGTAGGTGGAAGCTCTCATCTAATCCAACATTACAAGGCTTTATGGATTTTGAATGGGATGGATTTATCTCCAGTGTATCTTGTTGTGGTATGATACTTAATGATAAAGAGGATACCACTATCTAGCGATGGAATGTCTCTTTTGGCCAGGTCACTTCTATTATGGTCTACAATGTGATCACAACCAATGCTGTTTCTCCCAGGGTTAAATGGTGGAGTCAAAAACATTGATAATGGCCCATTCCTCCTAAAATTAAGTGTTTTATTTGGTTGGCTTTGGATAACAAAATTTTGACATGGGATAACTTACTTCATCGTGGTTTCATTGGTACTAATATTTGTGCTCTCTACTTGTGAGGTTCAGAATCAATTAACCATCTTTTCTTCCTTTGTGATTTTTTCAAAGCTCTATGGCAAGATGTTCTATTTGCTCTCAATTATCTGGATAATGGCCTGACCAACTTTTTGGAATCTTGTATATATTGGTGGGATATTAAGACAGAGAAGTTTAAAGTTTTGCCCATTTTCGTTGCTTGGGACATTTGGAAGGTTTGTAACAAGCTAATTTTTGAGGGCTTTCGTATTAACATTCCTTGGATTCAACCACAAAATATGGGTTTTTTTTATGATTAAATTTGTCCTCTGAAGTCTAGGAAGTTTCATAACATTACATACCCATTGGCTCCCCTGTTAGAAAATGTTGATTTCTTTGATGGGGCTCAATAGGATGGCATGTGCAGAGGTGGAGTGCTTATTCTCCTTCCTGGAAACATATCTTTCCATATTTGGATGAATCTTGGGGTTGGTGCCAATATGAAAGTTGAGATTAATGCCTATTGGGCCCTTCTTTGTGACGCAACATCCATTAATATTGCCTCCTTTCAAGTCTATGTGGACTCAAAGTGTATTATTGATTGGCTGATTAGTAAACATCACCTTCATGCACTTATCTTACAAATGCTAGATGGATAGAATTATTGCATTAAAGGACCACTTCCAAACACTTTCCTTTCAACATATTTACTAGGAATTGAATCGCCATGCGATACACTTTCAAAGAGAGGGCTTAGTATGGAAGAAGGTTGCATTTTCTTTGAAAAACGATAGGGTGTACAACTTCTGAGAAGTGGGATATTACAACTTCCCACTGTTCATCAACTTCTACACATCCAAATTCTTTGAGTACAATAATGCTTTTTGTTGTCTCTGCATGCTCGACATTTTTTGGTTGTTACTCGTTGATTATTTCATAACAATTTTTGGATAATTATCATTGTTTTTCTAGTTATGTAGATATATTTACTTCCTATAGCTTTGTCAATGTGAGATGCTTATGTAATTCTCACATTTATTGCTTCGTGGCTTTGTATATCCATGTAAATCATGTAAGTTTTTGGTTATCATCTCTGTGCCTAGTATATACTTCGGGCCGTTGCAGCGATTATACTCCTTTTTACTTAATGAAAATGATGATCTTTTCTTTATGGAAAAAAATATATGCGTGTATGACTTAGTCTAATTAATAGATGAAATTATTTCCTTGAACAAATTTAGTAATACAAATTGTTGAGAAATTGTAATTTCTTGTTGTTTAAAATATACTTTTGAATGCATAGATAAATTCAACACCCTAAAAAATCTTTGAAATATAAAATCTTTACCTATGATTTAAATCCATATCTAATCTAGACAAAATTATGATTAGAAAAAAAGACATTTCTTTTAATTTAATTCAACCATATATATATGATTACAAAATTCGGAAGTCTACGGGCAAGATGTCCGACCGTTCCTTTGTCAACAGGATTAATGAAATGAAATGATATTTTAAGGTCCGCGAGACTAAAAATAGTCTACGAGACCATTAGTTCCCTGTTTTTCGCTCTTTGCAATTCAGTCATTTTCCGATTCAAATTGATGATGAGCTAACCCAACCTTCCAACAATCTCCTCGCTAAAAAGACAATGCCAAGAAACTGATGCTAACATGTTCTCATGACTTTCTCTGATGTCTTTGAATGCATCACATTCCAAAATGAAATGTTTTTCCGATTCCACAGCCCCAGACGTGCAAAATGTACACACCCTTTCTTCCTAAGCTTCTTTAGGCCTTTTCCACCGTCCTGTTTCACACCGAAGTTGATGTGAGTTGGTCCTTAATTGAGCAATAAGAACCTTTGCCCTCCACGAAATGTTAGCTCCAATGAACTGTTTTTGTTGTAAATCACACGTAGGGTTGAACTCTTCAATGTAATATTTCTTCTTTCTACCCATCTCTTTTCCTCGTGCCTTTTTACGAAACTTCTCCATAACAAAATCCTTTAGCTTCTTGCTATTTGTGGGACAGGCATTGAGGTAGATATCCCATTTTTGCATCCATGTGTAGTTTTGTTTCATCCATGTTTTCTTTCTTTCACTGATGCCTTCATTGAAGATAACATTAGGCCATCTACCTACTCTCATTTGTTCAATTCTTTTTAGGTATCTTATGAGCTGCACCATAGCAATTGCTTCAATGGAAGTTGCTCCTGTTTCACTCAACATTATCTCATAAAGTACCAAAATTTTTATTTTGAACTTGCTCATGATCAAGCGTTTTTGGATTTTCTCAATTTGTTTCCATTTTGAGATGGGAGTGCTGCTAGCCCACAATTCACACCCATATAGCATCACTGGACAAACTAGGAGTCCAAAAAGCACTTTAATCATTTTCCAATCCCATAACTCTGCCTCTCTACATCTGTTTTGAAGAGCATATAATGCTTTCCATCCTCTTGAAATCAATCCCAAGGTACTTGTACTCCTTTACTTCTTCAAGAATGTTGTCTTCAAAGAAGAAAGTATGCTGGCTATGCTTCCTTTTATTAGAAAAATCATTATTTTGGTCTTGCTAGTATTGACTTGCATCCCCACTGCTCTACAAAAATGCTCAAGGGCATATAAGTGCATTTGCAATCCATGGACCGATTTAGAAATAAATACAATATTGTCAGCATATAAAAGAAGCTTTATCACAAACTCCCCCAACCGAACACCATCTCCACCTTGCAGATTTAGCCACTCTTCCAATTTATCAATATATAGACCAAAAAGAGTGGGGGATAAAGGGCAACCTTGCTTGACTCCAATGTCACTTCTAAAGCTTTCTGAAATACGTGTTGAGGTTCTAATTTTGACTTTCACTTCTTCATAAAGTCTATGAACAACGGCTCTATAATGCACAGGAATTTCAAGTTCTTCCATTCTACGCCACAACTTATCCCTAGGGACTGTGTCAAATGTTTTTTTGAAGTCAACAAAGCAGCAAAATACTTCTTCTTTGTCCTCCCAAACCTTTTCAACAATATGTCTCAACGTGATGCCATGATCCACTGTAGAATGTTTCTGCCTAAAACCCACTTGTCCTCTTGCCTTCTTTTCTTTTACTTCTTCCCACTTGCTAATTCTGTCTTCTACCATGCTGCCGAAAAGCTTTGCAAACAAAGGATTGATCATAATTGTTTTGTAGTTGGATGGATTATTAATGTCTCCACTTTTAAAAAGGGATATTGCTAGGCTAGTTGTCCAGTCTCTTGGGAATCCTTGCTGAATGATGTTGTTGAATGTTTTCATGATGTGCGGTGCAAGAGCGTTTATTCCCCATTTTAGATACTCTACTTGAAGTTCAACCAAGTCCTTTGCCTTTCCTGTTTTCAGCTTCTTAATTCCATTCTCCACCTCCTGTAATGTGAAGAGCTTTGAATTTGTGTTGATCCTAGGGGGGGGCTCCGCCTCAGATTCTTTCTCATAGAGTTGCCTTGCATAATCAAACCATTGATTGGCTGTAATATTATTTTCAATTTGCTTCTTCCTTGGTTGCAGTTCCTGCCAGAAAAGCTTTGGATTATTCTTGCTTAAATATATTAACTCTTCTCTCCTTGTTTGCATGAACTCATCTTTTTTCCTTTTTAGTATCTGCTTATATAACTTTACATTCCTCTTCTCTTTTCCTACCTTTTTCAAGGTTTTCCTTGCCATTTTGCATTCCTCATCAAACCAAGCATTTACAGGAAAGCAATTTGATTCTGATTTCCTATTTTTTGATCTTTTGCACTTCTCAAGTGCACTTTGGATTATATTTGTTAACTCATGGCTGCTGAGGCGTTTGAAATCAATTTTCTCTTTCTGAATTATTCTCTCTAACATTGTCTTGAAGATAGTACCATTTTCTTTTGTTAGAATAATTTTGCCCCTTGATAGTGATTGTCAAGAGCATTGGGTTTTCCTCTTATGTTTCCTTTCTTCTAACCATGATAACCTTATAAAAGTTGGGTTATGGTATGATTTTAAGTCCCAAATATGCTCTCCAATACTAACTTCATCTATCTTTTCTATTAAGCTTTGTGAACAGATCACATAGTCAACGACACTTGCCCCATTGTATGTGTTGCAAGTGAAGTTCCCAGACCTCTTCTATCTATCTAGACCATTGCAAATAATTAGGTTGAAAGCCCCACACAGTGTAAGCAAACCATCTCCAAAATGATTGCTAACTTTGTCATCTTTTGAACACCTCACCCATTGGGGATTCTCCTCTTCAGTGAGCCAAATAGGATTGTTATCCTCTTTGCAACAAAGGATGCTAGCTTGATTATTTGTTGTTCTAGCATTGAAATCTCCCACTAAAAGAACTTCTCCCTGCTGAGAGTACACAAAAATATCTTGTTTTAAAGTTGCATATGGATCCTTGCTGTCAAGCCCCTTATTTTTGTAAGTTTTTGAGACTTGAGGGGAAAAATAGCATGCTGCAATTCTTATGTGATTCTCATTCTTTGATATTTTCAACCATAAATATTGTTTATTTGCATCTTCTTTAATTAACTGAATGTGACGACCTTCTTTTTCTTTCACTAAAACTAGTATTCCCCCATACCCTTTGCCATTTTCTGCTACCTTGTTCCAAACTGCCAACTTCAAATAACCGTCAAACACAGGAGTTTTGCAACCATCATGCTCATGAGTTTTCGTGAGACAAATTATGTCTCTACCTTCCACAATAGGCCCTAACCCAGGTCCCCTCCTCCAAGGGTAACCTCTACAATTCCAACAAACTAAACTTAGGTAGACCTGGGTAGGATTTGACTGCTACGCAGTTTGGCACATAAGACTCAAATTTGAGTCTTCACCCCTTTTTGTCCATGTTGCTCTTGTTGTTTTTGTCTCTATTATTGAATTCTCTGTTTTTTCTTTACTGTTAGCTTGGAGGCCCAAACACTGCAATAACGACTTTCCCATTGTATAACCATGCCCTTTTCCCTTCATTTCTTGCTGTTCTAATTTTCTCCACTTCATCCCTTCTCTCCTCTTGTTGTTTTTTGGTTAAATCTTCATCGAGGAAGAAGTATGAGCCTTTCAAGAGTTTCTTTTTGCCCAAAAGCTGTCGTTTTTCTTTTTTTTTTAACCACATGGTGAATCAGTAACTATCAAGTTTAATCCACGGGAGACCCAGGATCAAACCTCATTGCTGCCACTATAACACCAAGAGCATAACCAACCACCTGCAAGTCGGGTATGCTAAGATCCTATGATTTTAGCAAGAGCAGACCCAGCGGTCAGGGGGGGTCCGCCCCTCTAGCCGCCACCACAGCTGGTCACTGTACTCCATGAGATTTGAACTTTGGTCTCCCGAGCTTCGCCCGTTTGACTTACCGTTAAACCACACATCACTGCACCAAAAGCTGTCGTTTTTCTTGTACACTTGCCATGGTGACTTTTATGGGTCGAGGCCTCTCTTGACATATCCTCCCAACCCTTCTTGCTTGGAAAATTTGCCCTTTCCAATGTAGTTTCTCTTTCAGAAAGTCTCTTGTCAAATTGAGAGTACTTTCATTCATCCCATAATCTCTTATTCCCCTAATAATAAAGTTTGTTTTTCTGTCCTGTCTTTCTTTTTGTTCTATATCCTATGCTCTGCGATCACTTGCATCTTCTTCTTCCTCTGTCATTATGTAACCATTAGCGTCTTCAACTCTAGCTTTGATTTCTTTTGGACTATCTTTCCCACTGTTCATTTTTGCCTTCTATTTGGAAATGTCTATTTGCTGAGATAACTGTGTATCTTTTTTTTTCCACTGGAAAAATCCGTAATATTTCATTATAAATATGAAAGATTACATATGTAGATGCTTTGAAGCATATGCCAACTGTTCTGTACATTTTCACAAAAAATTTGCATGTCTGTGCTGTATATCTGTCTGTTACATTTTAAAAAATTGTGCAAAATAAAATTGTGCAAAATTGGTGCCATTTTTGGCAATCCTCAATCTATTTCAAATTATATCATGTTGTGCAGTCAAATCCTCAAAAAACTGTTATGTTATGTCGCCTGTTGACCCGCAGTAGGATATGTCGGGTCTATATATGGCCGATGGTAGTATTTCTGCTCCTGCTGATCCAAAAATTCAGTGATTTCCCATAACCCATTCTCCATCACCGCGGCCTCCTTGGAAAGCTTGTCAGCAGTCTGGTTATGTTCTCTGTATATATGAGAGATGTGAAAAAAGTTAAAAGCATCCTTTAGTATAAATACTTCATCAAGCAATACATTTAGAGTGTGTGAGTGACATGTGGTAACTCTATTGACCCAGTTTGTAACAATCTGAGAATCGCCAAATATGTTGATGCTGGTGCATTGGTGACTGAGTGCAAAATGTAACAGATGTCGGAGAGAAATGAGCTCAGAATAATTGTTTGTGCCAGCCCCCAATCCTACTTTGATATGAAAGAAGTGCCTCGAGGATATGTGTAAAATGATACCCCCTCCGCAGCCATGTTCGTTTGCAGCCCCGTCGAAATAAGCCCATGTCGATATTGGGAGGAGGGGTCGGCCGTCGCAGTTTTGTGGGAGGAGGATTTGGTAATTCGTTGTATGCTGTGATGATGCCAGCTTCAACGAGTGGCCACCTAGCCTCCCATCCATCAAATATCATTCTATTTCTGGACTTCCAAATAGACCAGTTAACAATGATAGGGAGGTTTACAATTTTCGAGCCACTGTGTTTGTTCCCCCAATCTATCCAAGCGCTGATAAGGTCTGTACCAGACCAGTCTCCCGTGTACTGTATGTGAAATTTGATATTATGCCATATTTGTATAACAATGGGGCATCTTAAGAATAAGTGTTCAGTGGTCTCTGTGTCTGCTTTGCACAGCACACAACGCGAGGGTCCCGATACTGCCCTACGCTTGAGGTATTCATCAGTGGGAATGCGATTGCGGAGGACACACCAAGAAAATAATTTGGATCTGGGCGATGCAGTTAACTTCCATATCTGGTGCCACCATCTGTCTAGCACTTCCGGCTTTCTGTGGTTAATGATGAGTTTATATCCTTCACGAGGAGAGTAAATCCCACTATCAGCAATCTGCCAGATGAGTTCATCCGGCCCTTCCACAATTCTGATATGGGATTCAGAGAGGGCATCGCAATATTCTTTCCAGGGTTCGTGCCATCTGATCGGGATATCTAATTGAGTGCCAGTTTTCCAAGCCTGGTGTAGTATGTCAGAGCCCTCAGGATCAGCAATCTGTGCAAGCACCCTGATGCCACGGGAGTTTAGGAGGGCAATCAGATCCGGTGGAAGCCTGTGTCTACCTCCGCATCCACTCCATGGGTCCATACCTATGCGAGCTCTGTTTCCACTTCTGATGCGCCACACGATATTGCTTCTGAGAAGGGGGAGGGAGTGTAGGAGGGCTTTCCATATGGAAGAGATGCCCGTTCTGTTCCAGTTTGGAAGTCTAGCCCAATCGATGATGTCGAGAGGCCAGATGTACTTATGGTATGCTATGTCAGTCCATAGACTGTGGGAAGTCAGCAGCGCCCAACCCATCTTTGCAGCAAGAGCTTTTGCAAAGGATGCCAGGTCCTTTAATCCCCATCCCCCCCATTTCTTGGGGAGAGCAATCTTGCTCCAGGAGATCCAAGCAAAGGTGCGCTTCTCTTCCTTTCCAGCCCACAAGTATCTGTTGCATAGTCTCTGAATCTTTGAGAGGATGTTCCGGGGGATCCATGCTAATGCCATCCAAAAAACAGGGGTCGCTTCCAGCACTGATTTGATCAGAGTTAACCTTCCCGCTCTGGAGAGGTATCTGAAGTACCAACATGATATTTTCTTTTCAATCTTGGTGACAAGCCACACCCAGTCAGCTATTTTTTGATTTGTAGGCTTTAGCCAATATCCAAGGTATTTAAGACCTCGATCCAGAGGCTGAGTGATAAATGGAAAAGCCTGCATAGCCGAATATGATTCAGCTACAGAAGTACCTACCAAAGTGATGGAGGACTTCTCCTGATTTACCACCATTCCCGTGGCATGAGTAAATAGTTTAAGGATTCTGTTGAAGGATGAGGTGTCCCGGATACTTCCATCAAGGAGAATAAGGACATCGTCCACGAACAGAAGGTGTGTTAGAAAACATGCTTCTGAGATCTTTAAGCCTCGGATAGTTCCCTCCCTTTTTGCAGAAATGATGAGTCGACTGAGCGCTTCTGTTACCAATAGGAACAAGAGGGGGGAAAGGGGGCATCCCTGACGGAGTCCCCTCTCTGAGTGGAAGAAATGGGATGCAGCGCCGTTAATCAGAATACTATAAGTTGGTGAAGTAATGCATGCCATAATCCAAGTGATAAGCTGATGCGGGAAGCCCAGATGGATGAGAATCATCTTGATGTAAAGCCAGCTGACTCTATCAAAAGCCTTAGAGAGATCAATTTTGAGAAGAATGCTCTTGAGGTGCTTAGTCCAAATAGAGTGAATGGCTTCCTGTGCAGAGCCAATGGCTTCATGAATCTGCCTGTTTTCCAAGAAAGCGAATTGCTGTGGAGCGATGTGTTTGGATAAAATGGGTCTGATCCTATTTGCAATGATCTTGGATATGATCTTATAGAGAACATTGCATAGCGAAATGGGACGAAAATCAGCGAAGGATGATGGAGAGTCTGATTTAGGTATGAGAGCAATGAAGGTGGTATTAATAGCATGATAGATCTGACCAGAGGTTCTGCTCTCTTCCACCACCTTCAAGATGTCTTCTCCAATGATGTCATAAAAGGCCAGATAGAATTCAATGGTCCATCCATCGGGGCCAGGACTCTTTTCCTTCTGAAACCATTTTATGGTGTGCTCCAATTCATTCATGGTGACCGATGCATTAAGATCCTCCAAGTCTTCATTGTTAACAAACCTCGGGAAATGGGATGCTACGCGGATGATCTCAGCAAGGTTGGTTCCCTCAGGGCATTTGAAGATACCCTTGAAATAGGAAGTGCCTAGACTGGATAGCTTGATGAAGGAGTCTGCCAGACCCCCATCAGGATAGGGTAGGTTCCAAATGGTATTTGCCACTCTCCTCCCATTTGCAAAATTATGAAAAAATCTGGAGTTTTCATCCCCTGCCTTGAGCCAAGTAGCTCTACTTCTCAACCTGATCGATTCCTCTCTGAGCTTGAGTATACTGTGCTTCTGCTTCTCTAGTTCGACCAGCCTGTGTTTGCTTTCCCCAGAGATAAAGCCCAGGTTTTGTTCATCCAGCAGAGCGTGAATGTCTGCTTCTATCGAGATGAGCAGTTCATCTTCCTTGGCTTTTTTCATCTTTGCCCATTCAATCACAATATGTTTAAGTTCCGTCAGATTTTTGACAAAACCCCTAGCCAAAGAGGGTTCCCTGCTAATAGGGTGTGCTGCCCAAAAGTCCGTGACCAGTTTAGAGAAACCAGGGTCCTGCAACCATAGATGGTTGAATTTGAAAGGGGCTTTTGGTTTAGGGTGAGGACCCATAATTTCCATCAGGATGGGAGAGTGATCCGAAATTCCCCCAGTACTCACCCACTGCTTATAATGATGGAGATGGCGAAGCAGCGGTCCTTTGATCAAAAAACGATCAAGTCTACGAGCCAAAGCTGCTGGCCCGATCCTTCGATTTCTCCATGTGGGAAGAGGGTGATTCATGGGGATGTCGATGAGATCATGTTGATCGAGCAGGTTCCTCATGAAGTCTGATATGGGGTCTGCTTGTGCCGATGAGCCCCATGATTCACCATATCCCAAGGAGAAATTTAGGTCTCCTCCAATGATCAGGTTTTCCTCTTGCATCAATGATCGATCAAGGAGGGTGCGCCAAAATCCTTCTCTCTGCTGACAGGGTCCATAGATGTTGATGATACGCAGTGGCAGCCCAAGGTCTTTGGAAAAAATGTCAGCACCCAAATATCCTGGCCCTCCCCATGAAGAGTCCAGTCTGATGGAGTAAGGATTGAGTCCAATGGCCATTCCACCCGAACGGCCCATAGCATCCAGCCCAATGTACTGCCACTTTGGCGCAATCGATTTTAGGGCAAGAGATATAGATTCTGCAGAACCCAAAGTCTCTTGAAGGAAAATGATGTCTGGTAATTCGACCTGAAAAAGTCGTTTTAGGGCTAGTTTTTTGGGGGAGCTAGCTAAACCCCTGCAGTTAAAGGATAGGCACTTCATGGGGGACCCCGCTGTAGGGGGTTTGTAGCTCTAAGGGCCCCGACAATGGTGGATTGACGTCCCGAAGCAACTTCAGCCCCAGCACGCCGAATGGCTTTGTTCAAATTTGATTTTCTTCCCCTGGATGAGGTGTGACCAGGATCAGGGGGAATAATGCTCAGCCCCGAGGTACCATCAGAGACAGATTGTGAGGGTCGGGGCCGGAGAGAATAATGGTGAGGCGGTTTTGATTCAGGGAGAGGCACAATAGGGCGAGATGGGGACAAGGAATGATCAAGGGTAAGGGAAGGAGGGATTGTAGCAGTAGTAGGAGGGGGCGGCGGGATAGAGCACTGAGCCTTTGATACAGAGATAGAATTAATGCAATCAGATGATAGGGAAAGAGTATGAGATGAAGGAGATAGATCAGTACCCGATTTCTGAATAGCTGCAGCTGCTGCCCTTGTCCTTGTCATGGGAGGAGTGGATGTGCCCTCAGTAGTAGACGGAGGATGATGAAGCGCTCCATGTGGAGTTGATGTAACCATCTGAGGCGGGGAGATCTGAGGCGCAGTTCTTCGAGGAAAGATAGGAGTATATTTAGGAGGGCTGTTCTCGCGTTTATTGAGAGGGCAATCCTTATAGAGATGCCCTACCTGGTGACACCGGTTGCACCGAAATGGAACACCCTCATAATCCAGTATCTGAATGCGCTTGTGCCTTCCCCATTGCAGGGTGATGTCCTCCTCTAATCCTTCCCTGGTGTCAAGATGTACCAGGATGCGCGCCATGGTTCTTCTCCGAGTATCTACATAAGAGCGATCGTGATCCAAGTATGTCCCCAGAGCGTTTCCAATTTTGATGAAGGCCTCCTCATTCCAATATTGCCGGGGGAGTCCAGGTAACCTTACCCACAGAGGTCCAGCAGCGATCTGCTCCCTTTCAGGATCAAATAAAGGGGTCCATCGCTTCAAGAGTACGGGAGCTGTCTCAATGTGCCAATAGTTCTCAAGTACAATGTTCGTATGATCTTCCTTAGCGAATTGGAGGGTGAACCATCCCCGGGGGAGTACCTCAACCTCAGGGAGCTGAGGGAGAAGGGAGCCCCAGATTTCCTTAACCCATCGAAGCAAGCGGTCCGCCGAGAATGTGCGTCCTCGCACGTGACCCACCAAGACGGTGCAAGCGAGCGCCATAGTTTCCTCGAAACTTGTCGAATTCCCGAAAGTGACTGTGGTTTCCTTCCTGATAGCCCTAACGCATCTTGCCTTCTGCTTCTTTGTTCTCGGGGCGGATGGATGATCTGAAAGAGGGTTTGAATAGCCCGCCGAGGAAGGCCCTGGAGCACATGAATTTACCACGGGAGTACCGAAACATCCTGAGGGCTTGGGCCCTTTTGACGCGGAGGGGGTAGCCGGGTTCGACTGCGGGGGCACATGAACCCTAGGTTCCGAGAGCGAGGAAGGTAAAACAATCGGTGTGGGAGGGATATCTTCGAGAGTCAGAGCCTCGGGGTATGAAGATGCGAGCAAGAAGGCGGTCCCGGGAGATAACGGCGGAGCCTCAAGATCCTGTTCCGGCGAGGCAATAGACGTCAGGTTAACCCTAGTCAGAAGGTCATTTGCAGGATTAGATGCGAAAACCGAAGATGTGAAAATGGGTTCGGTGAACACTGACTGTCCAGATAGCGGATCCTCGGAATAGTCCACGAGGTCCGTTACGGAAAGTCCTCCATGCCGTCCGAGTTCATAACTGCTCCCGTCGCCGTCGTGCTGTCGCCTGTTCCAAAAAAACCCTAACGCCCGACAGAACTACCGTTCCCTGTGGTCCTGCGGCCGTGCTGAGATGTCTTCAACCGAAACCGTCGCGGTCTTCTGCGGAGCGCGGTTTCAGAGCCATTTTCCGCCAATCGCTTCATATTAAAAAGGAAATGTTAAGAATTGCTCCTATATATATATATCAGAGATAACTGTGTATCTACCTGAGTTTGTTTAGAAATTATCACATCTCCGTTTGTTGTTATTACTTCTTTCATGTTTTGCCATTCTTGTTTCCATGTCTCTAGAGCCTCTTGTAACATTGTTACATGTTCCTTTAAAATTCTATTACCTTCCATTAGACACTGGTTTGCAACTGTGATCTCTGAAATTTTGCAGTCTCTTTCCTATTCTTAGGCTTCCACAATCTCCAACCTTGTTTTGACCTTCATCAGTTCTTGGACATATAGATCTGATGACCAAGTAAGAGGTGTAGATGTGGGACTGTAAATGATTGATTACTCCTTATTTTTGTTTATCTTATTTATTTTCTTTTTCTTGATTTTGATCGGTTTTCTTTTCATTTGTCCCCATTTAAGGTGAGCAATCCTACACCTTAAAATGCCCTCATATTGCTTTGCATTTACCCAAATCCACCTTCTTATTTTGTTTGTTGAAACAATTTTGACTTGACCCAAATGATTTGTTTCCACAAAATCTGAAATTTCCTTGCTCTTTAAGCCTTGGTTCCGCTGAGCGTTTCCCGTGTGAGTAGTGAGTTGGCAATAGGCCCCTCTTGTGATATTTTGTTAATTAGAATGATTGGGGTTGAGAGGCAAAGCTAGGTACTCCCTAGGGTGTTCGCAAAGTCAATACCTATACCATTTTTTTATCGGCGCAGTTACAATGCTTCCGATGACACGCACGTGGAGTGGGAGTGGGACCGGGAGTCCGCGACTCCTATCTACCCACTGCTCTATTTCACATGGGAGAAATGTTAATGGTGACGAGTTTCGAACTCGGCTGTTCCTCCGCAATATTGACTTATAGCCAGTGGCAGTGGGGCAGTGTCCCCTGCATCCCGTGTCATTTAATCATTGAATGAAATGAAGCTTTGATGTTGTGAAAGGTCCCGCCCGCGAGTCGCCATCCAGAACGGTGGACTACTCGCCGGGCCTATAAATGCTTTGGTTCTGCTGCATGCATCTTTTTAATGCAGTTCAGTCAAGTCAGAAGGGTGAATGAGATTGAACACAAAATAACAGAAACAGATGGGGTGGGCTACACGATTCTCACTGTCCTTCATTTACTCGACGGTTCTCGTGTCTGCATCCCTTGTCTCTTCGACAATATATTAATCCTATATTACAGCTCTCCGGATGTCTGCGAATTAACTGGTCGCTCGAAAGGGGTGCGTGACTGCGACTTCCATTTGTTGCTCATGTCCGAATCCCAGGAAAATTAGGAAAATTGATCAAACTTGTGATTTCGAAAAATTCTTATTGGACATATTAGAGTGGAAAATATGCCCGAAAACCCTCCTAAGACATTGTCTTTTCATTGATGAAGGCAGACTCCCAACCAAGCAGATCGAACCTGGAAGGGAGCTGACATTGTCTTTTCATTGATGAAGGCAGACTCCCAACCAAGCAGATCGAACCTGGAAGGGAGCTTTGTTCGTTGGCGCGGTCGGAGATCTGCACTTTAGAATTTCCAAGAACTGCCAAGTAAAGACATTTGAGGTTCACAAAGCTATCCTGTTTACAGTATTCACTTTTTTTCTCCCAACTTTCCACTTATTCCCAGTCTATTAATTCATACTAGACATGATGCAAGACTTCCAAGTCGTATCTTGAGCGGGTTTCGTTTTGATTTCCGAAGTCTTCTTTGCTGAGCTCTTTCGAACCATATCGAGGTTTTGCATTTTATTCTATAGAAACCCACCACCATTTTGATTGCATTTATCTCATCTTTCAGACTATTGTAAATGAGGTATTAGAGACAGAATGGCCAAAAGCTTATCTATGATAAATATTTTTATTGTCCATTATCATGAATGAATGATCCGGCTCACTCGTGAGCTCTGGGGTTTTTGCTTTTCAAGTGTTTTAGCCCTTCGTAGTAATAAAGACCCACAATTCTGCTCAGTGTTCGTCAAAGTACATTCTGCAATTGTTGCCAATATTCTGCAGGGTTAAATCCATGGCCCTGATTTGTGATTTGTATTTGGGACAAGTCTCGACTAGCTCCATTTATTTGATTAATATAAGTGGAATTATAGGGAATCTTTGGCTGGCAGATCGTGATCTTTCAGTTAACGATAAGGAACTTTATTTTTAAGATTTCAATTTCTCTTCATATGCAATGTGGAATGAAGTGTGATATCTCTTTTTACTTATACAAAGGAAAGTTTGAAGTTTAGGGTGAGGCCAGAAATTCCACACATTTTAAATTTGGAATTTTTATGGTATCATAGCTGCACGGTGTTGAAATTTCTAAGTTTACTTAGTTAGAAACCCTCCATGCACTTTATTTGATTTATTTCTACCTATTTGTTATTTTACTTAACAAGTTATTTACAATGTAAATACTGAAAATAAACACTAGTGCATGCTCAACATATTACAAATCAACAACTAAAGGAAACAGAAACAATCACACCATGTGACACCATTATTTTTGGACCAATGTCCCTGAAAAACCCAATGTGGCAAAACTGATGCAACTATCTGAGAGTTTTCTTATTAAGCAATACCAGAGTACAATTTGGGTGCCGAAACTGGCCTACCCAACATAGAATTTCCTTGGTAGTAATACCTCTTAGTTTCTGACAAATCTCCTGGTTGAAACCCCAGATAATCCTTCCGGCAGCTACTCAGCGCCAATCTGACCCAAAAACCCTAGTGTCACCCTCTCTCTGGACTGTGTCAGCCCCTCTCTACCCAGCGCTGGCCCTGCGTCACCCCGGATGGCTCTGCGCCAACCTTAGGAGGCCTTGCATCGGCCTTTTGGTCCTCTCAGTCAGCAATGCTGGCTTCTCTGAAGCTCCGCGCAGCTCCTGGCTGCCTCTGCGTGAGCCCTGGCTGGCTTTGCGTCACTCTCCCCGGCTACTGCGCTGCTCTCCCGACACTATCTCTGCCTCTCTGTCTCTCAGTATTCAATGCCCCTTAGCTGCAACTCTTGATTACTGATTCTATCTCTCTTAGCAAACCCCGCTCTAGAAAATAAAATCACTGATCACTCTGGTGTATTCTCCAAGTGACCCTCAAGCCTCCTCTTATATTTTTCTCGTTGACATATCAACGACCGAGATTAAGTCCATAATCGACGGCTAAGATTAGATCTGGCTTGATCCATGCCTTTTGGACCATTCTAACACAGTTTCATATTAATCCATTTAATTTCCCTAAGTTTAGACATAGGGACTCCATTAAAAATATTAATTATTTTAATATCTGCTGGACTGTTTAGAATCTGCCCAAACCCTTTCTGGGTATTGGAAATCTCATGTGCTCCAACCTCTCCACCAAATTTCGTGGCTGGAGCACATCTGATGCCACCCCAAATCAACACACTGGCCGTTAGGTACATTGAAATCATATACCATCTTAAGTCTTTCCTAAGACCTTATGGTCCTATTATCCATGGGTCACTGACAAGTTCTCAAGGACTTAAAATGACTCATCCTAATATGCCCTTGGTAAAAGAGCACATGCTACAAATATAATGTACCGATAGTATCTTCTTAGAGCAACTAATGACAATTGAAAAACTCAATAATCCAGGAAAGCCAGTAACAGAAGTCCTAGGCTTTATGTTGAAATTGGAAACTAGGGCCAAACTCCATGTGGGTCATCTTATCAATGACAACTGATATTTTTCTTGGATCCCTCTGATCGAGAGATGTAGGATTGATCTAAAGATCATCTGATTCCGATAAATATTCATGGAGATATGAATTTATTAGTGTTATGGGACAATTCGTCAAGGTCTGCCAACAACCAAATAAACCCCACTTGTGCTCAACGTTTTAGTATAAATAGAGGTGGACTTCAAGTCATTTAAAAATCATCTCTTGTGATCTCACTCTCCACTTGTTTGGGTTTTTGGTGGAAGGGGAGGTCTAGAGGAGATGCCTTCTACGCAGCCTTAATGGAGAAGCCTTGGATGTGCCCTAGCCGCAGTCAAGAAGGGCAGTGAAGTGTAAGCCCTCAACGCAGCCAAGGAAAGGCTCCCTAGTCTAAGGGAGCTTCAATGCAAATCTAAGGAATCCTAGAGGGAGCCCTAGTCGCAGTAAAAGAGGCATTCACACAGCTGAAGGTATAGCCCTCATATGCTGTCCCAAATGCCCTAGCCGCAGGTAATGAAGGGACCCTAATTTGCTATCTCAAGAGACCCTCAAAAGCATCAAGAAGAGAACCTTGATCTGGTGTTTATGGAGCTCCTAATCCGCAATCCTTAAAGGTTCTCATACGCTGTCATAATGAAGACTTTAGGAGAAGAGTCCTATACGTGGAAGTGCAGCAAGGAGATCTGGCCACAGGCAAAACGGAGATGTATTACGCTGTCATAAGGAAGCCCTCAAACAGTTAGGAAGAAATCTAAACACAGGGCTAAAGGGAGATGCCCTAACTGCTATTTCAATGCACAGTCATAAGCCCTAAACACTGTCAAGAAGAGGTGACCTTAATACGTAGTGAAGGGTGATAAAGAAGCCCTTGTTCACTGTAATAAGGTGTCCTAAAATAGGCTATCATTAAAGGCCTCAATCCGCAATTGAGGATCATTGTTCTAGGAAGCCCTTACTTGTTGTTTCACAGCTAGAGGATGATTCACAACTTTAGGAGGATGGTCATAGGCAACACTAACAGTTGGTTGCTGTCCAGAAAGAAGCCTTACACAATCACCTAGTTGTTGTTGCTGTAGGTGACAACAGGGCCATGTTTGGGTATGATATACTGGGCAAAAGTATCCAATGAGGAGGAGCTATGAGGCTGCTGCTTGAAGGTTGATTGGATCACTGTATAAAGGGACAAGGTTACAGTCAACTGCTGGGCTAGGCCGCAGGCCATAGCCAGCAGTTGGAGGCCTCCTTAAGTGCTGCGTTCAAGCCCTATAAGGCAGGCAAGATGCAGTCAATAGATGGATTGTGGGGTTGATTTAGAACGCTGTAGCTCACAGTGTTTGTGCTCTATTCAGTGTCCAGGTCTGCTATGAAATGCTTTAGTCCTTTCAGTTTACACAAGTTGCTAGATGGGCAAACTTGACATGATTAGTGAAGCAACAAAGGAGGAAGAGCATTATAGAAGGAAAGCTTCAGTATTCTGGACAATTGGTTGAGCTGCTCTAGGTCTATCATCTGCCGCATTGTGTTATCTCCATGGTGAAGATCTCTAATGTTTGATCTCTTTCTTGTCAAGTCAAAGTATTGACTTCTGATGTATATGTACTATCTCTCTATGCTGAACTATTGAAGAACATATAAGAATAATTGATCAAGGGTTTCCCCACATTGGGGTTTGTCCCTGGCTAGCGCCACATCTTGTGTCCTCTTTTCTTGGCTTGTCTTTTGCGATTTATATTTATGTTCTATCTGCAGTTTACTTTAATGCTGATGTGATTGCTAATCTGGAAAAGATTTTGAGCTAGCTATGAAAATTGAAATAAATTGCTCTAGCATAGAACATACCTAAAACTAACACTTTAGGAGCTCAATACAAAATGATTAACTTAAGCTACTAGAAAGCTCAAAGAAAAAAGAACCTTTTAAACTTTTGTCTCTTTCGCAGTCAAGGCCTCTTCACAATGCAACTGTGTGAAATCATTACGAGTATCGATATAAATATGGAAGAACAGCAGTGGGGCCTACTTTGACTTTAGCTTTATATTGTTCACTGAAGGTTCATCCAATGAAGGATCAATAATTTTGAACGCATATCATACAATCGTAATAATCTTTGACAAGGTTTTTAATACAGTCTTTGACACGTAGCTGTAAGATTGGTGGGGCTTCCCAGAGTTTCTACTTTTCCCACAACTCTATTTATCCTTCTCATTATCACAATGGAAAGATCAAACACCCTTTTTGAAAATATTAGCAAGAAAAGGGTTCCTTGATTTGTGCCTTAATCATAGGAGTCAGAATGTGTTCCTTCTTGTGTAAGACCCGAGTTCCCAAAAAATAGGAGATTCCCTATAAATTAGGATGAGTTCCTATAATTTAGGAATTAGTCTCTAAAAATTAGGACAAGTTAGGATGTAATTAACTGCTGTGTTGAAATTGAAAGTTGTGTTTTTGATTTTCTTGTGTGAGTTGATTGAGGAAAAACATAAGTGTTTGAGTTCCAAGTGGTTGACTTGAAATAGGACGAGTTGCATGAGCAGTTAACTAATGCTAACTCAATCAATCACAAAATCATTCCTTAATTAGAAAACGCACTAGTTTTAACCATTCGAATTGCCTTTAAAAGGAGGAATGAAGGCACAAGCTATTCGTTGTTTTGGTGAGCACGAGTTGGTGAGACCAAGCAATAGTGAGCACAAGTTTGTGCGTGGAGCTTGTGAGAGGAAGAGTTTGCAAAAGAAGCTTGTGCACAGGTTGGTAGAGGGCAACAAATATCAACAGTCGCAAAAGTTTCAAGCTTAGATCAAGCAAGAAAGACAAATGTGTCTTTTAGATTGAAATAGTTGTATTTTGTAAGAGACCAATTGCTCAGTTTTTGCTATCAATAAAATTCTCATCAAGTAGAGGGTTTTCCCTGTTGGGTTCCCTAGACAATTCTGTGTTTTTGAATTGTGTGACTGTGTTTTTATTTCTATTCCTATTCTGCTGCATCTAGTAGAGAAATTTTGTGTTTATATGAGAAGAAATTATATTTCAGACTGCTCATATAAGCATATCAAAATTTCGTGGATTTCCTACATGGTATCAGAGATCTTGAAACATATTTAAGATCACCACAAGAGCAAGATGTCATAGAGGAAGAACATCTCTGAGATAGCCGCAGTCCCTTAGGAGCTTTTTTGAAATGAAAGGAGGTCGAGTTTGCTAGTCTTCCTGTGTCTTTGGAGGGCCGAGTTAGGGTAGATGGTTGCTGAGGTCTAAAGGTAGTTTTTTGTGCATGATTGGGGAGCTAAATCCTTTGAGGATTAGGGCGCAATTTTCTATGTATTCTGGAAGGAGGGCCGAGCCCTGTAGCTTCAGTTTTGGAGAGGCCAAAAGGCCTAACAGGTGGCTAGAACAGTCCTAAAGACCAACACATGGAGGAGGCTTGAAGAAGGAGGAGGACCACAATTTTGTTTAGGGAGTTTTTGGACCAGGTTTAGGGAGCTGACATGGACAGTCACTAACCCTAACCAGAGGGCTGGAAATTCAGACTTAGATGCACAGGCTGAGTTGATTTCGGGACAGAAGTAATCGTCTAGACCAAAGATATGTTTGTATTCTTCCAAGGTTGATGATTTTGCTAAGTGTTTGAGTCCAGATTTGGGGCAATTTTGGTGGCATATTAAGTACAGGTGGAGGGTTGTTAGTAGGTGCCTAATTGTGGCCAGGGAGCAGATATTGTGAAGGACAACAAGAGTGCTAGCAGTGGCAGAAATATTGAAGCCCAAGAGTTTGCAGACTTTGAAGGACTAAAGGAGCAGTGAAGTGGGCAATCACCAAGCCTTAAGTACAGTGTTTTGTGAAGGATTACGCACTGTTAGTGGGTAGGGTTTAGAGAGCTCCCAGGGGAAGCAGGATGGCTTACCAAGGGTTGAGAGCAGATCACTGTTTAGAGGGAGCATCAAACTTTGTTTCATGGAAAGGGAGGATCACGATAGTGCAAGAAGAGAATGGGGTGAGAGAGTACATCAAGTAGGTGATAACACCACCTCAAGGCCCCCAACAATTGGCCTAACATAATAAGAATGATATCAAGGCAAGGAGGATCATTCTAGTGTGAAAATTCGGCTAACCCCGAATCCTACTGCAACAACTGATTAAGTTTCTTCTATTTGTTAAATAAACTGAACAAATTATTTACTGTGTTCTACGGTAAATATCGAAACTAATACACTGCAACCTTCACAAAATAAATATTGCGGAAGAAATAAAACACTGGAAGAATAGATGCACACACACACAAATACACAATTATTTTTGGACTAAGTCCCCGGAAAAACCCAACTCGGGAAAACCGGTGCAACAATTGAGGGTTTTATATTATGTAGTAGTAAATCTGAGTACAAAACTATGGATGCTCAAATCTAGCAATCCATACAGAGAAATGACTGACAAAAAGTCTAGTGAGAAAAATCTCACTCCCACTGGTGATCTGACACTAACCTTTGCTCAATATGAGTTGCTCTCTGCTGCCTCTGCGTAGTCCCTGCGTCAGCCTACGCAGTACCGCGTCCCACAACTCGGAACTGCTTCTCTCTCACTATCTGATCAGCTGTTGTCTGGAAAATGGACTCTCTTGGCCTCTAGGATCCCACTCTGGCTTCTAGCACTGAATCATTGCTTCTCCCCAACAAAATACAAAATTCGCTCTGAAGCACTGCGCTACCTCTGTGTGGCTCTGTGCTGCCTCTCTGTGGCATTCAGTGCCTCTCTCCAATGCACTCACCGAAACAGGAAAATCTTCCTCCGACCCTACTATCCCTACCCCTCTCTCATTGCTTCGAGATCACTAGCTCTCTCTCCGGCAACTCAGTGCTGCTACTCTGGAGTTTGATCTGTAGTGAAATCGAACTACTGGTGGCTCAAGTGTGTTCTCCAACGCCCATCGAATTTCGTCTTATAATTTCTCGTTGAGACACCAACGACTAAGATTAAAACATAATCGATGGCTAAGACTAACTAGAATTCGATCCATGACTTCTTTTAGAAGATTCTCACCATGGCTTAATTAACACCCTTTAATTAATCAGATTTCCTAAGTTAGACTTAGGAAACATTAAAAACGATTAATTATTTTAATTAAGTCATCTCTAGGTGGAATTTCTAGAAATGATTTCTGGGTTTTGGAGAATACATGTATTCTAGCCTCTCCACCAAATTTCGTGGCTAGAACACATCCGATGCTACAAAAACTAACATCTAGAAGGGGTAAAAGATCATATAGTGCTCCATGCCCATGAGAAGAAGACATCGTTTGAGATGTACGATACAATCTTGAAGTTGTATCAAAGTACTAGTGATACCAGGAAGCTTTCTCTTAAGGAGAAGTTGAGGCATATCTGGATGAGCAAGGATGAGCCCATCGTCCCATATTTGACAAGGATCACTCAGGTACGAGATGAACTAGGTGGGGTGGGCATGGTTGTATCTGATCATAATCTTTTGAGTTTTTCCTTACTTGGACTTCACAAGTAGTGGAAAGGGTTCCAAGATGCTATTAGTGGGAGAGAGAACTTCCCAAATTGGGAAAGGTTTTGGACTGAATACATACAAGAAGAGATCCGAAGAGGAACCATAGAAGGGAGATTAGTTATGATAGAGGACGGGGAGAACTGTGCCCTGACAAGCAAGAGTAGCAAGGCCAAGGGCAAGAAGGGCCAAGGAGAGGCCGAGTCCAATCAGGAGGGCAAGAAGAAGGATCTAAGCAAGATCAAATGCTTTCATTGCCATGAGATTTGACACTGTGCTTTTAAGTGTCCTCGTAAGAAGAAGGGGGTTGGGAAGGATCATGCTGCTACATCAACGAAGGTAGATGACTTTTCTGCCTAGTTCGAGAAAGATTTCTCATTGATTGCTTGCATGGCAAGCTCAATAGATAGCAGTGTTTGGTATATTGATTGAGGTGCTTCCTTCCACATGACCGGGAACAAAAAGAGTTTTAGCCACTTGAAGGAGAAGGACATGCAGTTTGAGATTGAGCTAGGAGATGGTGGTATCTAGAGGAGTTGGTGCTGTCAACTTTCAAAGGGAGTTAGGTAATCCTCTTCATCTCATAGATGTTCTCTATCTTCCAGGATTGAGGCAAAATCTTGTTTCGGTAGCTACCCTTGAGGACAAGGGATATGATATCATCTTTAGCAGAGGTAAGGCGTACCTCCAGCACTTAGCTTTTGGATGTAAGAAGCAAATAGTTGTGAGGGTGAAGAATCTCTACAAGTTGCAGGTGGAGACAGTTTTAGCCTTGAGCAGTAAGGCAGGGAGTACTCAGATTAGAGAAGTGGTGGTTGAGCAAGAGCAGGATATATCTCTCAAGATGGAGCCTCAACGAGTATCTCAGTTTTAGTTTAAGCTAATTCCCAGTTGGGCTGATCAGCAGGATGATGATGATGAGGACCATAGCCCAAGGTGAGTGGAGGAAGCCACTTAGTCAGAGACTTCCAGTATAGGAAAGTTCGAGCCAAGTGGACAGAGGATTTGGTTAAGGGAGATCAAAAGAGAATTGAGTCTCCCAACATCAAGAAGCAGACAAACAGGTACACAGGATACATGTCCCTTATGACTAAAGTGGTGGATTCATAGAGCATGGTGGGAAAGAATAGGTCTTCAAAGTAGGTTTCGCTGAAGAAAGCAGGGAATCGTTCTAGTTCAGAGGGAGTAGCTGCAGTGGCGGAAAACATGGTAGAGTTGAAGACAGATCTAGGTGGACAAGGTTCTTCCAGGAACACCTTCCTCGCTAAGAGGGAGTGTTGAAAATATGAGAAAAGGGTTCCTTGATTTGTGCCTTAATCATAGGAGCCAAAACATGTTCCTTGTGCATGAATTGAGTTCCTAAAAATTAGGAGATTCCCTATAAATTAAGACGAGTTCCTATAATTTAGGAATCAATCCCTAAAAGTTAGGACGAGTTAGGATGCAGTTAATTGATGTGTTGAAATTGAAAGTCGAGTTCTTGATTTTCTAGTGTGAATCGATTGAGGAAAAACACAAGTGATTGAGTTTCAATGTAAGAACTGTGAATAATTTAAACAACTATTCCCTATGAACAGAATATTACAGCTTTTGCAGAGACAGTAAAGGCTTCTAAAATTACACATCATAATCCCGTGATAAAAATGACTGAATTTTATAAATTTAATTGACAAAACCAATGAAAGTACTTACCTTTAATCCTACGGTCGATGATGCCTCAAACTACTCCTGCTTCGGTTACCAAAAGACCGAAACCACCCAGACAAACTGAGCAGAACCTCACTACTTAGTACAGTAAACTTCTCAGTTGAAGCAGACTGTTCCACCGTGCCCAGAAACCTCAGAACAAGCAAGGCCCAACTGTTCCTGATGATAAACAAACTCTGTGTATAAGCGTTTCTCCTGTTTTTCTCCCCCTGCCTCCAACCGTCCTTTCCTTCTTATAAGTTTTCATTTACCGACATCCTCCATCACTGTGTCCAAAGTATGATACATGTTGATTTTTATAAACAAAATCTGATTTTATTTTATTTGAATATCTTAATTTGAAATAAAGTTTATTTATTTATTTTAATGATTTAATTTATAATTAATTAACTTTATTTGATTTCATAAACTTTAATTTACTATAAGTGGGTCATTACATTCAAGTGGTTGACTTGAAATAGGATGAGTTGCATGAGTAGTTAACTAATGCTAACTCAATTAATCACAAAATCATTCCTTAATTAGAAAACTCACTAATTTTAACCATTCAAATTGCTTTTAAAAGGAGGAATGAAGGCACAAGCTATTTGTTGTTTTAGTGAGCACGAGTTTGTGCGTGGAGCTTGTGAGAGGAAGAGTGTGCAAGAGAAGCTTGTGCACAGGTTGGTAGAGGGCAACGTAGATCAACAACCTTACAAACGTTTCAAGCTTAGATCAAATAGGAAAGACAAGTGTCTTTCAGATTGAAATAGTTGTATTTTGTAAGAGATCAATTGCTCAATTTTTGCTATCAATAAAATTCTCATCAAGCAGAGGGTTTTCTCTGTTGGGCTCCCTAGACAATTCTGTGTTTTTGAATTGTGTGATTGTGCTCTTTTTTTCTTGTTCCTATTTCCCCGCATTTAGCAGAGAAATTTTGTGTTTATATGAGAAGAAATTATATTTCAGATTGCTCATATTAGCAGATCAAAATTTCTTGGATTTTCTACAATCCTTACTTCAACAACGTCACAAAATAATACCCTTATCATTCTAAAATATTCCTGGGAAAAAAGAGTTTTTTGAAACCCAAAGGGAATTTGATGATTTTGTAATGTGCTCAATCATTCATATAGTGGGGGATTAGGTAGGTCTACTAATGTAATGTTCCCGGAACCCACGTCTGGGCCATGTTTGTAATATTTTGGGTACATATTGTATTTTCCAAAATTCTTTTCAACCTCGCTCATAACTTACTTTGATAGCATAGGTAATTTGTATTTCAGCTGTACCACAAGCTGACATTCACCCATAAACTACTCTGATACCATAAACCTATTATGCATTACATATATACAATTATGGAGGCCAAATGATATGCAATCTCATGCACAATGACATAAACTACAAAATTATACATGCAAAATATTTATTAAGTGTAACAACAACAATTAAACACATGAACACACATTATAATAGCAATATTATTGTTGAAAATGTAGCAAGCAAGGTCTTCTGGCTTGTGCCTTAGCCAGTGAAGACCTCGAGTTGTCCTGATAAGTTAGACTTCCGTTAGGATGACTTATTTCTAGTTTATTGGAATAATCATCAAGTTAATAGCTTTAGTTATATAGGAGTCTTCATCAATTTGACTATAGAATAAGGTGGCGATTAGCAGTTCAGCAAGAACGAGTTAGTCATCATTCTTGATTGTAGGAAGAGCAAGTTAGATCTCGTGTTGATTAGAGAAAGCATGAGTTAACAAATCTAGTGATGATTGGAAGGAGAGCGAGTAACACTCTCAGTTAACTTTCCAATCAACAACTCAAGTTCTAAATTTAAACTAGTCCAATTTAACATGGATCGAAACTATAAATGAAGGACGAAGGCACAAGGATTAGACAACTGTTCTGTGCACAAGGTTGTAAGACAAAGCAAGCTCACGAGTTAGTGTGAGAGTGAGCCTTGATTATGGAGCGCAAGAATTGTGTCCTAAAGAATAGGAGCACAAGTGCGCTAGAATTAAGGGGAATTGGTGTGCGTAGGTTGTGTGGAGCTGGGGTCCTAAAAAAGAGGAGCTCGATTGCGCTAAGAAATAGGGACAAAAGTGCGCTAAGAAATAGGGCCAGAAGTGTGCTAGGAAATAGGAGATGGACACAAGGAATAAGGAGGCCAAGTGCGCGAGGAAGGAGGAGCATAATTGAAGCAAGACAACAGGTTTTGAAGAGCAAGTCAAGGAGGTAGCAGAGGATCAATTGTGTGTAGGAACCAAGATTAAGTAGTGATCAAGGAAGGCCAAGATAAATTGTATCAATTGAGTTTAGTGTGAGAAGTAGAATGCTTTCTCATTACAAATTGCTTTGTAATAGATTCAATTGCTCCAAGGACAATCAATAAAATAGCCACATCAAGCAAGCAGGTTTTCCCTATTGGGTTTCCTTAGAATACAAGTGTGTTAATATTTGTGTGATGTGTTTTTATCTCTGTGTTTTTATTCCACTGCATATGAATTGTTAAGAAACTCTGTGTCTTGGTGAAAGTAAACTAGTTTCATTTTTCATTTATTCATCTAAGTAGTTGTAGAGTTTCTTGGAAATTTAACATGGTATCAGAGAAGAGAACAATATAAAGACTAGCACCAGATTGACCAGTTAGTGAAGAGCGTAGATCAAGCAGAATGCTTGTGCTAGAGTTTGAAGAGCAGAGCTGTTCTTTGGATAACAATATGGCATTCCAAGGACTAAGGTTAAATCACAATTTAGAGGAAACTTCAAATTTCTACACATGGAAGGAGTGAATATTAGTGGTGTTGGAAGATAGTGGGGTGATAGAGTTTGTGAAGCAGCAAATAGTGCCACCTATAGATGCCCAACAATTGGCCCAACATAACAAGAATGACATCAAGGCGAGGGGAATCAGTCTTGAGGGGATCAAAGATCATATCATCCCTCATCTCCATGAGAAGAAGACAACATATGCGATGTTTAAAGCCATCTTAGATTTGTATCAAGGTTCCAATGATGCCAGGAAGCTTGCTCTCAAAAAGAAGCTAAGAAGTATCCGGATGAGCAAAGGAGAGCCCATCATCACATATCTTTCAAAGTTCACTCAGGTTCGGGATGAGCTAGGTGGTGTGGGCGAGACAGTAGCAAAAAAATACCTTGTGAGTCTTGCGCTTTTGGGACTCCGTAAGTCTTGGTATAGTTTTCTGTGTTAATTTTCATAGTGTTCTATGCTGTTATAATCACTTAAAACAATTTCTTATAATTTCAACCACCTAGTAACAGATAAGCAATTATAGATAGAACAATAAACAATAAGTGCACAATAGAAGATAACCAAGCACAATGAGATAGAGATTTTTGGTCAAAGACCAAGGAAAACCCCAGAAGGGGGAAAACCCATAATCAATTCTTCTTCTTCTATTAGTCAATCAATGTTCAACATGAGATATATAGTCCAGTAGTACATACAATAACTAGTCAAAGTCAAGCTTTGACTTTCCAAGTCAACCAATAAAAAACCAGTCAATAGAGAGAAAGTCAAATCTAATCCAACAAATCAGTCTACAAAAGAGGGCTAAAATTCAGGCTAGTGAAGTTCGGTCAACCACAATCAACTGTCTGCCAAAATCAACGGTCAAATCAACCTAGAAAAGTTCATTAACCCAACAGATTATTCGACCTTCCATCAACACCAGTCAAAGTGCCTAGAAAAGTTCGGTGAAAGTGTCTTGCATTTCGACCTTCCAAGCCGGTTAGGAAATTTGGTAAAAGTAGCAAAGAATAGCCTCAATCAACGAAATTCAATGCTGGTCATAATAGCCCAAAACAAAAAGTCAATGCTAGTCAAAAGATAATCCTCTCTCTCCTCCCCATGTGTGGATGTCTCTTGTGATTTTCAGATCAGATTTGATTGATGTCATGTGTGATGTGTATCTCTAAATGAGGTCAACAATGGTCAATATATATGTGACTTAGGAGGACCAATTTCCACTTTAGGCTGACTTGTCCTTCACTAGGCCGACTTAGTTAAAGGTGATTTTTTTTTTTTTTCATCATTTTGATGGTGAAATTCCGACCGAAGCCCATTTTTAACACTCCCTTTCAGCTAGGGAGGAATTTCTGGTTGCATCATAAGTCTCATCTCAGATGTACATGTCTTAATATAAAAGGAGATCATCTCATCTCATCTCAGCTAAACAATGATGATTTGATCCATAGAAGAAGAAGAACGATCCACACGACAATAGGGGAGATCTATTTACCACAACCAAGTCCATGGCAATCATAAATGACCTTGGTAAAGAGCACACACCCAATGTCCACTAACTAACCCTCACCCAACTTGGTCCTCAGTAATCAAGTGGTAGAACACCTGCATCCAATACTTAGGGGAGAGATCAATTTACCACAACGAAGTCCATGGCAGGTGCGTCCGCCCTTGGTAAAGATCACACACACCTAGGTCTCCTCACCCATTGGCCAAATGGGTGGCAATCCTGACAAGCTTAACCAAGTCCATGGCCTTTTGGCCAATAAAGGCACAAAGGTGACTTGCGGGTAGGATGCATACTGGGGCATGTACTCAGGCAAGTCCATGGCTTAAAGGAGTACCCTCACACATAGGAGCCTTGCTGCTCAATCCCCCCTCACCAAGTTCATGGCTAGTTGAAAAATTGGGGGAGAGCATATGCTCAACATAGTATTCAAAACTTGTCAGTTTGAACTGTAATCGGTCAAACCGACTGGTTCATTAGCCCAGGCCATCGAAGTAGTTGAAAAACCGGGTTATCTGACCGGCTCCACCAGTTTTTTGGTCTGACTGGCCATAAACCGACTGGTTTATGACAAAACCAATCGATTTTCCCAAAAACTGGCCGATTTTGTCATAAACCGGTCAGTTTATTGCATTGCCAGCCGCGAACCCCACAAAATGCGGTTTTGTGAGTTTTGAAGCGGTTTTGAGGGAAACTTGGGTCTGTTTCCCTCCGAAAACAACCTCTCCTAGAAAAGCATGTCTCCCCTCTCATTTGACTCACACATCTAGCAACGCTGGCAATCAATGGTAATGTTAAATTCTTAAAGTAAAAATGACATTTCCTTTGTCTTTCATTTTCATCCTTTTACTTAAATTTTTAATATTACCATGAAATGACTCAGGATGTTTGAGAGTGGTTGTTGGACACCTAATCCTAATGGGTTAGCGTGGAAGTTGAATGGACAAAGCAGTCCAAGAGACCTTGGGATCTGAATCCCAAGAGTCACATATGTGTACTATAAATGTATATCTATTGTTAATAAAAATGCACTCACTGATTTATCTTTCATATATTTTGTGCTGTCCATGTGTGTTTAACATGGTATCAGAGCCACTTGTTTTTCTGTGGCCTGTTATGTGCACGTCAGTCCTGCACCTCTGCTCATAATTCTGTCTCTGAGCTGCTCATACCTTAGCGCTGCCTCTGTCATGCGTTTCATTCTCTGCCCTGACACTGCGCCCTCTGCCCTGCTGAATGAGCGATTCCCTGAGCGATTCTCTGAGCATATAGCGTTGCCACTGCTGTAGTTTATCGCCCTCTGTCCTGAGCGCCTCTGACATTATCTGCACATCAGTTTTTCCTGAGCGTTCTCGTACTATCCCTCTGAGCATGAATCTGAGAATTTTCGCTGGAAACGCTGCTTGAATAATAGTTTTCCCCATCGCACCTTCTTTCATTGTGGCCCAGCTGGAGAACCCTGAAGCGTTGATGAATTCCTCTGAAGCCTGAAGCGTTAAAGTCTGGCACGCCCGGTGGGACACGAACCCACAATGGAGGCCCGTTTGCGTTCCTCTGGTATACAGTGGTCAACATTGGCGTTCTCCTCTAATCGCCAGATTTGCAAACGTCTCAAAGCTAGGTAACATAAGGCCGTGTCTTAAGGAAGCGAATCTTGCGGCAAAATTTTATTGGAAAGCTCCCGTCAATCTGTGCAGGGGAGGTCTCCAGTCCGAATCAATTCGGTAGTCGATCCACTTTCAACGGCCTATTTACAGTGCTGCTAAATTGATTTCACCGGTAAATTTCTTCCTTCAATTGTATTAATTTTCCTAGCCATTGAAAATCCGTTAGGTTTTGAGCTCCGCATCCTGTTTGCTCTGGAGAAACGTTTTTCTTTAATTTCTGGCATCCAAACGATGTCTGGAATTCTTTGGATTTGAGTTACCTGGCGGGGAATGAGAACTTTCAAGGTATTGGCGTATTAAAGATCTTAAATTTCGGTTTCTTTGAAGTTTCATAACGAATTTAGCGGCGAGAAAGCGTGAATTTCAAAATTCCTTCAGAAAACTTCTACCGGTTGGAAACTATATACAGAAATTCGAGCAAGATCAAATTGAAATTCAGTTCATCGGCGGATTTGCCATCGGATGTTGAATCTTGAATTTATTTTATTTTCAATCACGTAACACTGCTAGATTTATCCTGACAAAGAATTCGGAACCAGCGGTGGAGGAGTCGACGTCGCCGGCACGGCCTTGACACTGTCGTACTGTTCAGCTCTTCCCGGAAAAGGGAGACAAAATAATAAAAGAAATTGCAGCCAGAACCCGTGAAGAGAGCATGGAAATCCAGTAACATGACAAATGCTCCATACTTTTTACAGACAGTGGAAATAGACGGTAAATCCGCAACTCTGACAGATGGATTAGTAATAGATTCCAGGAAAACAACTGTATTATAATTTCTGGGTTCTGCAGTTGTAGTCTGCCCATTTGCTTTAAGAATGTTCTTGAGAGAAAGCTCAAGAGTTTGTACGTTGTGCACATCTAGAAACTGTGTCCTTATTCCAAACCTTGGCGCATCAACCTCAAAAAAACTCTCGAGTGATACCATAGCAGTCAAACTGTGCCAAAATAAGATCACCTGCTTTGCAGAAAGATAATATTGCTGCCACTATAGCCCCCATGCCAGAGGATGTCGCCAAAACCTTGTTCGGCTGCTTCAAGAAGAGCGACGGCCTTTGCAAGTTCGTCGGAGTTGGGAGAACCATATCGTCTGTAAACGTAGCGGGCAGAGGCTAACTCTTCCAGGGAATCGAACTCGTAAACTGACGACTGCCACAAGGCTTTCCCACTGAAAGCATTGCTAGAATCCCCTGCGCACAACGACCCTGCACGAGCACAAATTGAGGAATCCAGGAGCTCCTCACCGGCCATGTCCTTGGCAACCACTTTTTATATAAATTCTTTTTAATGTGGTGCGCTGTTGCAGAGAGGATGAGGGGGCATCATGTCCCATCGAGATAACAGGCGGGCCCTGTTTGAACCTGTTGGTGTTACACAATTTTTAATGCGTTTCTCTGCACTGCAATTGGCATTGAATGTGTGGGATGAGTTTGGGATTCTTTTAAGAAGGCAATTGATATGCGCGGTAAGCTCATTCATGTTGTTTGGCAGAACATAAAATGAAATGTTTGATATAGAAAGCATGGTGAACGAATTGAGATAGAGATTCAGAACAGGTTGAGTGAATGAATGCCCACACTTTTAAAACTTCAATCCTGCTGTTGTATTATTTTCTTTTCAGATCCATCTCTATTTCCACTCCACTCATTGCTGCGCAATCTTATCTTTATCTCTAGTGACCCATTCGTGTATTGTTCGGTAGAGTGGTTTGGGTTAAACTTTGACTGCCATGAGAAGAGTTTTGCTGTTGACAGAGAAAACCTATTGATTTTGTAAATTTGAAGGGAAGGAAGAAGCTTTTGTTCTGCTTGGGCTAATTTTTAGAGAGAGATTTGCTGAACTTTTGCATCTAGATATATTTTTTCTGTTTAGTAAAGATATCAAGAAATGACTCAAATTACTGAAATATTAGAGTTCTTAAAAACTCTCATACATTCCTCAGATCATGATACAGTGAGAATAAGCAAAGTTTCTCTGGTTGATATTAGAACCTGTTTGTATAATGTACAAGAAGATATTGAGTTTTTGCAGCTTGAGACAAAGCTACAGCAGGAAGAATTACAACAGTGGAGTCATCGTTCTGAACCTGTTTCTGTTCAGAAGATTGAAACAGATTCCCATAAACAGCAAAACAATAATGTTACAGTTCATTCAGATCCAGTGCCCAATAAAGCAGCAGTTGTACATGCAGATGCAGAAACTCAGTCTGCACTTCCCAAGCCCATCATCAGACCTTGGGAACAGCTTGTCCACAACAAGCACAAAACTGGTCTTGGTTATGACAAGGACTTGTCCTTTCATATTCCAGACTATGCCAAGCCCATTCAGTTTCAGAGTGCTGGATTCATTTATGACAGTTCACCTACTCCTCATGACGTTTCACCTCTAGCTGTTCCAGATTCTGCCCCTCTTCCACAGCAACAACAACAACAACAGATCATAAAATGCCAACACTGTGACCGAGTTGGCCATCTGAAAGATCACTGTTTTGATCTTCATCCGTGTAAGCACTGTCATAAAACCAGCCATTTTTCACACAGATGCTTCAAAAACAAACGTCCTGCAAGAACAAAGATTCATCTTGGATGGATCGCTTCTTGGCAATGGGCATCAACAGCCAAGAAGATATTCCAAACACATATAAGAACTTGTTCCAAAGTATTGAACAGTCTTGCAGTTGAGTCTTCTCCATCTTCTCACCTTGTACCTGACAGGGGGGGAAATGATGGTCATCTACAAGCTTCAAAGTCACATCAAGCGAGCCTGAGCCACAACCTGCCACACCAGTTTCAGAGTTGTAGCCAGAGACAAGATGCCTGAACATGCCTTCAGTTGGCAATCTGGGACTTCCTCTAGCAGAAGACTCCAGCTTCTTGCCAGTTTTGGAAGAGTTCCAGCAGAGTTGTTGGTCATCCTTAAACCATCACAGATTAAGGACACTTCCTCTAGCAGAAGACACCAGCTTCTTGCCAGTTTTGGAAGAGTCCAGGAATTGCATTAAGCATTCCAGAGTTGTTGGTCATCCTTAAACCATCACAGATTGAGAACACTTCCTCTAGCAGAAAACTTCAATTTCTTGCCAGTTTTGGAAGAGTTCCGGGAACTGCACTAAGCGTTCCAGTGTTGGTGGTCATCCTTAAACCACCGCCCTTTTTTACCAACATTTCATAGAGCACATTCAGCCTAGTGTTGCCATGCATCTTTTGCACATTTTGTATTACAGCTCTCTTCTTGGACTCATACATAACCCTTCGGATTAAGGGGGGGAATGTTGGACACCTAATCCTAATGGGTTAGCGTGGAAGTTGAATGGACAAAGCAGTCCAAGAGACCTTGGGATCTGAATCCCAAGAGTCACATATGTGTACTATAAATGTATATCTATTGTTAATAAAAATGCACTCACTGATTTATCTTTCATATATTTTGTGCTGTCCATGTGTGTTTAACAGTGGTTTCGTCTTCATTGGATTTCATGTGGAGAAACTAAAATTTTAGATTTCACTCAAAATTCAATAGACTTAATGGTTTTCAAGATGGTTTGGGGGTTTGTAATATTTTTGTTTAATTCTATCATACGTGAGGGTATGAGATTGGCATTTGATCAAAGAGCATGAAGCCCTTTAAGTACCTTGATGTTGGTGGCATTGATTGTTGAACTTTGTTGATGATGGTGGTATTGATTGTTGACCTCCCCTACCATGGCCTTAACAAAAATGTACCCTTACTCAAAGGAAAATAATTGGTTAGGCATGCTAAGTTTTTTCCACTACATTATAAGGTTGAGGAGATGAATCCTTCACTCAAACCAAAATCACTAGTTAGGCATGTTAAACTTTTTCAATTTCTATCATAATATAATGTTGAGCAATCCAAGTCTAAAGACTTTGAGGTAGATGATGGTTATGTATCTCTTGTTGATGATCCCATTTCTAGTAGCACTGAGTCAATGATGAGTTTCATGAGTGATCATGTTGATCAGTGATTTGTAGTTTTCATGTCTAGTTTTGCTACTACTACTGCCACTATTACTGAGGTTGCAGAAGAGTTTTAGGAGTCCTTAAACTCTGAGCCAGATTATTTATGTAGCTCATGTTGATGATCCCATGTCTAGTAATGGTGATGAGTTTGATCATGATGAGGAATGCTTATGTTGAACATTGATATGTAGACTTGTAGTAGGCCAGTGGCCCCATAGCTTGTAGCATTGTTTTAGGACTCTAGAGGCCATTTAGAGCCTCATTGATTATGTATTTTGTTGCTGATATGTATTGCACTCGGTGCCATTTTGATATATTCACCTTTACATGGTATACAAATGAACAAACTTTGCATATTTTGTCTCTATTGGTTTGGAATCATGGTTTTAAACCTTAAAAATAGTTTTCTTCATTAAAATTAATTATTTCACGTATTTTTTAAAGACCGATTCATTGAGATCTGACCAGTCTCGGCTGGACCGGTTCCGGTTTGAAAACTAGTTCGATATGTGGACCAGTCCAGTCACTGGTTCTGGTTTTGAATACTATGATGCTCAGTGTTCTCGATCAATAGTGTTCCCTCTTGGGAAGGGATACATTTCTGAATTCAGGCTTCTGTGATCCATATTACATTAAGAAGAGTCTTTTCGGTAGAAATCACATAGGAGAAAATTTTGCCGATGTGTTTCAAACCAGCTAGTGTGGTTCATCATCAGGACTAGATGAAGATGCAGATCATGGCACAAACTTAAATACAGGGCGACGTAGAGACCAAAATATCATATACTAGTTTATGAAAATTAATATTTTAATAATGATTATTAAGATCAAATAATATTCCTATAATGGCTAGTTTAAGAATAATAATATTATAATTTATAATAATAATTAAGATACAAATAATAATAATTAAGATACAAATAATAATAATAATATTAATTAAGAAAAATCGAAAAACGTAAACATTAATAAGAAACAAACAATCGAAGTCAACCAAATACAGGGAACATGGTCATAAAAAATAAATAAAATTTCCCCTGCACTCCAAGCCGCTCTCTGAAGAATAAGAACTTCGCTTTCGGCAAAGAATTCATGAGAATGTTTGCAACCTGCTCATTAGTCGAGATGTGTTGAAGTCTCGCTGCTCCTCGCAATACCATATCTTTGATAAACTGGTACTTGATCTTGATGTGCTTCGACATGTCATGGAATACTGGATTCTCTGAAAGTCGGATCCTGCTTTGATTGTCACAGTGTATGACGATCATATCAAGCACTTGTCACAGTATATCACAATTGTATCAAGCACTTGATCAGATTTAGTTGTAATAAATAGGGAAATTACTGATAGCGGGTCTATCAGCGTTTTAGTGATCCGATATGGTCTGCCGAAGGAATTCGTTGACAATTGGCTTATCAACAATTTCATTTTCACTGACAGACCAACTATCAACGTCGAAACCAGATTTTAAATTTAAAAAGTGATGACTATACTGGCCATGTTAGCGTCAACGATATCATTCAAACATGTCTCTAGCATCAGTGATATCATTCAAACGTGTCTCTAGCGTCAGTGATATCATTCAAATGTGTCTCTATCTGTTTTGAAGGGGTAAAAGAGTACTAGTTAATAATTTTTTATTCGCTCTATGAGTGAATTTAATTAAAATGATTTTACAGTATGATACGAACTCCATTCGTAATCATCACCTAGAGCTTCGTAATCATTCACTCGCCCAATTGTAATATTCTGTCTGCATGTCAAGTTGTTTTACCAGGTCCCATCAGTGAATTTGTTTTTATTAGTTCGGAGTTAGTCACACTTGGCATTGAAACCGTTTTACTCATAGGGATTCAGGATCAAATCCCAGGAAGATCATACAACGCGATGGGGAAAGGAGGCAAAGCAAATCGGTCTGAGCCCATATACCCCGAAATCCAACAACTGTTTCAGCAAGCCTGTTGGAGTGAGTTTTCCACTACTGTACCGACTACCACAATGCAGTGGCTCGGTTTTTTGCTCAGGGTTTGATGGAAATCACGTGGAGGTTGGAGGCTTGTCGTTTTCAGTTACAAAGCAGTCCATTGCTGAGGCCACAACCTTACCAGTAGATGGAGACAAGATTTTTCACAGTCATGTGTTGGTAGGGATCGATGTCTTGTTCTTTTTCAAAGAAGAATTCAAGGGTCAGAATTGGAGGGCCGTAGTTCGGAAGGAGTGGTTACAGGACAAATGGCATTTACCTCTACACCTTCGTCAACAATATTTCACCTACGAAGGGAGGTTCAATCGGGTAAACCTCTACCACTTCTATTTCCTTGCACATCTTGCTGGTCAAATTAGAATTAATCCTTGTTTTTATTTATTAGAAAGCATTAAGCATATGGCAGCTAGGTTCAAGGCCCGCACAGACCCCTCCTCCCATTTCATATACCACAAAGCCCTGATAAAACTCCTAATCGAAAACTAGCTAGCTAGGGCAGAAAGGACTTGAAGCCATTTTCATTTTTGGGGAGGTTTTCAACCTCAACCCCTTAAAAGACAAAGAGGCGGACCAAAGACTGCGAAAAAGGGGAAGAAGACCAAAGGACAAGCCCATATTGAGCCAACTACCAGCCATGAGAACATAGAGATTCCATCTACATTTTTTGGCCCTAAAATCCCCAAAGTCTACCTGAGGAAAAGTGCCAGGCTCAGTAAACTAGACCTTGTATCCCCTGTAAACCTACCTGCTGATATCGGATTTTCCCAGGTTGTAACTCCACCTATTGAAGCCTCCTATAGACATAGCCAAAACAAAGGTTCTTAAAGGCAAAGAAGTAGAGATTGAGACCCAAGAGGAGGAAACACTATTTGAAGTTTTTAAGGGTGGCAAGAGACCCCATACAAGGCCAACAAACAAATTAAGATACAAAATCAAACTCAGAAATAACCCAGAGTTGGCCAAAGAGGTGATTGATGTTGACAATATGCCACTGAAGGACCTCATCATCAACAGGAAGAAGGCTACAGGCTCTAAGAAGAGCAGAGACAAAGAAACTGTGAAGAGGAGTCCTATGGAGACAAGGCAGAGCAAAAAACAAAGATTGGAGAAGGTGGATGTACTTCTTAGGGCAGCTAGTACCCTCAGCTAAGAGGCTTGGGGGAGTAAACTTGAAATTTTGCCTATCTATTTCACGAAATAGGGGTTTTCATTTTATCGCCAACAATTGGCCTAATAGTTTTTGCATATAGCGGAATAGTCGGGAAGCTGACATTCCCATCGTCAACGTTTTTGGTGAAACTGATAGATCCATTGTCAGCTATTTTGACTGTGTGATCGTTGATAGAAAATGATACAGGGACGAAAGCCGACATTCAGTCTATCAACGATTTTGGAGCAAACAGGGAGCGCTGACATCTCCATTGTCAGCGAAATTCAGACAGGGGAAAATGCTGATCTTCCCATTGTCAGTGATTTTGAAACAGGTGGAAAAGAAATGCTGGCAGTTAGTCTGTTAGCGAAAGCTACAAATCAGAAAACCAGTGAAGCTAACAGCAACAATATCCGCGTTTTTTCATTAGGAGATCCGAATGAAAGAAAGGATGAACAGAAAAGGCAGTTTCGTTGGAAACTTGATCTTGTTTTGCAAAGGGACCTATTTTGCCAACTAGGATGTTGTGCTATCAATTAGGGATTTGTTTCTATTTCCAAGGAAGACAATTTGAGAGATATTTCACTTGACCTATATATCAACATATTTTCCAGTAGCTATTTTTAGGAAAAACTGAATGTATTTAAGTTTTTATTTACATGCATGAACTTGAAGATATTTAGATATCTTAGATTTTTGTCATTAATTTGGAGATTATTATTTTGAAATCCGTTGATGTAAGTTCTATAAGACAATTTATGAAGAATGAAGAAGGGTTCAAATTTTATTGAAAAACATTTGCATTCTGGTATATTTGAGCAGTGTTGAATAGATTACAGTTTTTAATGAGCATTTATAGGAAACTCGTGTTGTATTTCCCTGTCAGTTTTCTCTTTGTTATAAAAACTTTCTTTCATGTATGAAAATATTAGTATCTAAGATTGGGATTCATTAATGCTCCTTTCTTGTATTTATCTATCTCATTTCAGTGATTTTCTTCCAATTTCTCAAACAATCAAAGGATTTGCTGCTATCATGCTTTTTATAGCTTGCTCATTAGATCTGTAGCTTTGCTTGTTTAGAACTGGACTCCATGCCCAATGGTAGTTTTGTAAACAACGCAACCAATTTTATCCTATGAACTAAATCTAGCCACCGAACTCAATTGCGAAACCAACTACTACAATGACCATAGAGTTGAGTTTTTCGGAGAGATCCCTCTTTCGATTGAAGGGCCAACTTTCAACCTAAAAGAGGTTTGAGGTTACCTTAGGGTTTTCTCGCAACCAGGGTTTTCTCTAAGTGATAACACCACCATCCCAAATCTCTCCAAGAGTTTGACAACATATTTCCTTGGTTAAGGAAAATCTCTCCAGGTCTCTGCCACACCTCTAAGCCTAGGACATAATGCATCGACCCAAGATATTTCATCTCAAATTCGGAGTCAAGCTCCCTCTTATACTGGATGATTAGAGGCTCTGCTCCTGTCAAGAATAAGTCATCAACACATAAAACCAAAATCGAAGGCATACCTTGGATAACCTTGAAGTAGAGTTTTGGATCGACACTACTTCCTGTGAATCCCAACTTCATCAAGTATCCGTTGATCCGAGCGTAGTAAGCCTTGGGGGCTTACTTCAATCCATAAAGGGCTTTCTTCAATCTGCAAACACGGGTTTCCCTGTCATGTTCCTCAAAGCCTTGTGGTTGTTCCACGTACACCTCTTCCTTAAATATGCCATGAAGAAAGGTTGTCTTCACATCCATCTGATGAAGACTCCAACCCTGATTAGCAGCAAAAGCAATGATGGATCAGATGATAGTGTATTAGGCAATAGGTGCAAATATCTCATCATAATATTCTCCCTATTTCTAGGAGAATCCTCTAAGAGGGAGAATCCTCTAGCCACGAATCTTGCTTTGAACTTCTCAACACTACCATCACTTGCGTGTTTAATTTTGTATATCCACTTGGAAGTCACATCAAACTTCTCCTCAGGTCTTGGAACAACCTCCCATACATCATTTTTCATGACAGACTCATATTCTTCGACTGTGGAATCTCTCCAAACCAGTTTCTTCATTGCTTCTTCAAAGCTACAAGGTTCAGATTGTATGATATCCCTCATCAATGCAACATATCCCTGATATTTGCGAGGTTGCTTGCTCTCCTTGAACGTGCCTCTTGGGGCAAAATGTCACTCTGCATCCTGTAATGTATCACAAAGCCACAAGGGTTTCTTCCTCGTGGGAGGATCACAACAAGGAGGATCTAAAGGATCCATAGGCTCATTTGCAAGGTTAGTCTCTGGCATGGATGGCTCTTCATCTACATCCATAGAATCATATCTTTTCTCAGTGTTGACAAGGGACAGGAGAGTCTCTTGCTTTTCTAAGGCGACATCTTCATCAAAAGTCACATCCCGACTGAACTAAATGTTCCTTTGACCTGGCACATATATCCTGTAAGTGTAAGCTTTAGAATTTTCACATTAACCAACAAATTACCTTTCTTTCCTAAAGCTTCCGGCTTGGACCTCTTCTCTTTTGGTACATGAAAGTAGATAGGACAACCAAAGATTCTCAAGTGTCTAACTTCTGGTTTCACACCTGTAAATACTTCTTCAGGAGTCTTGTCTTCCAAGCCTTGGTGAGGACTGCTGTTTTGGACACACACTGTCGTATTTGTAGCTTCTTGTGACACAGGCAAGTTCCCTCTGCGGACAGAGGCAACCCCTCTAGCTCTAGAGTGGGTCTAGTCACCGCAAAGACAATACCAAAGCAAATTTCCTTAGAAAGTTGGTGTTACGAAGGCCTACCTTCAGATCGTCATTCAATGAAGTCCTCGTCGTGTCGCTCCAGGTCTTGTTCTTCTAATCACTTGTACCTGAAAACAACATGTAGAGAAACACCACAAACGCAATAGAAAACGACCAAACAATCTACTTGAAGAGTCAAGGAACTTCAAGCTATCGACATACAATTCAACATACGATATAGGAAACAAGCTATTGATTTGTATTAATATAAATCAAGGTAAAACTTACAATTGAGCCTTGACATCGTAAGTCTCCTCGAAGGGTCCTGTCGGCATGTCTCCGTAAGCATTCACTTGTGAACCGTCTCCCAAGGGAACAAATGACTCTCTCTTTTGTCCAAAAGGTTGATGCTAGAAAATTCTCAAGCCAACTCTACTCAAACATCTCTCAAGCCAAATTACATGTGAGGCTACTTCCACACTCTAATAACACTCTCTACCTCTACTCCTCTCTTAGAATCTTGAAACTACCAAATTACATCTAGCTATCATCAAGTTACATCCAAGCTAGCTGATTTCAGTCATGGAGGAGGCATTTATAGGAGGGAGAGCTTCCATAAGAGATGGGAGGAGGAACTTATGCTTTAGGGAGGTTGCATAAAAGGTGGAACAACTATCCCAAAAGAGAGAGGCGATCTCATCTGACCCAACAACCAGCCCTAGGACCGCACATGAAGCAGTTTCATCTCGAAGCTTCGACGAGTTGTTTAAAAAACTTGCCAAAAGTTGTTTAAAAAACTTGCCAAAAGTAGCTCGTCACAGGTACAACACAGGGATAGAGTGACGACTTCGCTAGGGCTAGTGCAAACTTGACCATCTTCGCGGGTGGGACAACTGCTGGCTCGCGACGACTAAAAAACTTAGGTAAAAAAGTGTCTGCTTTAGGGATAATGAACTGAGACATTCTTCCTGAGATTATAAGGAAGGTATTGACACATAATTGGCAACATGACACAGAATAGATGTCAGTAATATGGACCGACAGTGTCCGGGATCAGGGAATGCGGGGTCGGTGACAAATTACTGTGTAACAGATGCCCCCTAAAGCATGAAGGCCGAGAGAGTGGGAGGGGTGAAATGCTTTACGAATCCATAACCGAAACAGAACATCATCGTGGAGAACCTGCAAACGCAAGTACAACTGATATCTATGATACATGAGTACTTAGTGAAAAGGAAATACATGTGTATAAGGCATGGGTGCAGCCATCCAGAAGATAAACATAAATGGTCTGTGGTATGGACGCAACCATCCAATCAGAAAGACCACAAAAAAGACTCAGGTATGGTCGCAGCCATCCAATCAAAAGAGTCATGTATGAATCAATCCATGTAACCTGGACTTGTGTAATCTGAGCCTAGGGTCTTGAATCACAACTTGATCATGGTACAAATTCTAATATGCAAATAGATGTGCCGAAGTCGAGCATACTAGAAAATCACTTGATTACCGGCCAATGATGTAAACCGTTAATAAGTGCGAGAGAGACCACCAGTGATGTCAATGGTTCTCTAAGTACTGTTAGTACAATCCACAAAGTGTGAAGAATGATCTGAAGTCGAACACTTGTGAAATCACTCGATCGAAGACCAATGATGCAAGTTTGTCGTCGAATGCGAAGAACTTGCCATTGAGGCATGCAAGCTCCAAGGTACCAGAAAGGAGTCTCTAGATCAACTTCCTGGATAATGAGCTGAAGTCGACAGGAAGCGACCGGTCGAAGGAGGGCCATAATGTTTCCCACATCATCGACGCGAGACAAAGGAATAAAATGAGGTGGATGAGACAAAGAATCAGAGGAAGGTGTGTAAGGATACAAACTGCAGAAGGATTAAGCTCTTGAACATATTGGCGACACGACTCCGGAATTCGATAGCATTTTGGTACCAAGGGATCAAAGGTCATGATGATGTAGCAAGGATCAGATGGAACGAGGCAAAATGAATAACCCAAAACCCGGAAGTCCAACGATAGAATGAGGATATCCCAACCCAACATGAAATAGAAAGAGTGTTGATGTCTAAGAGTGACAAGCTGCCGTAATAACTAACACAACCAACAGAATGTTTCCAAATTTCCCCCACCATTTTTGGCGAGTACCCCAATTATTTTTGAAACACAATCTTGAAGGGGATAACATATGCTTGTAATGTAAGTTCATCATTTGGACGAATCCCACCTACTGATTTTTAATGAGCCCTAGGAAGGAGAAGCTCGGTCTCGTCATGGTGACAAGTCCAATGCCATTAGGGTTTAACGAGTTCGACATAGGTAAAACTCGGAGTCTTTTTCATATTTAGAGAGTTTGAAAAAAACACGGAAAAGAAAACTCCAAAGGTCCCTTTTCGTAAATTTGTCCCTCGAATCCGAAAAGGTAGAAAACAATATCCAAGGGAACCTATTGACCATGATAGATCAACGTATACCTTTTTCGTAAGTAATCTATCCTAGCCCGTAAAAGGGGTAAACTTATACTGGGTAGATGACGCTTCGCAGCCTTTAACGAGTTCAAAGCGACAAGAGCTTGGCGATCTTTTCGGTTTTAAAGGGTCGAAAAAGAGTTGAAAGAAGACCTCCCATTTTTATTCTCTTTAACGAGTCAAAAAGGGAAAAATACTCGGCAAGCTTTTCATTTTTTACGAGTCAAAAAAGAGCTTAAAGGTGACTCGTCCTAGAGGAACGAGTGGTATAAAGGGTAGCAACTGGTTCTGGCAATGGAGGAACTGCTCAAAACACATAATGGTCAAGAGGCTGGCTAATAAAACCACTTATTGCTGCGGTCCCTCAGGAAAGGAAAAACAACCAAGTGAAATCATATGATCGTCCAAAGAGATGGTGACGATGGAATGAAACAACCAAGGCTCATCTAGCAGAAATTAGCTGATAAAAACGACAATCACGAGATGTAAATCGGGTGTGGGTTCATTTTTACACAAGCTTGAACCATGGAGAACTCTGCTTGGATTCGGTTTCATATTTACACAAGCGTGAAACGAAAAAACTAAGCTTGCTATACATTCGCATGCCCCCAGCATAATGACTTAATCGAGGTACATGCCCCCCAAGCTTCATTTTAGTCAACTAGGTGAATGGAATGAAGGTTCACTTGCGAGATCTTGGAAAGACTTGACTGGGATTTTACGCGATGTTAATCAAAGACTCGATTTGGAAAAGGGAGTTGTTTCATTTGTTAATGAGGTTGACACAGTAAAAAACTATCCTCTTGACCCTTGTTTCATATTTTAACGAGCTTGACACAAGACAAAAACTATGCTCACAACCGTTGTTTCATTTTTTAACGAGGTTGACACAAGACCAGAAACTGTCCTCATAACGCCTTGTTTTATTTTTTAACGAGGTTGACACAAGACAAGAAACTAGCCTCGTAACATTTGTTCATGGACCATACGAGCACATGGCTCCCAAGAGATCCTCACTAGATGGAAGAACCATGCTCTGGGAGGAATACATGTCATTTGGTACCAAAGACAGATCAAGTTCCAATGCCCCCAGTACATAATGTACTATACCATCTGTGTGATCATCAGCAGATGTGGAGACAGAACGGGTAGCCACATAATTGACCTGTGGCAGGGAAGGTACTGCTTGCAAACAAGAGCCGATAGGGGATGATGGTTGCAAAGGAGGCACCTGGTGACCAATGAACGACAATTGATCAATAGTCACAATTCTTCCTTCGTGCAGAAAACAAACCACACGGAAAAGTGAAGAAACAAGGGCTCCCATGACATAAACATAGTCACGTCCAAGGAGAAGATTGAAATCTAAAGGACCTTGGACTACCATCACGTCTATATAGACGGTCTTTCCTCCCAAAGTAACAGGGAACTTCGGAAGGATCCCTAAGGGTTGACTGGTTCCTCCGTTGAAAGCCAACAAATTCTGGGTGACAGGCACAAGCTGTGGGGAGCCCAAAGCTTGCCAAGTAGTGGAAGACATGATGCTAACAGACGCACCTTCATCTAAGAGAGTGCCAGGTACTACCATATTATAGGCTTGTACTGTGATCTAGAAAGGCACATAAGATGGGAGGCGGAAAGTAGTCAAGTGACTCCAATCGAAAGAAACAACAAAACTACTTGGTGGGGGTATCATATGATTGCCCCCATGCTCGGCAGGAATAGAAGAAGGAATCTCTTGAATAGCCGGGATGGGAGGGTCACTCTTTGATTCATGAGAATCTGAGGAGACGAGAAGAACATGAGCAGTATGATCACCACGCTCTTCTGGGACAGAGTGAGCAACTGGTGGTGAAATCAAGTCGACACTCTTTCCGACCAATGGTTGGTCGGGAACAGACACAAGAGAGTCAGGTTCAGGAAGAGCAGGATGGGCAAGAGATGAATCCAAGTCAATCTCTTTACCAATTGGGGGAGGGTTAGAAGAAAGCCTCTGATAACCAACAGGGAGTTGGGGTTGAGGAGCTGTAAGGTTTTCCAAAACTTTGGAAGCTTTATCCATAAGAGGACAAAGGTGAAGAAGATGCTCTCCTTCACATAACCTACGGGGAAATCTAATCTTCCCTTTATTCTTACCATCACTAGCCAAGAGTGCAGCATGGACATGATCTCCAGAGGTTGATGGGGAGGGTCGATCCGGATTTTGAGACCATACCTCTAAGACTCTGGGAATGCCAGGATAGTCTCGGAGGAGATGGTCACCCTTACATAACCTGCAAGGGAACTTGAACTTTCGTGGAGGATCAGAGGGTTTGCTGATAGGAGGTGCATTTGAAGTAACAGCCGCACGGTCGACCCCTTGCTTAGCTGACTTCTTCTTCTTTGTCTTCTTCTTCTTCTTCTTAACCTCCTAGTTACTAGATTTGAAACTTTCACCAGGCGAAGTAGAAGAGGAAGGTGAAGAAACAGGGGAAGAAGGCGAGGGGTCAACCTTAGAATCATCATGCTGTGATTCGAATGAAGGAGACGGCGGGGCAGGAGTTGAGACACTCGGGATCATTGAGGTCGAAAATAACCAGACAAGTAAACCAATGGTTAACCCAAGGAGGGACAACGTTGCCATATAAGGAGCACCGACGTTTCCAAAGGAAGGAAAAGGACCAAGATTCCCTTTCGAGGGGAACCCTTGACTGCTAGACTTCGGAAATGTTGCCATTGGAATCGACTCTAAAGAATTACTAAGGAAGTCAACTTTTACTAGGAATATTTCGTGGGAAGTTAATTTTAGAACACTGAAAAAAAACTTTGCCTTTTCATGTTTTAAGAGTCGAGAAAAGGACGAAACGTGACTCTATCACTTTCGATTGGAAACGAGCTCGAAAAGACAAGCTCCCAAATGATCCTTTTACTTTTAAAGAGTCAAAAAGGAACGAAAGTGACTGCTCTGGAACTCTAAGCAAAAGGTTTACTAGACAACCGTGAATTGTAGAATACCTCCCGACGAACCAAGAAGTACAAGCAGGCAATCTCCCCGAATGCTGTGTTCGGTGTATCACATTTGCAAGGTGGCCGACTCGGTTTCCTATGGATAATAGGATTACAACCTAGTGGGGTCTCCCATCATATACGCGACGGTACAGGGAGCACAAGTCCGTACTAGTACTTATCGAATCACAAAAGGAGGAATCACCCAACCTTAGTGAAAACAACAACCACTAGGTTTAACGACGCTAGAACACGTCTCTAGCCTAGACCTCTAGATATAAGCGTTAAGTTTCAATGCTTCCTTAGGTTAATTCAATAAATTTTAACAGTTTATCTTGAATTAGATCTCAGTTTCAAGGCCCTACCGAATGTATCTTCAAAAACTCCTAGAATGCAACTAAATGAGCAAAAAGACCATTCTCGTTGAATGAACAACTAGCTAAGGAAGAGTGAGAGGTTCAATTCACAACAGCTAAATGGCAAGAAAGCAAACCAATCAAGGAAAAAAAGAAATACTTCTACCATTTACTTAAACTTGCAAGCAATCTAAACAAGAAAATGGAAAACACACTTTTTGCTTTTCAATGTCTTAATCTCAAGAATTTACTCATGCAAAAATCGTCTTTCAAGTCTTAATACAAGATGAATGCAATTTTTTGATTTTTCCAAATAAATGATAAGCAACTAAATGCAAAACGAATCAAAGACTCAAAACTAAGGAGATATTTCTTTTTGCAAAACTGGAAAGCTGTCTCATTGACCGGGAAGCAATGTGATCTATGCCAAGTGAAGGAAGGAAACCGAATGAACAAGACATGAAAGTTTGGTAACCAAACGTCACATACCAATCAAGAAGATGACAAATAATGAATAGGAAGAAGCCTCAAACAAAGTCAGAGATTATGCCAAGCAGAGTCTAAAGATCCCAATGAATGAGCGACCCAAGCAAACCAATCATTCAAGAAACCCTAAGGTATTTAGGTCACACGAGGAAGGATTTCAAAAGACTTGAAACCTGGAATCGAAAATCCTAACAACCAACACTTTTGATACAATAAAGAGGCAAAAAGCAAGCTCAGAGGATAGAACACACTGGCCAATCAACAAACAAACTTCAATATTTGAAATCTACAGGAATCGTCGCGAGTGTAAAACTAACAACATGCGCCGACAATGAATCGTCACACCCCTCTAACTAAGCACTTTGCGACGTCGTCGCATAAGTACACTGGTTAGCAGCGCCGAGCCGATTTCAGAACTCTTCGCGACTGTTAGGCAATTTAATTGCGCCAGACAGTAAAAGGCGCAACCCATAAGACAGCGCAGGCGCGACTACTTCGCGACTGTCAGAAAATAAACAGCGACGACCTCAGATCAAAGGCAAAAACGAAAGTTTGGCTGAGGCAAGGCTAGATCTATCACTCATGAGAGTGGGAAGACTACAGGAGTAGTCTAACAACTTCCAGAGTAGAGCATGCTACCCAAACAATGAGGGAGACAATAAACAAACAAAACCAATCAAAACAAAATACAAAAGACAAGATCCCCAGTATGGTCGCCAACTTGTGACATAGGCAAGTTCCCTCTGCGGACAAAGGCAACCCCTCTAGCCCTAGAGTGGGTCTAGTCACCGCAAAGACAATACCAAAGCAAATTTCCTTAGAAAGTTGGTGTTATGAAGGCCTACCTTTAGATCGTCGTTCGATGAAGTCCTCATCATGTCGCTCCAGCTCTTGTTCTTCTAATCACTTGTACCTGAAAACAACATGTAGAGAAACACCACAAACACAATAGAAAACGACCAAACAATCTACTTGAAGAGTCAAGGAACTTCAAGCTATCGACATACGATTCAACATACGATATAAGAAACAAACTATTGATTTGTATTAATGTAAATTAAGGTAAAACTTACAACTGAGCCTTGACGTCATACGTCTCCTCGAAGGGTCATGTCGGCATGTCTCTGTAAGCATTCACTTGTGAACTGTCTCCCAAGGGAACAAATGACTCTCTCTTTTGTCCAAAAGGTTGATGCTAGAAAGTTCTCAAGCCAACTCTACTCAAACATCTCTCAAGCCAAATTACATGTGAGGCTACTTCCACACTCTAATAACACTCTCTACCTCTACTCCTCTCTTAGAATCCTGAAACTACCAAATTACATCTAGCTATCATCAAGTTACATCCAAGCTAGCTGATCTCAGTCATGGAGGAGGCATTTATAGGAGGGAGAGCTTCCATAAGAGATGGGAGGAGGAACTTATCCTTTAGGGAGGTTGCACAAAAGGTGGAACAACTATCCCAAAGGAGAGAGGCGAGCTCATCTGACCCAACAACCAGCCCTAGGACCGCCCATGAAGCAGTTTCATCTCGAAGCTTCGACGAGTTGTTTAAAAAACTTGCCAAAAGTAGCTCGTCGCGGGTGCAACACAGGGACAGAGCGATGACTTCGCTAGGGCTAGTGCAAACTTGACCATCTTCGTGGGTGGGACAACTGTTGACCTGCGACGACCCAGAAACTTAGGTAAAAAAGAGTCTGCTTCAGGGATAATGAATTGAGACATTCTTCCTGAGATTATGAGGAAGGTATTGACACATAATTGTCAAAATGACACAGAATAGATGGCAGTAATTTGGACCGATAGTGTCCGGGATCAGGGAATGTGGGGTTGGTGACAAATTATTGTGTAACACTTCTCCCCACAGAAACATCAAAAGTTTTTGATCATGAATCATGGCTTTGGCTACTTCCAAAATGGACTTGTTCTTCCTTTCAACAACTCCCTTTTGTTGAGGGTTGTATGGAACAATCACCTCCCTCTTAATCTCGACATCTTTGCAGAAGTCTTTGAATTCATTTGAAGTGAATTCTCCTCCATTATCTATCCTTAGGATCTTGATCTTCTTCTTGGTTTGATTTTCCACAAGAGCCTTGAAGTCCTTGAACATGCTGAAAACCTAATCCTTTCTCTTCAAGTAAAAGATCCAAGTCTTACGAGAGAAGTCATCAACAAAGATAATATAATATAAGTATCCTCCAAGAGATTTCACCAGCATGGGCCCACAAAGGCCAAAATGAATGAATGAATTGAAGAATCTCCTTAGATTTGTTGCTGCTAGAAGGGAATGGTCCCTTGATATTCTTTCCACTGGCACATCCCTGACATACACCTTCATGATCAACCTAAATCCTGGGAATCCCTGTAACCATCTTGCTCAAGTCAGGCAAAGCCTTGTAATGAAGGTGTGCAAATCTCCGGTGCTAAAGCTCACACTGATTAGTGGTGTCATGGACCAATGCTTGAATTGGTCATCCACAAACTCTGTATAGGCCTTCATTTCAGACACCAAGTGTGAAGGCTACTCTCAAGTTAGATCTCCTTAGCCAAGCAAGGAATTTTCCATTAATGAATACAACTCTTTATCTTTTGTCTTCCAAAGTAGAAATTGAGACAAGATTCTTCTTCAAGCTTGGCACATACAACACATCCCGTAGATGAATGGTTTGACTAGATTCCAAATGGAAAGAAACACTAGACCCTTTGACAGGTTGAGAAGAATTATCTCCAAGTAGACTTCACGATACACGGTAAAATGTTTAGATGCCCCACTATCCACCAACCAACTATCAATGCTATCTAACGATGAGCTAGAAAGAGCGACAACAAGATAATATTTAGATTGAGTATTAGCAACATTATTGTCATACCTTGTGTTCTTGGACCTCTTTTGAGGGCTTTGGGACTCTTCAATACTTGCATGGGCAACAAGACCTCTTCCTCTCCTTCTATTGTTGAAGTTGTTGTTATTGTTGTTGCTGCTAGGCCTTTGAGTATTTCTTCTATCAGGACAATCTCGGACAATGTGGCCAAATTTATTACACCTGTAGCATTGGACTTTGGAAAAATCCCTCCTATTATTGTTGAATGCAGGGGCTGGCTTCTTGGGCTTCCATTTGGAAGGTCTTCCTTTCCCTTTTCCTCTCTTGACATTGGCTGACATTGTCTTTGAATTCTTCCTCTAGAAATGAGCCTGGATTCCTCTTGAGTGCAATTTCCTAAAAGCTCATGAAACGTAGGGAGCTCTTTCCTACAACTAATGCTTGTGATGAATGTCTCCCAAGACATGGGGAGCCCACCAAGAGTCATCTGCACAAGCTCTCTATCAGATATGATTTTTCCAATGGAAAGAAGCTGATCTCTTATTTGAGAGATCCTCATGAAGTAGGCTGTAATATTCAAACTTGTTCATCTCGATGTCATGGAGTTGACTCTTCAAAGATATGACTTGGCTTAGATTGTTGACCTCATACATCCCAATCAATTCGTCATACATCTTCTTTGGCTTCTTCATCTTGGATATATAAGTGATGAGATGATCTTGGAGAGAATCGATAATGATCTTCTTGGCCTTGATCTCACCCTTCTTGTACTTAGATTTGGTAGTGGTATTAACATTCTCTAGAGGATCAACTACTTGGCTTTGCACATATTCCATCACATCATTCTCTTCATGGGTAAGATACAATCTAGCCCTCCATGTTGCAAAGTTAGAAGCATCATTCAACTTCTCTTCAATCTTGAAGGAGGAGGTAGTCATCTTTACCAAGAAAGTTGATCACCAATCAACAAGAAGAGTGTCTCAAAGGGGTGCTTTCTAGTCTCCTTAGGCTAACCTTCACCTTAGCTTCGATGCCATGTTAATTTTCATTGTTCTATGTTGTTATAATCACTTAAAACAATTTCTTCCAATTTCAATCTCCCCGGTAACAAATAAGTAATTATAAATAGAACAGTAAATAGTAAATGCACAATGGAAGATAGTCAAGCACAATGAGACACACAGAGTTTTGGTCAAAGACCAGAGTAAAACCCCACAAGGGGGAAAATCCAGAATCAATTCTTCTTCTTCTATTAGTCAATCAGTTTTCAACATGAGATACATAGTCTAGTAGTACATCCAATAACCAGTGAAAGTCAAACTTTGACTTCCCAAGTCAACCAATAAAAACCAGTCAATAGAGAGAGAAAGTCTAATCTGATCCACCAAATAAGTCTGCAAAAAAGGGCCGAAATTCAGGCTTGTGAAGTTCGGTTAACCATAGTCAACCATATGCCAAAGTCAACAGTCAAATTAGCCTAGAAAAGTTTGGTCAACCCAGTAGATTATTCGACCTTCCTTCCTCAGTCAAACTTAATCAAAATAGAGACAAATCTCTTCCTGCCAGTGTTGCGGGGGAGTGCCCCACCCCCTCTCGATCCTGCTCCCAATCCACGCTTCGGGCAGGAGCGACTCAGGAGCGGGTCGGGAGTGTGCTCCCAAAAAGGGAGTGATTTCGGGAGCGCGCTCCATAAAAAAATGTGCGCTCCCTGGTTTTTTTCGAATCGACAGAGGGAGCGTCGCTCCAGTCGCTCCGGGAGCGCTCCCTGGTTTTTTTCGAATCGACAGAGGGAGCGTCACTCTCGTTGCTCCGGGAGCGACTTTTACAACCCGGGAGTGATTTTTACAACCCGGGAGCGATCGCTCCCATCGCTCCGGCAGCGATTTTTACAACTCGGGAGCGGTTGGGGAGCGATCGCTCAGGGAGCGGTTGGGGAGCGATCGCTCCTGACCGCTCTCGGGTTATAAAAATCGCTCCCGGTGGCGGTGATCGACGCGAAAAAAAATAAAAATAAAAATTTGACGGGTATGAAAAAAAAGTGAGGGAGGGAAAGAATATAAATAGACCCTCCCTCATATTCATTTCATCATTTTTGAGAGTGAGAGTGAGAGTGAGAGAGTGAGAGGGAGAGAGTGAGAGTGAGGAGCAAGGAAAGAGCAAGAGAGAGCAAGAGAGTGAGAGAGCAAGAGAAAGCAAGGAGCAAGGGGAGATTGAAGAGCTTGCAAGGGGAGATTGGAGGCCAAAGAGGTAGGCTCTACACTCTATTCTAACAATTTTTTTTAATGTTCATTCCTAAATAAATAAATAAATATATATATATATATATATATATATTATTTTTTTTTTTTTCTATTTCCCATTCTCATTCCCATTCCATTTTTTTGCAGATTCAAAACTTCAAATTTCAAACATGATGGTTATATTTCTTGCCATTTTCTTCTTCTTGGTTCCTTTTTTGGTTATTATGGTGTTGGAGAGTAGAAAAAGGAGGGTTGAAAATGAAGAAGGGGATGAAGAAGGGGGCCATAGTGGATTTGATGAAAATCCCGGTGAGGAGGAGCTGGAGGAGAGTGAACATGAGTTAGCTCAAAAAACTAAACAAGACCAAACCCCATTGTGGAAATATGTTAATAGACCTGAAGCAGGGAAAGGGGGTGGAACCACTAAATTTCATTGCCCCCATTGCAACAATAATTACACAGGTTCATACACCCGTGCTAGAAAGCACCTCTGCGGGAAAGGCCATGGGATGGAGATAAACAAATAGGAATCAAAACTTGTACAGGTGTGTCAGCAGCAGATAGAGCCAAATACATAATGGAAGAGGAGGAAACCCAATACAAATCTAAAAAATCAAAGGGTTTCTTTGAACCAAGCTCACAATCACATGCACAAAGAACTCCTTCAGCATCCTCCCAAGGCAGTGGATATGGAGGCACAGGGTCACCAAGTTTAAGGCATAGAAACATATCAGATTTCCTTGATGAAGGGTGTAGGAATGATGTGGATTCAAAAGTTTATAGGTTTCTCTATGCAAGTGGGATACCATTCAATGTTCTTCGCTCACCTTATTGGCACGAAATGGTTTCTGCCATAAATGATGCCCCTAAAGGATACAAGAGCCCTGGGTATGACAAGGCAAGAACCGTTGGACGTGATCATGAAAAAGCAAAAATATCACATTCTTTGAATAGAATGACAAGTTCTTGGACTGACCATGGGGTGTCCATTGTATCTGATGGATGGACAAATGTAAAAGGCAAGCCATTGATAAATGTTCTTGCTGCGTTTGTTAGTGGTGTCATCTTTCTTTCAGCATATGATTACTCAGACAAGTTCAAGACCGGCATGAACATTGCAGAACCATTACTTGAAGCAATTGAGCGTATTGGGCCATACAATGTCATCCAAGTCATCACTGATAATGCTCCTAATTGTAAGGCTACAGGAGTAATTATTGAGGGTAAATACCCCAACATATTTTGGTCTGGGTGTTTGGTTCACACAATGAACCTTTTGATGCATGATATTGTTAAGAACAAAAACGAACAATACAAATGGATTGGTGATTTGTACAAGAGAGGCAAAGAAATGATAAAATTTATTACAAATCATAGCAATACCCATGGGCTTTTCTGCAGTCACTCAAGATTGGAGTTGTTGAAGATTGCGAGGACTAGATTTGGTAGCTATTACCTCACCTTCAAGCGCCTTTTGAAGGTAAGAGAGTCATTGGCTAGCATGGTATCAAGTCCACACTGGTAGGTATTAAAGGAAAGGGCTACAAATGCAGCTAACAGGCAAGGTTTTGAACAGGTGGAGGAGGCCGCTCTTGATGGTATGTTTTGGGCACGTGTGAGGCAAGTATTGGATTTCACCAAGCCCGTTTATCACATGATTCGGTTTGCAGATACAGATAAACCAGTGATTGGCGAGGTGTATGAGCAGATGGATACCATGTTGGGGCAAATAAAAGATATTGTTCATAACAATGATCCCAACTTGTATAAACTGATTCACGATTGTGTGTGTATACGGTGGGATAAACTTAATGTTCCACTACATTGCTTGGTGTATCCTTACGCCAAAATACTACTCTGCATCTTGGTTGGGCCAACCTGCACCAGGGGGTGGGGTTAGGGTCAAACCCCATATAGATGAAGAGGTATCTATAGGATATTTGCAAGCATTAGAAAAGTTGATACCTGACAGGGAGGAATGTGCTAGTGTGCGTCTTGAATTAGGCAGATACTTCAGTTGCACTGGTTTGTTTGGTACCTTTCATGCAATGGAAGATAGAGACAGATTTGATGCTCTCACATGGTGGGAATCATATGGCGGCCAGGGACTTTTGCCAAAATTGGCAAAAAAAGTTCTCTCACAGGTTGTAAATACTTCTTCTGCAGAGAGGTGTTGGAGCACCTATAGCTTCATACATAATGTGAAAAGAAACAGACTCAATGAAAATCGGGCAGAAAGCTTGGTTTATGTGCACTACAACTTGAGGTTGTTGAGTCATTACTGTGATCGGACTTATGAGGATCCAACATATAAAATTTGGGACAACCACCCAGAGGATGATAATTTGGAGGATGGCACTATACATCTTGAAGAACTGGAAGCGGAACTTATGAGAGAGGAAGATGAAGCAACAACCATGCCACCTCCACCATCCAGTAGCAGTGCTCGAGTTTCGAGTCTTGTTCCTTTCCTGTCGCCGCCTCCATCTACACCCTCACGTGGAGGGCATGTGCCTTCTGGTTCTGGTCGTTGGTCTATGCGGGAGGAGACTCCTAGAAGACCACCACGACCTACTCATACATCAGACACTTCTCGTGGCAAGGGCCACATGAAGTAGTAGATAATAGATTTACAGTTTACTTGTCTTTTCTAGTTTCTATTAGTTTTCATAATTGTTGAGTCTTGACTCTTTCATATTTATTATGATATTTTTTGTAAACAATATATGACAATTTAAGTTTGAAGTTTGAAGTTGGCAATTATAACTCATTGGTAATGATTCTGAATTATGAATATGATGCTTCGTGAAAGTTGTTTCATTTCATTTCATAATTCATTTTATAACATTTCATTTCATGTTAGATATTATTTCTTGTAATGGTTGAACTTAGCTTACAAGTACAACTTTGGTGATCAATGATGATAAATGTTATATATTGAATTTTCAATTTTGAAAGCTTGAAGTTGGAACTTTAAGATTGATGAATCATGATTCACGAGACTCAATATGTTGTATGTTACTAACTTGTGGACATGGTTGATGAAGATTATAACTTCTAGATGATTGATGTTATATGGTTCAATGATCAATATATGTTTTTTTATGCTTTTTATATCTAATTCATCATTCTACATGTTTTTGTTGACATATATGTATCAAAATATAAAATATATATATATTATATAAAAATCGCTCCTGGATTTGCTCCCAAACTGAGAGCTTTTGAAAATGTCGCTCCCGCACCCGTTTTCGCTCTCGCTCCCCGCTTTCGCTCCCGCTCCCCGCTTTTGCTCCTGCTCCCAAGTAACACTTCTTCCTGCAATTCGGTCAAATTCCACAGTCAAACCTGTGATCATATCCTAGATCCAACCTGCTATCAATGACAATCAAAGTGCCTAAAAAAGTTTAGTCAAAATCTCTCGCAATTCGACCTTCCAAGGCAGTTAAGAAATTTGGTCAAAGAAACAGAGAATAGCCTCGGTCAACAAAAGTCAACGCTAGTCAAAATAGCCCAAAATAGAAAGTCAACACTAGTCAAAGCATAATTCTCTCTCTCCTCCTTTGCACATGTGGATGTCTCTTGCGATTTTCATTGATAGCTTGCATGGCAAGCTCAACAAACATCAGTGTATGGTATATTGATTCAAGAGCATCCTTCCACATGACCAGGAACAAAAATATTTCAGCTACATGAAGGAGGAGGACATGTAGTTTTAGATGAGCTAGGAGATGATGGCATGTATGTAGCTAGAGGAGTTGGTACTGTCAATTTTCAGAGGGAGTCAAGTAATCCTCTCCATCTCAGAGATGTCCTCTATGTTCCAGGCTTGAAGAAGAACCTTGTTTCAGTAGCTGCCCTTGAGGACAAGGGTTATGATGTCATCTTTAGAAGAGGCAAGGCTTACCTCCAACACTTAGCTCCTGGATATAAGAAGCAAATAGGTGTGAGGATGAAGAATCTCTACAAGTTCTAGGTAGAGACAGGCGCAACCTTGAGCAACAAGGCAGGAAGTTCTCAAAGTAGAGAAGTGATGGTTGAGGAAAGCAGGGCTCTGAGAGAGTCCTTAGAGTAAGAGCAGGTTAGAGTACTTGAGAAGAAGCTACTCAAGATGGATCCTTAGCCAGTATCTCAGCTAGTTGGAAGATGGGCCCACCAGTAGGATGATGAGGAGCAGAGCTTAAGATAGTGGAGGCAACCACCCAGTTAGTGACTCCCAGTGTAGGGAGAGTTCGAGCCAAGTGGGCAAAAGAGTTGTTTGGGGAGAATCAAAAGAGAATTGGATCTCCTAGTACCACCTTTGGCTAGAGTAAGCAACCACAAAGATACACTGGGTACATGGCGCTTATGACTGAGGTGATAGACTTGTAGAGCATGGTCGGAAAGAACAAGTCTTCAGATTAGGTTCCATAGGAGAAAGCAAGGAAGTCTTCTAGTTCAGAATGAGCAACTGCAACAACGGAGAATGTGGTAGTGTTGAAGACAGATCTAGGTGGATGAGGTTCTTCTAGAAGTACCTTCCTTGCTAAGAGGGAGTTTTGAAAATGTAGTGAGCAAGGTCTTTTGGCTTGTGCCTTAGCCAGCGTAGACCTCAAGTTGTTCTCATGAGTTAGACTTCAGTTAGGGTGAGTTATTTCTAGTTTACTGGAATAATCATCAAGTTAACATGTGTAGAGTTGAAGCTTCAGTTATGTAGTAGTCTTCATCAGTTTGACTACAAACAAGGTGGTAGTTAGCAGTTCAGTTAGAGCGAGTTAGTCTTAAGTCTTGATTGAAGGAAGAGCGAGTTAGATCTCCAGTGTTGATTGGAGAAAGCACGAGTTAACCACTCTAGTGATGATTGGAAGGAGAACAAGTAACACTCTCAGTTCACTTGCCAATCAACAACTCAAGTTCTAAATTTGAACTAGCCCAATTTAGCATGGATCAAATCTATAAAAGAAGGACGAAGGCACAATGATTAGACAATTGTTTTGTGCACAAGGTTGTGAGACAAAGCAAGCTCACGAGTTGGTGTGAGAGAGAGCCTTGATTGTGGAGCGCAGGAATTGTGTCCTAAAGAATAAGAGCACAAGTGCGCTAGAATTTAGGAGAATTGGTTGTGCGCAAGTTGTGTGGAGCTGTGGTCCTAAAAAATAGGAGCTCAAGTGCACTAAGAAATAGGGCTAGAAGTGCACTATGAAATAGGAGATCAGCGCAAGGAATAAGGAGGCGAAGTGTGTAAGGGAAGGAGGAGCATAATTGAAGCAAGGCAACAGGGTTTGCAGATCAAGTCAAGGAGGTAGCAAAGGATCAATTTTGTGTAAGAACCAATGTCAAGTAGTGGTCAAGGAAGGCCAATATCAATTGTATCAGCTGAGATTTAGTGTGAGAAGCAGAATCCTTTCTCAAGAGAGACAAATTGCTTTGTAATAGATTCAATTGCTCCAAGGACAATCAATAAAATAGTCACATCAAGCAAGCAGGTTTTCCCTGTTGGGTTTCCTAAGAATACAAGTGTGTCAATATTTGTGTGATGTGTTTTTATCTCTGTGTTTTTATTTAGTTGCATATGAATTGTTAAGAAACTCTGTATCTTGATGAAAGTAAACTAGTTTTAATTTTCAGTTATTCATCTAAGTAGTTGTAGAGTTTCATGGAAATTTAACAATTATAATGGTCACACATTATAATATGAACACACATTTACTTGTTCAGTCTAACAAAATTTCGGCAGAACCTCCCCTTATAACTTCGCTGACCAGCTAAAACCCAACAAACAAATCAATGTGGACAGTGCCCAAAATGATTTTGGAACACTTGCAATTTTTTAGTACAAAAGCCCAAAAATATTCTAAGTAAAATGCTAATGAAATGAAATGAAATTTCTACTCTAAGACAACCAAGAAGAGCTGAGTTTAGTCAGTTTTTCTTGGCTGAGTTGTTGTTGTTAGGACAGCAGCAAAAATGAGCCTTTAACTTGCTAAATTTAACAATGATGTCTCATAAATCGAACCAAGAATGAAAGAAACTTATTTAGAATTTTATGTGAGAAGAGAAAAGGAAAGAAGCTTGGAGAAATCTTCAAAGGATTAGAGGTGAGCTTGATGCGAGGTGGGACTAAGCTTCTTATGTTCTTGAAGATGGGTACTCTAACCGAGGAGGATCCCAAATCTCCAAGCTTGAGGCACTTGTAAAACTTAAGGTCTTTGCCAAGACAAATTGTTAGTAGATAGGTGCTCCCTACACAAGATATCTCAAAAATATGTCAGTCCACCGAGATGAACATATAATATAAAATCTCAAAGTGCAAGCAAGCAAATAGACTAGCAAATAAACGAATTTGAAAGCCTATTCTTAATGGGTGACAAAAACCCTTCAAAGGCCTATTACAATAAAAGTCTAAAGCAAAACAATTAAAACAATTATACCTCCATTAGTACTCCAAGCAACTACACAAGATTCAAAGCACCATGAGCCTCCAAAGCCTTCTTTTATTAAATAACGAATGAACAATTACAAAGTAGCAACAATTTGCCAAGAGTCTACCTTTTCCATCACTAGCTAACAATGGGAGAGAGCTCTTGAATTTATAGAGAATGAGGGTGGAGATACCAATGAATTGATGATCCCAAGGCAGCCAAGCGTAGATCCCAAGAGTGACATGAATTCTAAGAGAGTAATGAATGGCCAAGTATAGCATTGCATGGGCTGCCAAGGAGATGCGTAGGTTGCTAAGGAGAAAGCGCATGCCAAGTGTGGAAGTGTGTTGGCATGAAGGGGGAGTGAATTCCCACTCACTCTTAGTCAACTCCAATATAGCTCAACCTCAACTAATGATAGATCTCAAACCTCAATTAATAACTAAATCGACCCCCAACAAGATCCTCAATTCGTGGGCCAACTAAGCCTCTTTGGGAGTTAACTCGACCCTTGACTTGGCACTTAACTTGAGCTTTCCAATCAGCCTCTTGAATTGAGTTTTGAGTGCTTACTCGGCCCTTGCTTAATTGATTGAGAGACTTAGCTTGATTGGAGACATGTTTCCGACATGTTCCCAGTTTATTTAATTCTGATTTTTCTTATCTTTTTCTCACTTTTTTGAGTAAAAGTAAATTTTCGTAAGGGAAATTAATATTTTCCACCCCAAAGTGGGTATTGTTACCACTCAAACTAACTGGGGGCCTAAAAGGGGATCCTTAAAGGGCAAATGCTAGGCCAAGGGCAACAAATGGAGACTTAGCCCATTGTCACCTCAGCTAAGGCTCCCTTTTATTTACGGACTTTCACCGATTGGAGGAGACTCGGTATGTGTGGTGTGTGGAGTCACCAATGAAGGATAAGTCAATGAATGGATATGAGTGACCCAAATAGTCCCTTTCCCAGAAGAGCTTGAAGGATGGAGCTTGCTTGCTTTCTAAGCAAGGTACCATGCATTCTAGGGAAAGGAAGAGAGGATTTGAGGGTTAGGTTTATGAGATAAGACTTGTGAAGGAGTTCCCCAATCCCTAAAATCCTTGTTGGAATTGGTATCCTGGATGGTTCTTGAAGAATGATCTTTCAAAGGAATGGGACCACACAGGGCCAAGTGGACCCAGTCTAGGGTATGAGGAAAGAATGTAGCAACCAATGATATTCTTACCCTAGACAAGGTGGGGAAAGGATCAAAGAAATAATTTTCACTTGAAGATGTTGTTTTGACCCTATGAGGTACTAGCCTTGGGGATGGTAGGGCAAGGTTTGATCTTGGAGCTAGGGCTTGGCTTTTCTCCCAACTCCACCATTGGAATGGCTTCAAAATTGGAGGAGAGCTTGAGGAAAGGCCAATGTAGGAGACCCTAGGAGATCGAACTTTTTGGAGGGCTAGCTTGTCGGGAAATTGATGCCCTAGGTACCCCAACTTGGCTAGACTTGGAAGGAGGTGAAAGAATATGATTTTTAGTGACCACCCTTGGTAGATCAGTGCCTTAATCTTTTGGGAGAATGGAGTCTATGATGAATATGAGTAGGATTTCTTGGTTCCCAGTCAAGGAGGCCTCAAGATCACTTTGCTAGCCTTCTAGGTCAAGAAGAAATAACTATGCAGCTTTTATAATTCAATGCATAAATCCAATGCGTCCCCTAACCTTCCAATACAACAAGTCATTAGAGAAATCGAGTAAATGAGCTTACCTAATGGGTTTCGGGATGTGCCAATGTCTCCCAAACTCCAAATGGGGTTAACCAATAATCCCATTAGGTGGTTTCTATTTTTAAAGGGGATAATATAGTCAAGGTACATCCATCAAAAGGTGGTGGCATGTGGTAGATAGGTGAATGAAGTAGGGAATGAGAAGGGGCAACCCTGGGTCACATGCTGGGTACAAGGGTAACTAATAAGAGGGAAGCCCACACTTGGGTTTATAATATATAAGAGGGAGCAATCGTGGTACATGAGGTACCTCGACCTTGATTTTCCCACCCTTCTTTATATGCCTTCTGCCTTTTTATGATTTTCTTTGATTGACCGCTCGGGGCCGAAGGGGTAAGAGCATGATGTATAAGATATAGTAGTGAATACCTCCCTTTAAGGTGGGGCAGTTCATTTCCCACCAGGGGTTGGGACAATCATGGGTTCCTATATGATGAAGGAGGTTCATAGAACCTGTGGCAACTAGGGTGATGCCATGATGATGGGGTAGAGCTCATGTATTGGCTTTTGCCCACGTGCTAAATGTATTTTTCGCGGCCATTTTTTGCATTTTGTGGTACATTTTCCTATTGAATGTGGCCATATATGCTTTTATCTTTCTTTTCAGTTGCATCAACCTCTGGGCTTCATTCTAGGCCATGACCCAAGTTGTGGGCAAGGGGAAGGGGCAAGCTAACTCTATGTGGACCCAATGGAGGAATGTGGACCCAGGCGGGATAAATGATGAATGGGGTAATATAAGCGAATAAGGAAGCGGGACCACGCAATCAAAATCAGGGTTTCCTGTGAAATCCCATCATTGGAACCAAATTGTCAATAAAATAGATCCCACGAGACTAGAATCCAAGATTAATTCCTAAAAGGGGTATAGGGGACAAAGGCACAGACCTAGCCCATTCTTTCCGCAAATCCCTCCATTAATACATGCCTAAAAGTGCCCATGATAAGCAAACTACAATGCTCAATTTCCAAATGACAAGGCATATCTTTAGATTTGAGAGGCCCACCTTCAAACATACAATCATGGTAAATGGGCGAGGGTCCACATGGTTGGCTCAGGTCGTGACGAAATGGCACAATGAGCTAGTTGGTGGCTGCAAGGGGTTGCTGGTCGTTGGCTGAGGACCATCTTGGAGAATTTTTTTTCTCCTAGGGATATTACCCACAAAATGGTGGGTAACAGGGACCAAGGTAATGTTGGTACTCTAAGGATGAGAAACGAGTACTCACATGCCATACGACATTTCATAGCACCATTTTTTTATCTATTACATAAATTTTAATTAAAAAATTTCTGTCATGCAGGAAACGTTTAATTATTAAAAAATCCTACTAAAACCTAAAGCAATTCTGCTGGAGTCATGATAATCTCTAGCATGGTAATATACGTTGACCCTAGACTTGAAAAACACATTCACGACCAATTTATTAAGACACACTCTAGCTTTGGAGGCTTTGAGTGAAAATACTCAATTAATTATTTATTTTTGAAAAAAAAAATAATTAAGTAAAAAAACACTCTGGAGTAACTTCCTTAGTAACCATGTCCCAAGGGTCTAAGTCTTTTACACAAGTTCATCATGCTAGTGACATTTTTTCCAACTTCCCCATGGGGGTATGAAATTTGCATAGACAAAGAATGAGAGAAGGAAAGAAGAGAAAGGGGCAAAATTGCCTTGCTTGACTTTTGAACTTGAAAAACATTGTCAGGTGCCTTGTCCATTGGGTAATGGAGTCCTCCTTATTATGCTAAGTAAAACTGATAAGGTAATAGGTTCCTTAACAAATAAGGGAATGCTGTAAGATATACGAGCTAAAGATTTGAATGTTGGAGAGGGATCATCCAAAACAAGTCTGGATCTGATTTGCCTTTTCCTGTTGCTTGATTAATGTCAGCCTTTATGTTTTTAAACCTCAAAATCTACTCAACTTGAGCATAAGTTGTAATTTACAATTGAAATTGAGGGTGCATTTCTTCTCAAGCAGGTAGGAAAGCGATGATTAGTCTAGGACATTATGATTTATTCTCTTTACTTGTATTTATGTATTAAATTTTTGTAGTTCAGTAAGTTTGTTTTGGTGTGTACATATAATTTACATACGTTGCAATGTGGATATGTGATTGCTCATGTATTCCTCTAATTCAAGGGGCAGTTACATATTATTGGTCAATCCCATGTAGTGTTGAATTTTCCACGATACTAGAGTCTAGGATAGAATCTTAAATCACTGGTACTACCAATCCACTTATCACAACAAGACTACTTTGCACAACAAAATAATATACAACATTAAATCAACACGTGCACAAATATAGACAAATTTTTACACAATTTTTACAATCCAACTTCATTATATTAACAAACTGATAATACAACAGTCTAGGGCTCCTGTGCAAGGGATAATGGCCCTCATACATCCATTCAAAGATATGCAACTAGGGTTTAGTGTCGGTCACTTTGACATTCAATCTACCCTAAACAAGATACACTGACCGCCTAGCTGATGTAGTTGACTTCACAACTGCCTTGGTCGTACCCTGAACACATCTGTCCGATCCTTCGTCTCTTGATCTGTAGCAACCCCAATTTGCCTCTATCAATGAACTAACTCCATTAGGCCACTGAACTCGACTTTACCTGCTCTCTAGTTGATCATTTGTCCTTCAACGCATCAACACATCAAGACTCATGTCGAGTAATTCACAACTTCGTTTGTGAACAACTCTCAACTGCCCACTGCTTCTCCTCAACTCTTTTGGTTCTTTCTTCCCACTAGTGCCTTCCTGTGCTGCCCGATAAAGACACACTTAGGGTTGGAGGTATTCCCACTGTCAATGTCGAATGTCCTTCTCTAACAACGAACTTAGGGCATGGAGGATTACCAAACTTCTGCTGTAGATGTCCTTTTCCACAAGTCAAGTCTAGGGCTACTAACTACTCTTGGTTGATCAGACCTTTGATCTCTTCTTCAACCACTTCTAACAATCCGTTAGTCCTTGAAGAGACTTGTTTCTTAGGGCTTGAAGCAAGCCTGTACAACCCTCCACAAGTTGTCCTTTAGGTTGCTCCGACTTTTCCACTTCTAGCAAGCCTAAAGTCCTGCTAGGTCATTGCACTTAGGGCTCAAATTTGGTCCACTCTCCCGCTGCGCTACAACAGTCCGCGAGCATGCAATACAAAACCAACCAAATTGTCCAACCTGGACACTACATCCACTAGCAAATCAACATCAACCAGAGACCATCTGCAACACATTGTTGCTGTCCTCTTGCCTCGGGATCTGTGCAACCTTAAGCTCTGGTTAGGGCACACCAACAACCCTAAACCCTGCTCAAATCGCTGTACCTCCTTGTCCCACTAGGTTGCTCCCTTCACTTCTCCTTCAAACCCTCTCCATGCACTTTTTTAGGCCTTGGGCACCTCCACAAGGCTCTCTACAGCCCACAGTCTGCTACAACAAAGGAAACCTGCCCCAAACTTCAGGAGAATACCCCTGTTCAACTGCGCTGGTTTGTCTAGAGGCCGCGGCTCAGAGAAAATCACCTTCACAAGGCCTCATGGCCCTCCAAACAACCTCCCTACAATGATGTACCCACAACACTCTTCTGCTTCCTAAATAAAGACACAAATATACATACAAACAAGCACATAACAACTTCTACCTCACTTCTGATCTGCGACCTTGTCCTACTAGAAGATCCGCTCCAAAACCTATCCAAGACTAGTCTTCTAGGCCTCCTCGCTGGCTGCCCCAGACCTCAGACACCAACGACTTTGTCTCTCAAGGAATCTAGACCAAAACAGTGAGAGATCCTTTCACAAAACGTTCTCCTTGCTCCTTTCCTAGTTTGCCTCAGATTCGCTCCAATTTAGAGGTATATCTTTGATGTGTTTCTCATTGGATGTGTGTAAATGACCTCACCACTCACTTGTATATATATCTTTCTCTAGGGCAATGTCTAGCCCATCTAGGGCCTTCCTTAAGCTATAAGATGACCCTACTTCTTGAGTATAATATCCCTAATTTTGATTTTCCGCATTGGAGACGATTTTGGAAGAGGAGGCAATTCCAACATTGGGAGTTAGGAGGAAAAAGGGAAATAGTAGCTCTAGTGGAACATGTGGCCCACAAGAGAGAGAAATTTGGTCCAAAAAGGCAACTCACACTCTTGTAGGAGAGAAGTAAGAGGAGGGGGTGTGAATTAGGAGAGAGAAAGAGTGGGGGCCACCAAGGGAGAGAAGGAGGTCAACAATTATAAATTAGGAGAAGAGACCTTCGTTTGCATCTTTGACAATTTAACTTTTGAACACAAGTTTTCTTGAGTTGTTTAGCCAAGTCAACTAGCGCTGTTTAGTAGGAGGGATTCCCAAGCGGGAATTCCACCTCTACTTTTGGTGAACTCCGAGTGTCACCCTAGGAGAGTAGAGAGAAGTCTATCTCAGGACTTCTAAAGGAGCTTCATTGCATATTATTTCAAGCGGGTGCGTATTTTCCTTAGGCGCAGAAGTTGTTCGAAGCACTCCAATTGGGATCAACTATAGATTGCTAAAGTTTTGGAGGATTTGCCGGAGTTTTTCCCACACATAGCCAAAGATTTTGTAAATAATTTGTTGGGCCGTAAGGCGGGGATTTTAAGGAGCCATTTATGTCACTCTGAGCATTGTGCAGGGGTTTCTGGCTTAGACTGCGCAAGGGAATACGAGAAGAATTTGTGGAGAGATAGGGGCAGGGGATAGAAGGTGTTTTTCCAGGGAGATTTGCAAGAATTTGGGAGGCATTCCGGTGAGGATTATGGCATGTATTAGCTGAGCTATTTCTAGCAGTGCGCATCGTCTAACAGAGAGAGGAGCTCACACCATTTTGGGGGCACTGGTGACTTGTGGATCTAGCCCAAACCCTTTCTGGGCTTTTGAGGGATTGGTGAAAGGAGGCTAGGATTAATTTTATGGAATTTCCTGAGCACTTCCGAGGGTAGAATTCCTAGTTCCATCCAGCAGCTAGCAGTAGAAATTATTGAAGGAGGGCGCAGTTTAACCTAAGACCATTTCCACCATTCGGGTTCGTGAGATATTTCTGGGTCTTGCTGTGTATCTAGTGAGGAGGTCACCATCAGAGTTTCAGCTCATTTCAGGAACTCTTCAGAGCAGTTCCTCTAGTTTCCTTCCAACAATAACTAACAGTTTTTCCTGGGCATGCACAGTTCTTCTTGGGGGACCTTTCCAACATTTGAGCATCATAGTCACACCTGGGTTCTTCAGAATCTTGCCATAGCTTGCAGTAGCAAGCCTAGGTTCCTTCGATCTCATTTATTGTTCTCATATTTATCAAAATCAATACAATGACTCAAAGTTTTGCTCATATTTCTGTGTTCAGATGTGTATGGTTGGGCATTTCTGAATTTTGTAGCTGTAGCTAGTTCATTGCTTCTGTTATCTATGGTATTTTCCCATTTGGAATATTACAATGGTATCATAGCATGATCTTGGCCAACTATGGGGTAGCCAACAAGATCATGGAAGATTTGGGCATGTATGCACAGTGACGGGTGAAACCATAGACAAACCCATGGCTCAAGGAAGATTCAGTATCCAGGAATTCTGGGGTGGAATCCACTGGAACGATGAGATGTTGGCCTAATTGAGGAAGGTGACAGACCAAATCCATCCTCATCCTTATAGCAGAGACACTATAGGTGCACAGGCTGTGGGGGTGCAACCATCTACACCATGTGGGGAAAGTCGACAAAATTAGGGCATCAAATCTCCTCAAAACGAGCAAAGAGGACAGGGACAGTTAGAGGGTAAGACCAAGCGTCTCTTTTGCTGGTGGAGACATGGCTTTAGATATTAGGAGCACGAGGAGGAGGTTGAGCATGAGGTTGAGGGCACATAGGGTTGTGAGGAGCATGTAGATATACCCAGCGTGACGTAGGAGTCACCCTTGTTGGAGATTCCTTTGATAGCTTCGGTTGACACCTTGGGGGAAAGAGTAGAGCATACACCCATAGGGCCATCCATTGACGAGGTGCCAAGAGACACAAAGGTGTCCATTGTCTAGGAGGTGCCATATGTTGTTGAGGTATCCATTGATGAGGTGTATAGGGTCGTGTCCGAGTTTTTAGGTGATAGCAACACACAACAGATTGGTGAGATTCCAAGAGACATATCCACCATTGATGAGGTGCCAGGAGACACCGAGGTATCCACCATTGATGAGGTGCTAGGAGATACAGTGGTATTAGATGATGGCTGCCCACAACAATTTCTTCAGTTTTAGGCCGACCTTCTAGCATTGAAAAGGAAGGTCATGACAGTGCGAGAGGCCATTCTATAGCAGAATGGGGAGCTGGAGAGCATGAGAGCGGTTTGTGCCGAGTCAGCCGCCAAACTGATTCACATTGAGCGATGGTTGGATTTCCTAATGGTATAGCTAGAGTGCACATTGGAGCATCAGAGAAGCCCTCTTCAAACATACATAGATGGGGCTTGTAGCACTAGTAGGTTGCCTCTGCACGTTGGTGAGAGCAAGGCCATGTCACCTAGACAGATTTTATGTGACGACCAAATCAGTGAGATGAGACGACATGAGCTGCGTAGGGGGAAACATTCGTAGGATGGGGGGCTAGCTCCATGTACAAGAGTTTGTGCTTTCGATCCTTCCCTTGGGGTTGGATGGCGAGAGATTCTGAGTTGGTACCCGGTGGAGTGGGCTAGGCATATGGAGTTGATCATAGACTAGAGTGAGGGTCAACAAGTGCGTTCAAGCATCAGGGATACTAGAGGCCCAGGTTGGCATTGGGATCCAGGTGGGACTACCTACCATTTACTAGATACGCAGATTGACTACGACATCGGTGGCATAGTTGACCCAATGGTTGGGTGCACGCATTCACTATGGGAGTTTCAATTAGCACCATTGGCCAATCAGTTTGTGAGGGGACTCCATGGGTCATTTGGGTATGTTGGTTGTGCATGGGGTCGCGGGATGATCCACACACTTTGGCAAGAGATTGTCAGAGGAGGTGGCATTGGCAAGCCACCAGACAATGCCTTGTATGGGGCTGGGGATTATCCACAGTTATGTGGTGCACAGGGGACACAAAGTAGCAGAGCAGTGGTGGCATCGCTACTGGTACATAGGGAGATTCACCTCTTGGGTCCCTCAGGGAGGATTTGGAGGGAGAATCCATGCATCAAAGGGTATGGTGATGTGACGGTGGAGGTGGTGATGCTGGTAGGGTGCGGACCGTTGTGTATTGTCTCAACCTTAGGCCATGGCATCCAGTGGGGTGTAGGAGTGTATAACATTGCGTAATGGTTTGCAGGTGGGCATGGAGATGCATGGTGGTGTGCCATAGTGTCTTGGATTGTGCTATGGAGCAGGAGAAGCGATTCACATATGTAATATTCCTAGGGAATTTTTACAGTAAATATGCAAAGAAACATAGACAAAAGGCCACAAAATTTAAACATAAGAATTAGATTACAAAATTGCACCAAAACTGCACTACTGGGCCATTTTATTAAAATTTGAAGAGGGTACAATTAGGTGTTGGAAGGAGTGCACTTGGGCTTGCTCAAGGCAAGCTAGCTAAGCTCAAATGAACAATAAGAAACGCCCTCAGGTACACTGCTGCTCTATCTCTTGGCTCTGCCTTGAACTGCGCAGAAATGCGCTGCTGGGTGAGAAGATATGCTGCTAGGGCCTCTTGTAGTGCTCAAAAAATTTCGGGAAATTAACCCCAGACACTCCACCAAATACCTAGAATAACCCACGAAGGAATTGGGCTATGGTTGACCTCAGAATGTCGACCCTCTTTTCCCTCTATGGCTCTGCCGCTGGGAAATTCGGCCCACCTGTCTATCCTGTTGCAAATGCCCCCAAAAATAGTGTTGGGTCCCTATAATACTAGTGATTACCCCATTACTATTGTAGTTATACCCCTTATTTATATTATTGTGCCCCTATTACCCCCATATTGTTATTTCTGTGCCCCATAGAATCCCTCTATTGTTATTTTTGTGGCTTTATATTATTATTGTTAAGTCGGCTGGATTATATTGTGACTCCTTAGACTCCTATATATAGAAAGGAGGTTTTGTCATTTGAATCATCCAAGAATTGTTCATTTATGTAATGTAAAGGAGGTTGCCCCCTCGAAGAGGCTGAATTCTAAGGCGTTGATCTATCTTTTCTATCTTTTCTTGAGCTGGTTTCATAACATTTGGTATCAGAGCTTTGGATTCTAGGGTTTCGCTGCTCCAAACAGGTCATCGTGGCATTTTCGCTATAACTTTTTTTCTGTGACGTTTCAGAAGTCGCAAGAAAAAACCCATTTGAGAAGAAATCGCGCTGAACCTTGGGTCCGAATTTCAGAGCTTTTCGCGCGATATTTGCAGAGATATGATCTGAGGAAGTTGGTCTTTTTGCAGACTCCTGAATTACATTCAAAACAGGTGACCTGGGGAAAATCGTCATAACTTTCTCTCTGGGGATCGGATTGAAATTTCGTAAGAAGGTACAGAAAGAGGACGGACTGTAGTTTCTTGTATGCGTGTTTCAGATCCAAAGGTTGAAACAGTGACTCGTGGCACGTCGTAAAAGTTCGCTCTACTAAACTAGTCTAAAAGCAAGTCACTGTGGGAGATTTCACATAACTCTTCCTTGGAGAATCCAATTTGGGTCAGACTTGTGGAATTGGAAAGAGGACACAGAAGGCTACTACAGGTCGCAATTTCAGAACTGGATGATCCGAAATTACAGAGATACATCAGATTCAATATCAGGCTTCTATAAAGTGGAAAAAGGTGTGTAGTTTTTTTTAAATTTTTTATGTAAGCTTGGTTTAACGGAATTCAAAGGGCATAGTAAAGCATTATTATCGGTAACTGATGCCCCGAGGAAAGAAAATGCAAACACCTAGTAAGGAACCTGAAAGCTCTAGCACGACTCATGAGGAAGAGGAAGAAATGCTACATGATATATCAAAATTACAAGAACAAGTGCAACAAATGTCACGCTCACAAAAGTTAACAGAAGCTAAGATAAATGGCGTGGAAGCTAAGATGAATGGGATGGAAGCTAAGATGGACAATTTGAAGATGGATTTGAACACAAATTTGAAGACAGGCATGGCAGATTTGAAGACAGATTTGACAAATTTTCTACAAGAAATACTTACTAATGGTGAAAAGGTAGTAAAGGAAACTCATGATGAGAACAAAAGAAATGTTAATCATGATTCCATAGACGCTAATGTTGGATTGAAGAATCACCATATTCCAAAAATCGATATGAGGAAGTTTGATGGCAAGGATCCCGCCACATGGATATTACAGATGGAGCAATTCTTCGATCTCAATAATGTGCAAAACGCACAAAAGGTACGTATGGCCACTGTATATTTGGAACCAAATCAGTTTGTATGGTATCAATGGCTTTGTTCTCGTAAACAATTTATCACTTGGACAATTTTAACGGAAGAATTGATAGCACATTATGAGGATACAAAAAGCAACACTTTTTTTAGCCAATTGATAAGTCTCAAACAAAAGGGTTCAACAATGGAGCACATTGAGGAGTTCCAAAAATTAAACATAAGGGTAAAAGATATTCCAGAGGAGCATAGGATTGATGTGTTCATAGGGTCTTTAAAGGATAATATCCAACATGATGTCCGCCTTTTGGAACCTGATTCATTAGAGAAGGCATTCATGTTAGCAAGAAAAATGGAAAGCAAAATTATGGCAACTAGGAAGCATACCACTCACAACTATAAAGACGGAAGTGTTGTTGCCCCTAGTCTTCCACAACCTACAAGGTTGACACCATAACAATTGGAAGAAAAAAGAGCAAAAGGGCTTTGTTACAGTTGTGATAGCAAATACACAAAAGGTCATAAGTGTGCTGAGAAGAAATTATTCTACATAGATTGTGAAGAGGAAGAAGAAAATGAGCAAGAAAGGTCAAAAGAAGAGGATATACTCTAGGAACAAAGCCTAGATGAAGAACAAATAAATCCGACCATATCTTGTAATGCATTGGCGGGAATTACCACTCCTCAAACCATCAAGATAGAAGGACAAATCAAGAAGAAAAAGGTAATAGTGTTGATTGATTCAGGAAGCACCCACAATTTTATTCATTGTAGGGTAGCAAAAGAATTGAATTGCTTCCTATATCCAGCACCAGAGTGTCAAGTGATGATTGCAAATGGAGGAACAATAAATTGCTCTGGAAAGTGCCATAATATCAAGCTATCCATGGGAGAATATGTATTGACTAGCCCAATGCTTTCCATTCCAATGGGAGGTGCTGATGTTGTACTAGGAGTCCAATGGCTACAATCCTTGGGTACAATAGCTTTTAATTTTCAAGAACTTTTCATCAAATTTTCTACGGAAGGAAAGGAAGTTGAATTAAGGGGTATTGCAGGGAAACCAGGAAAGATAATAAGCTCTAATGGCATGACAAAGCTTCTAAAAAAGGAGCAAAGAGGTGTAATTGCACAATTATGTTCGCTAGATGTTTCCACATTGGAATCATCTATTTCTCCAGATCTCCAAAAAGTCCTGGACAATCATTCCAAGGTATTTGAGACTCCCAAAGGTCTCCCACCTATGCGTGATCATGATCATGCTATTCATCTGATTCCAGGAAGTGTTCCTCCAAACATCAGGCTGTATAGATATCCCTATGTCCAAAAAAGTGAAATTGAACGTATGGTTGCAGAAATGCTAGAGGCTGGTATAATTCAACCGAGTCAAAGTTCTTTCTCAGCTCCAGTAGTATTGGTGCACAAGAAGGATGGATCATGGCGCATGTGTTCGGATTATAGGGAGCTCAACAAGCTCACTATTAAAGATAAGTTCCCCATTCCTGTCATTGATGAATTACTGGATGAATTGCATGGATCAATTTACTTCACCAAGTTGGATCTTCGTTCAGGATATCATCAAATCAGAATGAAGATTGAAGACATTCCGAAAACGACATTTAGAACTCATGAGGGTCATTATGAATTTTTGGTCATGCCTTTTGGCCTTACCAATGCACCTTCAACATTTCAAGGTTTGATGAATTCAATTTTCAAACCATTCCTTAGAAAATTTGTGTTAGTATTTTTTGATGATATACTAATCTACAACAAGTCTTGGAAGGATCATGTTGAACATGTTGACAGGGTGCTACAACTATTGGAGGAGAAACAATTATATGCAAAAAGATCCAAATGTTTCTTTGGAGTCCAGGAGGTGGAATATTTGGGTCATATTGTATCTCATGAAGGAGTTAAGGTAGACCCTAGCAAAATTAAAGCCATTAAGGAATGGAAAATCCCCACATCCATAAAGCATCTGCGAGGATTTCTTGGGTTGACAGGGTATTATCGCAAGTTTGTTAAGAATTATGGGAGAATAGCAGCACCTCTAACAACATTATTGAAGAAAGATTCATTTTCATGGACTCCGAAAGCAACAAAGGCCTTTGAACATCTTAAAGAGGCAATGTGCCAAGCACCGGTCTTAGCTACACCGGACTTCACAAAAACCTTTATTGTGGAATGTGATGCTTCAGGAAATGGAATTGGTGCTGTTCTAATGCAAGATGAAAGACCCATTGCTTTTGAAAGTCGTCCAATCAAGGGAAAGTTTTTAAGCAAAGCTATTTATGAAAAGGAAATGTTGGCAATACTCCATGCACTTAAGAAATGGCGACCCTACCTAATGGGAAGACACTTCAAGGTAAAAACGGATCATGATAGCCTTAAATACTTTTTAGAACAAAGATTATCCTCTGAAGAGCAACAAAAGTGGGTCACAAAGATGTTGGGTTATGACTTTGAAATCATCTACAAAAAAGGGAAGCAAAATGTGGTGGCAGATGCACTCTCAAGAAAGGATGAGGATGTGGAAGCATTGTTGTGTGCCATTTCTATTATCCAACCAGATTGGATAAACGAAGCAAGGGAGGAATGGAAGAATGACGAAGAAGTGTGGGCACTTATTCGAAAGCTACAACAAGATTCCAGTACTTCTGATACATTTAGCTGGCAAAATGATTCGTTATGGTACAAAGATCGCTTATACCTCTGTAAGAATTCCCAGCTAAAACAAAAGATTCTTATGGAATTGCACACTTCTCCCTTAGGAGGGCACTCAGGATTTTTAAAAACTTACCACATGGTTAAGAAGGAATTTTTTTGGGATGGCCTTAAATCAGATATTCAAAAGTTTGTGGCGGAATGTTTGGTTTGCCAACAAAATAAAGTTGAAACAATTAAGACACCGGGTCTATTACAACCTTTATCCATTCCAAGCCAACGTTGGGAGGAGGTTTCAATGGATTTTATCACAGGTTTACCCAAGTCTGAGGGAAAGAGTGTCATCATGGTGGTAGTTGACAGACTTACCAAGTATGCACACTTTTGTGCATTATCACATCCATTTAAAGTCAGTACAGTTTCTACTACATTTATGGAAACAGTTCAAAAGCTACATGGAAACCCAAAGATTATTGTAAGTGACAGAGATCCTATTTTCACTAGAAATTTTTGGACAGAATTATTTTCTTGTCTTGGTACTCAGTTAGCTCATAGCTCATCTTATCATCCTCAATCTGATGGGCAAACTGAGATAGTAAACAAATGTTTGGAAGGATATCTTCGTTGCTTTGTATCTGATAAACAGACACAATGGGTCAAATGGTTGCCTCTGGCTGAATGGTGGTATAACACTTCCTTCCATACAGCAACAAAAATGACCCCATTTATGGCACTTTATGGGTATCAACCACCATCCATCACATCATATTTAAGAGAAAATTCTAAGCTTCAGGCAGTGGAACATCACATCGAACATCAACAACAAGTCCTCCAACTCTTAAAGGATAACCTCATGTTGGCACAAAATAGAATGAAACAATAGGCAGATCAACATCACAGTGAAAGAAGTTTTGATGTAGGTGATTGGGTATTCCTACGGCTACAACCATATAAGCAAATGTCCCTAAAGCAAGCTAAGAAGGATAATAAATTATCACCAAAGTATTATGGTCCGTACAAGGTGTTGCAAAAGATTAGTACTATGGCATACAAATTGGAGTTTCCTGCAGCTTCTCGATTGCACCCAGTTTTCCATGTTTCATGTTTAAAGAAGGTTATAGGCGACAAGCTCCCAATTCAAACAATATTGCCAAAACTTGACGAGGAAGGAAAAATTATATTGGAACCGGAAGCAGTCACAGAAACAAGAACTCGACAGCTACGAAATCGATCAATTTCAGAGTATCTTATCAAGTGGAAGAACTTATCCGCTGAAGATTCCACATGGGAGGATGAGAATTTTATGCAGAAGTATCCAGAACTACTCAAGCGTTGAGGACAACACTTTTTTGAAGGAGAGGGGCATGTTGGGTCCCTATAATACTAGTGATTACCCCATTACTATTGTAGTTATACCCCTTATTTATATTATTGTGCCCCTATTACCCCCATATTGTTATTTCTGTGCCCCATAGAAACCCTCTATTGTTATTTTTGTGGCTTTATATTATTATTGTTAGGTCGGCTGGATTATATTGTGACTCCTTAGACTCCTATATATAGAAAGGAGGTTTTGTCATTTGAATCATCCAAGAATTGTTCATTTATGTAATGTAAAGGAGGTTGCCCCCTTGAAGAGACTGAATTCTAAGGCGTTGATCTATCTTTTCTATATTTTCTTGAGCTGGTTTCATAACAAATAGCTGCAAACTCCAAGCAAAGGCTCTCCCAGACTCCTCAAACCTCAAGCCTAAACTCCCTTCACAACTAAACTCCCAAGTGTGCCTCCTCCGAGCATTGCCTAGTCCCAGCGCTGCTGGCTGTGTCTCCTCCCCACAAACTCGCACCCCACTACTGGAACATCAGGAAAAAGGATGGAACTCCCTCCTTGGGATGGTACTCGAAGTCCACCGAAGCAAGGGTTGAGATCTTTGCTTGGAGACACTCGTGTGCTAAACAACACTTTTAGATTTGGCTTCAACTCAAGCGTGCCATGTCAAAGACACAATTTATGAATAGATGATTGAATGACCAAAATGAGTGTCTTCCCTTCCTTTTTGTCAAGATGCCTCCAACACACTCATGTGGGCCCACCTCGATTTCCTCCCATCGAATTTCCCTCCAAGGCATGCGTATTCTCCATGTGGGCCGTAATTCTCCAAGTGTGGTCCCCATGCTCCACTAGGGGCTCAATATTCTCCTCCTCCTCTAATGTTTGGAGCTTGCTTTTAATCAAAATTTGATGTGGGGCCTCTAAACCCACATTTCCTAAGTGCCAACATGAATGAAGACAAAATTTATCAAAATTGATATTTTACTTAGCAATAATGCTAAGTGGGAATATCACAGTCCTCCTCGCCAAAACATTGCTTGTCCTCAAGCAACTGTAATGAAAGATGTTGAAGTATCTGCTCCCCTTCCCAAGTGGCATCCTCATTTGGTAGGCTCCTTCATCTGATCGGAAACTCCTTGATGACCCTATTCCTCAAAGCCTCTCCTGAGTATCCAGAATAGCCTTCGGCTCCAGAAACAAGTGCCCCTCATCATCCGTAGGAGGTAGCTGTGCAGGTGCTGCCAGTTGCTGTCCCAGTGCCTTTTCAGGCAAGATACATGAAAAGTGTTGTGCAACAGACTACCCGTGGGTAGCTCCAACTCATATGCCACCTCCGCAACTATGCGAATGACTCTGTTGACCCATAAAAACGAGGTTTGAGCTTCTCGGCCCCCTTCTGCTTGAGCGATGATTGCCTGTACGGCTGAAGCCTCAAGAAGACCAAGTCCCCTACCTCAAACTGTCTCTCGACTTTTCCCCTGTCTGCATAAAGTTTCTGCTAGTTCTGGGCTGTCTGCATGTTGTCCTTGAGAGCCTATAAAATGTCTTGGCTCTCCTGTATCCAATCCTTGGCCCTAGGGGCCTTGTTGTCTCCAAACATCACGTTAGCAAAAGACAATGCATCGTAACTGTATAGAGCTCGGAATGGGGACATACCTATGGACATGTGGTATGTGGTGTTGTAATAGTACTCTCCCAGATGTAACCACCGTATCCATGCTCGTTGATGGCCTGTCACATAGTTACGCAAGTAACCCTCCAGCCATTTGTTGACTATCTCCGTCTGCCCGTCTGTCTGAGGGTGGTAATTAGTGCTCGGAGTGAGTTTAGTGCCCACCAGTCAGAATAGCTCCTGCCAAAACCCCCCCATGAACTTGCTGTCCGTGCCATTGACAATGGTCTTCGGAAGACCATGTAGTCAAAACACTTCCTTGAAAAATAATTCTGCCACCTGTGAGGCCGAGTCAATCTGAGTTGCTAAAGAAATGCGCAAACTTTTTCATCCGATCAACCACCACGTAAATGCAATCTTTGCCCTATACTGTGGGCAACCCGGTAATGAAGTCCATCGATATACTCTCCCATTTCCCCTCAGGGATAGGAAGAGGCTGTAGCAACATCATCTTTCAGGCCCCTCCACGCAAAACACTCCTTGATGGTCCTATAAGTCTTTGTGAACCCCTGGTGCCCAACTAGTGGTGAGTCATGGGCAGCCTGCAAAATCTTCTGCCATAGCTGGGAGTTAGGCACCAAGTAAATCCGGCGTTTGTAGTAAATCACCTCGTTCATCATCCTATACTGGTCTTCTGTCACTGCCCCATGAAGGACCTCACATGCAAATCAGTGCTTGGAGTACTCCACTAGTAACTGTGCCCTCCACTTTGGTGCCATGCTCATCAGCGAAAGGGCAACCGGTCTCTTGGACAACGCATCTACCACCACGTTGTGCTTCCCTTTGACATACTCGATGTCAAAATCATACGCTTGGAGTTTACTCACCCACTTCTGCTACCTCTCCTGCAACTGCTTCTACTCCAAGAGAAACTTAAGGCTGTTGTGGTCGGTCTTGACCCTGAACCGATTTCCCACCAAGTACTGTTTGAACTTGGCTAGCGCATGCATGATGACTAGCATCTCCTTGTCATAAATAGAGTACAACCTCTCATGGGGCAATAGCTTCTGACTCTCGAAGGCTATGGGGTGCCCTCCCTGCATCAAAACTATGCCAATACCCTCTTTAGATGCATCACACTCCAACATGAAGGGCTGGGTGAAATCTGGAAGTGCCAATACGGGACAACTGCTCATGACCTGTTTGAGGCAATCAAAAGCCTCTTGTGTTGTAGTTGTCCACTCAAAATCCCCTTTCTTTGTCAGATCAGTGAGGGGAGCTGCCAAGTGAGAGAAGCCCTTTACAATCTTCTTGTAGTAAGTGCAGATGCCCACAAATCCCCTCAACTCTATCACATTCTAGGGCTCTGGCCAATCCCAGATGGCCTTGATCTTCTCCCCATGGACTCTCACTCCATCCTACCCAATGATGTGCCCTAGGTAGAGCATCTCCGTCAAGTTGAACTCACACTTAGATAGCTTCACATAGAACTGTTGCTCCTCCAATATGCGCAACACTGTCTCTAAGTGTTGCAAGTGATCCTCTCATGTTTGGTTGTAGATCAAGATGTCATCAAATAACACCAACACAAACTTCCGGAGCTACCCACGAAACACGTGGTTCATGCAGGACTGTAAAGTGGCTGGTGCGTTGGTTAGGCCAAAGGGCATAACCAGGGACTCAAAGTGCCCATAATGGCACCTGAAAGCGGTCTTAGGGACATCCCGGTCCCTCATTTTGATCTGGTGGTACCCTGAGTGTAGGTCAACCTTGGTGACGAATTTCGCCCCGCTCAGCTCGTCCATCAACTCATCTATGCGTGGGATAGGGTAGCACTTCTTGTTAAGGGCCCTGTAGTCAACACACATCCGTAGGGACCCATCCTTCGTCTTCACTAGAACAACTGATGAAGCAAAAGGGCTAGAGCTGGGCGTGATGTGCACAAGTGCCAACAACTCATGAATAACCCTCTCTATCACATCTCGATATGCCTTGGGATGTCGGTAAGGGGTAGTGATCACTGCCTGTACCCCCGACTCCAACTCAATGGTATGCTCAAACCCCCGATCAGGTGGTTGACCCAGCGGTATGTCTCCAAACACTATCGGATACCTGTCCAAAGTGCCCTTTATATTTGGGTGCGGTGGCTTGGCCTGACCTCCAACCTCTGAAGTCCTCAACACCACATCCCACACAATGTACCCATGTCTCAGATCCGCCTCCATTCCGTGCGCCAAAACAGTCTGTGGAGGGTAGGAGTGCATACCCCGTAGCAAAACTAGTTTGCCATTTGGCCCTACGAACTCCATTTCCAACTTCTTCCAATCATTAGTGACTCTGCCAAGAAAGTAGAGCCACTAGAGACCCATCACCACATTGGTGTCCGACACATTACCATGAAGAAGTGATCTATCATTGAGTAGTTCCCCATGGTCACTATTAGAGTTGGAACATAGCATGTGCACTGCATGGTTCTATCACCTGGCACCAAAATCGAAAAACCCTCAAACTCCTCTATTGTGATACCCCTCCTCTGTACCATCTGTGCATCAATGAAGTTGTGGGTAGCCCCACTGTCTACTAACACTGAAACACGCTGCGCCTGCACAGTACCCTTGATCCTCATAGTCAAAAACTTGGGTACCCCACATACAAGGACCCCTCCTGATGGAACTAAAGTAGCTCTCCCTGACAAGGGTGGTGGTGGTGGCCCCCTATCTGCCTGCCCTGCGCTATCATCTCCACCCATCTCTAAGTACGCATCATCCCCCTTGTCATTGTCGAAGAAGACTTCAATGTAGTGGGCCTTGCTCGTTGCACATATATGACCTGGAGCCCATGGTTCCTAACAGGGAAAACACAACTTCCTCCTTTGGAGGGCTCTCTGGGTCTCCTCATCCAAGGTTGCGGGGGAGCGCCCCCCTCTTCACGTCCCCGCTCCGAATTCACACTTCGCTCGGGGGTGCGCTCTCGAAATCGCTCCCCCTTCTAAGCGATTTTGAGAGTGCGCTCCCTTAAAAAAAAATGCTCCCTGGTTTTTCGGGAGCAATTAGGGGAGAGCCGTTGAGAGCAGCCGCTCCTTGACCGCTCCCCTATGCTTCGAGAGTGATTTTTAAGAGGGGGAGCGATTGCACCCGATTGCTCCCCCTCTTAAAAATTGCTCCAATCCGGTGGCGAAAAGGAAGGCCACGTGGCCGATAGAGAGGGGCGACGACCAACGATGGAGAGGGAGAGAAAAGGGTGGGAAAGAGGAGGGGCAAAAGGATAAAAAGACCCTCTCCCCTCCCATTATTCACTTCATCCATTGGAGAACAAGAGGAGCAAGAGAGTTTGGAGCTTGGAGAGAGCAAGAGAGAGGAGCTTCGAGGAGCTTGGGATTGAAGGGCAAAGAGGTAGGATCTACACTCTAATCTAGCATTTTTTTTTATGTTCATTGCTATTTTTTTGTATTTTTCTCTATTTCCCATTCCCATTCCTCCATTTTTTTGCAGATTCAAAACTTCAAAATTCAAACATCATGGTTATATGGCTGGGCATTTTCTTCTTCTTGGTTTCTTTTTTGGTTATTATGGTGTTGGAGAGTAGGAGGGTTGTTCATGATGAAGAAGTGGATAAAGAAGTGGGTTATATTGGATTTGATGAAAACCTTGGAGAGGAGTACCTTGGTGAGGAGGAAGAGAGTGAACATGATGAGGCCCAAAAAACTAAACAAGATCAAACCCCATTGTGGAAATATGTTTCTAGGCTTGAAGGAGGGAAAGGGGGTGGAACCACTAAATTTGCATGTCTCCATTGCAACAAAACTTATACAGATTCATACACCCGTGCCAGAGGGCACCTCTGCGGGAAAAGGCCATGGGATGAAGATAAACCAATAGGAATCAAAACTTGTGCAAGTGTGTCAACAACAGATAGAGCCAAATACATAAGGGAAAAGGAGGAAGCCCAATACAAATCGAAAAAATCAAAGGGTTTCTTTGAACATAGCTCACAATCACATCAACATGCATAAAGAACTCCTTCAGCATCCTCCCATCGCAGTGTATATGGAGGCACAGGAACAAACATCTCTTTAAGGCATAGTACCATATCAGATTCCTTGACGAAGGATGTAGGAATGATTTGGATTAAAAAATTTACCGTGCGTGTGGGATACCATTCAATGTTCTTCGCTCACCTTATTGGCATGAAATGGTTTCTGCCATAAATGATGCCCCTAAAGGATACAAGAGCTCTAGGTATGACAAGGCTAGAACCGTTGGACTTGATCATGAAAAAGCAAAAATATCACATTCTTTGAGTAGAATGTCAAATTCTTGGATTGAGCATGGGGTGTCCATTGTATCTGATGGATGGACAAAATGTAAAAGGCAAGCCATTGATAAGTGTTCTTGCTGTGTCTGTTAATGGTGCCATCTTTCTTTCAGCATATGATTACTCAGAGAAGTTCAAGACTGCATCAACATTGCAGAACCATTACTTGAAACAATTGAACGTATCGGGCCATACAATGTCATCCAAGTCATCACTGATAATGCTGCTAATTGTAACGCAATGGGAGCAATTATTGAGGATAAATACCCCAACATATTTTGGTCTGGGTTTTTGGTTCACACAATGAACCTTTTGATGCATGATATTATTAAGAACAAAAACCATCAATACAAATGGATTGGTGATTTGTACAAGAGAGGCAAACAAATGAATTTTTTTATTACAAATCATAGCAATACCCATGGGCTTTTCCACAGTCACTCAAGATTGGAGTTGTTGAAGATTGCGAAGATTAGATTTGCTAGCTATTACCTCACCTTCAAGTGCCTTTTGAAGGTAAGAGAGTCATTGGCTAGTATGGTATCAAGTCCACATTGGCAGGTATTAAAGGACAGGGCTGCAAATGCAACTGACAAGCAAGGTTTGGAGCTTGCTTTTAATCAAAATTCGATGTGGGGCCTCTAAACCCACATTTCCTAAGTGCCAATGTGAATGGAGACAAATTTGATCAAAATTGATATTTCACTTAGCAATAATGCTAAGTAGGAATATCACAACATCGCGTTGAGTGCATGCGAGGAGTGTCAGTTACAGTGACAGATAGGATACAAGACAGTACATGATGGTACGACAATAGCAAGGGATATCCAGTGGTGCACAAGGATAGGTCGCAATGTATAGTGGCATGCCGAGGAGTACAGGGATACTTGGTGGTATGCAGTGGCATATGGTGCAGCACAATGGGCTCTTGGAGCGTTGCCTCCCAGGAGACTGATGGATGGGGACATTAGGCATACCTTTGGGTGTAGTTCACCCAGGATCGACGAGGACGCAGATGAGCGACACTTGATGGTATCCATGGGGACTCACACGCATGTTCCTCTTCTACATCACTTGCAGGCACATATGATTTGGTTGTTGTCCTTTGACACTTTGGGCACGAGCAATAGGGGTTAGGGAGCTCACTTGAGATATTTGGATGGGACTCAGCGCACTAGGGGAGAGACTCCTCAGCGGTGGCATTGGGTCAGGGCACGAGCTGACAGGTACAGGTTTGGGGAGTGCATGGCTTGTTGCAGAGGTAGCGTATGTTCCACCCTTGAGTTCACACTTAAGGGGATGCATGACACATTTTGGGCGAGGCACTCTGAGGTATCATGGGAACAAATACAACAGGCGGTCGACCTTTCTTATGGGCGTATGTTTAGTCTTTAGATAATATCAGGGTGCGTTTTCGGGAGACAGGATAGCAGATCCCATGGTGTGGCATGGCAGGCACAGGGCAGTTTTGCATGTGTTAGATTGATTCATGTTGTCTAGAGTCTATATATCGATTACATGCAGGGAGCAGATATGTGGGGCATGTGGATTTTAGTAGTCGTTAGGACTACACCGTAGTAGATTTGATTATGGGATCCAAGGATTTAGTTGCCCGACATACCACTCCATTTCGTGAGGAGTAGGACCATAGTCGAGGGTGATCTAGCTCACTTTGGGGTTGACACATGGGGGATCGCTGAGGCCTCCATTGTTTGGCGAGGCAGGGGTGTCTAGTTGCTACTCAGGATTGGGATTAGCAATGGATGGGTAGATATTGACATCATAGCGATACATAGGCAGGATGAGCTTGGTGTTTGTCGATATTTTTCCACTAGGTTTCAGGGGAGGAGGATACAATTTGCCCATGATGGGCAACATTTTAGAGCCAGAGTGGTGCAATGACAACATGGTTGCACCCCTCTGAGACTAGCATTCATAGCGATACTTGGGCAGGATGAGCTTGGTCTTCGTCGATATTTCGCTACCAAGTTTCAAGGGAGGAGGATACAGTGTGCCCACGATGGGCAGCCTGTTAGAGCGAGAGTGGCATAGTGTCAACATGGTGGCACCCTTTTGACACTAGAATGGGACTCGAGCATCGCAGTACTGGACAACTCAACAACCTTTAGGGATGAGCTAGCTACCATAGGGGGAGATCATTCAAATCTTCTATTGGGCTTTTGTGACTCGCTGATGGCATGGGGGACTTCATCAACATGGCAGGTTGGTCAACAAGAGGATATTAGGGGAAGCCCATGTGGGAGAGACTTCATCCCCACGAGGATTGGGTTGTATCTTCAGGAGTTTACTCTTGGAGTGCATGAGGTGGACTACTCGGTAGGGCAGCTTCATGGGGAGTTGGATAGAGTCCTACATTATCATGATGCTCTACTTATTGATAGTATGCAGAGGGCTTTTGGTACCTATACCTGGCTGGATAGTGAGCAGAGCAAGGGGTGCTTCATAGTGATCAGGATGGCTTGGGATCTGGGTATCGAGGGATTCCTTCATGACCAGACAATGTAGAGATCGGGGATGACTCAGTGGCACATTTGGGACCCTGGTATTATTGGTGGTGATAGTGGTGATCAATAGTCAGAGGGGGTGCTTGTTCAGGTATTGCTTGAGGACAAACAATTTTTGGTGGGGAGGACTGTAATATCTCCAATTTGATTTTCCGCATTAGAGACGATTTTTGAAAGAGGAGGCAATTCCGACATTGGGACTTAGGAGGAAAAAGGGAAATTGCATCTTTAGTGGAACATGGGGCCTGTTACCACTCAAACCAGCAGGGGACCTAAAAGGGGTTCCTAAGAGGGCAACTGCTAGGTTAAGGGCAACGGTGGAGGCTTAGCCCACTGTCACCACAACTAAGTCTCCCTGCTCTTTACAAAATTTCACCAATGGGAGGAGTCCTGGTAGTGTAGGGATCACTTGTAAAGTAGATGTCAATGGCTAGGTGGAAAGTGACCATGGAAACCCTTTCCCAAGGATGGAGTGAAGAATGGAACTTGGTTGCTCTTTAAGCAAGGGACTTGGTCCTCCAAGGGTAAGGGGTGAGGATTGGAAGGTTGAGGGAGAAAAAATAGGCTTATAAACGAGGTTCTCAATCCCTATAATCCTTGGGAAACTTGGATTCCCAAATGGTCCTTGACAAATAATCTTTATTGAGAAGTGGGACCACACGGGGCCAAGTGGACCCAATCCAGGTTCGGGGATGGAATGTAGCAACCAATGATGTTCCTATCCTGGACAAGGTGAAGGGAAAGGACCAAACAAAAATATTTACTTCAAAAGGTTGAATTGATCCTATTGAGGTCTAGCCTTGGGGATGCCTAAGCAAAATTTGATCCTAGAGATAGGGCTTGGGATTCCTAGAGATTCCACCGTTAGAATTGCCTCAAATTTGGAGGAGAGGGAGGGGACCCAATAGCGCAGGAGCCTGTAGAGATCGAAGTTTTTCCTTGGGTCAATACCCGGGAAATTGATGCCCTAGTTGATCTTTGAGGGCTAGACTTGGAAAAAAGTGATAAAAGGTGAAAATAGTGAAGAGGGTGACCACTCTTTTTTAGGGATCAATGCCTAATTCACTTGGGGATATGGAGTCAAGGATGATGATGAGTAAGAACTTGGTTTCTCAATCAAGGAGGCCCAGAAAGTCAGCTTCATCCAATGTTGAGAGAAAGAAAAGAAGAGTGACCTTCAAGCATTTATACTTCAAATCAAACGATGCAAGCTTATCGAGACAAATAATCTCTAGGACATTTCATTCATATAACATTGGCCCATACATTAAATTAGCTAAAACATGCTCAATTCCACATTTCAATCAATGCAATAACTAGCCCTAATTTTAGCGCTATGCAGCAACAAGAATAATAACATCAAAATTTACTTACAACGTTATAGAGTATATCCAACCAGCATTTCGTTTACAATGCAAAGCTCAAAGACAAGATAAAGAACCCAAATCCATACGTCAAAATTCATCCGTCTCCAAAAATATCCTCCAAGGAAAAAATGCGAAGTTCTCTATATTAGAGAGATCCCAAGTCAAGTGATGATCCAAATGAATGTATCTAACATCAATATATAGCCTCCTAAGGAGTTCGAATTAGCCTATGGGCCTACATTAGCCCCTAATGATAAAATAATGTGCAAATAAAACCCCTATTGGTGACAAGCCCACCAAACTAGCTCACAAGTGTAAAGATAAGCCTCACAAGGGGCCAAATAATAATATGTACATGTCGTAAGGCCCTCCAAGGGCTCAACAATATCCTGAAGTGCTATATTGAGAAATAAATTCCTCCGAATATGATGGACAAGGGGGTGGCCCCTTGTTCTCCAAGTAGGAGACCTGTGGTGTTCCCAGTGGGTCTGAAGGGCACATAAATGACCCCATGGGTCTCCATATGAATCGATGATGTCTGTAGATCCTCTGCAAGGGTCCAAGTGGTGGAATGAATGCTGCCATGACATTGTACAAGTCCTGGGACACCTATCAAGAGTGTGGGGCTCCTGTGGGGGGTTACTGGGCATAATGTACCAAGCATATCACCATCATCCCAAAAGTGGATCGCTAGTAATCTTTGAGCATCCATGAAGATCCGTGGAGTGTCGTCTACTGTTGTGGAGGCCCATGGCTCTCTATGCACACACTACATGTGCCAATGTAGACCTCTCGGGGTTGGGATCTCATATAGGGAAACCAAACCTAAATGGAAACCACTTGCAATCTTGCATAAGATCCAATGCGTCCCCTAGGCTTCCAGTATAACCAGTCATTAAAATAATTGGGTAAAAGAGCTTACAAATCATAGATAACAAAGTGGGCACTTCATAATGGCATGCCTCTCGTAGTGGGCATTGGCATGTGCTAGTGTTTGCAAGCTCCAAAGGGGGTTAGCCAAGTACCTTATTGGGTGGTTTCAACCCTTAAAGGGGATAATATGTCCAAGGTACATCCCTCTATTGGGAGTGGCAAGTGACAAATAAGTGAGATGGAATAGGGAATGAGAGGGGCAGTCCTGGGCCACATAGTGGGGCATAGGGGTAGCTAGATAAGGGGAAGCCCACACCTGGGTAGGTAATGTATAGGAGGGAGCAATCGTGGTACATGAGGTGCCCTGACCTTGATTTTTCCACCTTTCTTTATATATGTTTTGCCTTTGATCAATTTTCTTTAATTAACTGCTCGGGGCTCAAAGGACAAGAGCATGATGTGTAAGATATAGTAGTAATTACCCCCTTTAGGTAGGGCGGTTCATTGCCCTCCAAGGGTTGGGACAATCATGGGTTCCTAAATGATAGAGGAGGCTCATCTATGGCATATGGAACCAGGGTGATGGCCATGGATTGTGGTAGAGCTCACGTAATGGCTTTTGCCCACGTGCTAATTATTTTTGTCCCAACCATCTTTTGCATTTTGTGGTACAATTTCCTGTTAAATGTGGCCAATTATGCTTTTCACTTTTTCTTTTAATTGCTTCAACCTCCGGGGCATCATTGTAGGCTTGATCCAAGGTGGGGGCAAGGGGATAGGGAGGCTGGCCCTAGGTGGACCCAGGCGGGAGAAAAGATGACTGGGAGTATAGTGAGTGGAAAAGAAGTAATATGTGTAGGTAAGGGAGCGAGACCACGCACCCAAAATCGGGGTTTCCCAAGTAGTACTACCCTAAAACCAAACAGTCAATAAAGGACATCCTATGGGACTATGATGCAAGGGTAATAACCAAAAGAGATCAAGGGGATAAGTACACAAACTAAGCCCACTCTTTCCGCCAAATCCCCCCATCTATCCATACCCAAAAGTATCCATGATAAGTAAGCAATGTACTCAATTACCAAATGACAAGACATACCTTTAGATTCGGGAGGCCCACCTTCAAACATACGATGAATACAGGTAAGTGAGGGACCACATGGCTGGCTCAGGTGGCAGAGAAATGGCACAAGAAGCTTGGAAGAGGCTGCAAGGGGCTGCTGGCTGCTGGTTGAGGCTCATCATGGAGAATAATTTCTCTTGGGGATATCACCCACGAAGTGGTGGGTAACAGGGCCCACAAGAGAGAAATTAGGCCCAAGAAGGGAACTCGCACTCTTGGAGGAGAGAAAAAAGAGGAGGGGGTGCGAATTAGGAAGAGAAAGTGTGGGGGCACTAAGGGAGAGAAGGAGGCCAACAATTATAAATAAGGAGAAGAAGCCTTTGTTTGCATCTTTTGACAATTTAACTTCTCAACAAAAGTTTCCTTGAGCTATTTAGCCAAGTCAACAGATGTTGTTTAGCACGAGGAATTCCCAAGCAGGAATTCCACCTCTACCTTGAGTGAAATTTGAGTGTCACCCTACAAGAGTAGAGAAGTCTATCTTAGGACTTCTAAGGGAGCTTCATTGCAAATTATTTCCAGTTGGTGCGTATTTTCCTTGGGTGCGGAAGTTGTTCGAAGTAGTACGCATCGTTTGACAGAGAGAGGAGCTCACACCATTTTGGGAGCACTGGTGACTTGTGGATCTAGCCCAAACCCTTTCTGGGCTTTTGTGGGTTTTGTGAGAGGAGGCTAGGATTAATTTTGCATAATTTTCTGAGCACTTTTGAGGGTAGAATTCCTAGTTCCATCCAACAACCAACAACAAAAATTATTGGAGGAGGGCGCAGTTCACTCTGGGACCATTTCCACCACTTGGGTTCGTGAGATATTTCTGGGTCTTGCCGGGTACTTAGTGAGAAGGCCACCATCAGAGTTTCAACTAATTCCAGACACTCTTCATAGCAATTCCTCCAGTTTCCTTCTAGCAGCAGCGAACAATGCTTCTTGGGCATGCACAGTTCTTCTTGGGGGACCTTTCCGGTATTTGAGCATTGTAGTCACACCTGGGTTCTTTCTGTAATGTCCCTAAGCAGGAATATTAGTGATATTTAAACAAATAAACAGTGTAACAACATAAAATTAAAAACAAGAATTACACATCCATGGAAACACTGTAAATCTAGAACTGCTAAGCCATATATTATAAATTCTAAGAGCAATGGGTACAATATAAATGTAGTGGTGCACCCGGGCTTGTCTAAAGGACAAGCTGGAATAAACCCAGGTGATGGAATAGCTAAGATGGTGGCCGTTCAGTTGCTGCACCACTTGCACTGTGCTGTCCCAACAAAACTGTTGATATGCTAACTTCGACATGCTGGAATGTGCCCAAAAATTGCCCCAAAAATTATATCCTTTTAGCCTTAGACTCCTTGGACAAAACCCAGAAAAACCCAGAAGGGAATTTATCTGGTTTTGATTTTGGATTTTCGGCCCCCTTGGAGCCTCTCCCTGGCTGCTACAACCGATTTCAACTTGCAAGAAATAGCCTGCCAATCCCTCTGAAAATACCCCTAGAACGCTGGGTCCACCTGTACTGACTAACTCCTTGCTCCCCGGATGACCCTTGGTTCAGATGACTACTCTCCTAGCACCACGAGTTTGTTGCTACAATGGCCTCTGCACTGACTATTGTGTTGGTCTAGCTGGCTGCTACTCCAGCAGAGTTGCCCTTTCTACGTTGCCTCCTCAATTCCTGGCTCTCCCAGCAAACTGTGAATTCCTTTGCTGGTATATTCTCAGCTCTCCCAGCAAGCTGTGAATCCCTTGTTGATTTCTAATCCCTCCTGCATGTTCTTTGGCTGCCCAGGAATACGCAGTTCCTCCTCGCGCTGATCACTGAAGTGTGTGACTGTATCGAACTCCCTGGAAACTCCTGTGTAGCAGCCTCCCTAGGGTGGGCACAGATGGTCCCCCGAAGAAGAGGTTGAATTTTCCTTGCAGAAGACTCGTGGCTAAATAGCTGATAGACTCGCTGAACAATAGAGCGTACAAAATGAGTTTGTTTGTCAAATAATCAGAATGCCTCAAAATGAGAGCTCCATCCCCTTTTATCACCTTGGGCTTCCTTAGCCTCTTGTGGGCCCCTCCTTCCACTAACTCGAATTCCCTCCAACGTCCTCCTTGGCAAATTCAGATTATGCATGGGTGGCCCCCATATTCCATTAGCTGCCAAAAATAATTCGAACTGCCTATAGTTCCTAAGTTTCTGCATGTGGGGTCCTCCTCCTAAACCAAAATTGCTGCCAAAATTGTGTTGTTGCATCCCGTGACTAATTCATTTGAGAAGGGACATGACAGTCCTCCCCTCCCAAATGTTGCTTGCCCTCAAGCAACCTCAAAGTCGGGTGCTCTAGTATGTGCTCACCCTCCCAGGTGGCATCCTCATCTGGTAAGTTCTTCCAGCGTACCAAGAACTCCCTGATGGTTCTGCTCCTCAGTTTTCTCTCCCTGCTCTCCAATATGGCCTCTGGTTCCAGCACCAAATGGCCCTCATCATCTAATGGGGGTAGATCAGTTGCTGCGGTCACCTATTGTCCCAACACCTTCTTCAGGCATGAGACATGAAACATGTTGTGGATCTTGCTCCCCGAAGGTAGTGCTAGCTCATAGGCCACCTCCCCAACCCGCTTGGTCACCTGGTAGGGCCCATAGAAGCGTGGCTGTAGCTTCTTGGCCCCCTTCTATTTTAGCGTGGACTGCCTGTAAGGCTGCAACTAGAGGTACACTAGGTCCCCCTCCTCAAAGTGCCTCTCTGTGCTGTGCCGATCTACATACATTTTTTGCTGATTCTGGGTTGTTGCTAGATTATCCTTGAGAGCTTTGAGGATACCTTGGCTCTCTTGGATCCAGTCTTTGGCCTTTGGGGCCCAACTGTCTCTGAAAATAACATCAACAAAAGTTAGAGCATCATAACCATAAAGGGCACGAAAAGGAGTCATACCAATAGACATGTGGTGCGTGGTGTTGTAGCAGAACTCGACCAAGTGCAACCACCGAATCCACGTCCTCTACTGACCCGTCACATAGTTCTTTAGGTACCCCTCCAACCACTAGTTGACCCTCTCTGTCTGGCCGTCCATCTAAGGGTGGTAACTGGTGCTAGGAGTAAGCTCCGTCCCAACCAACCTGAAGAGCTCTTGCTAAAAACCACTCATAAATCTCCTGTCTCTGTCGCTAACAATGTTCTTGGGGAGTCCATGCAGTTGGAAAACCTCTCGGAAGAACAACTCAGCGACCTGGGCAGCCGTGAACCTAGTGGGGATGGCAAAGAAATGGGCAAATTTGGTTAGCCTGTCGACCACCACATATATGCAATCTTTCCCTTATACTGTGGGGAGCCCAGTGATGAAGTCCATCGAGATACTTTCCCATTTCCCCTCTGGAATGGGAAGTGGCTGTAATAGCCTTACAGGGTGAGTCAGCTCCCGTTGTTCTGCTGGCAAGCCTCACACTCCCTTACATGTTGCAGCACGTCCTCATTGAGGCCTTTCCACGTGAGTTTCTCTCGAACAACCATGTAAGTCTTCTGGAACCCTTGGTGTGCGGACAGTGGTGAATCATGAGCTGCCTGGAGTACCCTCTCCCTCAACTGTGAGCTGGGTACTAAGTAAATGCGCCCCTTGTAATAGATGACCTCATCCATCACACGATAACACTCATCTGCATGTGTCCCCTCTAACACCTCACAGGCCTTCCTGTCCTAGGAGTACTCAACTAACAACTGAGCCTTCCAATCCCGGCAGATGCTCATAAGAGATAACCCAACCGGTCTCCTGGATAGAGCATCGGCCACCACATTGTGCTTGCCCTGCACATACTGAATATCAAAGTCGTATGGCTGCACCTTGCTGACCCATCTCTGCTGCCTGTCATTGAGGCCCTGCTGCCCCATGAAATGTCAAAGACTGTTGTGATCAGTCTTCACTCGGAATTGGTTGCCCACCAAGTATTGGCGGAACTTGGTCAATGCATGCATGATGGCCAACATCTCCTTGTCATATATGGAATATGACAGCTTGTGTGGTAGGAGCTTCCGACTCTCGAAAGCTATGGGGTGCCCCTCCTGTGACAAAATGGCCCCAACTCCCACCCCTAATGCATCACACTCCATTGTGAATGGCTGGGAAAAATCCGGGAGTGCCAAGACAGGGCAACTGCTCATCACCTCCTTGAGGCGATCGAAAGCGGCTTGTGCTCCCTTAGTCCATGCGAAGGCCCCTTTCATGGTCAAGTCAGTCAAGGGTGCTGCCAACTGCGAGAACCCTTTGACAAACTTCTTGTAGTAAGTGCAAATGCCCAAGAAGCCTCTCAGCGTAGTCACGTCTCGGGGAACTGGCCAATCCCGGATGGCCCTGATCTTCTCCTCATGAATCTTGACCCTGTCTGCTCCAATGATATGTCTAAGATAAAGCATCTTTGTTAAACCAAACTCACATTTGGAGAGCTTGGCATAGAACTACTGCTCCTCCAGAATGCACAGTACCTCCTCCAAGTGTTGGAGGTGCTCCTCCCATGTCGGACTATAGATCAGAATGTCGTCAAAGAACACGTGCACGAACCTCCTCAACTGCCCTAAAAGATGTGGTTCATGCAAGACTAAAATGTGGCGAGAGCATTGGTCAGCCCAAACGGCATGACCAAAAACTCAAAGTGCCCATAGTGGCACCAAAATGCTGTCTTCGGGATGTCCTGATCCCCAACTCTTATATGGTGGTACCCCGAACGCAGATCGATCTTAGAGAAGTACTTGTCTCCTCTAAGGTCATCCATGAGCTCATCAATGCGGGGAACGGGGTACCAGTTCTTAAGGGTCTTCCTGTTAAGGGCTCGGTAGTCTATGCACATCCTGAGGGTCCCATCCTTCTTCTTCACCAGCACTACAAAAGAAGCAAAAGGATTGGAACTAGGCCTGATGTGACCCAGAGCAAGCAACTCCTGAATAACTTTCTCGATCTCGTCCTTATAGGTTTTGGAGCGCGTGTAAGGAGTAGTGATGACTGCCTGTATGCCCGACTCTAGCTCAATGGTGTGCTCAAACCCTCTATCTAGTGGCTGCCCTATTGGAATGTCCCCGAACACTATTGCATAACTCTCCAGAAGAGCCTGTATGTCTGTCGATGGTGACTGTGCCTGTCCCCTAGCCTCTGAGATCCTCAACTCGACTGCCCATGCGATGTCCCCATGTTGAAGATCTGCCTCCATCCTGTGGGCGAAAACTATCTGAGGTAGATAAGACTGCATGCCTCTCAAAACCACCAGTTTGCCATCTGGCCCCATGAACTTCATCTCAGGTTTCCTCCAATCAGTTGTAACTCTCCCAAGGGAATACATCCACTGGACACCCATCACCACATTGGTGTTTAGCACATTGACCACAAAGAAGTGGTCTGTCATCAAGTAGTTTCCCATAACTACTGTCAAGGAGGGCACGTATCGGGTACACTAGATGGTACGGTCACCTGTCACTAGGACAAAGAATCCCTCAAACTTTGCTGTGGTGAGGCCCCTCCTCTGGACCAGCTGTGCATCTATGAAGTTGTGGGTAGCCCCACTGTCCACTAGTACTGACACCCTTTGTCCTTGTATCGTACCTCTGATCTGGAGTGTCAAAAACTTAGGAATCCCGCATAGAGAAGCAAGGACTCCCCCCGATGAGGCAAGAGATGCCCATCCTTGTGGAAGTGGTGGTGGTGGTGGCCCTTTGTCTCCCGAACTCTCTCCATCTGTCCCACCACAATCCCGCTCCACCTTGTCCTCCTGGTCACTGTCAGAGAAGACCTCAATGTAGTGTGCTCTATCCGCTGTGCACCTATGGCCTGGTGCCCAGGGCTCCCTGCATGTGAAGCATAGCTTCTTCCTCCTAAGGTCCTTCCATGTCTCCTCATCTAGCTGCCCCCTCCCTTGTGTGGTCCTCGGTGTCGGGGGTCTAGTCTGATGGCCTTTCTGTGGGAAAGGGGTCCGTGTAGGAAATGGCATTCTAGTTTTGGGGATGGCCCCCTGCAAATCTCTGGCGCACACCACCGCCTCCTGCAGCGTAGAGGGTCTGGGTGACTTCACCAGTGCACACAAAGGCTCAATCAAATCCTCAATGAAGGTGTATACCCTCCTGACCTTGGATAGATTCGAGACCATCACTTACACACGCAGAAAATCAGAAAAATACTGCTTTGGGTTGCCTGTCTACGCAGTTGTGTCAGCGCCCTGAAGGATTCCTCTGGATCCCTCTGATCAAACCGCTCCACCACCCTCCTGGTGAAGTCCTCATATGAAACTATTTGAGCATGCCCCAAAGTGGTTAGGCCGCGAAACCACCAGTAATGGGCTTCCCCCTCCAAATGCAGTGCTGCCATCTTAATGGCCTCCTGTTCTGTCATCCAGTTGAGCTGAAAGTATGTGTCCATCTTTTCAACGCAAGCCCTGGCTGTGCACTTGGCAATGCCATCAAATGTAGGGAAGTACATCCTCGCTATGGTTCTCTGCAGCTCATAGTTTTGGGTCCCCTGTGCTCGGTACCCCTTGTTCCTCTCATTCTGCTTGAGCTTGCAGTAATCTCTGAAGGAGAGGGCTTCTTTGAAATCTTCGTCCATTGCCTGCCACTCTATGAAGTAATCCCCCCTCTAGGGAGTTTCTTCTTCCCGTGCTGGTTTGATCTGTGCCATTGGCACGAAGGAGGGTACTGTGGCCCTAGTGGGCACACTCACTGAAGGGCGCTGTGCTACTGGTGAGGGATGATCAAAGGGTTGAGAAGCCCCGAAGGTCTCTCCACACAGAAACCCTCTAGGTGTGGCTCTGTCTCAACTCTGTGATTTGATCTCCTCCAGCATGTCTTTTTGCCCTTTTGCCAAGTCACTCAGAGCCCTCAAGAGGCTATCGAAAGCCATCTCCTCCCTGCTCTTGGGCTCTGTCATTTCCTCCTCTTTGGCCACTGTTTTCCCTCTTTCCTCTGTGTCTGGTGTAATTTCCAGCTCCCTTTCTCTGCTTCTGTACCTCTGCCTCTGGTAAGTGATGTTCTCCCAGTCTTCTCCTCTCATAGGAAACCAACCCCACAGCTGAGCCAAGAATTAGGCTCTGATACCACTGTAATGTTCCTAAGTAGGAATATTAGTGATATTTAAACAAATAAACAGTGTAACAGCATAAAATTAAAAACAAGCATTACACATCCATGGAAACACTGTAAATCTGGAACCGCTGAGCCATATATTATAAATTCTGAGAGTAATGGGTACAATATAAATGTAGTGGTGCACCTGGGCTTGTCTCAAGGACAAGTTGGACTAAACCCAGGTGATGGAATAGCTGAGATGATGGCCATTTAGTTGCTGCACCACTTGCATTGCACTGTCCCAGCAAAATTGCTGATCTGCTAACTTTGATATTTTGGAATGTGCCCAAAAACTGCCCAGAAAATTATATCCTTTCAGCCTTAGACTCCTTGGACAAAACCCAGAAGAACTCTCTGGTTTTGACTTTGGATTTTCAGCCCCCTTGGAGCCTCTCCCTAACTGCTACAACCGATTTTGACTTGCAGGAAATAGCCTGCCAATCCCTCTGAAAATCCCCCTAGAACGCTGGGTCCACCTATACTGACTAACTCCTTGCTCCTTGGATGACCCTTGGTTTGGATGACTGCTCTCCCAGCACCACGAGTTTGCTGCTACAGTGGCCTCTGCGCTGACTGTTGCGCTGGTCTAGCTGGCTGCTACTCCAGCAGAGTTGCCCTTTCTACGTTGCCTCCTCAACTCCCGACTCTCCCAGCAAGCTGTGAATCCCTTTGCTGGTCTATTCCCAGCTCTCCCAGCAAGCTGTGAATCCCTTTGCTGGTCTATTCCTGGCTCTCCCAGCAAGCTGTGAACCCCCTTGCTGATTTCTAATCCCTCCTGCGTGTTCTTTGGCTGCCTAGGAATACACAGTTCCTCCCTGTGTTAATGACTGAAGTGTGACTGTACCAGACTCCCTGGAAACTCCTGTGTAATAGCCTCCCTAGGGCAGGCACGGATGGTCCCCCGAAGAAGAGGTTCAATCTTCCCTCTGGAAGACTCGTGGCTAAACAACCAGTAGACTCGCTGAACAATAGAGCGTACAAAATGAGTTTGTTTGTCAAATAATTAGAATGCCCCAAAATGAGAGCTCCATCCCCTTTTATCACCTTGGGTTCCCTTAACCTCTTGTGGGCCCCTCCTTCCACTAACTCGAATTCCCTCCAACGTCCTCCTTGGCCAAATTCGGATTATGCATGGGTGGCCCCCACGTTCCACTAGCTGCCAAAAATAATTCGAACTGCCTATAGTTCCTAAGTTTCTGCATGTGGGGTCCTCCTCCTAAACCAAAACTGCTGCCAAAATTGTGTTGCTGCATCCCGTGACTAATTCGTTTGAGAAGGGACATGACACTTTCCATAGCTTGCAATAGCAAGCCCAGGTCCCTCTGATCTCATTTATTGTACTCATATTTATCAAAATTACTACGCTGGCTCAGAGTTTTGCTCGTATTTCCATGTTCAAATGTTATGGTTGTGCATTTCTGAATTTTGTAGTTGTAGCTAGTTCATTGCTTCTCTTATCTATGGTATTTTTCCATTTGGAATATTACATTGAACCACTTTTGCCCACACATGACTTCAAAAATTCATATCTCAACTTCTAGACCTCCGATTTGGATGATTCTCATTGCCCCTTGCTCGTCTAAGGGCCCTCTATCATCTCAAATCATCACATGTCAAAATATCCTCATGGTTTTGTCCCCACAACATTGGCTCCAAAACCCCGCACTTGGGTTCTAAAACCACAAAACCATTTTGTGTGTTCATTCCTCCAAAACCCTCTAGCCTAGGGTTTGGAGTACCTCCCAAGCTACAGATCTCAACATGTAATAGGCCTTTTTCTTATTTATGGTCACCACCTTTCAGCAATTGTACAAGATATTTTTTCATGTCTAATACAGTCTTTCTACTCTTTTGAGCTTGTTCTACCTCCATTATTACAGTCAGAAGATTGTCTTCTTATGTTGTTCGTCTATTTAGATGAAATTATGATGTCATTTTCAGCATACACTTTGTCTTCCCTTATGAAATAGTCAAGCAGGGAAACAGGAGATAAGAAATATTTCAAGAAGGGCTGTCTAGCCTATCAGCTGATCTTCCTCCACTGCATCTGAAAGACTTGAAAACAGGATGGCTCTTTAATGTGGCTAGTTAGACTGATGATTAACTGATATTTGAACATCAACATTTTACATCTTGCTATCCATCTTTTAAAATGATGTTGTGAATAAGTTAACACCTTTTCCTATAATTTCTACCAATTCTATTTGCTTTAATTAAGCTTGCATGTTTGTTTAAAACTGATGGGCATTATTTTAACTGCTTATTTCCATTAGCAATTTGCTAGGTTGAACATAAGTGACCTAATTTGGGGGAAAATAAGCTAAAAGGATGGATTCAGATGCTTTTATTTTGTGGCAGGCTTAATCGTTCACATGTGGATGTTATTTGAACCACTGCATAATGGGTGTCTCAGGGAAGTGGTTTAAGACATTGGTCGGTCTTAAAAAGTCTAAGGAACATCTGTCTGAGAAGCATGGAAATGTGAGTGAGTTGAATTGCATTTGCAGAGAAATCTTTTTCCTTTTTGCCTTGCTAGATTTTCGATGGTGAAATTATTGAATTGTGATCAAGTTGTTCCTAATCAAATAAATCTCCAACTTCAAATCCGATGATCTCTGATTTGTTATCTTGTTTAATCACACCACACCTCTGATTAGTATAACAAATTGAAGATAAGTTTCTCTCTTCTACTGCTTATTAGCAGTTGCAGTATTAATTGGTTTACATTTGTGGATGGGTGATGTTAGTTTGAAATATATTGTTTTGTGTAATATCTTTATTTCAAGAAGAAAATGTGATGTTTTACTCTGCTAGTGTCTGAGAACACAAAAACCTTAAATTGCTTTCTGCACCACTGACATCAAATCTACTAAAAATCAACTAAGCTTGAGCTTTGTAAACATCTCAGATCAACTTTTACAACTGGGATAAAACCATCATAGACCTAGCTTCAGAAACTAGATGACATTTACCATAAACAGAAACTCCACAAGGAAATAAAAAACAATCAACATACCAGAAACTGAGATGGATGAGGAACAGGCAAGCCGCATATCATGTTCTCTATTAATTTGACCAAGCAAATAACTGTCTTTGAGGAAGAGATGAGGTAACCTCATCTTTGATCTCAGTCATACTAAGAATACCGTCCTGAAGAAGCAGCTTGCAGATGGAGGTGCAAAGTTGATAATGAAAAGATGTTGAAAGCTCAAGAGGAGCAAAATCAACTAAAGGCTTAACTACTACAGAACATAAATCATTTGCAAAAGCAAATGAAGAAAGCCCATTGAAGAAGAGAAAATCATGGAAGATCTAGGCACATGGAGGTAAAGCCCATTGAAGAAGAGAAAACCATGGAAGCTCTAGGCAAATGAAGAAGGAGGTAAAGCCCATTAAAGAAGAGAAAACCATGGAAGATCTAGGCAAATGAAGGAGGTAAAACCCTTTGAAGAAGAAAAAACCATGGAAGATCTAGGCAAATGAAGAAGGAGGTAAAGCCCATTGAAGAAGAAAAAACCATGGAAGATCTAGGCAAATGAAGAAGGAGGTAAAGCCCATTGAAGAAGAAAAAACCATGGAAGATCTAGGCTCAAGAAGTGCTATTAGAACTTGAAGGCATCATTACTGACCAACACATCCAACAAGGAAGACATATGCATTCAAAGAATCACAAAGGAGCCCAGAAGTCTCTCCATTCAGACATCAAAGGAGTCCAATGTTTAGATGTGTCAATGAAGTGATTATGGACCAATGTGTTTTGGTTTGGAATCTGTTTTAAGGGTTTCCAAATGAAGTTATGCATATATATATTTTCAAACAAGTTTCAAGTCTCATATAAGGTAGTGAGTGTTTATTTCTTAGACTTTTGTCAAATCTAAATTTTAATGATTTTAAATTTTTATGTGAAAGTGTACATTTGAGATTTGCAAATAAAATGGAACTTGAGCAAACAAAGTGAGAAATGAAAATGCAGATTCTCAATAATGCAATCTGGAAATTATTTTTTTTGCGTCAAATATGAATGCAAAATGCATAAATTTAATAGGGAAATTCTAGGATGCCAAACATAGAACATGAGCCTAATATGTAATCTAAGAAAGTGAAATCTAAGGCTCTAATACAATAGGGAAAAGACAAACCTTTGAACTATATCAAGTGCTAGAAATGCACCTGATGGAAAATAAAAATTAAATCAATTTACAGAATGTATCAAAATCATATTTAACTTATTTATGATGGAAAAATGTGGTTCTAGGTGACTATGCTATGTTGGAAATGCAAATTTTTGAATTAATAAGTGTTGCAAATATCGGCAATATATTTACAACATGGTGATATATCTGTTTTGTTTTGTTTTTATTTATTTATTTTTTTTATTTTTGTATTGAGAGGAATTGACAACTGGGCCAAAAGCTCATACTTGCATGACACAAGGTCGATTCTGATCGCTACCACTATAACCTCTAGGTGAACCCATACGTGTCCCTAGGCACGACCCACAAAGTTAATCACGGGGGGTTTGAACCTCAAACCACTTCAAAATACTTTATATCACGACGATCGCCAATCAAGCTGCCCCCCTTGGGACAACATAGTGATATATCTTGATTTTCTCAATGCGGTGATAATATCATTGCAAAAATTCATGATTTTTTCCAATTTTGAATATATTGCGATATTTTGAAAATATTGTGATATAGCGATAATATATCATCTAAAAATGGAAAATAGTGGATGAGTCAAGAATTTTTTGGATTTTTTTTGCTCAGGTTGGAGAGGGGTAGGGGATTGAGAACCAGGGGGTTACATTTGCCCATAATAAGAATAGAGGGAGGGGGTTTCTTTAGATGTTTAAAAAAAAGAATATTTTTCAATTTTTGTACTTTTAAGTTTGTTGATGTTTTTTGATATTTTCCCTAATGTTGCTATTAAGTTGTTTTTTAGATCCTCGACGATATATTTGTTGACATGATGTTTGCAACACTGCTGGAAATACGTTAACTCAAATCAAAATTCCAGCAAGCACATGTAACACCAGTGTTGCACTAATCAGGAAAAAATCGCGATAATATTGTATTATTGCGATTTTTTCAAAATGACGATTAAATCGGGCGATAAAATCGGAAATTTTTTTTTGAGCCTATTTTTTCGAAAAAATCGCGATTTTTTGGGAAAAAATCGTGGGAAATATATATATATATATATTTTTTTTTGTTGTTTTATGAGGAGGAGGAGGTGACCCAAGCTACCCCTGTCACAAGTAGAGGACGTGGTCTACCTCCTGTAGCTCCTAGTTCTTCAGCTTCTAGAGCACAGCAGACTCCAAAGTCTACTGCCAACTCCACCGACATCTACATGTAGAGGGGCAAAGGAAATCAATATTATTAGACTTTAGTTATTTGGTTCATTTCATTGTATATGACATTATGACTCATGATATGAGATACATTATTATATTTTTTGTTGATATTTTGAGGTTGAGTTGGGACTCAGGAGTCAGGACTTACTATTCAGGACATGATTCACTGTTATGTGTGATTTTAGCACTAGAAATGATATTAAACATCTTCTATATTAGTTCTTTTATCATATTTATGTGTCAATGTATTTATTTTATGTTGTAGATGGTTTAGATATTAAAAAATTGAAAAAAATGAATATTTTTGTACCAAACGATTTTTTCTTGATTATTATTGACTTTTTCCCGATTATTACGATTTTTTCCGATTTTTTCCCTACGCCAAATTAATCTTGATAACGATTAGTGCAACATTGTGTAACACTTTACCCTAGTTTAAAGTTGAGAAATTGAAATCCTAGACTTGAATGGTTTTCCATGAAATTGTAATTTTTCTAAAAAGGTAAAAAGTAGAGGCTACAAGGTGCTTAAAACAAAAAATAAAACCAATTTCCCGTGGAAGGAATGACTTGTGAATTATAATTAATGTCTAAATTATGCGATGAAATTGTAATGAAGTAGACCAACCGTAGAAGTCTACGGAAGAATAAGAGATTAGGAGAAATGAGTGATGTTAGGGATGAAGATGACTTATGAGATTTATGGAGATATTGTGGAGGAAGTTAGGGAAATGATTTGAACTAAAAATCTAATTCTGACATAGTTGTTATGGTCACCTATCATTATATAGAGTGACCATTGGTACAATACAAACACACACGAGAATGTTTATTTAATATAATTTCCTCTTCAAGGGTTTCTTGCATATAATTCTCTCTGTCACTTGTTTCATAATTGGCTATTATAGCCAACAATTGTTATCAAAGCACAAGGTGAAAGTATTGTGGTGAGCATGTAATAGTCAGTGCGTGAAGTTGGTGCGCATTTATGGCTGAGCTTGAACAAACACACATGCGAGGTTTTAGGTGAAGAGCCAATGGTTGGTCAACTACATGCTCCGAGGAAATGAAGATGCGATATATCTCAAAGTTGGAACTTGATGTGTGTTTGTTGGTGATTGAGCTCTTCTACAGGTCATAGACATTTGGGTCCAAGATGTTGTACGGAAAAAATGTTTATAAACATCCTCATATTTTTAACCTCTCACAACATTTAAGCTTCTTAGCGGCATGAGTGCTAGTCAGATGTTTGATCCTTTTGTGAGCAAGACTGCTGTTGTTCATTAGACTTCTGACAATTATAGAGTAACTGAGGATAAACTTCAAGAAATAAGCGTGAATATCCCTTTTAAGTTAGCCATATCAAGTGGCATGCTCTATGATAATGGAATTGGTCACCAGCACTGCCCCCGGGCCTTCCTAAGATGATTCAAGGCTTCAATCCTGGAACTCCTTAGATGATTCATGTCTTCAATCCTACATATCATCGTACGAGTTTTTCTTTAATAACTATAAACTTGGTAATGGCAACATCGACAACAACAACAATACTATAGGTTTTGAAGTTTTATTTACTTATTTATTTTTTCATTTCGGGAAGCATTAGAGACTTGAAAGCACGAACCTTATTTCATTTTGTGTTAATCACATCAATGATATTAAATCCTCAGAGCCTATAATTGTCTGTAAATATTAAATCCTCTTGAGGACAACTGTCTATAAACACTGCCACCATGCTAGCTGTCTGTACATCTGTCCACTCCTCATCAATGGCTAGGCCCAAGAATGTATGCTCATCCTCCTCCATCACGAGCTCAACATGAGCCACTAGCTGACTCCCCAAAGATGGCCCATCATGCGCACTAAGCTCCACTATGTGCTACTCATGTTGGATGAGTACAAGCTACTGGTCAACACTCTCCTCTTCCAAGCATGGCTGCATCGCTGAGACGCTGTCAACAACTCCCCCTGACCGCTCATGCTCCTTAGAGGTGTCCAAAGAGGAGTCCCCATCCTGAAAATTAGAAGGAATCTCCTCCGAATATCCCCATGACGTATCCTAGGTGTCACGCATGCATAAGTGGTTAGGTCCCCATGGTCCCTTGCAGATGAAGCAAAGACACTTCCTCCTCAGCTCATTCTTGTTGCATGATCCACCAAACCTGAGCAACTCCTCCCTGGTCAACTTGTTAAGTTATAGTATGTTTTATGCTTAGTGCAATTTGCTTCAATTTCTTCTTATTAGCCCAATGTCAATTTCACTGTTTAGCAATCACATTAACATAAAGTAAAATGCTGATAGACCATAAATAAATAGACAGAAGACAAGCCAAGACAAGAGACATCAGATGTGGCGACTAGCCAGGGACAAACCCCAATGTGGGGAAACCCTTTGATCAATTCTTCTATAATCTTCAATAATTCAACAGAGAGAGAGAGATAATACAAATATACAGTTCTGTAATTTTATTACAACAGCAGCAAAACCCTAACCAACAAAGTCAAAGCTAGTCAAACAAGTCATAATTGACCTCCAATCAGCTTGGTCAATATCCCAGTCAACTCGGCCTCCAACAGCAAGAAGAGGTAGCCCAAAACAGTCTGAAAACTCAGTCAAATGAAGGTCAACAGAAGTCAACCTGCAACCAACAATTAGGGCAGTCAACACTGGTCAAACTTGAGGTCATATCACCTCGATTTGTGTGCCAAAATCTGCGGCCTGCCAAGGAGAAGTAGCCACACCAAATCCGCAGTCCAAAAAGAGTCCATGCTGGTCAAAGTGTCTTTCTGCAGCCCTGGTCAAACTCGGTCAACACAACCCTAGCCAGAAATCACTTCGTCCTTCCACACGTGTGAGAGAGATGCTGCTCCTAGATGTGTACCCAATCAAATAAGGAGAGAGAAGAATGTGAGATGAGAGATGAGTGAATAATGCCACAAGGTGTCTTCTATTTATATGAATCGTTGAGGATGTGTGCCACACATTTTGTTGCTAGCCGACCTTGACAAATTGTCAAGTATATACAAATAAATTCATATCTCCATAAATACCTATTGGAATTGGATGATTGTTAGATCAATCCTACACCTCTCGACGAGAGGAATCCAAGAAAAATATCAGCTGCCATAAATAAGATGACCCATATGGAGTTTGGCTGTAGTTGCCAATTTTAACACTCCCTCTCAACTAGGGAGAACTCCATCTGCTAATCCATCTAACCATCGGTACTATCTCTGCCATCAAATGCACTGCTCTGCTGAACTATGAAGAAGAAGAAATGATCGAGGATGTATCATACCATCCTTTACTGACCCGAAGTCAGTCCCAGATAAAAGAGAGTGCTCAATAGTGCTCTTACTGACCCTAAGTCAGTTCCAGAGAGTGTGTCATACCACTCTTACTGATCCCAGATCAGTTCCAAGAGAGAGTGAGCTATATCACTCTCACTGACTCGAAGTCAGTTCCAATTGATCCCAGATCAATGTCGGTCATCCTAGCATAGGGAGTATGATAGTTACACGATGTGTCCATCGGTACTACTATGGTCCCTAACCCCATTTCCCTATTCATTGGCCAAATGAGAGGTACTTCCCATGAGTCCCATATTGCATGGGTAGGATGCCTCGATAGGAGAACCACTCATCCTGTCCATAAGTCGCCACGGGGTATCACAGGGGAAGGTTGAGCCATTCACCCTGTACACAGTGCACCACTAGGGGAGGGTGAGTCACCCTATTGTCGCTTGTTGCTCCAAGAAGTACCCCAAGCCCCCCGGAGCTCCCAGAGCTCAATGCATGCATCATACAGGACCCTCATAAGAGGGTCTCACAACGACTCCAAGTCGTTCTCAGAAAGTCAAGAATTCGACCTTTCCAAGGGGCTTCGTCAGAATGTTGGTGACCTGCTCACCTGTACCGATATGATGGAGCCTTATTACTCCTCATTGTACCATATCCCGGATAAAGTGGTACTTGATATCGATATGTTTGGAGCTATCTTGAAATACGAGATTCTCTGATAAACAAATCCCACTCTGGTTGTCACAAAGGATCACGGTAGTATCCAATGTATATCCAAACAGCTCACTGAAGAGCTTCTGCAACTAGACAGCCTCATAAGAGGCCATACTCGCAGCAATGTACTTTGCCTCAACGGTGCTCAAAGCCACCGACTTCTGCTTCCCGCTCATCCGGGATATCAAGGTAGATCCCAAAGAGAAACAACACCCAAAAGTGCTCTTTCGGTCCACCACACTGCCTGCCCAATCAACATCGGTATATCCATGTAGCCTCACATCTTCGGCAGCGTATCTCAACCCATGAATGATTGTGCCTCGAAGATATCTGAGAAGGTTCTTGGCACCAATTCAATGTGAGTGGTGAGGTTCAACCATATGTTGGCTCAACGTGTTGACTGCAAAACATATATCCGGACGAGAGTTCACCAAGAACATCAATGCTCCTATGAGTTGACAATACTCGGTAGCATTTCCCAAAGCAGGTCCGACAACACCACCGCTTAACTTCTTGAAGTCAAGCTCCATTGGGCTAGTCACTGGCTTGCAGTTGACCATGCCGAATCTCTCCAATATCTTCACCACATATTTTCCTTGAGATAGGAAAATCTCCGCTGGCTTCTGCCAAACTTCTAGCCGTAGGAAATAGTGCATCAGTCCTAGGTCCTTCATCTCAAACTGGGAAGCCAACTCCCTCTTACATTTGTGAATGAGAGGGTCTGCACCTGTCAGAAAGAGGTCATCAACATACAACACCAGTATGAGAGGCTTATCATCTTCAACCTTAAAGTAAAGGTTCGGATCGACTTCACTCCTAGTGAATCCTAGTTTCATCAAGTAGCTATCGATCCTCTCATACAAAGCTCGGGGTGCTTGCTTCAGTCCATAGAGGGCTTTCTTCAACCTGCACACGTGAGATTCTCGATTATGAATCTCAAATCCCTCGGGGTGTTCCACATAGACTTCCTCTTTGATCGAACCAGGCAAGAACGCAGTCTTGACATCCATCTGATGTAGGTTCCATCCTTGCGAAGCAGTAAGGGTTATGATCAAGAGGATGGTGGTGTATCGGGCAACAAGTGAAAATATCTCGTCATAATTTATACCTTCCTTTTGAGTGAAGCCACGAGCGACAAAATGAGCCTTATACTTTTCACCACTTCCATCAGCTCCATGCTTTATTTTGTAAAGCCACTTCGAGGTGACAACTGTTTTGTCCTGGGGTCTGGGCACCACATCCTAGACATCATTCTTCATGATGGACTCGTATTCCTCAGTCATAGCATCCTTCCATGCTTGATGCTTCACGGCTTTTGCGAACGATGAAAGCTCATTTTGCTTGAGACCTGGTCGATTTCTTACTTTCATGGAAAGTCCCTCTGGGTGCAATGTGTCCTTCAACATCATCAAGTGTCCCCCTAAGCCATGAGGGCCTCTTCCTAGAAGAGGAAGGCTCTTGAATAGGATCCATAGGTTCTTCCACTTTGGGCATCGTCTCATCTTCCTTCTCATCCGGCTTCTTGGTGTCAGATTCTTTAGGTTTCCTAAGAATAGGAAGATTGTCAACCTTGCTAAGAGCCATGTCTTCATCAAAGGTGACATCATGACTAATCTCGACTTCCATTTGACCAGCCACATAGATTCTATAGCCCTTAGAATTTTCGCTATAGCCCACGAAGATTCCCTTCTTTCCAAATGCACCCAATTTATTCCTTTTCTCTTTCGGCACATGAAAATATACGAGACTTCCAAAAATTCTAAAACGAGAGACATCAGGTTTCTTACCAGTGAACATCTTTTCGGGAGTCTTGGAATCCAATGCTTGATGAGGGTATGAGTTTTGAACATATATGGTGGCATTTGCAGCTTCGACCCATAGAAACTTCGGAAGTCTTTGATCATGGAGCATGGAACGAATAGTTTCCAAAATCATACGGTTCTTCCTTTCTGCCACACCATTCTGCTCAGGAGTGTATGGTATAGTGGTCTCCCTCTTAATGCCAGCCTCTTTGCAAAAGTCATGGAACTCATGGGATTCATACTCGGTCCCATTATCAGTCCTTAAGATCTTGATCTTTTTCTCGGTTTGATTCTCGATCAGGACTTTGAAGTGACGGAACCAAGAAAACACTTCATCCTTCTTTTTCAAGAATTATATCCACGTCTTGCGAGAATAGTCATCTGTAAAAGTGAGATAATATAGATATCCTCCTAAAGAGCTCACAGGCATCATACCATATATGCCGGAGTGAACCAGCTGCAAAATGTCGGAGGTCTTGCTATGGCTTGAGGGGAATGGTCCCCTTTTGAGCTTTCTTTCGGCACACCTCATACATACACTTTCTTGCTCCACTTTAAATTCGGGCATCCAGGTCACCATTTGTCTCACATCGGGTAGAGCCTTATAGTGAAGGTGGGAAAACCTCTGGTGCCATAGTTCAAACTGGAGAGTTGTATTGCAAGACATAACTCCCAATGGACTTCCTCCAACTTGATATAGATAGTCAACTTGAAACCCAAGAGTGAAAGCATCTTTAAGATTCTTTTTCCATACACGTACCTTGCCATCGATGAAGGCCACCTTGTAGCCTTTGTCTTCCATCGCCAAAATGGACACCAGGTTCTTTTTGAGATCAGGTACATATAGGACTTCTTGCAAATGAATTGTGTTACCCTAATTTAATTGAAGAGTAACATTCCCTACACCCTTTACGGGATAGGTGGATTTATCTCCAAGAATAATCTCGAAGTTGGTCTCCTTCTCTATTAGATTAGAGAGAGCTTCCTTGTAACCAGTGAAGTGCCTTGAGGCACCACTATCAATAAGCCAATTACCTAACGAGTCCGGAGGAGAAGTAGTTTCTTGCTTATTGTTAACAACATTAGATTCATACCCGAAGTTTCTTGCCTTCTTGGAGGGTTGACCACTTCCTTGTTTTCGACATTCCTCTTTCCTTTGCCATTGAACCTGCCATTCCTTTGATTGTGGTTGGAATTGCCCCGGGAGTGATTTTGATCATCGTCACGAGATGTGTCTTTTCTATTTGGACACTCCCTCGCATAGTGACCGAATTTGTTGCAAACGAAACATCTTCCCTTCCTTCCACCTTTCGATTCGGCCTTTCCTTTGGATTTAGACCCATAATTATTTCTCCTTTTAGCATGAGAGGAGAAAGCAGTGGGGTTGCCTTTAAATGCAGGCATTTCTGCTCTTCCATCCTAGTCTCTTCTTGAATGCATCTTGCCATCAATTCCTCAAATCCTAGAATTACATTATTGTTGAGAAAAGTGGTTTTAAATACATACCATTCAAATGGGAGCCCTCCAAGAGTTGTGATTGTCAGTTCCCTGTCAGGAATGACTTCCCCAATCGATAGGAGATCATTCTTGATCTCGGTGATCCTTAAGAAGTAGGATTGCATATTCTCATCTTTACCCTTCTTAATTTCCTTTAGGTTATTTTTGAGGAACAAAACTTGATTTGCATCACTAACTTTAAACAAGCTTACCAGTCTATCGTAGATCTCCTTGGAGGTGTTCAGCTTGGAAACACAGGCCAACAAGCGCTTGTCAATAGAATCCCGAATGATCTTCTTTACTTTGACTTCACCTTTTGTCCACTTGTTCCTTGCAGCAACCGATGCATTTGATGGAGGCTCAGTAATTCTACCTATCACATAGTCCAACACTTCCTGCTCTTCTAGTGTCAGATCGAGAGACACCTTCCATTCGTGATAGTCAGACTTCTCACAGAGCTTGTCTTTGGCAGGTAAGTGTGATGAGGAACCCATGAAGTCTAAAGACTTTTTCCGACAGGCTTTGGTGATTGCTCTTGCTCTTGCTTGGGCTTTGTCTTCACCTCAGCTCCGATACCATGTTAAGTTATGGTATGTTCTATGCTTAGTGCAATTTACTTCAATTTCTTCTTATTAGCCCAATGTCAATTTCACTATTTAGCAATCACATTAACATAAAGTAAAATGCTGATAGAACATAAATAAATCGACAGAAGACAAGCCAAGACAAGAGACACTAGATGTGGCGGCTAGCCAGGGACAAACCCCAATGTGGGGAAACCCTTTGATCAATTCTTCTATAATCTTCAATAATTCAGCACAGAGAGAGAGATAGTACAAATATACAATTCTGTAATTTTATTACAGCAGCAGCAAAACCCTAACCAACAAAGTCAAAGCTGGTCAAACAAGTCAGAATTGACCTCCAATCAGCTTGGTCAATATCCCAATCAACTCGGCCTCCAACAGCAAGAAGAGGCAGCCCAAAACAGTCCGAAAACTCAGTCAAATGAAGGTCAACAGAAGTCAACTTGCAGCCAGCAATTAGGGCAGTCAACGCTGGTCAAACCTGAGGTCAGATCACCTCGGTTTGTGTGCCAAAATCTGCGGCCTGCCAAGGAGAAGCAGCCACACCAAATCCGCAGTCCAAGAAGAGTCCACGCTGGTCAACGCTGGTCAAAGTGTCTTTCTGCAGCCCTGGTCAAACTCGGTCAACGCAGCCCTAGCCAGAAATCACTTCGTCCTTCCACACGTGTGAGAGAGATGCTGCTCCTAGATGTGTACCCAATCAAATAAGGAGAGAGAAGAATGTGAGATGAGAGATGAGTGAATAATGCCACAAAGTGGCTTCTATTTATATGAATCGTTGAGGATGTGTGTCACACATTTTGTTGCTGGTTGACCTTGACAAATTGTCAAGTGTATACAGATAAATTCATATCTCCATAAATACATGTCGGAATCGGATGATCGTTAGATCAATCCTACACCTCTCGATGAGAGGAATCCAAGAAAAATATCAGCTGCCATAAATAAGATGACCCACATGGAGTTTGGCCCTAGTTGCCAATTTTAACATCTCCTAAAGAACCCAATGTTCTGCGCAACCAACCTTTCAGCTAGTTCATAATGTTGAAGAATGTAACTAGGTTCGGTCTTCATTGTACTTGAAGTCAAAATGTAATATATATTTGTCAAAAGAAAAGAAAAAACAATTTTTTATTATTATTGAATTGACTTGTTAAAGCATGAGTTTCATGCTTGGGTCAATTGTTATAGGTCAAGCCTCCATTGTAGGCTTTAGGATTATTTATTTAAGTTAAAAAGTCAAAGTTTGTTTGGTCAAAGACTCCTCCATCAAGTCTCCTTCAAGTCAGCCTCAAAAGAATCATCATCAAGTCGGCCTAACCTTAAATGGAGACACAACTGCTTAAGAAATCATGTTGGCTTATTTCTCATGGAGACAACTATATATACAAGCATAAGCACTTCGCTCGACACAAAGATGACAAGTTCGGATTTCAGAGAGAAATTTTCGGTAGAAATACAGTGAGACAATTCAGATCTTTCCAGAGAATGCGTTCATAGCATTTTGGTGATGACACAGTGTTAACATTTCGGTGAAGGCACAGTCTCAACATTTCGGTGAAGGCATAGTCTTGGCATTTCGTGAAGGCACAATATTAGCATTTTGGTGAAAGCATAGTATAAAGATATAACCTCGCTATATATTGAAGAGATGGTTTCGATGCTACCACAATGACAGGGTCTCGGCACAGTGACAAGGTATCGGTGTAATGACATAGATCTTGGTGCTATCTCAGTGAAAAAGGCTCGATGCTATTATGAGGTCTCAGTGCATCACAGTGACAATAATTCATTGCTAACACAATGACATGAATTTTGTAATGCAAACATAGTGAAAGGAAGAACAAACAAGGTTGACTTGATGGAGGTAGTCTTCATTCTATGTTTTAAGTGTCTTGGTCATCTCATCTTGAATCTACTGAAGGAAGAATTTTGATTGGGTTTTCCCCTAGAGTGGGGTTTTTCCCTGGCAGCGTGCCTACATCTTGTGTTCTCTTCTATTTGTTGCTTGGCATTAATCTTGATGATAAGAAAAGATAATTCGAAAGAACAAATAATAATAATGAAAAACATCACAAGATAATGTCATAATAAGAGAAATTGTTTAACTGCCACTCTTTGGATTTCTCAACATGGTATCAGAGCTATGGTCAAGGTCAAAGGCAATTTTAAGACCACTTATACATCTTTGAAGCGTCCTCAGTGAAAGTGAGCTAGTTCAAGACACCTTGAATAAGAAGGAGAAAGGTTCGATGATCTCACAGTCTAGAAGAAATGTAACTTCGCTCCACAGGACAGTGATATAATCCACATAAACAAGTGAAGTTCGGACCAAATTTCAGTGAGGAATTCGTAAAAGTTGTAGTGATGAACTCGAGACATCTAGTATCACAAGTATAAGGTAAGTACTATCCTCAACAAGACAGTTCAAATCAGTTTCGGTGAAAATCACAAGGAGACAAGTTCGATCATTGAGTACATATAATCTCATAAGTAAAATGAGGATTACAATGTGATGTAAGCTACAATGAGACAACTTGATCACTTCAGAAATTGGGTTCATAGTTTTTTGGTGAAGTCATAGTCACAGTCATGAAGAAGAATTCAGCTCATTTTATAGTTGAAGCACTAAGTGCTGAAGTAGTGATAAGATTGAAGCAATGATATGTATATATAGTGAAATAGTACATTCAGTCTACAACTCATTGAAAGATCTTGGAATAGCTGCCTATGGAAATCTACCAATGATTTGATGTATCTATGACTACAAGAAGTATTCAGTTTGAAGGGAAGCCGAAGTCTGTCCTATGGAAAGCACAAAGAACCAGCCTAAAGAAATCAAGTAAGTACTGTCACTACAACAAGTCTAATGGGGTATCAAAATTCAGAGGTATGTAAACACAAGGTACGTATAATCATAAGCTTTTAGATTTTAGCTTCATGATAATGATTCATAGCTAGTCTAGGGTAAAAATTGTAATCGTAGATAACATACAAAAATCTCATGTTAGAACCTTAACTTCTAGAGTTTACAAGTAACCTAGGATGTTAAGCAAAATTCCTAATATTGATTGAAAGAAGGAATAACTTAACTTTCGATATCATAGGATTCCATCCTCCATGGTTATTTAGGAGATATAACTTGAGAAATCAAGTCATGTTCTTAGTATCACATGTTTTTCTTGAGAATATGTATTACAGGTATAAAAAATCATGACTTAGTATAAAGAAAACACTTCAAGGAATCCTTCCAAGGTTTGTCAAGGAACAAAGGTATGCCTTAAACTACAAAACATTGATTTCTTTATAATAAATGTTTATTCATTTGATAACCTATTACTAACATTGTTATGTTTAGCTCTATTGAATCATAATGATTCTTGTTTTGGGTGATTCGTCACTTGATAAATCTACCCTCATATTCTTAATTGATTTTATAGAACCCTAGATAGGTTCTTTGGAAAATCCTACCCTAAGGGTATGATAATGTTAATATTTGAAACCCTAAAATTGCTTAGGGTTATTGGGAAATGCCATTTGAAGTTTTTGTTGATGATGTCATGTTTGGGATTTCACTATGATAATGGAAAACTTAACTTGTTAAGGGTTAAAAGATGTTGTTTGATATCTCGAACCTTTGAAATTTTGGTATAGTAGGGTTTTCTTTGCTATGTTGTGTAACCCTAGATCTTTAGGGTTTGGTTGGGTCTATAAGAAAAACCCTTGTTATGTATTTAAAGTCCTAGGAATGAATCCCTAGGTATGTGTTCATTTGGTTGAAACCCTAGCTTGGTCTAGGTTGGTATATGCCTGACATATGATGTGCTTATGCTTGATAATGAATTCCTAGATATGTGTGCTTGACCTAATTATTAATGGTCATAAGTCCTAGGGTTTGGAAACAAGCCCTAGTCAAAGTTTGATGTTCTAGGATGATGATGTTTGGTAAATCTAGGGTTTTGCAGCTAAACCCTAGTAGTAGTTAAATTCTCTAGTATGTATAATCATCTGGAATTTATGAATCTATATAGTGATTATTGAGAATTTGTAGATGAAAAATCTAGGGTTTACGTCAAACTCTAGTTGAAGCTATTCATGTTATTGATTAACGCTGTGATAGGTTTTGATCTAGGATATGTATGAAATCCTAGTGAAGAGTTTAACATATGAATTTTGATAGTTGTTAGATACATTGCTCGTTTGAATTGTTTCTAGGGTCTACTATATGAAAGAACATGTCATGTCATTGAAACAATATTGAAACCCTAGATATAATGAGTTTGATATCTTGATGAGCTATGGATGTGATTTAGGGTTTGTAACTAAACCTAGGCAAAGAAGTTGAAATATAGTCTCTTGTTGATTGTGTTTGTAAAGTCTAATTCTTCCGTTATTATAAGATTTTGATATGGTTAACTTCATGCTTCTATAAGATTTGGTTGTACTTGCTATCTAAGTTGTGTGGGTACATCATCTTCAGGATAGTGAAGATGATCGTAAGTAAAGTTGATGTGATAAGCATGATATATGAATGAATTTGATAAAGAAGGATGGAAGCCATGAAAGATTCTCCAATAAGAAGTTGATATCCTTGAGTTAAGAGGGAGCCTGGATAGAAGAAATCTCCCTGAGATTAAGAGGGTGCTTGGATAGAGGAAATCACCCTATTTGAGAGGGAGGGCATAATATAGTTTTGATTGGAGAATGCATTTTGAAGGATATGTTGCTCCATGTGAAGTAGGAAAGGAAAGTGTATGATTGAGGAATCTTCTATCAAAGATTCGGTTGATAGTCCTACTGTGTTGAGAAGCAACATCAGTTGTCTGAAAGACCCCGAAGGTTTGTGTTTGTTTATGAACATGTGAAAGTATATTATTGATTGGGGTTGTGCTTGTATAGGTAAATCTCTCGAAGGTTTTGATAGCATGCTAGTTACCGATTAGTTTGATCGAGAGATATTTGTTGTCCTTGATCTGCTGGATCAAGGAGTGTTGAGGATTTGTGAGTGAAGCATTGCCTAGGAATACGTCTAGGCGGGACTTTGTGTTGATGTCTAGGTCCCGAAGTTGGAAGGGTGGTGTTGCCCATAGAGCTCTGACCTCAGATACACACCTGGATCCCTGGGTTGATGGTTAGTAAGTAAGCCTAATGGTACTTAGAGACGCTGAAAGCTTGAGTCCATTTTAGTCCCACTCGGATAGATTGCCCTGGTCAAGAATCTAGTCCGTGGCATCGCGGTGCCTAAATTGTTGAGAGACTAATGGATAGATTGCCCTCGTCAGGAATCTAGTCCATGGCATTGCGATGCCTAAACTTCTTTGTAGATGATGTGTTTTGAGATCTTCCATGTACCTCTATGGTTATATGTAAATATGAATACCTCCCTAGTTAAGAGGGAGTGTTGAAGAATGTAACTAAGTTCGGTCTTCATTGTACTTGAAGTCAAAATATAATATATATTTATCAAAAGAAAAGCAAAAATATTTTTTTATTATTATTGAATTGACTTGTTAAAGCATGGGTTTCATGCTTGGGTCAATTGTTGTCGGTCAAACCTCCATTGTAGGCTTTAGGATTATTTACTTGAGTCAAAAAGTCAAAGTTTGTTTTGTCAAAGACTCCTCCATCAAATCTCCTTCAAGTCAGCCTCAAAAGAAACATCATCAAGTCGACTTCCCTCAATGAACTCAAGTTGGCCTAACCTTAAATGGAGACACAATTGCTTAAGAAATCATGTCGGCTTATTTCTCATGGAGACAACTATATATACAAGCATAAGCACTTCGCTCAACATAGAGATGGCAAGTTCGGATTTTAGAGAGAAATTTTCGGTACCAATACAACGAGACAGTTCATATCTTTCCAGAGAATGCGTTCTTAGCATTTCGGTGAAGGCACAATCTCAACATTTCGGTGAAGGCACAATCTTGGCATTTCATGAAGGCACAATATTAGCATTTTGGTGAAAGCCTAGCATAAAGATATAACTTCACTATATATTGAAGAGATGGTTTCGATGCTACCACAGTGACAGGGTCTCGGCATAGTGACAAGGTCTCGGTTTAATGACATAGATCTTGGTGCTATCTCAGTGAAATAGGCTCGGTGCTGTTATGAGGTCTCGGTGCATCACAATGACAAGAATTCAATGCTAACACAATAACATGGATTTTTAAATGCAAACACGGTGAAAGGAAGAACAAACAAGGTTGACTTGATGGAGGTAGTTTCGAGTCTATGTTGTAAGGGTCTTGGTCGTCTCATCTTGAATCTATTGAAGGTAGAATTTTGATTGGGTTTTCCCCTAGAGTGGGGTTTTTCCCTGACAGCTTGCCTACATCTTGTGTTCTCTTCTATTTGTTGCTTGGCATTAGTCTTGATGATAAGAAAAGATAATTCTAAAAAACAAATAATAATAATGAAAAACATCACATGCTAATGTCATAATAAGAGAAATCGTTTAATTGCCACTCTTTGGATTTCTCAACACATAAGCAATGGGAGAGACCATCTGTTCCTCTCTCCAAATAGCCAACAACTTATATTGTAGCTTCTTGTAGATGGCATCACGATCTCCCATAACTGAAGACAAGATGGACTGTATTTTCGCTTTGACCATGTCTGCATGATTGGAACATTTGAAGAATCGGGTCATCACACTCTAGATCAAACATGATGTCATAGGATCGGAGTTTGGCCATATCTTCCAAAATCTTAAGCTTCTTCCAAAAGGTAGAGCCTGCACTGTTGTCCAAGTCCTTGAAAGTCTTTACTATTAGTCTGAAGACTCTCCTCATAACATCATCCTTGTAAGGAACTATAGGGGTGGTTAGTCTCATGATCTTACTGAGACACAATGCCCCTTCACAAGGTTCCTCCAAGAACTTGTGTTGTATGAGAGCAAAAGTATTTGGTTTTAGAGCTCAAATGAGTTCCTTCCCTTCTAACTAGCTCACTTTGGAGAGGAGTGCATCTAGTTCATCTAATTTGAAAATGACGTTCCATGTGACCTTCATGTGTTTCAAATTTGTTCCAAGTGCAAGGATTTGGTGTCCAATTTCCTGCCCCTTGTGCAGATCCTTTGGTTGTCCTTGGTGAAGGATGGCGTGGACCCTTCTTGAGAAAGGTCTGCTAGTTAATTTTGTTTTCGGGTCTATATTGTAGCCCATGTAGGTATTGCCTTGCTGGTTCATGAGGTGTTTTAAAAATTCCATCATTCAACGATATGTACTATCAACACTGTATTAAAGGGACACGATCAAGGCATACCCTCTACACAAGCTTCTTACTTAATGATGGCAACATATGGATATTACAGGGCTTATGACAACACATAAAAAAAACAAGGTAGAAGTATTCAAATTTGGAATTTCAGTTTGGGTATTCTATGCACACTATGACTTTTTGAATTTCTAACAACATGAATGACAACTGTTGAGATTAAAAATTGTCTCAATTGGTGTATATAGAGGTTATTGCAATGGTGAAGGGAACTTCAGACAATCTTATTTTAACATCTTCAATGTTGGCACAAATTTAATGATAAGCCATTGGAAAACAACATAAATAATTGCAATAAGTTATAAAGATATTATAGAGATAGATAAACCTGGTCACAGGGTAATGAAGCTTTGCTCTAGACTTGGATTTTGAGACAACAGATTGATATCGCGTTCAGAAGTATATATTTCTGCCCTAGAAAGAGTCTCCAATACAATACTGCTACATGTAACTCGTCCTTTTAGCAACCCTAGTATGATAAATTTGCCCCAATAATAGTAAGCTACTCTAGAATTAGAGTCCTCTGCTTCAAATAATTTCAGCCCAGGTATGACAAATCTAAGGGAGGTTTAAATTTCTAGAGTCGGATCTGCTAAATGTTGGTGCGCAGTAACGACTACAGAAGATATACTGCAATTCCACCACCCACGCATGAAGCAGAGATAAACTGCCCAAGAATGAAGCCAATAGCTCAAACCTTCTAAGTGTTACTAGACGTCTAGATCAACCAGTTGTAATGATACAAGCCACTTAAAATGATGCCACCACAAGCTTAGAGCAACACAACCCCAAAAGCAACGATTCACACACCGATAAGAGTGTATTTAACTTCCACGCTTAGAGAAAATACCCACGAGTAGTCTGAGATAAACAATGACTCCGACCATGGAATGCGTCTTCATACAGAGATACGCTCCTTGTGGATAAAAAAGAGGCCAACTACTCTTTTGAAAACAAATTCGATGTTGATTGAAGTGTTCTATGCAGCAACAAGGAGGAAACTCGCTTCTCTCATCAATCGACCCAACTGAAATCTGTATGAATCAAGCTCCAATGTAATTCGCCCCAAGAGATTTATCGTTGTTGCATAAAATCGGTTCGACCTTTCTGGTGGGTGCAATTATGAACTAATAACCCTCACTCCTTTGGATAAAACGGATAAGTTCATCTACACACAACTATAAATTTTGGGCTTCTTCTCTGGAAAAGAATGGTAGTCGGCCAACACAACAAGCTCGTCTTTGAAAATGGCAACTCCTGCATTCTAAATTCAATTGATACGAAATAATTTTCTGGAATGAAATATGGGTCACGCTGAGCGTCAATTCTTGCCTAATCGGCTTTGGTTCTGGGAAGGAAATGGATGCTCTGCCCTTGCAAATCTTAGACAACAATCGAAAAGAATTAAACCATAAGATTTTTCCCTTTAAATGTTCCACGATAAAATTCGGTTCTTCGAATTTCATGTGCGGCTTTTAAGACAATATTCTCGGCCTGTATACTTTTATCTGCTTCTCCCAATTAATTAAATCAATTCTTGGCCTATGTAGGAAGTATTCGAATTGCAAGGAATGGCCAATTCGGCCCAGAATTTTGCAATAACAATTATGCCCCAAGTTTTAGGGAATTTCAGACTTGTACTGGATAATTTCAACAAATTTTCCCTCCAAGCAATGCTTGACCCAACCGTTGATTCTGAATGTGTCCACAACACATGATAGCCCCACACAAATCTTGTTTTGAGACCTCTTAGCAAAACAATTCTTTAATAAAACAACCTGTTACCATTAGCGAATAATTCAACCGCTTCTGAAAATGCTCCTCAGTTTGCCAACAAATTACTCAACTCGTCATAGGTTCTCGGCCCTAGAAAATATGCCCTCTACAAATTAGGCTTTCTGCCTTGTGAGTAATTCACTCTGTTGTTGCACAGAATGTCTAGGCACTGTGACAACGACTTAGACCGAGGGTTGTCACATTGATCCCCAATCTCTCTGTTTGAGTTGTCTCCCAATAACAGACTAAGGGGGATAGACTCTATGGAAATTGAATGAGGGAAGATTAGTTGGGAACCAACTAATCTGGGAGACACAGTTAAGAAACCAATATTTGTTTAGATTGCCCCAGAGTTTGAAGGATTCAATTTGAGTTGAGGAAAATGGTACCAATGCCTTGTGGAGTTAATTATCTTGCGAAGGAAATAAAGGCCAAGTAATGGATGGGAAACTGCTGCTAAATGATTCGACTATCTTATATGCAAATGCAAAACTTAAAACTATGTGAAATGCAGGGACTTGGTTAATTTTAGTTAAATGCCTGTTCTAAGTTTGATCCCTTAATGTTTCTATTGACCAAGCTTATGCTTGGAAGTAAAATTTTAATGTGCAAGTACTAGCTTAGTATGCAAATGCAAAGTGAAATGATGTGATGGCGGAAGGAGGGCCTAAAATATGAGTTATTTCTGAGATATGTCGTGAGTGTTTTTTAACTTAAGGCTTAGAAAAATGATCTTAATGTGAAAACAAATACTTATACCAATAATGTAAAATATGAAGTCTGCACAAGTAATTACTGAAAACACAACAAGAAACCAATGTAACCTTAATGTTTCTATTGACCATGCTTATGCTTGGAAGTAGAATTTTAATGTGCAAGTACCAGCTTAGTATGCAAATGCAAAGTGAAATGATGTGATGGTGGAAGGAGGACCTAAAATATGAGTTATTTCTGAGATATGTCGTGAGTGTTTTTTAACTTAAGGCTTAGAAAAATGATCTTAATGTGAAAACAAATACTTATACCAACAATGTAAAATATGAAGTCTGCACAAGTAATTACTGAAAACACAATAGGAAACCAATGTAAAATGCTGGAAATAAAACACTTTATATTCAAAAATCCATTTGTATGAGGTACTCAATCAGAGATCATTAGATGCATAAGTAAAACTAAATTAGTCCTACTTGAATGAGCATGTAAAAACAAATGTACTTCAAGAATTAAATTAAGTGTTTAAACTCAGATCACAACAATTAGGTGCAAAGTCTGAAATATCAGTTCTAGTAATCTGCTCTTAAAACAAATGGCAATGCCAACAATTTATTTTAAACCAGTGGTCCTATTACCATGCAAGATTCAGATTTTTTCTGTGTAACAACAAAAACTTCAAATGACAAATTGATAACTAATAATTCAGAAATTTTTTGAGTTTAACTATTTCCATTCTAGTGATGCATTTGATTTTAAAACTCAGAAATAAATTACTAAAATAGCAGTAAGATAATATTCAGAAATTTGTCAAATAACATGCAGAAGTTTCTAAAAATAATTCTATTTCTAAAATATACTGCAGTAAAAGATGCAAACTAAATTGGCTACTAAACTTCAGCGAATTGAAACTCTATGCCAGTATTAGTCTTGCTTTCAATCAAATAAATGAAATGGAGTAAGGGTTTAGAGGACGTGGACCAATCAGCCCTTAGGGGCTTGAAGATACTTGGAGATAAGCTGCCCAAGTCACTAGAGATCTCCAAAATCCAACTTATAATTTTTTTGAGAAAATTTTTGTTGAGATTTTTAGGAATAAATTAGTGAAACAATTATGGTGAAGAGGGTGAAAGAGGAGAGGCTTGAGGGTGAGAGAAGAGATTTGAAAGCCCTAGAGGACGAGAAGAAGGGGAGGTCGAGAATGAGGGAGGTCGAGAAGAAGGAGAGGCTGAGAGGAAATGACGGAGATGGCGAGAAGGAGGGGAGGCCGTAAGGCTGGAGGTGAGGGCCGAGGGTGAGTAAGGAGGGCCGAGAGTGAACGATGAGGGTGAGGGAGATAGGGAGGCCGAGAAGGGAGGAAGGGAAGGTCAAGAAAGAGAGGAGAGGAAGCAGACGAGAAGGAGGCCAAGAGTTGGAGGGATAAGGGAGGCCGAGAAGAAGAGAAGCGAGACCGAGAAAAGGAAAGAGGGAGGCCGAGAAGCCAGGCCGAGAAGGAAAGAAGAGGGAACAAGGGGCTGGAGATGCCCAGCGCAGGGCCTCAAGGCCCTAAAAAATTTGCCCACAATCTTTCTGAAATTTCTCTTCAACCTGCAAATAAAATGGAGATCAGATCTTGCCCTCCAGGGCCTAGATCTGTCTCCAAAATCCACAAAAATCGTCTGCAATCTTCAGATCTGTTCCTGCACAAACAAAAGATAGAAAACCCCAAAACATGTATATACAAAAATATGAAATACTTGAAACCCCAATGAATTAAAAAATTTGAAATTTACAAACCTACAACAATATTCTATAGATCTAGCAGATCTGCAGATCAAATCCCTCTATTAGCCAAATCTGAACAATTTTGCACATATTTATAAATAAATTGGAAATTTTAAAGAGGCACAAGCCCAAGAACAACCCTGCAAATAAAATATTTTGTAAGACGACTTCAGAAATTAAAAATAGTAGGCTTTTTAGACTCTGTAATCTGAGTCAGTTGGGCTAGCTAAGGACTTCCCCAAATGCCCAAATCTTGAATAATAACTTCTGCACACTTAGATCTGATTGTTAGATTAATAGAGATTCAAAATAATCATAAAATCATCAAGAAATAGAGATATTTGCTAGTTCTATCAAATCAAAATGATATTTTAAAAACCCAGAAATCTGTGCAAGATACCTGTGCATAGATCAATCCTTAAAGGCTATTATCCAGCAAATACAAATAAAAGAAGCAGAGTATTAAGAGCAATATTACCACATAAATTTGAAAGAGGAACACCACGGTCTGAAACCCCAAAGTCTTTGTGTTTTATTAACCAGAAAAAAGTTACAAGAGCTTTCTCAGAGCAAGTACACGATTCAATGATTAGATCCAAATAATGGAGAGAGACCTCTAATTTATAGATAAATTCTCCAACATTTAGATGGCGTGATCCTCATCAAAGTAATCTCAATCGTTGATGAAGATCAAATGATATTTTAATCATCACTATTGAAATTAAGTTATTTTTTTGAGGAAAATCGAATTTCACTTTTAATTTCTTTTTAATTAACTCAAAAATGATTATTTTGAGTTAATTACTTCAAAAGATTGACTTTGATTTAACTACTAAGGACCAAGGGTCCAAAATATCTTGAAATTTTCAATATTCCTTTGGCCGGGGATCTTAAAAAATTAAAAACTTTAAAACCCACAAATTTCAAATGTTGGAGAATTTAATTTTTCCTAAGACTTAAATTAATTAAATTTCTGGCTTAGCATTTTTAATTTATTTTAGCCATAAAATTTAATTAATTGACTCATGAGGGGATTAATAATTTTTCCAACCCTCTAATACTTTAGCATTATAGCTAAAATATTATTTACATGAAATATTACATTCTAACCCATGAAGGGGGAACACCCGTTCATTATAGACCCTCTATAAGTTACCCATTTTTGCGACTCAAAATATGATCTAGTAGACTAAGTGACTTGTAATAAAATAATCTAACCAAATAGCCAGAATTATTCCCAAATCACTTTTATAGAGACTCGATAAATAACACTAAGACTCATCTAAAATCCCGACAACAAGGTCCACCCTGCTTTGGGGTGAGGCTGGAGGGAAAAACTCTGCCGATCATCCGTGTTTAAAAACACACATGAATCAGTGAGACGAAAAACCTCCTAGGATAGAAATCATTATCAAAAAAATAAATTTACCTAGGTTGTTACATACATTTGTCTTACTAGGATCATTTACATTACAAAATGCAGAATGGGTTTACAAAACTCCAGTGTACATATAGCTGATAATGATGAATCTATGGATCATCTGAGTGCTTAGACATGATGGAAATCCTTGCGCGAAAAAATGTACAACTATGGGGTAGTTGACATGGAGTGGTCAACCTCTGGCTCTGCTTGGGGACATGTTGTCATCAAAGGAATGTGAGAATCCAGAATCTGCACCCAAGAACACACACAATGACATAAGTAGCATCCATCCAAATATAATCCAAAAATCATCATATAACATTATATTTATGAAATAGAAGCTCTGTAACAATTCTACAAACATGAAATGTAAACTTAATCTAAGAACATAAATAAAATGCTAAAATGACAAGGTGTAGGGTTAGAAATATGATACAAAGGATGCCCCATGGCATCAGATGATTTCTTTGAAGAACAACTTGAGCATTTGGCCATTTGTAGGTAAGTCAAGTGGTTTGCCTTCCAATGTGCTCAAATGGAATGAATTTGGACTAGCAATGCCTCGGATGATGTAAGGTCCCAACCACAAAGTGTCAAATTTCTTATGCTTCCTAGTTTTTAATTTTTGCGATCCCATAGTAAAACCATATCTTCAACTTGCAAAGATCTAGACCGAGAAGATTTTTCAAAGCTTTTCTTAATGTTAAACTGATTCTTGCATATACTATCAAAATATTTCCTGCGCGTTTCATCCAACTCCACGATTTGATCAATCCTATTTTGGACAACATCTTTATCACTAGAAAAATGCTGAAGGAGTTGGTAAGTTGGTAATTTAAGATGGATAGGTAATGTCACATCCATGCCATAGACAAGTTCAAAGGGACTTTTATCAGTAGCTTTCTTTTTAGTTATCCTATTTGCCCATAAAGCGTACTTGATTTTGCTGTCCCAGGACCGCTTGTTATCTCCTACTATCTTCTTGATAATGGTTATAAGATTTTTGTTGCTGGATTCGACTAGGCCATTGCCTTGAGGATAGTAGTTAGACGAATGAGATAACATAATGCCATGCTGAAAACAAAAAGATGAAAATTCCATAGAACTAAAGGCCTTGGCATTATCGGTGGTGATTTTAGTTGGGACACCAAATCTAGTAATAATATGATTTTCAATAAAATCCATTATGACCTTTTTAGTGGCATTCTTAGCAGGAATGGCTTCAACCCATTTAGTGAAATAATCTGTAGCCGTCAAGATCCATGAGTAGCCATTGCTAGAATTTTCATGGAATTTCCCAATGAAATCCAGACCCCAATGCTAAAAAGGTGCCTCAACAACAACAGGTTGTAGGGGCAGGGCAGCTAGCTTTTGCTTCCCAGTGAACAGTTGGCAAGCTTGGCAACTTCTAACAAATTTATGAACATCAGAAAAAATCGAAGGCCAATAGTAACCAGCTCTAAGGATTTTGTGGGCAATAGTTCTAGCAGCGTAATGACCACCACAAAATCCTGAATGAAACTTGGAAATCAACTTTTTAGACTCTATCTCATCAACACATCTAAGTACAATGCCCTCAAGATTTCTCCATCCAAGGCCATCCTTCATAAGGCAATACTTAGTGGCTTTTAATCTAAGAGCCCTTCTCCTATGAGCAACTAAATGGTTAGGACATGTAAGATTTAACAAGTAATAAATAATATCCTTGTACCATTCATGCTCTCCTAAATTCTAATCTTTGCAGCTCTGACGAAGATGTATCGTTAAGACAAATCAAACCAAGAGCTATTTCATTTCCCTCGGTCATCATTTCAACCAAACCTTGACCTTTGACTAACTTGGTGGGTCTAATCTCTAAATCATATTCTTGAATCTTAGTCACCCACCTAGCACAAGTCCCTAAGCAATCAATTTGTGTTAATATATCTTTAACATAAGAGTGTGGGACAAAAGCAATGATTTTGGAATGATCCACATAAGTCCTGAAATGCTTAAGAGATTTAACTAAGGCATAGGCTTGCTTTTCCATGGTAATATCATTTAATTCTGAATTTTGAAGCACTCTACTCATGAAAGCTATAGGATGTTTGTGGCCGTGCTTATTCTTTTATAACAGGACACCAACAATGGTATCTTCAGAATCAAAAGAGAAAATCATGAAGTCCTTTGAATAATCGGGACTAGGTAAGACATGAGCTTTAGCAATAACACATTTGATCTCCTGAAAAGCCTTTTTTCCATCATCTTTCCATAAAAAATTAACATCCATTTTTAAAAGAATTTGAATAGGCTTAGCTATTTCTGCGTAGTTTGGAATAAATCTTCTAAGGAAATTGGTTTTCCCAAGAAAACACTGAAGGGATTTGAGATTATGAGGGAGAGGAATCTTTTGGATTGCCTCAACCCTCTCAGGGTCAATCTTGATCCCATCCTTGGAAATGATGTGACCAAGCAACTTCCCTTCTGTTACTCCAAAAACAGACTTAGCAGGATTCAAAGAGATTCCAAATTCTCTGCATCTATCAAAAACCTGCCTAAGATGACCTATATGACTGATACAATTCTTAGAAAAAACTGTAAGATCATCTTGATAAATTTCAATAATTTTACCAATTAAACCCTTGAAGGCATAGTCCATAGCCCTTTGAAAGGTAGCTCCAGTGTTAGTTAATCCAAAAGGCATTCGAATGTACCCCATGGTGTGGTGAAAGTAGTTTTGTGTCGATCCTCTTTCTTAACCCAAACTTGATTGTACCTAGAGAAACCATCTAGCAGGGACATCATTCCAAAACCCGTTATCCTTTGCAACATAGTCTCCATGTTTGGCAAAGGGTAATTATCCTTCTTACATGCTAGATTAAGGTTTCTGAAATCGACACAAAGTCTGATTGTTCCATTCTTCTTTCTAACAATCACCAGATTGGAACACCATGATGAATGCCTAGTCTAAGCAATGATTCTAGCTGCAAGCATTTTTGCAAGCTCTTTTTGGACTAAGGGGGCCAACCTAGGGTTTATTTGCCTAAGCTTCTGACGAAAGGGCTTAGCATTTTCATCCTTTAAAGGGATAGTGTGCTCCATGACATCTTCCCTATAACCTTTTAGCTCATCATAAGAAAATGCTAAGACATCCCGATATTCATGAAGTAAATCGATTATCTTTTTCCTTTCTTCCTTACTAGTACCCTTACCAATTTTAACAATTTTATGGTCACTAGGGGTACCTATATTTACTTCAATAAATTCGCCAGGATCCATCTTATTTTCTTCTCCTTTCTTTGTGGCATCATGCCGATCAAAGTGTTGCTCTAAGGCAACAACATTCCTGGGAGTAGGATTTATAATATCTTCATAGTCATCAGATCCATCCTCCCTACAGCTTGCCCGAAAATTCTCAAACTCATACAAGTTATTTAAAAGCAAATCACTTGCTTTTCATTGTCAAAAACCTGCCAATGCTCTAAATTATCTGAAATGAAAGGTATGAAAATAATTTCCATTTTAATCTTATCCTCACTAATTCACCAGACAACTGCAAGGTAGATGTGGCTACAACAAGATCATCGACCAAACTATTCTACTCTCTTGGGATAGCTTCGAGGTCAAGAGCGTCAAAATATTCCAAAATATCCCACACTGAATTCTGATAGTTTCTCAATCTTTGATTCTTACAAGTAAATTTATTTTTAACTTGCATGATAACCAAATCAAAGTCTCCCTTGATATGAAGCAATTTAACCCTTAAGGCCTTTTCCAACTCAAGGCCCAACAACAAAGCTTCATATTGAGCCACGTTGTTGGTTGCTCCAAATTCTAATCTATACGCAAATTTGAAACCATGCCCTAGGGGATACTTTAACACAATCCCAACACCTTTACCATGCCTAGATGATGCACCATCAAAATGCATATACCATACTTGACTCTTCAAATCGCTTATCTTTTCATCAGCCTTAACTTTTGAGGGGATTATGGAATTAGACAAAATAGCATAATTCCCCAAGTTAGGTTTCTTGGTGATCACCTCATTATGGGGTCTCTTAGGATGTTCCGCATGGAATCTCCTTTCTAGCTCCCTATTTAGTCTAATGAACCTAGAACCTCTAGGTGAAGGAATCATAGCATATGACCAATTCATTTGGATACTTCCTCCTAGATCAGAGTCCCATTTCCTAGATAGTAGCATACCCCAAGCATCAGGAACATCAACTGCAACTATGTCCATCGCGATCATAATGTCAGGGTAGATAGACAAATGGCCTTGTAAATCCTTTATTAACCCATGAACTTCGATTTTCTTAGAATCCATGGCACATATGTTGTAGTAAGGCCTGGAAATCCTTAAATTTAGCTTTTCCATGACCCTCTTGGTCTTAACACAAGCCGAAGCGCTCGAATCTGACATGCAATTGTACAACCTGTAACCATTAACCATCAAGGTAATGAAAAAAGGCTGATGCTCATTATTGTCAGAATCCATACTTTGCAAATACACAGGAGCATCCTAGTAGACAGTGTCAAGAGCGTTTTCTTGAGCAACATTAATAGAAGGATTCTCAATGGCATTTAACAACTTAGCCTTTTGGGAAGGGATTTTCAAAACCTTGGTGACATGGACCCAAATTTTGGAATTGTTCAACCATCCACCCAAGTGAATATTCATTCCAGAGGAGGGGCTAAAATTTCGAAGGGGAGCATGATTATCACTTTGACCTTTATCCCTTCTTTGATAAGTTAGCCCCTTATCTTTCGCAATTTCCAAAATTTGATCTGGAGAAGGCCTTTCACCGAATAATTTAACCAGCGTATCATTGTCATTGTCAAAATTATTGATACTATAGGAAGATGCGAAAGGCCTGACATTATGACTATGCTCCTTAACCCTTTCCCAATTTTCATTTGAGAGGTGATATTCCCTAACAACGACGTTAATATGGTTACTTGCCCCAAAGATACCATTTTCCACAGTTCTCTTAATAGTGGGGCAAGTAGCTTCTTCATGCAAGGCATCACAAGCCCTACAATATGGAGGAGCATCCTCAACAAGGTTGGAAGATTCAAGGGGATTTGGCGGTCAATGTTCACTAGATTGCCCTTTCTTCTGCCAAGCATTATTATTTCTAGGTTGGGAACTTTGAGCTTGTGACCTTTCCATTTGGACCAACCTAGATTGCAAAGTACTTATCTCTCTAGCATGGTTAGAGATTAATTTTGCTTGGTTAAGCTCCATGCTTTCAAGCTTTTGAAGTAACTTCTGCATAGGATCATCCTCAGATTCCTTAACTTCTTTACCCTTAGGCTCTTTTAGCTTTTTTGAAGCTCTATCAAAGTCTGGAATCTCAGATTTTCCAGATGCCTTCTTATTCTTCTCAAGCTCTTCAGCTAAAGTTTGACACTCCTTATAATTAGGGACTTTAGCACGTCTTAATTCATAAGAGGTATCAGCGTTAAAAGCCTAAATGTAGAATTCTCGGAGAGATTTATAAGGAGGTTTATAATCTTGAGGTAATTCCTTAACAATACCATTAAAATTTCTGTTAAATTACTCAACGGTTTCATTTTCTTTTTTCTTTATGATACTTAGGGCTTTAACCAGATGCCTTTATTCCCTCTTATCTCCAAACTTATCCTTGAAGGCATTAGTAAGAGCTTGTAATGAATTGAAGGAATGATCAGGTCTTTCAGTGAACCAATCTAAAGCATCCTCTTCCAAAGAGAGCACAAAGAGCTTCATCCTCACATCCTCATGAGTAGCATTAGCACCACCCCATTTTTTAATGAAATGCCTAAAGCGATTAAGATGATCTTTAATGGTTACCGCATTATTGCCTTGGAAAGAAGGCAATTTATCCATACTTGTATTAGGAAGGTCATGCGGGTAACCCTGAATGTTAGCAAAATTGCAAGGAAGATACAAGTCATCCATGATGTCGTGCTGAATGGGATCTGAAAAAAGTGAATGGATGTCAGAGAGAGATTCCTGTCCAAGATTATCAAGGTGTGCACGGGAAGAAAGCATGTTTAATTGCACTCTAAAAACCTTTTCAGGATCTGAAGTGGGATTAATTAGGGTGTATGGATTCGTTCTAGTGCAAACCCTTGTAGGAAGTGAATAAAGTGGAGTCACCACTTGGAAAAAAATCTAACTCAGACACTTGAGATGAAAGATGAAGGATAGAAGATGAAATATGAGAATTGTCGTAAAGCCAAGGTCCAATAAATTGGTCCCTGACAACGGCACCAAAAAATGTTGTCGCACAGAATGTCTAGGCACCGCGACAACGACTCAGATTGGGGGCTGTCACATTGATCCCCAATCTCTCCGTTTGAGTTGTCTCCCAATAGCAGACTAAGGGGGGTAGACCCTATGGAAATGGAATGAGGGAAGATTAGTTGGGAACCAACCAATCTGGGAGACATAGTTAAGCAACCAATACTTGTTTAGATTGTGCAAGATTTTGAAGGATTCAATTTGATTTGAGGAAAATGATACCAGTGCCTTGTGGAGTCAACTATCTTGCGAAGGAAATAAAGGCCAAGTAATGGATGGGAAACTGCTGCTAAATGATTCGACTATCTTATATGCAAATGCAAAACTTAAAACTATGTGAAATGTAGGGACTTGGTCAATTTTAGTTAAATTCTTGTTCTAAGTTTGATCCTTAATGTTTCTATTGACCAAGTTTATGCTTAGAAGTAAAATTTTAAAGTGTAAGTACTAGCTTAGTATGCAAATGCAAAGTGAAATGATGTGATAATGGAAGGAGGGCCTAAAATATAAGTTATTTCTGAAATATGTCGTGAGTGTATTTTAAGTTAAGGCTTAGAAAAATGATCTTAATGTGAAAGCAAATATTTATACCAACAATGTAAAATATGAAGTTTGCACAAGTAATTACTGAAAACACAACAGGAAACCAATGCAAAATGTTGGAAATAAAACACTTTATATTCAGAAATCTATTTGTATGAGATACTCAATCAGAGATCATTAGATGCATAAGTAAAACTAAATTAGTCCTACTTGAATGAGCATGTAAAAGCAAAAGTACTTCATGAATTAAATTAAGTGTTTAAACCCTCAGATCACAACAATTAGGTGTAAATTCTGAAATATTAGTTCTAGTAATCTGTGCTTAAAACAAATGGCAATGCCAACAATTTATTTTAAACCAGTGGTCCTATTACCATGCAAGATTCAGATTTTTTCTGTGTAACAATAGAAACTTCAAATGACAAACTGATAACTAATAATTCAGAAAATTTCTGAGTTTAACTATTTCCAATCTAGTGATGCATTTGATCTTAAAACTCAGAAATAAATTACTGAAAAAGTAGTAAGATAATATTAAGAAATTTGTCAAATAACATGCAAAAGTTTCTGAAAATAATTTTATTTTTGAAATGTACCGCAATAAAAGATGCAAACTAAATTTGCTGCTAAAGTTCAACTAATGGAAACTCTATGCCAGTGTTAGTCTTGCTTTCAATTAGATAAATGAGATGAAGTAAGGGTTTAGAGGATGTGCACCAGTTAGCCCTTAGGGGCTTGAAGATACTTGGAGATAAGTTGCCCAAGACACTAAAGATCTCCAAAAGGCGACTAAGAATTTTTTTTGAGAAAATGTTTGTTGAGATTTTTAAGGAATTTTTTAGGAAAAAATTAGTGAAATTTTTTTGGTGAAGAGGGTGAAAGAGGAGAGGCTTGAGGGTGAGAGAAGAGAGCTGAAAGCCCTAGAAGCTGAGAAGAAGGGGAGGTCGAGAATGAGGGGAGGTCGAGAGGAAATGGGGGAGATGGCTAAGAAGGAGGGGAGGTAGTAAGGCTGGAGGTGAAGGCTGAGGGTGAGTAAGGAGGGCCGAGAGTGAAGGTCGAGGGTGAGGGAGATAGGTAGGCCGAGAAGGGAGGAAGGGAAGGCTGAGAAAGAGTGTAGAGGAAGCGAAGGAGAAGGAGGCCGAGAGTTGGAGGGATAAGGGAGGCCGAGAAGAAGAGAAGGGAGGCTGAGAAAATGAAATAGGGAGGTCGAGAAGCTAGGCCGAGAAGGAAAGGAGAGGGATCAAGGGGTTGGAGATGGCCAGCGCATGGCCACAAGGCCCTAAAAAACTTTGCCCACAATCTTTCTGAAATTTCTCTTCAACTTGCAAATAAAATGGAGATCAAATTTTGCACTCCAGGGCCTAGATCTATCTCCAAAATCGACAAGAGTCGTCTGCAATCTTCAGATTTGTTCTTGCACAAACAAGATATAGAAAACCCCAAAACATGTATGTACAAAAATATGAAATACTCAAAACCCTAATGAATTAAAAAATTTGAAATTTACAAATCTACAATAATTTCCTACAGATCTAGCAGATCTGCAGATCAAAGCCCTCTATTAGCCAGATTTAAACAATTTTTCATAGATTTATAAATAAACTAGAAATTTTAAAGAGGCACAAGCCCAAGAACAACCCTGCAATTAAAATGTTTTGAAAGAAGACTTCATAAATTAAAAACAGTAGGATCTTTAGATTCTGTAATCTGAAAGTCATTTGGTTCAGCGGAGGACTTCCCCAAAAGCCCAAATTTTGAATAATAACTTCTGCACACTTAGATCTGATTGTTAGATTAATAGAGATTCAAAATAATCATAAAATCATCAAGAAATAGAGATACCTGCTAGTTCTATCAAATAAAAATGATATTTTAGAAACCCAAAAATTAGTGCAAAATACTTGTGCACAGATCAATCCTCAAAGACTATCCAACAAATACAAATAAAATCAGCAGAGTATTAAGAGCAATATTACCACATAAATTTGAAAGAGGAACACCACGGTCTGAAACCCCAAAGTCTTTGCATTTTATTAACCAGAAAAAAGTTACAAGAGCTTTCTCAGAGCAAGTACATGATTCAATGATCAGATCCAAATAATGGAGAGAGACCTCTAATTTATAGATAAATTCTCCAACAACTAGATGGTTTGATCCCCGTCAAAGTAATCTCGACCATTGATGAAGATCAAATGATCTTTTAATCATCACTGTTAAAATTAAGTTACTTTTTTGAGGAAAATCGAATTTCACTTTTAATTTCTTTTTAATTAACTCAAAAATGATTATTTTGAGTTAATTACCTCAAAAAATTGACTTTGACTTAACTAGTAAGGCCCAAGGGTCCAAAATATCTTGAAATTTTCAATATTCCCTTCGCCGGGGACCTCAAAAAATAAAAAAACTTTAAAACCCATGAATTTTAAATGTTAGAGAATTAAATTTTTCCTAAGACCTAAATTAATTAAATTTCTGGCTTAGCATTTTTAATTTATTTTAGCCAAAAAATTTAATTAATTGACTCATGAGGGGATTAATAATTTTTCCAACCCTCTAATACTTTAGCATTATAGCTAAAATATTATTTACATGAAATATTACATTCTAACCCATGAAGGGGAACACCCGTTCGCTATAGACCCTCTATAAGTTACCCATTTCTGCGACTCAAAATATGATCTAGTAGACTAAGTGACTTGTAATAAAATAATCTAACCAAATAGCTAGAATTATTCCGAAATCACTTTTATAGAGTTTCAATAAATAACACTAGGACTCATCTAAAATTCTGACGACAAAATACACCCTAGCTTTGGGGTGAGGCTGGAGGGAAAAACTCTGCCGATCATCCATGTTTAGAAACACACATGAATCTATGAGACGAAAAAACCCTAGGATAGAAATCATCATCATAAAAATAAATTTACCTAGGTTGTTGCATACATTTGGCTTACTAGGATCATTTACATTACAAAATGCAGAATGGGTTTACAAAACTCCAGTGTACATATAGCTGATAATGATGAATCTGTGGATCATCTGAGTGCTCAGACATGATGGAAATCCTTGCGCGAAAATATGTACAACTATGGGGTAGTTGACATGGAGTGGTCAACACAATCTACTTTACAATTGCCATAGTCGACTCTCCTTGATATTCCATGTCAAAATTTAAAACATAATCGGCCTTCAAATTTTCGATATATGCTCACAGCCATATCACATGTCAATTTTAAGTGGGCCAATATTCACGACTTCATAGAATAAACTTTTTGCTATGGCCCCAAATATTATTTGGTGTTTTTAATTCACATTGGCTCATAACAATTTATCTGAAATATGTTACGGCCCCACCAAAATTTGTTATAATTTGATTAACAACCCTTATAATTTGGCTCTCAGAATTAAGTTGTCAACAAACTCAGCAGGAATTTGTAGAATAGTTAGTGTCTATTTTTTTTTTGAAACAGAATGATGACGTTGGCACCTTCCAAAATAGACTTTCGACGATCTGCAATTAGAACCCTCTGGCTGGCAGGAACAACTAGAAAATTGATACGCAGATGAATGCCGATAAAATCACTGAGCCATTTTATTAATCCAACGAAAAGAGTACATTAGCATGAAGGAATAGTATAACCTGACCTTCCCAAGAAAGCGGAGCAAAACCTAGAAAAGGATCTCTGACCCAATTTATGAATGGCTTTGGCAATGATGTCGATGACCCGGTGAGAAGGCTACCGGAAGCTGTGAAAATTCCTAAACCTGAATCCCTATTGCAACAAACTGATGTTACTTCTCCTACTTGTTAATCCATACAAGTTATTTACAGTGTTCTACAGTAAATATCGAAGTAAATACTACTGTAGCCTTTACTTAATAAAAAATAATATGCCGAAACAAGAAACTGAACTGGAGAAAATACAAAACAAGTGACATAGTTATTTTTGGCCAAATGTCCCCGAAAAAACCCAATGCGGGAAAATCAGTGTAGCAGATTTGAGGGTTTTTATTATTAAGCAAAAGTTATTTATGAATACAAACTCTGGATGCCTTGCTGGCAATCTAGTATAGAGAATATCACTCGACAAAAGAAATTATCGAGATTACCTCACTCTACACTGCAAATCCCGGCTGATCCAATAGCTGAACCAACAAGTCCCTGGCTACCTCTGCGCTACCACTACGCAGTCACTGCGTGGGCCTGCGTCACCTCTTTGCTAGGTCGATTTTCCCTCAGGAGCTTCGACTTCAGCCCTCCCGGCTCAGAACGTCAAACCCCCAGCAAAATCTCGGACTTCTGCTTGGAAGGCAATGCGCTACTCTGCATGAGCCCTTCCTGGCTCCATGTCACCCTCATTGGGCACTGCGCTGCCTCCTCTGCGTCTTTCTCTGCCTCTTTACTGTGTATTCTTGGCTTCGGAGAAGATCCTCCAGCCAGAACTATCGCTGCTTCTCTCTGCGTGAACACCACGAAATCATTGCGCTGCTGTAGCCTCAGCGATTTGATCTAACTGATCAACTCTCTGTGTGTATTCCAAATGACTATCAAGCCTCCTTAAATAGTCTTCTCGTTGACATTCAATGACCCAGATTAGAAGCTAATCAATGACTAAGATCATTTCTGCTTGATCCTCGTCTTTTTCTAGAAGTTACACCCACAGTTAGACTAATACCCATAAATTATTTTAATTTCGTAAGTTCAGACTTAGGGTCCCATTAAAAATAATTAATTATTTTTAATAAAATTTCCTTTGGGTGAAATTTCCCAAAATGCTTTCTGGGTTTTTTGGAATACATGTGCCCAAGCCCCCCTGCAAAATTTGAGACTTGGAGCACATGCAATGCTACTAGAAATCAACACTCCCTCTTAGCGAGGAATGTGCTCTAGCGATGCCTCCCACTGAAGCATCACCCTGACTTCATAAAATCGTCCTTTGCGCTGCTGATGTCTGACATATTGTCCACCAACTACTGTGCTGTTGTTGACACTACCACTGTCAACACTGCATCTGTACTACAACTCCCTCTCAAGTGTTGCATCTGTGCTGCTGTTGGCACTGCCATTGCCAACTGCCCCTGCACTGCAACTAAAAAACATCCCACAATCTGAACAAGTGTTCAACATAAATGCATCTCGATGTTGAAGATCTGACTACTGCTAGTCCCACGCTATCCCGCTGAAGCCACTGTGCTGCTGCTGCTACTACATTGTACCTCCCTGCACTATTACAACTCTGCACTACGCTACTCAGACTTAGCGTTCTAGCCACTGCATCTGTCGTTCTAACACTTCTCTGCACCAACTGACACTGGTCCATCCTGCTACTACTGATTTGGGCTCCTATAGCAAGGTTGATCCTAGAGGTGGGCTCCTCAAGGAGCCTGTCCATCTGTAGCTCTTTCGAACTACAACACTAAATCAACCCACCTCCCTCCTGGAGGTATCTCGACTGTTATGGCAAACTCCTCCTCTTCAATCTTCGCGGGTGCAGCCTTCGGATCGTGCTTCTCATCTTTGCCCTTCTTCCTGAGAGGACACTGTGTTGCGTAGTGACCCATTTCACCACACCTGAAGCATTTGCTCTTCGAGACGTCCTTCTTCCGCCTCCCCTGCTGACGTTGCCCTTGGATGCAAGGGCTGCATTCTCTTCCTCCTCCTTGGGCTTCGACCCACTATTGCTGGTTCCGTCAAGCTTACACTTGACTAGATCTCTGCTTGGCTCTTCCTGCTTGAGAGCTGCCCACATACTATCCCAGTCTGGCAAAGCTGCACTACCCAGGATGCTCTGGACAAAGACTTGCCACTCTTCTGAGACTGATTTTAGGGTTAGTCTTACCATCTCAGAACCTTGAGGTGTAGACCCCACAACTGTCAACTCGTCCCGGGTCTCCTGAAGCTTCGTGAGGAACGAATGTGCTCCCCCTTTTGCATCTGTGCAGATGTCAATTTTTGCTCTAAGTACATCTTCCGCTATTCGGAAGATCCTTGATACAGCGAGACAATGCATCACACATCTCCTTAGCAGTCCCTCTGCTAGCGATGTGATAGACCATATGATCCTTCACTCCATCGAGGATCATTCTCCTTGCCTTCACGATTTCTCCCTTGTACTTCTTCAACTGATTTGGATCCACGGGCTCAGCCACCACGTTGTCGACATAGGCCTTGAGAAAATGCTCATCTAGAAGGCACGACATCCTTGCATTCCAGATCACATAGTTGGATGCCCCATCCAACCTGTCCTGATCTCTCAACCCATTGGCTTCCATCTCTGCCATGAAAATGTCGAACTACTCCTCTCTGTCTCTTACTGCTGCTGCTCAGGCAATAAGAAAATGGACTTCTCAATGGGAAGTCTACTGAGGAAAAATTCCCTCAACTGTGTCTCTCTCTTCCTCTGACGTCTTTCAACCCAGTGATCTGCCTGCTAAAAACTGCGTCCACCAGCTCTTTCCTCACACTGGGGCTTTGCGCTACTCCCTTTGGCACGACAAAATTTCGGTCTAGAAGCCCTTCCTCTCTGTCGACTCACTCAGAGAGAGACTTTCCTCAAAAATTCAGCCCTCCTAGCTTGGACTGTGCAATCCCTCTGGGGATTCGAACTGCTGCCTCCTGCAGCTATTCGACCTCCTTCTCTGCTCAGCGCTGAGTTCTCTGGCACTGCTTTGATACCGTGTGAAAATTCCTAAACCTGAATCCCTACTGCAGCAAGCTGAGGTTACTTCTCCTACTTGTTAGTCCATACAAGTTATTTACTGTGTTCTACAGTAAATATCGAAGTAAATAATACTGCAACCTTCACTTAATAAAAAGTATTATGCCCAAACAAGAAACTGAACTGGAAAAAATACAACACAAGTGACACAGTTATTTTTGGACAAATGTCCCCGGAAAAACCCAATGCAGGAAAACTGGTGTAGCAGATCTGAGGGTTTTTATTATTAAGCATAAATCATTTCTGAATACAAACTCTAGATGCCTTGCTGGAAATCCAGTACAGAGAATATCACTTAGCAAAAGAAATTAGTGAGATTACCTCACTCTACACTGTGCAAGTCTCGGCTGATCCGACAGCTGAACCAACGAGTCCCCGACTACGACTACGCTGCCCCTACGCAATCACTACATGGGCCTGCATCACTGTCTTTGAGGCACTGCATCACCTCTCTACTGGATCGATTTTCTCTCAGGAGCTTCGACTTCAGCCCTCTTGGCTCAGAACGTCAAACCACCAACAAAATGTCGGACTTCTGCTTGGAAGGCACTGCTCTACTCTGCGTGAGCCCTTCCTGGCTCCACGTGACCCTCACTGGGCACTGCGCTGCCTCCTTTGCATCTTTCTCTGCCTCTTTGCTGCGTATTCTTGGCTTCGGAGAAGATTCTCCAGCCAAAACTATCTCTGCCCCTCTCTGCGTGATCACCACGAAATCACTGCGCTGCTCTAGCCTCAGCAATTCGATCTGACTGATCAACTCTCTATGTGTTTTCCAAATGACCCTCAAGCCTCCTTAAATAATCTTCTCGTTGACATTCAACGACCGAGATTAGAAGCTAATCAATGGCTAAGATCATTTCTGCTTGATCCTCGTCTTCTTCTAGAAGTTACACCCACAGTTAGATTAATACCTATTAATTATTTTAATTTCGTAAGTTTAGACTTAGAGTCCCATTAAAAATAATTAATTATTTTAATAAAACTTTCTTCAGGTGGAATTTCCCAAAACGCTTTCTCGGTTCTTTGGAATACATGTGCCCAAGCCTCACTTCAAAATTTGAGACTTAGAGCACATCCGATGCTACCAGAAATCAACACTTTCTCTTAACGAGGAATGTGCTCTAGCAATGCCTCCCATTGAAGCATCATCCTGACTTCATAACATTGTCCTTTGTGCTGCTGATGTCTAACATGCTGCCCACCAACTACTGTGCTGCTGCTGACACTGCCACTATAAATAATGCATTTGTACTACAACTCCCACTCAAGTGCTGCATCTGTGCTGCAGCTGACACTGCCATTGCCAAATGCCCCTACACTGCAACTGAAAAACATCCCACAAATTGAACAAGTGTTCAACATAGATGTATCTCGATGTTGAAGATCTGACTGCTGCTAGTCCCACGCTATCCCTCTAAAGCCACTGCGCTGCTACTGCTACTTCACTGTGCCTCCCTGCACTGCTGCAACTTTGCACTATGCTGCTCAGACTTATCATTCTAGCCATTGCATTTGCCGCTCCAACACTCCTCTGCACCGATTGACATTGGTCCATCCTACTACTACTGATCTGGGCTCCCGTAGCAAGGAATTGATCCAAGAGGTGGGCTCCTCAAGGATCTTGCCCATCTGTAGCTCTTTCGAACTACAACTCTAAATCAACCCACCTCCCTCCTGGAGGTATCTCGACTGTCATGGCAAACTCCTCCTCTTCAATCTTTGCGGGTGCAACCTTCGGATCGTGCTTCTCATCTTTGTCCTTCTTCCTGAGAGGACACTGTGTTGCGTAGTGACCCATTTCACCACACCTGAAGCATTTGATCTTCGAGACGTCCTTCTTCTGCCTTCGTTGCTCCTGCTGCCCCTTGGATGCAAGGGCTGCATTCTCTTCCTCCTCCTTGGGCTTCAACCCACTGTTGCTGCTTTCGTCAAGCTTACACTTGACTAGATCTCTCCTCAACTCTTCCTGCTTGAGAGCTGCCCACATACTATCCCAGTTTGGCAAAGCTGCCCTGCCCAGGATGCTCTAGACAAAGACTTGCCACTCTTCTGAGACTGAGTTTAGGGCCAACCTTACCATCACAGAACCTTGAGGTGTAGACCCCACAACTGTCAACTTGTCTCGAGTTTCCTGAAGCTTCATGAGGAACCGATCAATGCGCTCCCCCTTCTGCATCTATGCAGATCTCAATTTCTTCTCTAAGTACATCTTCCGTTGCTTGAAAGATCCTTGATACAATGTAGACAACGCATCCCACATCTCCTTAGCAGTCCCTCTGCTAGCGATGTGACAGACCACATGATCCTTCACTCCATTGAGGATCATTCTCTTTGCCTTCGTCATTTCTCCCTTGTACTTCTTCAGCTGATTTGGATCTGCGGGCTCAGCCACCACATTATCGACATAGGCCTTAGAAAATGCTCATCTAGAAGGCACGGCATCCTTGCCTTCCAGATCACATAGTTGGATGCCCCTGTTGAAGAATCTAGGGCAATTATGTTTAGTATGATTCGTCTTGACTTGATAACAATTTGTGAAGTCTTTTTACAATTTGTCTTGTTAGCTTAATCTTCTTGTTCTTCTTATTAATGCATGTGTGTGTGCTTCATCAAACCAATACCAAAACATAAGAACATGAACACAAGATGTTGGCTCTTTGCCAGGGCCAAAACCTCTCTTCTTGAGAGGAAAATCTTCTGTAAGTTTTCTCTTATTGAAGCTTCTTATTGATCAGTGCCAAACCCTAGACCCTTGACTAGAATATCTTCCAAGCACAAGTCAAGGCCTTCCTCCTCTTTACACTTGGTTTCCCTGGCAGATTGTCTTCCTCCTTCCAACACTTCGTTCCCCGACACTTTGTCCTCCTTCTTCCAGCACTTCATTCTTCCTTCAACTGTTGATGCACCTTGTTGCACTTGCTCTAGAAGAGACACTTGTGATGAGTCCCTTCCCTTTTGATGATCCCTACCTCCTCCTTGACCAAATGAGCTCTTCCTTGAGGTGTACATGCAAAATTGGTACGACTGTTCTGCAACCTTAATTCTTGCACGTGTGGGAGGTTTTCTTGATGTAATATGGTTCCACTCCCTTCGCTTGAGGACCCTCCTTCTTCGCTTGGATAGGAGCATAGTTTTAAAATTCGACCGATTCGAAATGGAAACGGCCGAGTTGATCCGTTTCATTGCCCAAAAATGTGACTCGGTGGAGGAAACGGTTTAGTAGGCCGAGTCAGCCATGACTCGGCCAACTCAGCTGTTTCCGTATTGACTCGGTCGCGTCATAACCAGTGGCCTGTAACCCCATCAAAACAACGATTTGACATTTTTTTAATGAAATTTTGAAGTGTTTGCTGATTGGTTTGGACTCCAATGTGTTTTATGAATTAGTTAAATGTTATTTGGGGTCCATTTCCCCCTCCCAAACCCTATTTAACACACTCAAATGCTCTCTACTATTGATATGCTATTCAAATTTCATGGTAATGTTAAATTCTTAAAGTAAAAGTGACATGCTCCTTAATCTTCATTTTCATCCTTTTACTTAAATTTTTAACATTACCATGAAATGACTCAAGATGTTTGAGAGTGGTTTCGGCCTCATTGGATTTCATATGGAGAAAGTAGAATTTTAGATTTCATTCAAAATCCAGCAGACTTATCAGTTTTTCAGGATTTCAGGATTGGAGGATTGCAATGTTTCCATTGAGTTTTGTCATGTATTAGGGTATGGAACTCGTATTTAATCAAGAGCACTGTTGGTATCATCCCAAGACCCTTTTTCCTTCCCAAAAACATGTCATTTATCCATACATTTTCATCATATATCCCTCAAAATCCTTGAATATTGATTATTAATCGTTTTATAGTTATTAAATTGCATAGAAATTAATTTAGGGGTTTTATGTTCAAGAATTGGAAGTTTTTGATGACTTGGTTACAGGAAGTACCCACATCCTGTAATGAGCTTATCGTTTGACATGTGGCGCAGCAGATGAGCTAGAACGAAAGGCATGGGCGAAAAGCAGAATGTCCAAGCATGGACAAACACCTATCTCCCAGCCAAATCGAGCCTCCTATGTATGCGGTCAACTCAAGTCAAAGCAGGGCACTCTGACAGACAAAAGCAGAAACAGCATCGTTCCATTTTCATTTTAGTCTTTTTGTTCTTTTTGAAACACTCAGCATGGAAACATTTTAAAAAGGCTTATGTGATAAAAGCGGCAACAGCCGAATGTACATTCATTGTATTGATGACATGGCTGTGCGTACGCATATGTAAATACAGTCAGGGTTATGTTTAGAGTTTAGTTGTTGAATTGTTGAATCGTATTTCTCAGAACAGAGTTTTAAGTTAATATACAGACCTATTCACAATCACGACGTGTGCATACTTCTTGCGTTGATTTGATAGCTGATAAGTTATAACCAGTATACCCTTAGGCGCGGACGGGCCCTGCATTCTTCGATTGGTATACTGTTCACTTGTTTCGTTACATTTCAGTTATCACATGTTCGCACAGTATTTACATAGCTTTTGATTCATATCGCATATGGTTTGTATCACAGTTACGATTACATAGCTTTCGATTTATTATAGCACATGGTTTGCATCGCAGTTACATAGCTTTCGATTTACACAGCCTTTGATTTTCATTGCATGTCTATGGTGTGCGCTTATGAATGGTTTATGGTTATGTTGAATGGTCAGCACTAGGATCTGGAAGGGAGTCTTGTAAGGGATTCGATCCCTGTGTGACTCATAGAGACATTATATCATAAACTCTGTTTTGCTTCACCGTTCATTTATGCTTTCTTTATATAGTTTGATAGTGTAAATATCTCTGCATGCTGTGTGTGTTTACCAAACAAGGGTTTTCTGAGTGATATCTCTGTAAGGAGATTAAAATCATTGTCACAGTCATACACAGTACTTAGGTTCATGGTTTGATTTGATAGATGCATCTCATAACAAGCACTGTAATCAAGCATATCAGTAGGGTAATCTAGGTGTGTGAATGATAGGCTACATATTCCGGTCTTCCGTAAAGAAGCCTTGTATCCTACATCCTAATCACTTGGCCAGAGATTCTTTATGTCTATATATTACAGACCACGCCTCTAAGCTTACGCACCTCGGTCGATATTAAATATAGAGTCTAGTCTAGTACCCTAGCTAGAACCACTACAAGCACAAATCCCTCTATGTACCTTGATGTTAGTGACATTGGTTGTTGAACTCCTCTAGGATTCGCTCCCAAACCAGGAGCTTTTGAAAATGTCGCTCCCGCTCCCGTTTCTGCTCTCGCTCCCCACTTTTGCTCCTGCTCCCAACTTCAAAGTAACACTGAGCCAGATGATGTTGGCAACTCTAGCAGTAGCCAGTAGTACTGGTCACAGACTTTTGTTGTAGAGGCTATTTATAGCCTCCTTGGTTATGTGTTTTTGTTTTGATCTCTATATCATCATCGTGTATGTATTGGACAATGCATTGGGTGCCATTTTGATATAATGGATATATTCATGAGCCTACTTTGATCATATGTTGTCATCTATCTATATTCTAATGCTGTGTGTTTGGAAACATGAATGAAAATCTTCAAAATTATGTGTTTTTATAAAAAATAAATATTTAATGTATTTTTTACAACGACCGAGTCATTGAAATCGAGCCGGCCGAGTGGATACCGAGTCGGAGTCGGAGTTGAAGTCGACCCTCGGCCGAGTCAGAGTTTTAAAACATTGGATAGGAGGCCTTGTAGGCCTAGATTCAAGCCCAAACAATGAGATATGCTTGTAAGTTGCTGCTGTCATAACCGCAAGCAACCCTCTTTTTCCTTCACACGTGTGACTGGTATTGGCCCTAGAACAATCCCAAAACCTTCACTGCCCCTTCTATCTTCTTCGCTGCACTTGGAGGCTTCTTCTTCGTCCTTTGCTCAACTTTTCTCGACTCCTTTTCTTCGCTGATTTCAGAGGTGGATGAATGGGATGTTGGAGGAGTGGACAACCTCTATATATAGAGGACTACCCCTCCTTTAGGCCGACTTGTAGACCGACTTGAAGTCTGCTGGCCGACTTGTCTTCTTTGCTTCAATTGCTTCAATTTGCTTCATTTAATGGTGCCATTACTAGGAGGAGGCTTGACTTTGCTTAGAGGTGTATTGTTTGACTCTTATACATAAATATACATGGTGTAACATTCCCTTAAGGTCTTCAACATAATTCTTTTGATTCTTTGACTCACCTATAGCACTTTAACATGTGGTAGACCTACTTCAATGAGCAAGAAACTCATTGACATATATTATAATAAAAATGATATTTCTTTTCTTGAATAAATACAAATATCATAAGTATATTTATAAAGACCGAACCTAGTTACATTTCCTTCAACACTCCCTCTTAACTAGGGAGGTATTCACACAACATTACAAGGTGTTTGACTATTATCAATCTTGAAGAATTCACACAAGAGAAACCGGATTGGCAATCCATCTGTTATAGCATCATAGTAACCAACATTATTTCCACAACAAGGCCTTGACTGACAACTCTATCTTTCAATAGGTCAGAGCACAATGTTGGTGAGACCAATGAGTTATAGACACCTTAGTCATTGTCTCTCAAGGTACATACCTACCCGGGTGTTCACTGAGTATGACCTTCTAGGACTATTCTTATCTTGGGTTCCCAGCCCTCAAAGAATATCGGTCCTCTTTCCTACTCTTGTCTTGAATGCCCTACACATCCTCAAAGAGTATCAAATGCCAGATGATTACTCAGTTCTCCCGTTCTTTCTTCACAAGTGAAGACAAGAATGTTGTGTCTATCCCTTCCTCTAGAATGAGGAAGACACGCCCAAGTTTCCTTTGACAGGTAACTTGCCCAAGTTTCTTTGGGAACTTGTCAGAACTCCCTCTTAGCTAGGGACCTGTCCATTCATCAACAACTTCTTCTTCATAGGTCCTTCAACTACTTGATCTTCTTCTTTCCTTTGATGTCATGAAGTCTTGGTTCAAATATCCTTTTGGTAGGGCGCCATTCATCGATCACTTTCCTTCCTGATTTGTCATGTCATTGCTTCCTTTGTGGAAAGTGGCCTTCTTGTCACATATCAAGTTCTCTTGTCATCTTGTCTATGCTTTGGACTACTCTTCACATGGATGCTTCTTTGTACTTGCTTGTTCCCATGCTTTGATCTAGTAGTCCTTCATGACTTCATCCTGATATTGCTTCAACATTAAATGGTGCTTTTGATGGCTTCTTCATCATGACATCTTCGTAGAGTAGAATCAGTTATCTGCACCTTTCATATCTCCAAGGCCTTCATAGGTATCAAGAGTCCTTTGATCTTTTCCTTTCTTAGTCAGAGTTGTCCTGCCTTCTTTTGGGAGATGTGTTCAATGGATTTTTGTCAGATAGTGATTCTTTGTGATCATGGTGTTCTTAACATGCTTGATCTCTTTCTTCACTTGCTTTTTCTTGGATAGATTAGTCAACCACCTTATGCTCCTTATGGGAGCACTTCTTCATTGCTTGCTTCTAGGATTAGTCAGCATTCCTTTTTCACTTCCTTCTTAGTCAGCAATCTTACACTCCTTATGTGAGTATTTTCTTTTGTTGACCTTCATTGCATTGTAGTACATGCCTTCGAGCATGTCATTGGTGAAAGAGATTCTTGGTGAAAGAGATTCTTTCATACTTGATCATGTTATAGAACTATTCCCATGACTCAATAATATACAAATGATAACATGACTAAACTTTGATGCATACATACCTCATCTTGATTCTCCTTTGATCATCTTAGCTTCATTTGGTTGTCCTTGGTGTGGCCCTTCTTGCTTCATTTTAGCTTGCTTGCATATCATCCTTTTATTGAATCCCATGAACGGGATTCCCAATGAGACATCTGCTTTTGTTTATGAATCTTCTTTTGAAGATTCCATCATAGGATCTTGAAGACCCTTACCCTGCAAATGTTTCTTTCTTTTGATGATGGAGGTCTTCTAAGATTCTTAATCATGATCAATTTTCTTTCATTGTGGATGAGGTCCTATTCTAGGTATGCTCCTTCGACCATGTATATCTTGAGCTATATCTATCATGCTCCTAAATTTTAGAAGATATTTCTATCCATGCATTTTGTTCTTATTATAAATGCTCTTTCTACATGAGTATTTAGAACTCTATGTACATCATGCTTCTAGATTCTAGAAGATGTTTCTAGCCATGCAATTTTATTCTATTCCTACATGCCCCTATACTAAAAACTCTGGAAGAAGACAAGAGTTTGACTTAGTCATAGTAGAGATGCAAATGATCTTCCTTCTTTTGCTTTTTGTCTTCTTATTTAATTTCTTAAGTCGCATGAGCTTCTTCCCTTTTTCTTTTGTTGTTGTTTTCTGTTAATTTATGGTATGTTCTATGCTGAGTGCAATTTACTTCAATTTCTTCTTATTAGCCCAATGTCATTCACTGTTTAGCAATCACATTAACATAAAGTAAAATGTTGATAGAACATAAATAGATTGACAGAAAACAAGCCAAGACAAGAGACACTAGATGTGGCGGCTAGCCAGGGACAAACCCCAATGTGGGGAAACCCTTTGATCAATTCTTCTATAATCTTCAATAGTTCAACATAGAGAGAAATAGTACAAATGTACTGTTCTATAATTTTATGACAACAGTAATAAAACCCTGACCAACACTTTCAAAGTTGGTCAAACAATGCACAAATGACCTTGAGTCAACCTTGGTCAACTTTAGCTTGCTGCTCCTTGGAAACCCAATCAAGTAAGGAGAGAGAGAGAAGAATGTAAGATGAGATGAGATGATAGAATAATGCCTCAACCTAACTTGTATTTATATGAATCGTTGAGGATGTGTGCCACACATTTAGTTGCTGGCTGACTTTGACAATTTGTCAAGTAAATACAAATAAATTCATATCTCCATAAATACTTGTCGGAATTGGATGATTGTTAGATCATTCCTACACCTCTCGACGAGAGGAATCCAAGAAAAATATCAGCTGCCATAAATAAGATGACCCACATGGAGTTTGGCCCTAGTTGCCAATTTAACACTCCCTCTCAACTAGGGAGAAATCCATTTGCTAATCCATCTGACCATCGATTCTATCTCTGCCATCAAATGCACTACCCTGCACTGTGCGGCTTGGCTTTGCTCTGCTCTGCTGAACTATGAAGAAGAAGAAATGATCGAGGATGTATCATACCATCCTCTACTGATCCGAAGCCAGTCCCGGAGAGTGTGTCATACCAATCTTACTGATCCCAGATCAGTTTCATTGATCCCAGATCAATGGAGGTCATCCTAGCATAGGGAGTACGGTAGATACCACGGTACATCCATCGATAGTACCACTATTGTCCCTAACTCCATTTCCCTACTCATTGGCCAGATGAGAGGTACTTCCCATGAGTCCCAGACTGCATGGATAGGATGCCTCGATAGGAGAACCACTCATCCTGTCCATAAGTCGCCATAGGGTATCACAGGGGATGGCTGAACATTTCACCCTGTACATAGCGCACCACTAGGGGAGGGTGAGTTGCCCTATGGTTGTTTGTCGCTCCAAGAAGTACCCCAAGCCCCTCGGAGCTCCCAGAGCTCAATGCATGCATCATGCAGGACCCTCATAAGAGGGTCTCTCAACGACTCCAAGTCGTTCTCGGAAAGTCAAGAATTTGACCTTTCCCAGGGGCTTCGTCAGAATGTTGGCGACCTGCTCATCTATACCGATATGATGGAGCCTTATTGCCCCTCGTTGTACCATATCCTGGATAAAGTGGTACTTGATATCGATATGTTTGGAGCGATCATGAAATACAAGATTCTCTGATAAACGAATCCCACTCTGGTTGTCACACAGGATCACGGTAGTATCCAATGTATATCCAAACAGCTCACTGAAGAGCTTCCGCAACCAGACAACCTCACAAGAGGCCATACTCGTAGCAATGTACTTTGCCTCAGCGGTGCTCAAAGCCACTGACTTCTGCTTCCTGCTCATCCAGGATATCGACGCAGATCCCAAAGAGAAACAACACCTGGAAGTGCTCTTTCGGTCCACCACACTACCTGCTCAATCAACATCGGTATATCCATGTAGTCTCACATCTCCTGCAGAGTATCTCAACCCATGAGTGATTGTGCCATGAAGATATCTTAACAGATTCTTGGCACCAACCCAATGTGAGTGGTGAGGCTCAACCATATGTTGACTCAACGTGTTAACTGCAAAACATATATCCGGACGGGAGTTCACCAAGAACATCAATGCTCCTATGAGTTGATGGTACTCGATAGCATTTTGTAAAAGATGTCCGGCAACACAATGCCTAACTTCTTGAAGTGAAGCTCCATCAAGGTAGTCACGTGCTTGTAGTCCACCATACCGAATCTCTCCAATATCTTCACCACATGTTTACTTTGAGATAGGAAAATCTCCCCTGCCTTTTGCCAGACTTCTAGTCCTAGGAAATAGTGTATCAGTCCTAGGTCCTTCATCTCAAACTCGGAAGCCAACTCCCTCTTACATTTGTGAATGAGAGGGTCTGCACCTGTCAGAAGGAGGTCTTCAACATACAACACGAGTATGAGAGGCTTATCATCTTCAACCTTAAAGTAAAGGTTTGGATCGGCTTCACTCCTAGTGAATCCCAGCTTCATCAAGTAGCTATTGATCCTCTCATACCAAGCTCGGGGTGCTTGCTTCAGCCCATAGAGGGCTTTCTTCAACCTGCACACGTGAGATTCCCGATCATGAATCTCAAATCCCTCGGGTTGTTCCACAAACTTCCTCTTTGATCGAACCATGTAAGAACGCAGTCTTGACATCCATCTGATGTAGGTTCCATCCTTGCTACGTAGCAAGGGCTATGATTGAGCGGATTGTGGTGTATCAGGCAAAAGGTGCAATATCTCGTCATAATCTATACTTTCCTTTTGAGAGAAGCCATGAGCGACAAAACGAGCCTTGTACTTTTCAACACTTCCATCAACTCCATGCTTTATATTGTAAAGCCATTTCGAAGTGACAACTGTTTTGTTCTGGGGTTACATCCCAGACATTGTTCTTCATGATGGACTCGTATTCCTCAGTCATAGCATCCTTCCATACTTGATGCTTCACGGCTTCTGTGAATGATGAGGGCTCATTTTGAATGATCGTGCTCATAATGGTCAAGTATCCCTGATACCTGGCCGACTTACTTTCTTGGAAAGTCCCTCTGGGTGCAATGTGTCCTTCAACATCATCAAGTGTCCCCCTAAGCCATGAGGGCCTCTTCGTAGAAGAGGAAGGCTCTTGCGGAGGGGGATCAATAGGGTCCATAGGTTCTTCCACTTCGGGTATCGTCTCATCTTTCTTTTCCTCTGGTTTGCTGGTGTCAACTTCTCCAATTTTCCTTAGTAGAGGAAGATTGTCAACTTGGCTAAGAGCCATATCTGTAGAAATTTTACCTGTAGAACAAACCGATATATGCAATGTCCTAAAGCATAATACTTGTTCTACTTCTACAAATTATTAAGCGGAAGCATAATCAAATTCATGAGCAACATCAAGTAGAAACATGCATAACTGATCAAGAGAAATAATCACACATAACACAAGATATATCTAGGGGAAAGCACCAACACAAAACCCCAACCATGTATTATCAATCAAGTGGAGATCCTTAACAACATACAAAAAGAATAAGCTCAATAGCTATCCTGCTCTCTCTGTAATAAGAAGATATGAAGATATGTCTCATGAACCAACCAAGCCTTGTTTATATAGGCTTTACCTATGGTCCTTGTGTAGTTTGCTTAGGAAATAATAGCAAAAGTATATGCTATTAATTCCAAACATACCAAATTAACCAATGGTCCAACTATGCAATCCTTGAGGACACTAGTTCCTCAACCGTGCAAAAACTACTTACTAGAAATAGTCAAGCATCTGATAGTACACTGTCCCACATCTGATCCCAAATGGGTCTCTGACAGAACTGACATGCAACAGTTATCCATGAGTGAATCCTCAGTTATCTAAAATAATAGTTGTCACATGCATGCAATCATTAAAAAACTATATTTTATTATTTTAACAACTTGTTAAAATAATCTAACTGGACTTGACTAGTTAGAACTAAGTCAATTGATTCTCTCATTATAGAACTCATACTTATTCCCTCAATCAGTGGAGGAAATTAAGGATAAATTCCTCAATCAGTGGGACAACTCATGTGCATGCTCACAAAGACTTCAAATTCGAATTTCCTTAACTAATTAACTCAACTGAATTAATTAATTAATATTTCCAACTGCTGTTAAGACCAAAATTTATTTTATTTTCCTATAGATAGACTAGTGACTGCTATAAATAGGAAGGGACCCAAAAATGCTATTTTTAGAACTTTCTATTTTTAGCAGTTTCACCTCTCACCCAATGCAGCCAATGACCTCACTGGCCAAACTGCTATTTTTAGCACATTTTAAATTTAACATTTCTTGTTGCACATTTTTCAACACTCCCTCTCAACAAGAAAGGCTTCCTCTCGAACCCGATCCTGTAACTCTGGAATGTTCTGCATGCAACACATCTATCCGATCCACTTGCTCCAACAACACTTGGAACAAAAACACTCCCAACTGACCACTCTATTGGGCTGGGAACATACTCTGATGCTGAAGCTCTACCTGTTGCTAAAAAGTGCTCCCTCTCTGACATCTGCGCTGCTGCAACATATCCATACATCTCGCACCATTGCACACCTCTCTGTGCCACCTAGCACTGTGCAAAACACTTGTGCCTCTCGCATTGCTGTAGCCTGCTAGCTATGCGCTGTCCTGGGATTCCCTGCACTGTCACTCTCTCTGCCGCTCCATCCGCATCTGTCTCTACCCAATCAGTTAGTTCCTGCTACTCCACATCAGGGCTCCTGTAGCAAGGTCTCATCCAAGAGGCTGGGTACCTCAAGGATCCTCCCCCTCCTCCTTGGGACGATCACTCTATATCGCCCCACCTCCTACCTGGAGGTATGGCTGCATGTGATCCCTCTGCCCACCTGGCTCGAAGTTTCCCCCTACTGGAGGTCTCTGCATGAGTAGATGTCTCTACTCGATCTCCTCTCAGCTTCCCTTGTTGTGGCTGCGCCACAACCTCCTGACGCTGCTACACCAATCGTGGCTCCTCCACAATTGTCTGAGACTTCTTCTGGCGTTGCATGTTGAGAGGTAATATACTCTCCCTCTCAACCACCAAGTCTCCATCAGTTGCCTCGCTGCTCAAGGCTTTGCATGCATCTTGAACCTCAAGAGCATACAGGTTCTTGACCCGTGAACCAATCTACTTCACCTGTCTAGTGATGATGTGTCTAAGGAAAACCTTTCCTTTACTGAAGACTACATCATAGCATCTGTCTTCCAGCATCATGATCGACACCATGTTTCTCTTCAGTCCTGGTACATACTTGACATCAGTCAAGGTAAGGCGAGCTCCATGCTCCCTCTGAAAAATAACCGTGCCTACACCTGAGACACTATACTTCTCATCATTACCCATTGTTATGAGTATCTGGAGATCTTTCTCCTCCAAAGTACTGAACAAACTCTTGTCGCCGGTCATGTGGAAAGAAGCTCCACTGTCAAGAAACCAACAACTTCCCACCACGGATGAAACCATGCATGCGAAGAGTGTGAAATCCAACTCAAACTGTGAAGCAAGTGCCTCACCTTCAGATCCTTCTCCAGATCCCTTTTTGGATTTCCTCTGTGGACAATTTGCAGCATAATGGCCCACCTCATGACAACAAAAACATCGCACTTTAGATTTGTCAACCTTCTTCCCATCATTGGAAGAACTGGATTCGGAAAGAGAAACCTTCTCCTTCCCCTTCTTCGCCTTACTCGCTAAGGCACAATTCTCCTCATCATGCATGGATGAAGAACTGTCTCTAGTGCTCCGTCTGATCTCCTCCTGCATCAAGTCCAACCATTGTCGTTCCCAATCTGGCAGTTTCTCCCTTCCATTCATTGAGTCCTGGTAGCTATGCCAGCTCTTAGGAAGGCCAAGGAGTGCTAGACTCACCATATCCTCATCCGATGTCATGATCCCTACACTTGCAAGCTCATCCCTGCATGTGATGAGCTTGGTCAGATACATAGAAATCGTCTCATCCCTTTCACACTTGATCTTTCGAAGTTTTTCCTTTAGTGCCAGCTTCCTCTGATCACTGCTATTCTGATATAAATCTTTCAATGTTTTCCACATTGCATGCGGAGTCTCCTTCCGATGGAGGCTCGAGACAATGTGATCTTGCACTCCCTCCAAGAGAATTCTCCTAGCTCTAGCCACACACTTCGTCCATTCCACCTGCTCAGTCTTGTCAGTAGGCTTAGGAATTTCTTGATCAATGAAATCCTTAAGGCCATTATCTTCCAAAACTGCCTCCATGCGATCCTTCCAAGCTATATAGTTTGAGCTGCCATCAAGGGCATACTCAAACATCAAACCATAGAACGCCATCGATGAAATAGATGTGATAAGAACTTGAGATCTATATCCCGAATAATAAACTTCAAATTTCTCTTGCTAGTATACTATTGTTGCTTGATCACCTGTGCTCCGATACCATGTAGAAATTTCACTTGTAGAACAAACCATTATATGCAATGTCCTAAAGCATAATACTTGTTCTACTTCTACAAAACATTAAGCGGAAGCATAATCGAATTCATGAGCAACATCAAGTAGAAACATGCATAACTGATCAAGAGAAATAATCACACATAACACAAGATATATCCAGGGGAAAGCACCAGCATAAAACCCCAACCATGTATTATCGATCAAGTGGAGATCCTCAACAACGTACAAAAAGAATCAGCTCAATAGCTATCCTGCTCACTATGTAATCAGAAGATATGAAGATATGTCTCATGAACCAACCAAGCCCTGTTTATATAGGCTTTACCTATGGTCCTTGCGTAGTTTGCTTAGGAAATAATAGCAAAAGCATATGCTATTAATTCCAAACATACCAAATTAACCAATGGTCCAACTACGCAATCCTTGAGGACACTAGTTCCTCAACCATGCAAAAACTACTTACTATAAATAGTCAAGCATCTGATAGTACACTGTCCCACATTTGATCTCAATTGGGTCTCTGACAAAATTGACATGCAACAGTTATCCATGAGTGAATCCTCAATTATCTAAAATAATAGTTGTCACATGCATGCAAGCATTAACAAACTATATTTTATTATTTTAACAACTTGTTAAAATAATCTAACTGGACTTGACTAGTTAGAACTAAGTCAACTGATTCTCTCATTATAGAACTCATACTTATTCCCTCAATCAGTGGAGGAAATTAAGGATAAATTCCTCAATCAGTGGGACAACTCATGTGTATGCTCACAAAGATTTCAAATTCGAATTTCCTTAACTAATTAACTCAACTGAATTAATTAATTAATATTTCCAACTGCTGTTAAGACCAAAATTAATTTTACTTCCTATAGATAGACTAGGGACTGCTATAAATAGGAAGACACCCATAAATGCTATTTTTAGAACTTTCTATTTTTAGCAGTTTCACCTCTCACCCAATGTGGCCAATGACCTCACTGGCCAAACTGCTATTTTTAGACATGCTATTTTTAGCACATTCTAAATTTAACATTTCTTGTTGCACATTTTTCAGCAATATCTTCGTCAAAGGTGACATCATGGCTAATCTCGACTTCCCTTTGACCAGCCACATAGATTCTATAGCCCTTAGTATTTTCACTATAGCCCACGAAGATTCCCTTCTTTCCAGATGCACCCAATTTATTCCTTTTCTCTTTCGGCACATGAAAATATACGGGACTTCCAAAAATTCTAAAATGAGATACATCAAGTTTCTTACTAGTGAACATCTCTTCGGGAGTCTTGGAATCCATTGCTTGATGAGGGCATCGGTTTTGAACATATACGGCAGTATTCGCAGCTTCGACCCATAGAAACTTTGGAAGCCTTTGATCATGGAGCATGGAACGAACAACTTCCAAAATCGTACGGTTTTTCCTTTCTGCCACACCATTCTGCTCAGGAGTGTATGGTGTTGTGGTTTCCCTCTTAATGCCAATTTCTTTGCAAAAGTCATGGAACTCATTGGATTCATACTCGGTCCCATTATCAGTCCTTAAGATCTTGATCTTCTTCTCAGTTTGATTCTTGGTCAAGGCTTTGAAGTGACGGAACCGGGAGAACACTTCATCCTTCTTTTTCAAGAAGTATATCCAAGTCTTGCGAGAATAATCATCTGTAAAAGTGAGGTAATATAAATATCCTCCCAGAGAGTTCACAGGCATCATACCAGATATGTCGGAGTGAACCAACTGCAGTATATCGGAGGTCTTGCTATGGCTCGAGGGGAATGTTCCCCTTTTGAGTTTTCCTTCGGCACACCCCGGACATACACCTTCTTGCTCTACTTTAGACTCGAGCATAACGATCACCATTTGTCTCACATCGGGTAGAGCCTTATAGTGAAGGTGGGCAAACCTCCGGTGCCATAGTTCAAACTGAAGAGTTGTGTTGCAAAACATGATGCCCAACGGACTTCATCCAACTTGATATAGATAGTCAACTCGAAACCCAAGAGTGAAAGCATCTTTAAAATTCTTTTTCCATACACGTACCTTGCCATCGATGAAGGCCACCTTGTAGCCTTTGTCTTCCATTGCCGAAATGAATACCAGGTTCTTTTCGAGATCAGGCACATATAGAACTTCTTGCAAATGAATTGTGTTACCCTGACTCAATTGAAGAGAAACATTCGCTACGCCCTTCACGGGATAGGTGGAGTTGTCTCCAAGAATAATTTCTAGGTTGGTCTCCTTCTCTATCAGATTAGAGAGAGCTTCTTTGTAACCAATGAAGTGCCTTGAGACACCACTATTAATAATCCAATTGCCCAACGAGTCCGGAGGAGAAGTAGTAGAGAGGGCTGATATCAGATAATATTCATCTTGCTTATTGTTAACAACATTAGATTCATACCTGGAGTTTCTTGCCTTCTTGGAGGGTTGACCACTTCCTTGATTTCCGACATTCCTTTTTCCTTTGCCATTGAACCTGCCCTTCCTTTGATTGTTGTTGGAATTGCCTCGGGAGTGATTTTGATCATCATCATGAGATGTGTCATTTCTATTAGGACACTCCCTCGCATAGTGGCCAATTTTGTTGCAAACGAAACATCTTCCTTTCCTTCCACCTTTCAGTCCGACCTTTCTTTTAGATTTTGACCCGGAATTATTTCTCCTTTTAGCATGAGAGGAGAAAGCAGTGGGATTGTCTCTAAGGCAGGCATTTCCTGCTCTTCCATCCTTTTCTCTTCTTGAATGCATCTCGCCATCAATTCCTCAAATCCTGGAATTACTTTATTGTTGAGAAGAGTGGTTCTAAATACATACCATTCAGATGGGAGTCCTCCAAGAATTGTGATAGTCAGTTCCCTGTTAGGAATGACTTCTCCAATCGATAGGAGATCATTCTTGATCTGAGTGATCCTTAAGAAGTAGGACTGCATATTCTCGTTTTTGCCCTTCTTAATTTCCTTCAACTTATTCTTAAGGAACAAAACTTGATTTGCATCACTAACTTTAAGCAAGCTTACCAGTCTATCGTAGATTTCCTTGGAGGCGGTCAGCTCGGAAACGTAGGCCACTAGGCGCTTGTCGATAGAGTCCCAGATGATATTTTTTGCTTTGACTTCACCCCTGGTCCACTTGTTCCTTGCAACAACCGATGCATTTGATGTAGGCTCAATGATTTTGCCTCTCGCATGGTCCAACACTTCCTGCTCTTCCAATGTCAGATCGAGAGACATCTTCCATCCATGATAGTCAGAATTCTCATGGAGATTGTCTTTGGCGGGGAAGTGTGATGAGGAACCCATGAAGTCTATAGACTTTTCCAATAGTGTTTGGTAATTGCTCTTGCTCTTGCTTGGGCTTTGTCTTCACCTCAGCTCTAATACCATGTTAATTTATGGTATGTTCTATGCTTAGTGCAATTTACTTCAATTTCTTCTTATTAGCCCAATGCCATTCACTGTTTAGCAATCACATTAACATAAAGTAAAATGCTGATAGAACATAAATAGATCGACAGAAAACAAGCCAAGACAAGAGACACTAGATGTGGCGGCTAACCAGGGACAAACCCCAATGTGGGGAAACCCTTTGATCAATTCTTCTATAATCTTCAATAGTTCAACAGAGAGAGAAATAGTACAAATGTACAATTCTGTAATTTTATGACAATAGTAATAAAACCCTAACCAACACTTTCAAAGTTGGTCAAACAATCCACAAATGACCTTGAGTCAACCTTGGTCAACTTTAGCTTGTTGCTCCTTGGAAACCCAACCAGGTAAGGAGAGAGAGAAGAATGTAAGATGAGATGAGATGATAGAATAAGGCTTCAAACTAACTTGTATTTATATGAATCATTGAGGATGTGTGCCACGCATTTAGTTGCTGGCCGACTTTGACAATTTGTCAAGTAAATGCAAATAAATCCATATCTTCATAAATACTTGTCGGAATCAGATGATCGTTAGATCAATCCTACACCTCTTGACGGAGGAATCCAAGAAAAATAGCAGCTGCCATAAATAAGATGACCCACATGGAGTTTGGCCCTAGTTGCCAATTTTAACATTTTCCTTCTTAAGTTGAGGACAATACCTTTTGTATTGTCCATATTCTTGGCATCCAAAGCATTGGAATTTGGACATATCTTTGTTGTTTTTTTTTCGTGGACCAAATTTGCCAAATTTTCCCTTTCTCTTGGCCATGGTAGAAAATGCTTGCTCCTTTGATCCCACATCTTCCTTGGCTTTGAGACTGGTTTCCTTTGTCTTGCATAGAGACAACAATTCACTTAGTGTGGTAGCTTTTTTCTTGGCATATGTGCTTGATGTGAAGTTGGCCCAATCCTCAAGTAGAGCATTGAGTACTACAGTTGTCATTTCTTTTTTGAACATGACTTCCCCTAGCTCTTGAAGTTGATCCCTCATCTCAGAGATCTTCGTGAAGTAGGGAGCTATTCCTTCCTTTGATATCTCCATCTTGTACAATTCATTTCTTAGATATATCACTTCTCCAATTGTGGTTATCGAGAATAGCTCTACTAGTTTATCATAGATTTCTTTTGATGATTCAAATTTGGAGACAAGGAATGAGAGAGTCTTTGATGCAGGAGCATCTGGACTTAGCCAACAATGTGATGGTTTGTTCACATGTTGTGGCTAAATGAGTTGAATTTCACTGACCTGAGTGGTCAAAAGTCAGTTTTGGTAGAGGGTTGGATCTCTCAAAAATGATCTTTACTTCATTATTGTAATAATTAGAAATTGTCTTATTTTAGACTAAGAGATAAGTTGTTAGCATAGGTGTGTAATAGAGCTTAAAAATAGAGATTTGATTGTTAGATTGATTAAAATAGAGATCGAGTTGTTAGTACAGTTAGAATAGGATTTGACTCATAAAAGAGAAGAAAATGTAATGGAAAGGGATTAGCTGAGATGATTGAGAATTGAGTGAGAGGCGAGAGTTGAGTGATAGATAGGGTTTTGAGATTGAGACAGAGGTCAGATAAATTGCTGTAATTGAGCCGAGAGGGCCAAGACTCTCTAACTACTATTATATTGAAGAAATTGATTTAGTGTGCAACTGTGTGTTAATCTTGGTGAAGACTCTCATTTATCTTTGTGTATTTGCGTTCTGAAACTTAACCGGGTATTTTCTCTGTTTTCACACTTTAATTGTAAATCTCAGTGTTTATGTGTTAATCGCGGTCATTTAGTATTAATGGCGGAAGAAGAATGGCAGAGGAATAGATCTGGATCGTTAGATCGACAGATTTGTTAGATCGACGGTGATCAGCAACTGCGGGGGTAGGAGAGTACGGATTTTCTTGATCGTGGTTGAAGTCCCGCACTCGCTCCTAGCCATCGATCTCATATTCAACCTCTTAGATCACAGTCAATTGCAGGAGTTAAGGCCGTTTTAAACCGTGTGCTAGTTGAAGTCCTGCAAGCTGTAGATTTGATGGCCTCTTATATCCAATGGATATCGGGTCATAAAGTGATCGAACTTTAACTTCAAAATCAGACCCGAACATTTATAGATCAAGGATTTATATTCCTTATCAGCTCCGTAAGGGCGGTTAAACATTGTGCAAGTAGCTCGTCCGATATCACTATTAACCGTTGGATCAAGTGTGCTTTGATCAAAGGTGGAGGATCACCAAATTGTTTTGTTGATCGGTGTGAATGATAACCGTTAGATCTGGAGAGAGGAGATCAACGAATTGCTGCCTCCTATAGCTATTCGACCTCCTCCTCTGCTCAACGATGGGTTCTCTGGCACTGCTCTTCTTGTTTCAACTGCACTACTCTGGTACCATATGGAAATTCCTAAACCCGAATTCCTACTGCAGAAAACTGATGTTACTTCACCTACTTGTTAATCCATACAAGTTATTTATTGTGTTCTACAGTAAATATCGAAGTAAATACTACTGCAACCTTCACTTAATAAAAAATAATATGTCGAAACAAGAAACTGAACAGGAAAAGATACAACACAAGTGGCAGAGTTATTTTTGGACAAATGTCCCAGAAAAACCTAATGCAGAAAAACCGGTGCAACAGATCTGAGGGTTTTTATTATTAAGCAGAAGTTATTTCTGAATACAAACTCTGGATGCCTTGCTGGAAATCTAGTACAGAGAATATCACTCAGCAGAAGAAATTAGTGAGATTACCTCACTCTGCACTACAAGTATTGACTGATGAACCAACGAGTCCCCGACTACCTCTGCCCTGCCCCTATGCAGTCACTGCGTGGCACTGTGTCACTGTCTTTGAGGCATTATATCACCTCTCTGCTGGATCGATTTGCTCTCAGGAGCTTCGACTTCAGCTCTCTCGGCTCAAAACATCAAATCCCTAGCGAAATCTCGGACTTCTGCTTTGGAAGGCATTGCGCTGCTTTGCGTGAGCCCTTCCTGGCTCTGTGTCACCCTCACTGGGCACTGTGCTGCCTCCTCCACGTCTTTCTCTGCCTCTCTGATGCGTATTCTTGGCTTCAGAGAAGATCCTCCAGCCAAAACTATCTTTGACTTTCTCTGCGTGATCACCATGAAATCACTGCGCTGCTCTAGCCTCAGCAATTCGATCTGACTGATCAACTCTGTGTGTATTCTAAATGAGCCTCAAGCCTCCTTAAATAATCTTCTCGTTGACATTCAACAGCCCAGAGTAGAAGCTAATCAATGGTTAAGATTATTTTTTCTTGATCCTCGTCCTTCTTCTAGAAGTTACACCCACAATTAGATTAATACCCATTAATTATTTTAATTCGTAAGTTAGACTTAGGGTCCCATTAAAAATAAATAATTATTTTAATAAAACTAACTTCGGGTGGAATTTCCCAAAACACTTTCTGGGTTCTTTGGAATACATGTGCCCAAGCCTCTTTGCAAAATTTGAGACTTAGAGCACATCCGATGCTACTGGAAATCAACACAAGCCGCTATTGCAAAACTGCTCTCCCCAAATTCCAATGAAGCACTGTGAGATTCCTGAGTGAAATCTCCTCAAGAGTGTTGGTTTTCTGTAATGTTCCAAACTAGGGAAAATAGTGCTATGCAAAGTGGACAATAAAAATAACACCATAAAATTAAATCAGACCATCAGACCACAAAATTGGAACCAAATTGCGTTGTCTACTCATTTTATTAAATGGGAAGAGTTGTACAACAAGGTGTTGGAATGTGTGCACGTGGGCTTGCTCTAGGCAAGCCAACAAAAGCCCAAAATGAACAATGGAACACCCTCCTCAAATTTGCTGGTAATTTGGCCCATGCTGCGTTGTCACTGCCTAGAATGTTGCTGCTACCTAAAATGATCTACTATTAGATCCTTGTTGCTTAGAAAATACTGGGAAATAAATTCCAGCCTCTTCCTAAGAAACCCAGAATAACCCACGAAAGAATTGGCCAAATGTTGACCTCGGAATTTTGTTCCAAATTCCCCTTTGCTCCTCTAGCTGCTGGTTGAGTTGGGATCCTTGTTTGACCCCTCAGATCTGCCCAAAAAATTCTATAAAATTAGGAGTGTGATCCTTGCCCAAAACCCAGAACAACCCGGAAAGGGTTTCCCTTAGTTCCAACCTTCAAAAATTGACCCTTCACAACTTGGCCCTCCTCTAATTTCGAATTTTGTCGCTGTGATTGATCTTATCAATCTCTACTCTCCCAACTCTAGCTATCCTCCTCAAATGGACCTCCAAATGATCTCCCATCACCCCAACTCCAAACTCCCATATGGCGCTGCCCCAAAGAGTCTCACTCCAATGACTGCGTAGTCATGGAGGAGATGACACAATCCTGCGTGTGATGAAATGAGAGCTGCATGTAGGATGGCCCTCTTGTCTATAGCTTCCCTCTATACTCCTGAAAATGATGAAAGGAGGAGATGACGCAGTCCTGCGTGTGATGAAATGAGCGCTGCATGTAGGATGGCCCTCTTGTCTGTAGCTTCCCTCTATACTCCTGAAAATGATGAAAGGATACTCTTGTCTCCCCAACTTCTCGGAGTGCCTCACGATGTGACTGCACAATCCCCACGCTGCTGTAAATTCCCCTGCTGTTGGTACTCGACTTACAGTTGCTGTAACTCATCTCCCTGTTGCTGCTATGAATTGAGATCAAGAAGAATTCCCTTCAGGGATGGCACTCGAAGTCCATCGAAGCAAGGGTTGAGATCTCTGCTCGGAGACACTCGTGTGCTAATCAACACAGTAAGTGGGCTAAGCAGCTCGAGCAACTAAGGTTGAGTTCAATATGTCAAAAGATAAGACGTTGAAATGATGAGAGTTTCCTTCCTTATATAGATTTCGTGGAGCACTTTTCCCTCCATTTTCCCTGCATTGTGGGTCCCTCACTTAGCCATCGATTTCCCCTCCATGCAATTCGAACTAGGGAATGTGTATTCTCCTAGTGTGGGTGGCCCCCACATACAAATTAACCACATCGACATAACTTCTACTAAGTCTAGTCTCCTAATAAAATCGAATGGGCCCCATCACCTCCAAAATTGGCTCCAAAATGTAGAAATTAATAATGTTGCAAAATAATTTAGGAAGTGATATTACAGTCCTCCCCTCCCAAATGTTGCTTGTCCCCAAGCAACCTCAGTGCTGGATGCTCAAGTATGCGCTCACCCTCCCAAGTAGCATCCTCATTCGGCAAGCTCCACCAATGCACCAAAAATCGCTTGTCCTCAAGCAATGCCTGAGCAAGCATCCTCTCTAACTACTGCTCCCCACTGTCACTGCAAAATGTGCTAGGGTCCCTGATGTGCCACTGGATCGTGCTTGACCTGTGCACTGTCCTGATATGAAAGAACCCTTCAATACTAGGATCACAGGCCATCCTGTCCAACATGAAGCTCCCCTTGCTCCACTCATTATCTTGCCCAGTGCAAGTACCAGAAGTCCCTTGCTCCATCAATGACTCGCTAAAGCCGAATGGAAGATCTGTATGATCCCCCCCAGTGGTAGCCAAGCGCATCTCTAAAGGTTATTGAGCTGCGAAGAGCTGTGATGCCCCAGTTCCCTGCTAGTCCCAGAGTGGTGCCACCATGCTGACGCTGTGCTACTCTAACTATGAAATACTCCCCATCTTGCACAGACAGTATCCTCCCCTCCTGGGCCCTAGTGGCGAAAAATCTGAGAGAGTCAAGCTCATTTTGCTTGGGCATCTTCATGATGCCAATATCTACCCATCTAAATCTAATTCCGAACCGGTGCAGCCACAAAGAAAGCCTACCTCGCGATCTGATGAAGGCCACTGTGTACCCCCATGTGCCAACCCAAGAGTGAACTAGACCGCTCTCTGCCATGACTCTGACCATCACGAGATAGAGTGATCTTTCAATCAACTGAATCCTTGCATCCCCTTGTTGGACCTGCTGCAACATAGCTCTGACAACTACAGGAATCCATCCATGCCTCATCTCTAGTCCCTGCATGTGATCAATATATAGGCCCCATATATCGTGGGCTAATCTGATGCATGCTAATCTTCCCTGTGTAGTACCGGTGATTGCAGGAAGCCACGTGTGCCAAATAGCTACCCGTTGAATGCAACCAAAAGATGGGTGTCTGATACTCATAATCGACTCAGGGTATGTGGATCCCTCCTGTCCCTACCAACCATCTCCCCTGGTCTGCCCTCTCAATAATGTGCCAATATAAGGTCTGGAGCCTGGACACATACTGTGAAACTACCTCAACCGTACCTGGTATCCTCTTCTCATCCATGGTACCAACATGCCTTGAGAAAAGAGTGACACGTCTCCCTCATGACTAGCTCCCTAGACGTAGGTGCGGTGATGAACAATATGCCACCCCTGCAGATGATCACCTCATCCCCCAACTTGTGGCTGTCAACTGATGCACCAACCCAATGCCATTGCTGAAAAGTATCTCCCCTAGTGCGCTTAGTGTCACCCAAATATCTCGGGTGAGCTCCTCGTCCCCCGCTGCTTATGCCCAAAGTGCAGAAAGTCAACAGCAAAATCGGCTGCACCCGTGAGGGATGTAGAAGAGGGTTAGTTGTGTGAGTCCCCACAGATACCATCAAGTATCGCTCATCTATGTCCCCGTCAATCCTGGGTGAACTATGGCCAAATGTATGCCCGAGGTTTTCGTCCAAGGGTCTCCCTGGAGGCAACTTTCCTAGACCTCGTTGTGCGACACTATACACCCCTGTATACCACCGATCATCCCAGTACTCTTGGACATGCCACTGTACACCGCGGCCTACCCCTGTACACTGTTGGATACCCTCAGCTATGACTATGCCATCTTGTACTGGGCTAGGCTGTGTCCCTCTTGTGTCACTGTACCTGTCACTCCCTGCATGTACTCAATGTGATGTGAGGCACTCCCACTCCCCAATGCAGTCCAACTCACTACAACACACCACCATGCATCTCCACGCCCACCGGTAGACCATTGCTCAACGGTAGATGCTCCCACTCGTCCCTGGATGTGATGGCCTAGAGCTATGTCTCTATGTGTCAGGCCACACCCGAACAATATCATCACCTCCACCATCGCATCATTATCCCCACTGATGAATGGATCTCTTCCCTCCAAATCCCCCATGAAGGATCCGAGAAGTGACTCTCCCTATGTCTCAACAGTGATGCCACCACTGCTCCTCTCCTCTGCATTCTTTGTGCCCCACACAAAAGTGAAGAGCACCCAGCTCCATACAAGGCACTGTTTGGTGGCTTGCCAATGCCACCTCCTCCGACAAACTCCTGCCAGAGTATGCTGATCACCCAGTGATCCCGTGTACAAATGCCATACCAAGAAGACCAAAAGAGTCTATCCGTAAACTGGTCGACCACTGGTGCTGATCGAGACTCCCCTAGTGAATGTGCATGCTCAACTGCTAGGTCAACTGCACCATCCCGGTTGTAGTCAACCGACATACCTGGGAAATGATAGGTAGTCCCACCGGGAACCCAATGCTAGTCTGTGCTACCGGTATCCCCAGTGCTTGGAAGCTCCTGCTGAGCTACACCCAGGTCCACCACCATCTCCATAGCCCACTCCACAGGGTACCAACTCAGAATCTCTCGCCATCCAACCCCAAGAGAGGGATCGAATGCACGAACTCCCGCACATAGAACAACCCCAGCATGCGGGTGCTGCACCCTGTGCAACTCAGGTTGTCTCATTTCGCTATCCTGGTCAATACATGAAATCTGATGAGGTAGCTCTATCTCTCTCTGCCCAATGAGCCAAGGTAACCTCACAGTGATGCTAGCCCCATCTATGTATGCTCGAAGAGGGCTGCTCTCACACCCCAACGTGCACTCTAGCTGCACCAACAGGGATTCCAACCGCTCCCCAACGTAAGTTAATGTGGTCGTGGACTCAACACAAACCGCTCTCATGCCCTCTAGCTCCTCGTTCTGTTGCAGAATAGCCTCTCGTACTGATACAACCTTCCTTTTTAATGCTAGGAGGTCGACCTAAAACTAATGGAATTGCCATGGGTATCTACGACTTGTAAACTCGGTCACAACTCTAGATGCCTCAGCAACTATTGACATCTCTTCTATGGGTGGCACCTCCTAAACAGATGACTCTATGTTGTAGGCTCTATCCTTTCCACCAAGGTGTCAACTGGGGCTATCAAAAAGGTCTCTAATAAAGGTGATTCCTGCGGAACATCGGTTATATCGATGTGCTCCTCACCATCCTGTGGGCTCTCAGCATCATACCCAACCGCCTCCTCAGGCTCCTGATATCTAAAGGCAAGTCTCCACCAGCAAAAGTGACCCTTGGTCTCACCCTCTAACCGTCTTTGTCTGCCTGCTCCTTTTCAGGAGATCGGGTGCCCTGATATGGTCGACTTTCCCCACATGATGTAGATGGATGCACCCCCACGACCTGCTCACCTCTAACGTCTCTGTTGTAAGGGTGAGGATGGGTTTGGTCTGTCACCCTCCTCAACTGGGCCGACCTCTCATCATCCCAATGAATTCTACCCCGTAATTTCCGCATATTAGATTTCCCTTGAGCCATGGGTTTGTCTCCGGTTTCACCCATCGCTGCACATTCATACCCAAGCTTCCATGATCGTCTAGCTAATTTCCCACAGCTGGGCCAAGATCATAATCTGATACAATTGCAATGTTCCAAACTAGGGAAAATAGTGCTATGCAAAGTGGTCAATAAAAATAACACCATAAAATTAAATCAGATCATCAGACCACAAAATTGGCAACCAAACTGCGTTGTCTACTCATTTTATTAAATGGGAAGAGTTGTACAAAAAGGGGTTGGAATGTGTGCACCTGGGCTTGCTCTAGGCAAGCTAGCAAAAGCCCAAAATGAACAATGGAACACCCTCCTCAAATATGCTGGTAATCCGGCCCATGCGCTGCGCTGTTATTGCACAAAAAGGTGTTGTTGGTTGAAATGATCTACTGTTAGAGTCTTTCCTGTTGCTCAGAAAATTCCGGGAAGTTTATCCTAGCCTCTACACAAGAAACCCAGAATAACCCATGAAGGAATTGGCCAAATGTTGACCTCAGAATTTTGGCCCAAATTCCCCTTAGTTCATCTAGCTACTGGTTGAGTTGGGACCCCTGCTTCACCCCTCAGATTTTCCCAGAAAATTCTATAAAATTAGGAGTGTGATCCTTGCCCAAAACCCAGAAAAACCCAGTAAGGGTTTCCCTTGGTTCCAACTTTCAAAAATTTACCCTTCACAACTTGGCCCTCCTCCAATTTCGAATTCTGTTGCCGTGACTGATCTTGTCAATCTCTGCTCTCCCAACTCCAACAATTCTCCTCAAATGGCCCTCCAAATGATCTTCCAGCACCCTAACTCCAAACTCTCCCGGATGGTGCTGCCCCAAAGAGTCTCACTCCAATGACTGCGCAGTCATGGAGGAGATGATGCAGTCCTACGTGTGATGAAATGAGAGCTACGTGAAGAATGGCCCTCTTGTCTGTAGCTTCCCTCTATACTCCTGAAAATGATGAAAGTATGCTTGTCTCCCCAACTTCCCCGAGTGCCTCATGCTGTGACTGCGCAATCCCCATGCTGTTGTAAATCCCCTTGCTGTTGGTACTCGACTTACAGTTGCTGTAACTCGTCTCCCTGTTTCTACTACGAACTGAGATCAAGAAGAACTCCCTCATAGGGCTGGCACTTGAAGTCCACCGAAGCAAGGGTTGAGATCTCTGCTCGGAGACACTCGTGTGCTAAACAACACAGTAACCCGGCTAAGAAGCTTGAGCAACTAAGATTGAGTTCAATATGTCAAAAGATAAGATGTTGAAATGAGGAGAGTTGCCTTCCTTATATAGATTTCGTGGAGCACTTTTCTCTCCATTGTGGGTCCCTCACTTAACCATCGATTTCACCTCCATGCAATTCAAATTAGGGAATGCGTATTCGCTTAGTGTGGGTGGCCCCCACATACAAATTAACTACATCGACATAACTTCTACTAAGTCTAGCCTCCTAATAAAATCGAATGGGCCCCATCACCTCTAAAATTGGCCCTAAACTGTAGAAATTAATCATGTTCCAAAATAATTTAGGAAGGGACATTACAGTTTCCGTCCAACACCGACTAACATACCTAAGGGTTTCGATCCCAGGGCTACCGATGAAGTAGAGAACTGAGTTCTCAACCTCTCATACAAGAAGAAATATCAAATCCAAGACGTCCTCTAATGGCCTCCTCCTACTCTTTTATAGATCTGATGGACCCCTCTAGAACCTCCCATATTATTATTATTTTAATCATTGAGCACCTTTCTCTCTTTTATTCCATTTAAAATATTATTTTTAATGTGGGAAAAGGGTAAATTGATCACCATGCCTCCTCAGGTCATTGAGAATCATGTCTAATCATTCTGTCCTATAGATCTTTTTGTTCCGGTTCCAATGAGCTATTACACTAAGGTGTTCCGTCAAGTATTCCTCTTATATAGGTGTTGCCTTCCTTATATAGATTTCGTGGAGCACTTTTCCCTCCATTGTCGGTCCCTCACTTAACCATCGATTTCCCTTCCATGCAATTCGAATTAGGGAATGCGTATTCTCTTAGTGTGGGTGGCCCCCACATACAAATTAACCACATCAACATAACTTCTACTAAGTCTAGCCTCCTAATAAAATCGAATGGGCCCCATCATCTCCAAAATTGGCCCTAAAATGTAGAAATTAATCATGTTCCAAAATAATTTAGGAAGGGACATTACAGTTTCTGTCCAACACCGACTAACATACCCGAGGGTTTCGATCCTGGGGCTACCAATGAAGTAGACAACTGAGTTCTCAACCTCTCATATAAGAAGAAATATCAAATCCAAGATGTCCTCTAATGGCCTCCTCCTACTCTTTTATAGATCTGATGGACCTCTCTAGAACCTCCCATATTATTATTATTTTAATCATTGAGCACCTTTCTCTCTTTTATTCCATTTAAAATATTATTTTTAATGTGGGAAAAGGGTAAATTGATCACCATGCCTCCTCAGGTCATTGAAAATCACGTCTAATCATTCCGTCCTATAGATCTTCTCGTTCCGGTTCCAATGAGCTATTACACTAAGGTGTTTCGTCAAGTATTCCTCTTGGAATGCCACCTTAAGCGTAATTAATTGAGTTAAGCCCAATAATAACCTTGTTTTTTGAAAGTTGTCGGAATGCAGCGGAACGAAAGGAAAGCTATGCAGGTGATGGAATACGCCAAGCGAATGCCATCGGTTCCCATAGAAACTCCTCAAAACCCCATGAAACACCTCCAGAAACCCCTCGGCCTGTTGATGAAGTAAACCTACACCTGTGACCTATCTGCCCCAGCCCTGAAAGTCCATCCTAACCATGCCATGAGGAACATTAGAAAAGGGAACATTACATTGGATATGCTCCCGAGCTGGCATTTTGAACTTTCTCCTAAGCACCTGAATGTTTGTATCTCTTGATTTAATCAACACTTGTCTTGAAGAGGAATCATGTGGATTTGCACCCAATTTGATTATAATATGCTCCAAGTTATCTATTTTCATCTGCTTTGTTTTGGTTGAAATTTTGTCGTGTTTCAATTGGGTGGTCACTTTGGTTAACATGCTTACTAATTTTGAAGCATCAATGGCTATATTAGTTAAGCTTTTGGATAACATTTCCCTTTTCTTCCTGTGAAGATCCCCATTTGATCAACTAGATGAATCTGTTTCAAATCAATAGTGAACTTTGCTACTTTGTAGTCTTCTGTAGTTTTAATTACCTGAGACTTAGGTTCGAAAACTGGCATATTTAACTCTCCTTTCTCATAGTCTAGGGCTGAAAGTAATCTTGTCTGTAATCCCGAGTCCCGCTTCTATAGTTCACTATATGCGTCCAATTTTAACTTCAAATTCTTGTTCTTTATTTCCATAGATTTGGAGAAAATATAATCTTGCTTACCAGCTGTAGTAGGTCAAACACTAGAAGATGACGTTTCTTGTGCAAGAGAAGCTGATGGTAGAAGCTCCAGATTGAAAATAGGCTTGCCATTGAAACCTCTATTTCTTTCAATCTGTCTTTGCTATGCTCTATGCTCTGCATTTTTTGACTCTAACTCTGATGCTGACTGCATGTTTTAGAAAATACTCTTTTAAGTTCTCTCTCCTTTTGTTGTGGAGTTTCTGTAATGACCCGTTTCGGTTCTTAATCAAAAGGGTATTAGCATGTATACGATGTATGCATATGATAGCTACATATGCATACTACACATATGTTGCACTAGTATACTTATTGAATAATTATTCAAATAACTAAATTATTTAAGAAGGGAAGCCTAAAAATTCGACACTCCCAAAAGACATTAAATATTAAAGACATTAAATATTTCATGATTATAAAGTTATTAAGTAAAATTAATACTTTCAATCTCCTTAATGTAAATATGTACAAATATTTATATTTTAATATTCATTTCATATATATCTAGCAATTGACAACTATTCATTTATTCTAAAATTAAAAAATTAAAGTTATGTATTAAGACTCATTTGTTAAAATTTATAATTCTAATAAAATAAATGAAAATTAAAAAAACTCATCCTCCACTTTATATTAGCGTATAATCCTTGAGGCAACATGTAACAAATGATTAATGAATCAAATTGGATAAGGGCGATGGAAGAAGGCAGTGACCGCCTGAGGACAAGTATTTATCCATGCACAAAAGAACAGAGGAAGGGGGGATTGGACAAAGGAGGAAAATTACAGAGAAGAGGAAATTCCATGCCACTGATAGAAAGAAGTGTGAGCTCAGTTGTTCTTGAAATTTTGGGCACGGGGGATCAGAGTACCCCGAATTCGAAGTACTTTGAAGCTGGGTACTGAAGGTGTGCCTAGTTTGGTTAGGAGGTTTTGGTCTTTTGGTAACGAGCGCAGGAGCGGGAGCAGGAGTAAATCAGAAGCATCTTCAACCACATAAACTCAGGTAGGTACCCAATATCAAACTGATAAATTCTAATATTATGAATGTCGGTCAAATTCTTAAACAGGTTTCATATTATGTTTATCTGAGTAAATTATTTGAGTAAATTATTTAGAGCCTTACAGTTTCAATGATCACTGATTTTGAGGACTGACCTATTTCACTGTTCATTTAAATAACTGGTTCGAGATCCTGCTCCCAGACTTCTTTGTTGGCAAACTGCTCAATTTCAGGACTTGGCACATGCCTATAAGGAGCTGAACCGTGCTCTATTCTTTTGTTTGATATAATGCTGTGAGGATCATAGTGCCAAATTTCTTCCTGTGAGAACTTGACCTCCTTCAACATTGCCTCAACCTCTTGACTAGCTGCTCTTGTATTAACCAAAAATGGTCCCATTTCTGCCTTCAATTTGAACATGGTAGGATGCTTTTTTGATACAAAAATGAATTTGATCAACACTGAGGCTTTGCTTTATGAACTATAGTGCAAAAATTCTCATTGGTAGGAAAGCAGGAAGCCTATATGGAGGTAATTGACAGCCATAGATTTTGATTTCTCTCAAATCTTTATAAGGATACCAATCTCCAACATTAGTCCTTTCACTGAGTTAAAATACCTTTTTGATCTCTGGCAATATCCTTGGAGGAGACTGATGATATTACAGACTGAAAGACACTGATAAGAACTGATTGACAAAATCAGAAAAAGAAAAATATGGAGAATGCTTTCTCACCATTGGTGTCCAATGAATTATAGAGAGAACATTCCCACTTGAATCCTGAGTTTGCAACTGTAAATTGGAAAGTTTGTCCACTTGAAAGTAAAGGGAAAGGTAAACCGGAACCCAGATTGACTGATATCAGAATGACTTGGTAAGACTATTATTGGCTAATTGGTCATTTGTGACATCAGCTAGATATTGACCAAAATGAAACCTAACAAAAGACTTCTTGCTGGTGATAAGGATGTTAAAAACCCTAAAATCATCATCATACCCTAACAGACAACAAATCATAGAAATAATTTGTCTGTACATTTCACGAGAAATGTTGGATGAATAAGGCAGATCACTTTCAGGTACTTGGAAATTTATAGGCAAATAGGACCCAAGAACAATAGCCTTTTCTTCAAGGGTCAACTCATTATATGACCGACTCAATAGATCTTCATTCAGAGGTTGATTTTGATTAGGCATTACAATCTTCAACATGATGCAGAACTGATTTAAAATAACATTGCTCCGCTTTTTGATACAATGGTCTGCTTTCTTGGGAGGTATTGTTCTGAGCACCATAGAGTCTAAGTTGAACCTTGGCTGATTCCAAGGTGAGGTCCGATATTTAAAACATTGATCTTCATCCTGCTGACTTCGGTGCAAGGTGGATGCACATCACAAGATTACACTCAGGATTTACCATGGAAGGATAATTGAAAAAACATGTGATTGTATTTCAACAAATATATTTTATTGTTGCCAAATGTATTGAGTTTTTTTGAAATTTGTTTAACTCACTCGTTACTGAAGGATAATTAGCATGAACGATTATTTGTTTCAAAGTATAGATCATTGATGAATACATTGTCAAAAAGATAGAATTACTCTGCTTATATCTCATCTGGTAATCATGTTGATAATTATTTTCCATTCTTATACAACCTGCTGAATTATTAAAATGCGATCCTTTTTCAAATGGCAATTGACTTTGTTTCTTGGTTCAAGACTCACAAATTAATTTTCTTTGTTGTATCAGAGGAAGATTCCTATTGACAGGCCCAGAGTATCGCAGCAGATGAAAAATTCTGGGGACAACAATAAGATTCAAATAGATTCAGAAAATATACAAATTGAGGATGCTCTTAATACTGCATCTCATACTGATATTGAATCAAATGCAAATTTCGTCAACGGTTCTGCAGTTGAAGACAGTTCGATAAGTTCTACACACTCTTCAGAAAGGGCCACAAGAGAGGAATGGGCCGTTATTTCCATCCAAACTGCTTTTCGTGGCTTCCTGGTATTTCCTTTCTGTTGCTTGAAAATATTATTTATATTGGGATGTACACTTTAAACTGCATGGATTTCTGTTTTTCCCAAGGATGTTGGGAAATGTACATAGCTGCTATTTTTAACCGCTATCTATTCATTATAATATTTGATAAATTCTACAGCTTCTATTTTTTTTAACAGTAACTGGGGAATCCATAACTTCAGAGGACTAATCTGGGCAAGTTCCAGGATCAAATCACAGTGGCTGCCACTGTTCACCTCAATTTCAATATATTCAAAGATTCCTTCCCTTTCAGGCTTATAAGATTTTTTCTCAGGACGAATGTTCAACTTGTACAAATTTTTGCCACACAGGCTAACATGTCTCTGGAGAATAGAACCCGGGTGGAGGGGGAGTTAAACCTGTCAGTTTCCACTTGAGCTATTGCCCTTTGACCTACAGCTTCTATTTTTAACCCCATATTTATTCATTCTAATATTTGATAAAACTATACAAAAATATTTGGATGAGTAACACTGTCAATGTAAATTCCCTAAAATATCATTTGGATTAGAAAAGGTTTATTGAAATTATTCTGAAAGCATATTTTATTTGTTAGGTAGAATCAAGACTTCAATCAATGCCTAATGTCTGCACCATTAATCTTCAGATTTGTTTAATCCTGAAATGAGGCCAACTCTGGGGTATTGTGTGGTTAGGCATATGATGGTCAGTCCCAAGTTTTATGTCTCAGGAATGTAGAACTCTAAAAAGGGCTTAACAAGCACTGATTTTCTTTCAGAACCAGATGCAGAGCAACCATAACCTGTAAAACAGATTATATATGCGATGCAATAACAATCTAATCACAGTGCTAACATTTGCAGAAAATTTAGTGGATTATTCAAATCCAGTATATGACAAATGGTAGAACTTCCTACAACAGTGCTCCTTGTGGCTTGCCTAATTCTCCTGACAAATGGTAGGGATGGTGCTATCAAAGTGCTACAAAGACAGCAGCTTATTCTAAAATTTATTGTATTAACTAGGGCATCCATCCATATTCTTTTTGCTGCAAAAGCCCTATGTACATGTTTGGTAGAAACTCTACATGGAGTGATCATTACATTGTCTCGTGTAGCATAATTAGTTTCTCTGATTTCCTTCTTTGTGCAAAAATGTATGGAGGAATTTTTATATGAAAGGCTAACCTAGATGTCATCTCAAGTTGCAGAGATCCTTATGCTTAAAATTATCGGCAACATTGACTTATATCAGATAATCAGTGGCCATAAATGTCAGAGCTGTTATAAGTTTGAGCTTTCAAGAAGAGAACAGAGTTTTAGTGATCCCAGGATATGACATTTAGATAGTTCTGAATTTTCTCTGACACATGCTGCAATTTTCTTGCTCAAGTACTAATAAAAGAGTCATTCTCTTTGAAGGCGATGTATCGATTTTATATTACTTGACTAAAAATGTCAAAGAACGTTCATGTCTATAAGACAGTATTGCCAAAGTTGAGTGTTTTCTTGTTTGTAATCAAAATAAAATTTTAAGGTCACTGTTACCCACCAAAATGGGTAACCCCATAGGAGAAAACTTTTCTCCTACATTTGACAACCAGCCAGCCAGCAGCCCCTGACATTCACTTCTTGATGATGATATGCCATATGCCTCTGCTATCTACATCACCCATGCAGTTCTCACCATTTGGCATTTCTTCTTAGATGAAGGTGGGCTGCTACTCAACTAGTACTTTGATCATTTTGCAAATGGGTGCTTATACTTGATGTTTCGGGCATTTAGTATGGATAAAGGGGTGACCTGGAAGATTGACCGATCTTGACTGTAATTATAATTTATGTTTTCTCACCTTACCTAAGGGTTAATCCTTGGTCCTAGTCCAGTGGGCCTTAAGGCCTTAGGGTTTTAGGAGGGGAAATACTTGGAAAAACTGGATTGATATAGCGGGTTCATTTCCCTTACACCATACTTGACACTTCCCATGTCACATTATAAGCCTTTTATATACCTTCTCCATTCTTTTGGTCTCACTTGTCGTTGGTTCATTGGGAATTGACACCCTCTTATCCACATCCTTGAGTAGGGCCTGGGAACATTGCTCTGGAGGTTGATGCAACTAAAAGAATGGAAAAACATAATATGGCCAAAATGAAAGAAGACGAAAGTCAAAATGCAAAAGATGGTCGTGACATAAATTAGCGTGTGGGCAAAAGCCTAGCATGAGGTCTATGCTCCTCATTGGCCATCACCCGGTTCCTAAGCACTTGATGTTATATTTCATTAAAAGGAACCCTTGCATGTTCAAACCATGATGAGCGATAACTTACCTCATCTTAAATGGTAAAATCAAATGCTACATCATAAAGAGCAAGCTCTAGCCCTTGAGCTATGCACGTATTGGTATGCCCTTAACATACAAGTTTGGTCCACTTAGATGCTTATATGATCTTAGTCTCTAATGAATGTTTTCTTTCACGAGAGTTTAAGTTGGTCTTTCCAGGTGGTCCATAGCAGCACAGGTCTTGAGGGTACCCACTCCACAGGTACCTAGGCCCTGCAGAAAGGTTGATGTCTGATGACTTAGCAGATGCAACATTGCTCACTTACATTAGAGTGTTGGGCAATATGATGACTTGAGCAGCTGATGCACATGCCAGAGAACCCCCCAGGACCCAGGAAGTTGATCTTCTTTTTCCTAGCATGGAGGATTCTTGATGATTGCACCATTGGACCTAGCGTGCCCCCAGACTGGCCTTGGCACTACCTAATGGACATGCCATGATTCAAATCCTAGGTGAGGATGGTATTCCATGAGATGACTAAGGGGGTTTGTTGCACTTGATGGAACCCTAATGCTGGAGAAAGAAGGCACTATGTTGACCATTGGAGACCCATGGAGATGACATGGGAGCACCCCAACTTGATTTGGGACCTCTAGAGCTGCTTTGAGGTTGGATTTATGGACTACTCCTTAAATGATGGATGATTATGATGCTTGGAGACACCTTCAGATTTCTCTTCACCATCACATAGCATTGGGAGCCCCAAAAGGGCATGACATCATCATTTTAGTGGCTTACGACTCACATGTATGGGTTTATTTTGGCATAATTTCATGTTGAGCTAGTGGATTGGCTTGTAACCCAAGGTTTTCTTGTGTTTACTCATTGTCAAACTTGTTTTAGGGGCTTCTTAGCTAAAATTAGGTGAGGTAGACCTCATATAAATAAAAGGTTACCTCACCCTTCATATCATCATTAATTGTGGACTATTTAAGCCTCTTTGAATATTTCGGCCTAGCTCTTGTACCTCACTACTCTTGTGGAGATGTGATCTTTGTGGATATTTTGCTATTGGAGACTAGTCCTTGTTGTGGAGACGTCATTTTGGGATAATGAAGGATTGTTCATTGATATCTTGTGAGTACTTTTATTGTTGAATATATTTTTATGGTTATTGTATGCAATATATTTTGCTAGGGTTTCTATATTCCTTGTTTAAATGCATATCTTTATATGAAATTTTTGGTGAAATGTTGCATGCTTCAATTAAGAATTTTGAACTGTTGATTTGGGGTAGCATCGGATGTGCTCTAGCCACGAAATTTGGTGGAAAGGTTGGGGCACATGAGATCTCCAATACCTAGAAAGGGTTTGGGCAAATTCTAAACAGATCAGGAGATATTAAAATAATTAATATTTTTAATGGAGTCCCTAAGTTTAAATTTAGGGAAAATAAAATATTAATGTGTATTAATATGAATTTGTGTTAGAGTGGTCCAAAAGACATGGATCATGCCAGATATAATCTTAGCCGTTGATTAGGGACTTAATCTCGGCCGTTGAATCGTCAATAGGAAAAGTATAAGAGGAGGCTTGAGGGTCACTTGCAGATCACACCAAATGATCAGTGATTCTATTCTCTAGAGCGGGGTTTGCTAAGAGAGATAGAATTAGTGATCGGGAGTTGCAACTGAGGGGCATTGAGTATAGAGAGATAGAGAGGCAGAGATAGTGCCGAGAGAGCAACGCAGTAGCCAAGGAGGGTGACGCAGAGCCAACAACGGCTCACGCAGGGCCACGCAAAGGTAGCCAAGTGCTGCGCAGAGCACCAGAGGGGCCAGCGTAGCTGACGCAAGGCATCCCAGAGCTGATGCAGGGCCTCTTGGGGCTAACGTAGGCCAAGAAAAACTGACGCAGGGCGAGCGTGAGACAGAGAGGGGCCGACGCAGTCCAGATTGGGCAGACGTTGGGGTTGCTAGAGCAGTTTTGTGCTGAAGAGTTGCCAGAAGGATTTTCCGGGGTTTCAGCGAGGAGATTTCTCTCAAACTGTGAGGTATAGCTGCTAAGGAAATTCTCTATTGGGTAGGCCAGTTTCGACACCCAGATTGTACTATGATATTGCTTAATAAGAAAACTCTCAGATAGCTGCACCAATTTTCCCGCATTGGGTTTTTCCGGGGACATTGGTCCAAAAATAATGGTGTCATGTGGTGTGCTTGTTCTTGTTTCTTTTAGTTGCTGATCTGTAATATGTTGAGCATGCACTGGTGTTTATTTTCAGTATTTACTTTGTAAATAACTTGTTAAAGAAAAATTAACAACTAGGTAGGAATAAATCAGGAAAAGTGCATGAAGGGTTTCTAAATTAAGTAAACTTAGAAACTTCAACATGAACATCACTTGAGAACCTCCTAGAGATATTTTCTCTTGCTTTTATCCTCGTATTGAATGATAGCTAGGGTTTTAAAAGTGCAAACTTAAGTTTTCTCCCCTTACTCTTTTCAAGGGTTTGATATTTCCATAGTAATTTTCCCTTAGACTCCATCACCTAAGTAGTTAGTAGGTACTGGCTTCCACATAGATGGTCAAAACTTTTAAAATTTCATTCTTTCTTCTCTCTTAATCAATTTTGGCCATTCAAGGCAAACTGCTAGGGCTAGGGCATAGGGTTGAAGCGTTGGCTTGTTTTGAGGTTGTTCTTGCTAGTTGGACCTTACAACATCTAAATCTTGCATTTTGCATGGTTGGAATAGCCTCCTTAGGGTTGATATCACAAACCCTAGGCAATTCTACCCTAGGAAACCCTAATCTAGCATTAAGGCTTCAACTTAGGCTTGTTGAAGGCTTGTGGCTCCCTTTTTGTTGATCATATCTTTCTTACAAGCCTTTTCTTAGTCTTATATGCTTAAGTGTGCCATTTATGTAATATCATATAAACTCTATGCTATAAGCCTTCCTTGAAGGTTCCTTAGAAGGTACACTATTCCTTATCTTATTGTATTGAGCCTTGTTCTTAGTCAGAGTGCTCTACTTGAGCCTATTAAAGTTGTCACCTTTGAACTATTGACTTAGAATATTTGTTAGGTGACTTATATCAGGAAGCCTCCCTTGTGGTGAAAGTCCTCTAAAGAATAGGAGGTGGAGTGCTAAGGTGATAGTGGCCTCCATCCCATTATTGTATGTTAGTCTAGCCCTTGTCTTGTGAGGCCTCTCAGAAGACTTGCTATATTTTGAGGTAACAATTACTAGGACCAAATATTTACATTCTCACAAAGTGTAAAGGGCAGAAGCAACTATAAAGAATGATGGAAAACATCTTATGAGTCTAGTCCTTGTGCGATTTTGAGTGTGTATTACTGTTGACCTAGGTGAGAGGACATGTCCAAACAGGGCATGTGCCCCATATCCTACGTGTTGGACATGTGCTCTCAACGTGTCCTCCATAAAAGAGGGTGTGTTGCTCATATATAATAATAATAATAATAAACTTATAATTTAGTTAATTTTTATGATATTTTTTAATATTGGGAATATGAGATGTAGCATGAGGTATGTGTCTTCATCCTTGTTGTTGCCATTTAGCACACACACCTAAGTTAGTGAGGAAAAACCCTGAACCCCACAAGGTGTGGTTTGGTGGCAAAACTAAGAGATGGGGTTGTTACCTATTCCCACCTCTCTCCGTTAAAGCTCTCCTAGGTAAGCTAAGGGGGGTGATCCCTAATGAAATGTTATGTGATATGAGTTTCTAGGAGATTAAGTTAAGTGGAGCGTTTGTCAAAAATAACTTGTTTTCAAGATTTAAGCAAGCATATGAATAAATGAGCAAATCTCAAAGATATATTCAAAGTATAGACCAGTGCCTTCAAATAAATAACAATAGCTTGCCCAAAAAATGAAATCAAGATACAATGACAGACAATCTTGTTTGGTCAAATGTTAGACCAAGATGAGCATATAAACATCAATTGCAACTATAAAGGAGATAGTACTTGAAAGTAAATGCTCAAATGACAAGAAAATGACATCAACTACTCATGAGCAAAATGATCATCAAAGCAACAAATATATGACATAACTTGAAATAGAGTTGCACCAATGAAGGATATTCCAAGTACAAGAAAGCTAATTGTTGCAAAAGTAAAATGTAATATCCCTAAGGAAAATTAACAGTAAATATGCAAGCGAACATAGACAAAAACACCATAAACAGTAACAAACAATCAGATCACAAATTGGCATAAAAAACTGCATTGCTGAGCTGTTTTTATTAATGAAAATGAGTGTACAATAAGGTGTTGGTATGAGTGCACCTGAGCTTGCTCAAGGCAAGCTAGAAAAGTCCCAAATGACAAATGAGACACTCTCGTATGATCTACTGTTATGCTGCTCAAGCTCTGTGCTGTAGCTGCCTAGAAATAGTCTGCTGGTTGAATGAATCTACTGCTAGGGCCCTCTCCAGTGCTCAGAAAATTTTGGGAAATTAATCCTAACCTCTCCACCAAATACCCAGAAATACCCACGAAGGAATTGGCCTTTGCTTGACTTCGAAAATTCGGCCCTATTTCTCCACTATGGCCCAACTACTGGGTAATTCGACCCACCTGTAAGTTCTGCTACAAATGGTCTCCAAAATGGCTGCAATGCTCCCCAAAATGTCCCCTAGGCCTTCACACAAAGTTTCAGCCCAATCCCCAACTCACTCCTCCACCTCCCGGAGTGCTCCCACAAAAGACTGCACAACCCCTGCACTGTTGTAGTTGCCTCTCTCCTTGAAATTCGACCCTCCTGCTGGTAGTGCGAAAATGGTAAGGTGAAACTCCCTCCTTGGGCTGGCACTCGAAGTCCACTGAAGCAAGGGCTGAGATCTTCGCTCGAAGACACTTGTGTGCTAAACTACACTTGCAGACTTGGCTCAACTCAAGCGTGCTCTTGTCTTAGCCAATTTTGTAAATGATAGATGAATGAGCCAAATGAGTCTCTTCCTCCTTTTGTTAAGCTGCCTCCAAAACTGCCCATGTGGGCCCACATCAAACTCCTCTCATTAATTCCGCTCCAATGAGCGTACTTCCCATGTGGGCCGAAATTCTCTTGTGGTGGCCCCCACGCTCCACCAAAGTCGCAAGTTTTCCTCTAGCTGTAATGTTGGAGTGCCTCATACGCTAAAAACGAATGTGGGTCCTCTAGAGTCTAAGCCCACTTCTCTTAAGTGTATCCGTGCAATAAACCAAAATTGAGCAAAATTGATATTGACTTAGTAAAATACTAAGTAGGAATATCACTGTCCTCCCCGCCAAAACATTGCTTGTCCTCAAGCAACTACAATGAAGGATGTTGGAGTATCTGCTCCCCCTCCTAGGTGGCATCCTCATCCGACAAATTCCTCCATCAGATAAAAAACTCTCTGATGACCTTGTTATGCAGATGCCTCTCCCTGGTATCCAAAATGGCCTCTGGTTCCAGCACCAAATGCCCCTCATCGTCCATAGGGGGTAGCTCTGTAGCTACTGTAACCTGTTGTCCCAGTGCCTTTTTCAGGCAAGACACATGAAAGATGTTGTGCACTTGGCTCCCCAGGGGTAGCTCCAGCTCATATGCTACCTCCCCCACCCTCCGAGTGACACGATATGGTCCATAGAAGCAGGGTTTGAGCTTCTCACCCCCCTTCTGTTTGAGTGTAGATTGCTGATACGGTTGAAGCCTCAAGAATACCAAGTCCCCTACTTCGAACTACCTCTCAACTCTGCCCTTGTCTGCATAAAGCTTCTGTTGGTTTTGGGCCATCCGCATGTTGTCTTTAAGAGCCCTCAAGATGTCTTGGCTCTCCTATATCCAGTCCTTGGCCCTTAGGGCCCTACTGTCTCCAAAGATAATGTAAGTCAAAGACAACGCATCATAACCATACAAAGCTCGGAATGATGACATACCTATGGACATGTGGTACGTAGTGTTGTAGAAATATTCACCCAAGTGTAGCCAGCATATCCATGTTTTTTGCTGACCATAGTTACGCAAGTAGCCCTCCAGCCACTTGTTAACTATCTTTGTTTGCCTGTCTGTCTGAGGGTGGTAATTGGTACTCGGGGTTAGCTCAGTACCCACCAATTGGAATAGCTCCTGCCAAAATCCACCCATGAATCGGCTGTCCTGGTCACTGACAATGGTCTTTGGGAGACCATGTAGCACTATAAAGCAAATGCTTCTTGAGAAAATGAGGATATTTGCAAATATGACTCAAATAAATTCGAGATAGCATATATAGGAGAGTTGTATTGCAAGTAAAGTGAAATTATGATGTAGAGATGCTCCTGGTTTATTTTATTAGTTGTATTCTAAAAACAAAGTTTCAATTGAACTCTGGTCTGCAGACTTCATCCTCGCCCGGAAATCCAGATCTCACAATGAGGAGTCAATAGGGGTGGAGGGTCCCTAAAGTCTATACAACCAACTTAAGTTGGAGGTTAATTTTAGAAATGCCAATTAGCAATAAAATGTGTCTAAGTGAGATGAATGTAAGTTACTTGCTCTCCAAATTTGAAATCTTGATGGCAATGCTTCCATAAATGAGGAAATACCCAAAGTAAAATTGCACCAATGACTTCAAAGTTAAAAAAAAAATGGTAGCTTAATGTGAGCAAGTGAATTAAAATGATGCAAGTAAGTTGCTTGAAAAATAAATTGTTTCAAGTAGACATTGACAATATAATGTTCCAAGGAAATATCAACAAAACTTAAAGTAACAATGTAGCAAAAGTTGACAAAAATGAAGCTTGTACTCGAGTAGTCATGAAAAAATTTACCATGCTTAATGGAAATGAATTAATAAACTAAATCAAAGCTTTCCAAGAATGTAAAGTGCTTGCATGTAAAGAAAGATTTGCTCAAAGTAAGGCATTAAGTTGTAGCTCAAAGCAACAATGAAATGAAGGATGCAAAGCTCAAGTAAAAATGTAACAGACTTAATTTTGTAAATGAAATGGAGTTTTGAGGTTGTGTCAATTCCCAAACTTTACCATGCATGAATGAGTATTAGCGAATGGAAAGTGCATGCAAGAGAAACTAAATTGTGAAAGTTAAGAATGCAAATCAATCCACCCACAAGAGTCCTCCTAAATGAGGAGGTGGGATACGATGGGATGAATTCCAAGCTCCATCAATCCCAAGAAGATTATTTTATTAGAGGTATTACAATGAGGAGAAGGCCTTAAAAAGCTGCCCAAAAGATGAAGGAGAAACTTTTACACAATCAGAATTATAGGAGCTAGATTTTTCTTCTTGTACAATGTGAAAATTTGGCAACCAAAATAGCTAATGAGACCTCCTCGAAATCTGAGAATTACAAGGGGAAAATCAGGCTTAAGAGGCCCACGGCCTAGCTTTATGTGCAACTCTCAAATGAACTCAGCCTTGCAAAAAAAGAGGGACTCCAAATGCTCAAGACCTCCTTAAAATGCAGCCCCAAATGTGTGCTAAGGTCCTACAAGCAATTTGTTATATGTTTCAAGTGAAAATTCCTTCATGTTGCCACAACATGAGTTAGCAAACACTTGAAACCAAAGGTTGCAAAAAAACAATTCAAATATTAGTGGAAAAATCAGCGAGATAAAATGTATATGAACAATTATAATTTACAAAGGACTAAGCTAAAGAGTTTGAGTATAGTCTCCTCTTTGCTTAGCCATCTTCAAGCTCTTAAATAGCAAATGAAAGCAATGAAGTACAATGTTTTAAAAGAGATTTAAACTTTGAAGTACTCGGCTTGTGTACAAGCTATGTCTCAAAACCCCTGCAAAATCACTTTGTAAGATAAGACTATGAAGACTCGAACAAATGAGAGTTCCTTTGAGAATGCATTAAGAGTGGGTTGGTCTCTCCAAAGACTTCCCCTCATGCTTGATTCTTTGATCTCAGCAAGATGTTCCTTGTACAAAACTTCAATTAAGAATTAGTTCCATATAGATTTAGCAATAAACAATGATAAGAAACTCTAGAGATTTATTTGAAACCAACTAGAGCTTACTTCTAAATCAAATGTCAATGCAAGATAGCTCTACATTAACAAATTTACAAAAGCATATGGAAACAAATTAGATCAAAGCACAAGTAAAATGAATTATACCAATGATCAACAATTCATCACACTCCAAAAAGAGGGACACCTCATGAATGAAACCCCAAAGTCTTTATTGATATTTATGAAAGTGTATAAGGAAACAACGTTTCTGCAAGCACAATAGCTAGTAACATTGATATATGTGTGAGAGCCCATAGATCTATTATATAGAAGCTTGGGAGTCAATACCAAGGCAAATGGTGATAATCCCAAGACAAATAGGTGACAATCCCAGTGCTCCTTCATGCAAATTTGAATTTCCCAAGTGGCAACTTAATTTCTTCCTTAGAGGCCCACACAATCTTTGATGAGAGAGCTCGAATAAGATGAGAGGACATGTGGGAGAGTGAAGTGGAGTGGTACGAGACCACTTTCCACCTCACTCGAGTAAACTCTAATCCAATCTCAAGTCAACTCATGATATCTGCTTGAAGCTCGAGTTAACTTCCTCAGAACGTGGATCTTGTCACTAGAACTCGTTGTCTTCTCCACAAAAAAATCGATTTGCTTGATTTGTGGCTTATGTGGAGTCCATATCATTTGATAACTCAACTTTGACCTTTAGATGAATTTCCACCTCATTTCCACATCATTTGAGTATGTGTGGATATTTATTTTTCTCCATTTATTTAATTGTTGGGCTAATTTATTGCCACAATTTCCACAAAACTTAGGAAAAATGGGTTTTGAGGGTCTAGAAATTATTTATTACCACTCAAAGTAGAAAGTTGAGGGTGAGAGGTGTAATTTTGAGCACACGCACCCTATACAAATTCTCTCGACATCACTTGTTACATTTTACATTAAGATTTTATTCAAATTTTCGCCCCGCGGGAAATTAAAAAAATAAAAAAAACTGACCCCTAGACCTAATCAAATTCCACAAAATTTTATGAGTGATCTAGTATGGTAATATACAATGACTTTAAACACTACGACTTACCCAAGGCCTCACTATCAAGCTGCACTCCGACTTTGGGGTTATGCTTGGAGGAAAAAACTCAATTAATTATCAAGTCCTTGTATGCACCTAGTAATTAATTAAGTGAAAAAAAACTCCCAGAGTAAACTCACTAGATGACAAGATCCCAAGTTACCTAGGCCTGTTACATGATTCAATTCATCATACTAGATCACTTTACATCATCCCCGTAGAGCTTGTGGAATTTGAGTACAACAGAAGAAGATGAGAAGAAGAATTAGAGTTGAAAAACTCTAATGGTACATGAAGCCTCTGATACATCCTCAGACATGGAGTCTTCAAAAATTTTGGTGTACACTTCAATGGTCAACAATGCCTATCATGGATTGATACCTATTGACATTTACTAGCCATTTAATTTATATGGCTGCCCCAGTTTATTAACATAATTGACAATTATTTAAATATCTTTTATTAAAATTGCAATTGGGAATTGGCACCTTGATCAATAACTTAATATAGTCGTCTGAGGAACATTTCTTGGTTTCGTTCAACCGCCATCTAAAAACCTGTAGTCATATATGCTAGATGGGTCATGAAGGGAACATTTCACGGCTAGCTGGTTTGAGAGCACATTTCCTTGCAGTTTGGTCTACCACCATATTAAAACTCATGGTCATATATTCAGGACAGGTCACAAAGGGCGCATTTGACGGTTGTCTAGAGGTTGGGAAGATTTTATTGCATTTTGTTCAACTGTTCAAAATTATTTATTAAAAGACGATGAAGTTGAACTAAACCTCAGCTGAACCTAAGTCAAGTTTCAACTTTGTTTTGAGGTTTGCTGAACTCTGAATCTCAAGGTTCAAGTTCGGCCAACCTTGTGACATTGTTGTAAAACCTAATTTTATCCATCATTCAAGCCTTATTTTACTTGCTTATTACTTGTCTCAAGCGCTGAATTTATTGCTGCTATGATATTGTGTATCACTGCTGTAATTTATTGTCTTTTATGCAAGTTTTGCAACAGCCACTAGTCTTTTCTTGATTTGTAGTGTTTGAGGATCACCTTGTAATACAGTTCAGTTCCTGTCTTCCTTTTCCCTGTTTGAGTACATACATTAATTTCATATGTGAAATGCTTTTAGGGTGAGATGAGAGCAGCTTCTCAACTTGACAGTATTCTTTGGCGTATGGTTCAAATGAAATATTGAGATGTGTTTTGGTACTGTAATGGAGCCTAGTATTACTGGACATGGACTCATTAGAGGTTCCTCACAGAAATGTTATTCTTTTTCTTTTGTAGAACAGATATTAGAATTCCATTTGGTAAATCTTCTTGTTTTATATTCTGGCATTGAGTTCCACAATAAATCTACTTCAAAGGGTTAATTCTGCAGCATATTTATTCATTCAAAGCTTGCATATCATCAGATCAAGTTTACAACGAAACGTAGGCTTCTATGGTAATTTTATCTAGAAAATGTTCCCACTTCCACATTCATAAGCTGCAGTATCATAGCTATCGTTTATCTCCGTAAACTAAGAAACGCTTTGTTCTTTGAATTGAAGTAGTAGGCATGCTAGCATTAGGTTGTCCAAGTGACCAGCATTATGCTTATTGAATATATAACAGGCAAGGAGAGCCCTTCGTGCTTTGAAAGGAATAGTGAGACTCCAAGCTCTTGTCAGGGGCCATGCAGTGAGGAAGCAAGCGGCTATCACCTTGCGATGCATGCAAGCTTTGGTGAGAGTTCAGGCTCGGGTCCGAGCCCGAAGGGTGCGTATAGCAATAGAGGATCAAATTAGGCAACAGAAAGTTGAGCAGCAACTTAAGCTCGAGGCTCAAATCCGTGAAGCTGAGGTATGCTCTTACCTCCGTTAAGATTAAGCTCTTCTGCAATTCATTTTGAACTGCGGTGCCTTCTTGCACAAGCATGTGCATTGGCATACATATCACAGGCATTCTTCGCATGAAGCTAATAGTTCTGTAGCAATAATACTTACTTTGAATTATAAGAGAAGCACAATCTTTCATTTTCATAATTTTTTATATGTAGCATCTGATCTTAGGAACATATTTAGTAATGCATATTTGATTTGAAATGCAGGAAGGGTGGTGTGACAGCATAGGATCAATGGAACAAATTCATGCTAAGTTACAGCAGCGGCAAGAAGCTGCAATCAAACGGGAGAGGGCCATGGCATATGCTCTAACTCATCAAGTAAGCTTTCAAGCAACTCTCTTAAATCAATTAGATGATTTAAATATAAGCTATGCAATGATATTATAAACAGCTATTTCCCATTGGCAATTTGTATATTCAGAATTATGACAGGCTTTAGCCTATTCTTTGGTCTGCCTACAGTGGCAAGCAAGCTCGAGACAGATACATGAATTATCCGAGGGATTTGAAGTTGATGAAAGCAATTGGCGGTGGAACTGGCTGGAACGCTGGATGGCTGTACGGCCGTGGGAGAAGAGAGTTCTGGATCAAAATTTGAAGGGTGGTTCAGAAGGCATTGAAGAGGCCTTTAATGTGAAAAATTCTGGTTATGAACCTCAATATAAACTGGGCGTAAAAGAGGTTGCCTTGCGCTCTGTTAAAGGCCCCCAGAAAAATGCTAGAACTCTTTCTGAAAGCAGCCTTTCACCTTCAACTAAATATAATGCCACGTGTAACACCTCTGGTGTGGTATCATCCAAAGTAAAGTCAAGACAATATCTTGCTTCCGTTGGTATAAACATGAATACGGATACAGTCCAAGAAGCAACTTCGAAAGTTTCCGGCACCAATGGACTATCTTTCAGTAATCCCAAGGAACGGTCACCCATAACAGTTGTTCAATCTAGAGGGAGGTCATCTCTACCAAACTCTGGTCGATCAATGGGCAAGCAAAAGATTCAGCACCCGCAGTGGAATATTGGCAAGGACATGAATAAGTTCATGCAAAACACCAAAGGGCCAAATGGGCAAAATGCAAGAAGGTGGCAGGCCAAATTAGAACGGCAAAATACCACAGGCTCTGCCAATGCAACAACCGATAATACAGATGGCATGTAACATGTTCCTCAAGATCTGACCTGAATTGTTTATCAGGTCGGCTGTCATGCTCCCAAATCATCTAATGTAATAAATTTTGGGCAACTATATTATGGTATTTAAGCGGGGCCAGAGATGCACTATCAACTTGAATTTTCAGGAATTTGGTTGTTATATCTCGTTTTCCTCTTCAGGCTGGCCCCCATGTTCAGAAACGTTATTATTCTTCACCATAAAGCAAGCTAGGCCATCGTATCCAGGCCTTGCGGTCATCATGAGACCAGCAAGAAATATATATGCATATTTTGTACATTTAGGTTTGTCAGATTGAATTTTTGGTTTACAAAAGTTGATAGAGTCTCATGTTGCATCGCGTCTGTACACCTTATAGAATAACTCCCGAGGAATTCAAAGCTTTGGAGATAGTCTCATGGCCTCATATCCTCCGTGGTCTGCTGCGGCTTGACTTTGAGATAGATGTTCCTGGGGCGTTATAGTGATTCTTTCCCTGTAAGTTTTAATAAGTTTTAAAATCGCAGCAGTTTAACTTTTCTCTATGTTTTGTTTTGAAATAGGTCGTAAATGTTACGTGAAAATTGTAGTTTTATATTATCTCGTTAACAACCCAGATTAAACAACAAAAATGAAGATTTGATAAAAAAGATCGACTGATATTTTTTACCATATGCCGGCCAAAATCTCCCGACAAAAAAAAAAAAATCTAATCGTTAGACAAAGCAATTAGAATGTTGTTCCTTCTTGGTTAGACTTTTTGGAGAGGTGAGAGTTTTCTGATATTTTTTTGGGTTAAAAGTTAAAATTGTCTAAAATCGGGTAGGGGTTTGCTATTTGTTAAATTTTTTGGAAAGTTTTCTCGGATTTTTTTTTGGTTAAACTTGCCTAGAATCTGATAAGATTTGCTGGAATTATATGTTTGAATTGTGAACTCTCTATCTTAAGATGTTTAAATTCATATATACAATTAAAACCCCGGTTTAAACAACAAAAATGAAAATTTCCCAAAAAAATTTCACCTAAAAATCAAAATCTCCCCAAAAAAAATTAAAATAAAATAAAAAAATAAAAAATAAAAATAAAAAATTAGATAACTAAAAACTTAAAATGAATTTTTGAATTCAAACCTTTGGAAAAACTCTTATAATATTGTAGATTTCACCGTATAAATTTGTAATTATTACCAATGTTAGTAAGATTTTAGATAAAATTGATTTAAAAAAAGAAAAACATAACTTTTAAATTAACGTTCTATAATTAGGCCTATAGGCCTTTCCTATGCATCAACTTTTCGTCAACACTTTTACTCTGATCCGTTAGATCAGATGAAACACTTTCAACCGTTGATTTGAATCAGAAAACAAAACAATTTAAAATCAAAGCACGGAAAGTCAAGAAAGCACAAAAGCTCAAAAAAGATTCTATGCAAAAAAAATCAAGAAAGCACGAAAAAATCATAAAAATCAAAGATCGAAAGAAAAAAGCTCAGAAAAGCAAAGATTTTTGAGGATTTTTATTTTTATTTTTTAAATGTAATGTATTATTAATTTATTTTTATAATTTAATTGAAATATAAATTTTAAATTTTAAATTTAAAAATTAGTTTAGATTTATTTTTAGTTGTAAGTTTATTATGTGTTAAGAGGGACTTTTTTTTTGAGGTATTGATTTTTTAAGTGTGAAAAGAGATTTGATTTTTTTGGCATTTCGTAGATGTAGAGTTAAAATGAATTTAGATTAGTTTAAATATTAACCTTTAAATAACTCACATTAGAGAAAATACCATGGGAAAAAACCATAGATTAAAAATATAATAAGGAAAAACCATGGGTTGGAAAATTTTATATTTTATATTTTAATTTTAATTTGACTAAGTCAAAATGTTAAACATTGTAACATCTCTCTAAAATAACTAAATTCAATTTAAGTCCATGCTAGCTCCCATCATTTTCCTGCTCAAAAGATAGGCGTTCTCAACACCTTAGCTACTTCGGCAGGCGTTGCAAGTTTATGACGAAAATCACCTTGAAGATGAGAAAACTGACCTCCTGGAAGTTTTTAATAAGAATGGTTATAGTAGGTCTCAAGGTCTTAAGGCTTTTCAAAATGCTGAAAAGGGTCCTAAGAGTAAGATTGACCCCAAGGATTGGTCTTCCAGTGTTCATCTTCCCTTTATTCTAGGGACCACGGATAAAATTGCTAGGATCTTGAGGAAGCATAAGATTCATTCTTCTTTTAGACCTCTTAACACTATATGAATTTCTCTTCATTTTGTTAAGGACCTGATTAACCCCAAGTATTAGAAGGGTGTTTATATCATTCCCTATTCTTGTCGAGCTCCTTATATTGGTGAGACCGGTCGATCCATTAACCAAAGGATTTGTGAACATGCTGCCGACATCAGGCATGGAAGGTCTCGCTCCTCCGCTTTGGTAGAGCATGCAGAAAAAACCAATCATCACATCTCCATTGAAGAGGCTAAGGTCATTGCGAGGATTGACCATTTTCATTATCGTAAATTTAGAGAGGCCTTAGAAATTGAAAAAAAGACTTGTTAATTTAAATAGAGATAACGGCTGGAGTATCAACAGATGCTAGATTCCTGCACTTTCTTCCTAAAAAATTATTTTTATTTATTTATAGATTAATTAATTAATTTTTTTTGTTAATCCCCATATTGCTTAGTTTATGACTCTCTTAAATTATTCTTGGTAATATGGATAGGATTAAACCATAATATTAATATAATATTATATATAATAATATTCATTAATAAGATTATATAGGGTTATGGATCCTTTCTCACTTGAGGGGGGATGTGAAAAAGAGAGCGAGGAGGGTTCCGTCGGCAGGAGGACTCGAACCAGGGCAGCCTAGGCCATCGGCCTAGGGTGTTGCAGACTAGACCTCATTTTGGATGACGAAGACTAGGAGGTACGGGGTGGGTCAACAAGTTTTCTGTGGAGATGGTCCATACATTGGCCATGTAGGCTGTGGGTTGGATCCAGGGTGCTCAATCTGCAAGGATCCCAAGGAATATGTTTACTGGGACAAATTTCATCCAACTGAGAAGGTACAGTGGATGATTGCAGAGGAGGTTTTGGGCAGGGATTCTTCCTTCGTTTCTCCCATGAATCTCAGAGGCTTGATCCAGTACACAAACCCCACCCCTTCCCCATTTGATCCTTTGTTTACGTAATATATTATACGCTAAATTATTCATTAATCGAGCATGTCCAAAGGTATGAATCAACAATCCAACTGTATATATTTGTGATGCTTACTGGTGCAAATTTTCATTTTTCCACAAATGCATAATAGCGAATAGATTTACCTTAAATTATTCAACGTCCAAAGATATCAATCAACAATCCAGCTGTATAGGTATATGTGTGACGTTTACTGGTGCAAATTTTAATTTTTCACAAAAGCAGAATCGCTGTCAGGGTTTACCGAGAAGAGTTGTGGCAGTGTAGGCGACTACGCTGATTGAACCAATATCTCTTCTAAAAAAATTCAACAATTCCAATTTAATAATCCTATCGGCCTCTCTTTGTACCTTTTGAGACAATTGCTAGTTTATTACCATTATTGTAATATTCTTTTGTATGAACTGTTATTTAGCCGTCACATTGAATATTCTTTCTGCATATTGCAGACTTTACCCTGCTGATCTTTGTTTAACCATAAAACATGTACTTTGTTTCAACTGCTGAATATAGTTTGCTACTTCATAATATAGACTGGCAGCCAGTCCTGAGAGACTGAGTAGAGTGGATAAAATGAAGGTGGTTATTAAAATTGTACAGTTTGCGTCTGTACTCGTTGCGACCACATGTTTTTGTTTCGGAGTTCACAGATTAAGGGTGGGGTATTTATATTATAAATGCCTCCTAACTCGGTTCCGTGGTTGGTGGTCGAAAGGATTTAAACCAAATTTTAGAAAGGTGTTGAACTCCAGCTTGTAAACAATTAAAAATTAATAAAAATGCTATGTTAATGTATGGAGATGTCTTTTACAACGGGAAGGTATGGAAATTTTATAATATAAAATAAAAAATGCTCATAAAAACATTATTTTGAGCATAAAATTTATACCAGGTTGAATAATGAGTATTGTCTGAATCATTGGAGCATAAAATTTATACCAGGTTGAATAATGAGTATTGTCTGAATCATTGGTTTAGACAAAGGATTGGTTTAAACACAATCAATGTGATTTTTTTTTTTTTTTAATTATTAATTAAGTTATTTAAAATCTATAGGTGTTTGATAATATTAATCTTAATTATTAAAATAAGAAATATAAGGTGAGAGCATGTTTTCCAAATGCTAAAATCAATGTAATTAAATATTGTTGGTAGTTCTTAGATTAGTGTATGTTAATATCACTGGTCTCAAAATTTTATAAATAATTATTATGTAATAACAATCCTAGGTTATAGTGTATATTTATGTTGTAAGAATGATAAGCCATTCATATTAGGATCTCACAACATTCCAAAGGGGATTTATAAAAATATTTGTTGGAATGATTGGATGTAGTTTAGTTATGGGTCTTTATCTGTTCATTCATAGTGAGATTTACTCAATTAAACCTGAATATGGTGAACCTGACGTGTATTGAATACACTTCATTGTAGGTCAATATATCATGTCATACCAATATTTATTTTAATAAAACTTATTTTACATACATTATATGGGCTTTCTCTTTCATCAATGATAAATGAAGGACTCATCAAAGTTAACTTGTAAATGGTATTGAAACCATTTTTAATGGCCACAATTAATTACTTATGGCAACAAAATTTCTAAACCAATGAGCCACTATTCAAAAGAATGTAAACATTATCGTCAAATAATCTATCAAACAAACACTGAGAAGACAAGATTATGACAAAGAAAACCTTTGAAGACAACTGTTATTGCTAAAGTATGAGACAAACATTGCACAAGAGAGAACAAATGGTTGCCTCAATTCCACCATTGGTCAAGTGCCAATGAAACCGAAAAATAAATATGAAGCTACCCATGCATTGCAAAATATGTCGATGATAGAGGTTTAAATCCAAGATCCATTAAATAATTCACAACAATAATAAGAGCAAATACCACTTTGAAGAAGTTAGTTACCAAAAATCATGTTAACTAAAGGTTTTCACTTGTTCTTGATACCAATTTATGCATTGGAATTGTCAAATACGTCAAAAGAATATTCATGTTGAAAAGTATTATTGAATGTCTAAGAATTATTTGGTAGTTCATGATTTGAAAATCACTATATGGATATGGGTGGCTCACCAACACAATTGACCATTTTCCCCTAACCATTTGCTCTTGATTGTGGTAAAAGTATTTTTAGAAAAACCTGCGAATATCTTACTAAGGTGTACACATATGAAATGAATATTATAATACAACTTAAAGTACTAGTAATACTTCTTTGAAATTATAAACACAACACAAATTTTTAGTGCAAGTTTTGATGAAATAGAAAGTGCCAACTTTTATTTATCATTACAAAAAAGTTAATGCACACTTTAAGTTCTAGGGTGCATAGTAAAATCATAGGATTAAGGGCCTTAACAAGAAAAGTTGGAAAATTTTAATTCCAAATAACAAGGATATCAAATTGAAGGTTATATTAACAAGTAGCTTTTATAAATGCAAATAATAAAAATGTTTTAAAATTATTCATTAAGGTGATTATGTTCGCTTGTGAGGAGATGGACATTGTTGACAAAAAATGAAAGAAATAGATTCCATTGACATTGCAAAATGAGGAAGATATACTGTGACTAATTTTAATGTAAATGGTTCCACTAAATTATACGTAAAAGGTGATACTGAAGGCAAATCCATTATCATAGCTATTATCTTGGAACAAAGTGGTATTTACATTAATGTTGGTTTCGCAAGTTGCTAACAAATTTTCGGATCAAATATAATTGGAATACTACCTTTTAATGAAAAACAACATGAAATAAAAAACATTATCATTGTCAATTGGGGATTATATGTTCAATGCTCTTCAAATGTAATGCAATGAAAATGAAATATACTATAATGGAGCTTTTGGGTTGTAATATACTTTCCTCTTGTTTGTGACCTTCATGTGATTGCAATTTTGAACTTGCTTGCCTCCTTTCATCAACTTTGTGTTCTTGCCCTCTCCTCATCCTCCATAGATTTTCTATTATAATATTCATTGTTTTTGAGGGGGATTCACATGTACAACTACTCTTCTGGTGCACTGAATCACTACGAGGAAAAACTCATAGATATGATCAAATAAATCGTTGTAAGGTGTCTCGAATCAATATAAGGAATAAAACACATGTATGGTTGAATTACTCTCATAATGGATTGGATGGTCAAAGAATTAATGTGTTAAATGGGTTATTCATCCTTCAAAAGTAGAGGAGGGTTGCATTGGAAGTCATAATAAGAATAGGTCGATTTTTTAACAATAAAAAATTTAAATCTTTGATGGTGGAATCATAGCTCCCCACAACTTAACATGAGACAACCTCATTGATTGTAGAGAGATTGGGTGTATCATTTGGATAGGTGGGTCATATATTATTGTTATTATTTCAAATTAATGAAACATTTGATTTATATTCATGATAAATGAATCATAATTGGCTATTTGTAAGATTGAAATTAAAAAATTAGTGTTGAATTTGATAGCTGAAATGTCAACATGGTATGCTTACTAAACATTGAATCTTGGCATCTTTGTTCTCTTGGCTATAGATGTTAACTTTGTAGTTTAATTTCACTTTTACAATCCCACATGGTTATAGGTTGCAAACTCCATAGTTTGTTTGATTTACACATGGTTGTGGCTATCAATCTTTGTAGTGGCTTTTCTAAAATTTTGTTGTAAATTGTAAAATATATAGTTGTCTTTGTTTTGTTTGATTGTAGGTTGCAAGCTCCATAATAATGGTCAAAGAGAGAGATATGGCTACAAATTTGGAATTGGCAATGCCATTTTGAAGCTGTAGATTACTGCCCAATTCGATTGGAATGACACTCAGTGTGATTGATGTGAATTGGAGTCTGCCTTTGAATATTTTAAATTTAATTTACATTTGAAGTCCAAATATGGAGGTTGAAAATATCATCAATCATACAAAGCACAAGAACATGCAATGAACTTCATTTGCCTTCACACTAATCACTGTGGTTATATTGTTGAGCCTTGCTTTGTTAACGGTCTCTAGGATGTTATATCTATGCAAATTTGTTATCTTTTTTATGTTAACGAGACATTGAATATTGGATTTTATTGATGGGCCTTGTAGCATATTTTTTCTCATTAGCTTCAATCTATTCACCATTTCCCCTTGTCTATTTTTTCTTGATGTAGAGCTTGCAATCATTCTCCACTTAGAAGTTGGCCATTACGGAAGGTTACATGTAAAGAAGGATTCCAATAAATCATTGAAATTAGTTGCATAAGCTTGTATCTCATTGATGATACTTCTTTAATAGGTTGAATTAAAAGAATTTCTAAGGATGTTGGATCATAAAACTACATTCTTTTTGTTATGCCTCCACAATGAACGAAGCTTGGAAAATGCCCCTCTACTACCCTATTTGATAACAATCATGCATTTGACTCCTCTTCTCAAGTATCTAAGATGCATTGACAATGTCTATTAGTACTCAATGAGGGTCTTTACAAGTGTTTCAATACTCGAAATAAAACCACCAATAAGTGCTACTATTCAAGAAAGTGCAAAGAATTGATGGCCTCCAACTTAGAATTTCATTTATAGTGAGTTTCAAAATAGTTATAAAGCAAGAAGGGTGCATGTTGAAGAGTCAAAAAAACTTCAAGAGCTTAGTGGAAGGTTGGAAACTTTGTCAATGAACCATTCTAGCAACTTGAAGGAGAGAAGCATTTTTTGCAATCCTAGATCCTTATATGTAGTAGACATTGTGGAATTCCTTTTTCATTGTGATCCATGGCAATTAATTTTTTAATAAATAAATTGATCTCTTCCTTGAAATCTCATTTTGTAAACTTGCAATGAACCTTACAAGAATGTTAGCTCATGTTCAACTAAACTTTTACACCTTTTCTTGGCACATATATAGATTATGCATGAATTGTGTTGAGAAATCTAAGATTTCTCTTACTTTGATAACTGCTCGTGATGTATTTTACTTTACTTGGCTAACTTCTTATTTCCTTTATTATCATTAGTGTTCTCTATCATGAAACAACTACCAAATCATAAAGAACAATGAGACAATAGGACATAAGATATAGGTGATCAACTAGGGCCAAAACCTCTCCAACTTAGAGGAAAACCCACCATAATCCTTCTCTTCTTATAGAACTTAAATTGAAAAATTTCAAGACCTATGACCCTTGACCAAGACCCTCTAAGATCAAATCATCCTTCCTTCTTGATGAGATTTCCTTACACATCTTCTTGCAACAAACTTCAATAGTCCAACAACTTCGAACCCAACAACAATTTCTGCGACTTCGACTTAGCAGCTTCAACAACTTCGACCTAGAACCTTCAAAACTTTGATCTAGAGGCAACTTCACAACTTCGACCTTGCAGCTTCACAACTTTGATCTTGCAGCCTCATAACTTTGACCTTGTAGCTTCAATGCAGCGTCATAATTTTGTCTAGCCCAGAAACTGTAGAAACCCTAACGAAAGAGAGAGAGAGAGAGAGAGAGGCCCAAAAAAGTTGATCTTGATCTTCTTCTTCTTTGTCGTCCTTTTCCATATTCTATCTTGAGGAGATCGAACTTGCTTGAGTGAGTGTACAAATAGGGTCAAATTCCTTCCTTTTTATAGGCTTATGAGGGGTACAAATTGCTATCTTGAGGTCAACTTGTCCCTTCATGTAGGCCGACTTGATCTTTGTGCCATGACAAGGTATTGGAGGGTCTTTTGAATCTATTTTGACTAAATAAATTTTTCTTTAGAATATGTAACATGGCCAAATGGGTCTTCAATACATGACAATGACTCAATTGACTTTATGACAAACCTAGAAGCACTCAATGGGTGCTTGACCTAAAAATAAATTTCCCTTGAGCATGAAACCCATGCCTCAAGAACACAAATAATAAATTTATTTTTCTCTTTTCATTAAATACATAAAATCATGATTACATATGCCATTATGAAGACTAAACCTAGTTACATATTTCAACACTCCCTCTTAACTAGGGAGGTATTCATAATCCATACAAGGTACTTGAACATTCTCAATCTGAAGAATTCTCAAAAGAAGAGTGATGGAACCAGCCCTGATCACTTACGACATATAATTAATGTGTGATTGCGTGGATGATTTTTATGGTTGATTGGTTTTATGGTGCGGTACTGGTGAGTTAATGTTGTGAGGACAACTGTCCTGTCCACGGGCTTCGCTTCTCCCGCCTCTTCACTATGCCAAAGAAACCCTAACCTTTGTCATTCTGTTGCTGTTCTGGTGCTCTATTGCCCCGTCGAGGTGAGGTCTCTGCTATTGGGTTCTGGCTGCTTCTCCACGAGGGTTTTGGTTATCATGTTTTGGGGATGGTTCTCCATGAGGGTTTCTATTTGCAAGCTCTAGTAATGTTCCCTGTTTTGAGGACGGTTCTGAATTTTCGGGTCTAGGACCCCTGGTCTCTGTCTTTGGCTTCTGTCTGTTCGGCGCTGGTTATGATTGTGGTTCTTGTAGTTGTGGGTCTTAGCTGTACTCTGGTCTCTTCTTTTTCGCAGCTATATGGCTTGGCTGTGGCCGCGATGCTCCTCCGTTTATCGGTCCTGTGTATTGATTCGAAGCTCGGCTTCGTGGGCATGAAACCCTCGGCTTCTGCAAGGTACTCCACCCATCTATGGGTCCTGTATTGGCCGCCTACCTTGTGGCTCTACGGGCGCTACTTCGGCTATACTCCTGGGTTGCCTCGGCTCTGTGGTTAACTTATGAACTCATAGTTATATTCGGCACTGTTATGGATGACCTTTGTGTACTCGACTCTTCTGCAAACCCTCTCTGTTGTTTATGAAACTCGACTGCATTTTCTTCTTGCCTCTGTGATAATTTCTCACTCTCTATCACTGTTATGAAATGGGTAGATGAACTTAATTAATTAAGTTTGGAGAAAAAAAAAGAAATAACTTTAGGCTGCAATATATGGACTCAGATTTTTTTGCTTCTCAAAATGATTGCGTGCTTCTTTTTATTCAATACTATGATGGATGATTACAGTGGCTTTTTCCTTCTTTCTTAAAGATCACTGTACAGTTATTTAAACTGTCAGTAGTTACATTTTAGTTATTCATTGATAACTATTCATCTTTGTCTGTATTCTAAAGTTAATTTGAAACAATAAATTAAAATAAAAAGAATAGTAAATAAAAATGAACAGTGGGCTGGGACAGCCTTAAACTTAGAGTAAAGTCCTAAATGCTGTTAACTAGAAATTTAAATGGAACTTTAAAAAAAAAATCTAATTGAAATTCATTCCAGTCTGCAAAGAAAAATACTCCAACCATGACCTCCCTTAGCTGGATGCTCCTGCATCAGGTTTCCGGGGTAGATGAAAATTCATGGCTCTGGTCCATGAGCTCCTCGATAGAATACCCTGCACGTTGTATCTAACCTGTGTCAAGCCACAAACTGTCCTCAATGGGATGGTTCTTCCACTTGATGAAGTACTGTAGGTACTCCTTTCTTCGAGTCCGCCTGGCCACCTGTGTATCGAGGATTCCTTCAATCTCAAGTGGCTAAGTTAAAGGCATTTGTCTCATCCACGAACTACTCTCTTCTTGGGTATCCTGATTTTGCTGCGTCGAACTGTCCCCTTCAGGACTGGCAGTGTATGGGAATAAATCCGCCACATTAAATATGGGCGATATTCCTATACTTGGAGGCAATTGCAGCTCATAGGCATTTGCAGAAAACTTACACAGAATTTTGCAAGGTCCAATTTTCTTAAACTTTAACTTATTGTATTCGCCCTTAGGGAATCTTTCTCTATGCAGATGCGCTAGGACTTGATCCCCTACGTTAAATTGTACCTCCCGTCTTTTCAGATCTGCTTTCTGTTTGTACCTTTGACTGTTGTCCTATAATTTTGACTTCACCTGCTCATGTAGGTCGTTAATTGCTCTTGCGAAATCTTCCCCGTCAGCACTCCTTCTTTCTAACTGTCCCAAATCTCGTAACTCATGCACTCCTCGAGGATGCATTCCATACAAGATCTGGAAAGGACTACTTCCCGTGCTTTGATTTGGTGAATTGTTGTAAGCAAATTCCGCTTGGGCAAGTACACGATCCCACATCCATGAATTTTCCCCAACTAGACTCTGTAGCAGGTTTGCTAAACTCCTGTTCACCGCCTCCGTGTGCCCATCGGTCTGTGGGTGATAAGCAGAGTTGAAGTTTAACTTTGTGTCCAGCCTTTTCCACAAGGTGCGCCAGAAATGTCATGTGAATTTCACATCTCCGTTGGAAACAACGGACTTGGGTAAGCCGTGCAATCTGACAATATCAATGAAAAACAAGTGTGCTACATGGGTGGCGCCACTGGTTTTCCTGCAAGGGATGAAGTATGCCATCTTGGAGAAATGGTCACCACCACCATGATGGAGTCAAAACCCCGCTGTGTTTTTGGCAGATCCAAGACAAAGTCCAGACTAACTGAGTCCCACGGTCTATTTGGAATAGGAAAGGGTGTATACAACCTCATGTTCTGACTGTGCCCTTTCGCCAACTGACACACTTTACACCTGGTTACATATCGTTGCATGTATCTTTGCATCTTCGGCCAGTAGTAAAAATGACTGAGCTAATCCAAGGTCTTATCAATGCCGAAATGTCCAGCTAGACCTCCACTATGTTTTTCCCGGATGATGTTCTCCCTCATCGAACATTTTGGAATACACAGTTGTCCTCCCTTGAATAGTAGCTCCTCCTGTAAGTTATAGTCCAGCCATGGACTATTATTCCTCAACAAGGGATTTTGGCAGGCTTCATAAGCCTCCTTGAAATCTGCATCGGTTTGATACAAGTCCTTCAGGTGTTCAAAACCCAACACTTGTATCGTGCTCTCTTGTAAGAGTAAAACTCTTCTGCTTAGTGCATCTGCTACCTGTTTGGCTTGACCACTGATATGCTTCAATACAAATGTAAAATTCTGCAAGTACTCAACCCATTTTGTGTGTTTATGATTTAGCTTATGTTGTTGCATAACATACTGTAATGCAAAATTATCAGAAAACAAGAAAAACTCATTACCCAACAAATAATGTCTCCAATGCTTCAATGCTTGGACGACAACATAAAACTCCTTGTCGTAAGACGTGTATTTTTGCCTACTTTCATTTAATTTTTCACTGAAGTAAGCTACTGGTTTGTCTTCCTGGCTGAGTATGGCTCCAATGGCTGTACCACTGGCATCACAACGAACTTGGAAAAGTTTGTTAAAATCAGGCAATCTCAAAATTGGCCTTTCAGTAATCTTCTTCTTCAATATCTGGAAACTTTTCTCTGCAGCTTCAGTCCAATGGAAAGGCTGACTTGCCTTTTTGATGGTATCCAACATGGGTGCGTAGATTCCACTAAAATTCTTTATAAACTTGCGATAGAAACTTGCCAACCCGTGAAAACTCCGAACTTGGAATAAACTCTTAGGGGATGGCCAGCTGATTATAGCTGCAACTTTCTCTGGGTCCATTTTTAGCTCATTTTTTGAAATCACAAAAGCCAAATAGACTAATTCCTTCTGAAAGAAAGAACATTTTTTTAAAGTTATCAGCAACTTATTTTGTTGTAACTTCTCCAAAACATATCTAACGTGTTGAAAATGTTCTTCCTTGGTCTTACTGAAAATTAGTATATCATCAAGATATACAATCACAAATTTTCCAATGAACTCCTTCAACATCCCGTTCATTAGGAGCATGAAAGTTCTAGGGGCGTTACTCAACCCAAATGGCATCACCAACCATTCATACAGACCTTCATTGGTTTTGAGAGCTGTTTTCCATTCGTCCCCTTCTCTTATTCTAATCTAGTGGTATCAGCTCTTTAGATATATTTTCGAAAAATATGCTGCTCCACTCAAGCAATCCATCATGTCATCCATTCGTGGCAATGGAAACCTGTACCTGATAGTAATTTTATTTATTGCACTTGAATCAGTACACATCCGCCACTCGCCTCCTTTCTTCGAAGCTAAAACTATCGGAACTGCACAGGGACTTAAACTTTCCCATATCAATCCTTTGTCCAACAATTCCTGTACCTGCTTCTTGATCTCTTCATTGTCCTTAGGACTCATTCGGTAAGCAGCTTTATTTGGTAAACTAGCTCCGGGGATGAAATCTATGTGATGACTAATACTTCGCTTTGGTGGTAACTTATACAGTAAATCATCCACCACAATTTCGCTGAATTCCTATAACAAATCCTGGATTTCTTCAGGTAAGTCAGAAATTTCAATATGCGACAGCGCTGCTCTTGGTCTCCTTACAACGACATACTTTATCTCATTATCTTCAATTTGTTTTAAAATTTCTTTTCACCCCATCAACAACGCTTTTGTCCCACTAGTCTTTGCTCTTTCTTCTTCCTTGATGGGTACTAATGTATGCTTAATCCCATCCTTGACAAACTTGTAGCAGTTTGTCTTTCTGTCATGAACAACTTTTCGGTCAAACTGCCATGGTCTACCTAGTAGAATATGACACACGTCCATAGGCATGATATCACAAGTCACCTTGTCCCTATACTTGCCAATATGAAATTCCACCTCACATTGCTCATCAACTAGCAGTTGATGTCCTTTCTGTAACCAAGACACCTTATAGGGAGTTGGGTGCTTTAACCTTTTCAGACCCAATTTATCCACCATCTCTGTAGCAACTAGATTATCAGTGCTTCCACTGTCTATAATCAATTTGTAGCATTTTCCATGTGACTTACACACAGTCCGAAATAATGCCTTTCTCTGGGTTTGGTCAGTTGTCTCCTTTGCCAGTTTCAGCAGTACCTTATTTAAGACTAAGGCCTCTCCTGTCTCTGGTACATTCTCTACCTCTTGGGGTGGTGCCTTTGCTTCCTCTGTTTGAGCAACATATGCTCCTCTTTGTCCAGCCTGTTCACCTTCACGACACTCAAAGGACCTGTGTCCCCACTTGTGGCACTTGTAACACTGGTAGGCAGCTCCTCTGCCTCTGCCATTACCCCTTCCTTGCTGGTATGGCCTTCCTCCCCTAGTGCTACCTTCCTTTTCTACTGTCCCTGAGGTCTTTGAACTACTGCCTTCTTCACTGTTGTTGGCAATCCTACCTCTGCCAAATGGTTGTCCTTTCCCTCTGCCAGATCCACGTACTCTTCTGGCATTCTGCTTCCTAGTGATCTTTTCTTCTGCCTTCAAGGCACTATGGTATGCTTCCTCTATGGTTTTTGGAGAAAGAATACTTATCTCGTCCAATATCTCCAGCCTTAGGCCATTTAAAAACCTTGCTGTTTTTTTTGGGGTGTCTTCAACGTAACCTGCTCTCAGATTCACCCGATAAAATTCTTTGGTATATTCTTTCACAGTCATTCCTCTCTGTTTCAAATTCTGCACCTACCGATACAGAGAAATCTAGTAATCTTTGGGAAAAAACTTACCCTTCATTTTGGCGACCATTCTAGTCCACTTTTTAATGGGTGGCTTATTTGATCTTCTCCTCTCTGCTTGGACACTGTCCCACCATAAGGCCGCATGTCCTTTCAACTTGGTGGCAGCGAATTTAACTTTTCTATCTTCGCTAATCTCCTCACATTCAAAGTATTTGTCTAACTCACTGATCCAGTCCAACAACACTTCTGTGGACAAACTACCATCATAGTTTGAAATCTCAGGCTTTGGCTTACTGCTAGCCAATAAAACCGACCTTAACAATTTGATTTCAAGTCCTTCCTCATCTGATCCATCTATCGTAACTGCAGCTTCTTCCTCAATGTCGTTCCCTCCTTCCAGATCCCTTCTCCTTCCTGCTTCTACTGCTGCCAAACGGGCACTCAAGATCCTAATCTCTTATCTCAATCCTTCATCTGCTACTATTCGAATAGCTCTACAACGACCTATTCTTCCGACTTCCATTTTGTATATAAAAAAAATTAACCCTAACCTGCTTTGATACCAAAATTGATGGGACCAGCCCTGATCACTTACGACATATAATTAATGTGTGATTGCGTGGATGATTTTTATGGTTGATTGGTTTTATGGCATGGTACTGGTGAGTTAATGTTGTGAGGACAACTGTCCTGTCCACAAGCTTCGCTTCTCCCGCCTCTTCACTATGCCAAAGAAACCCTAACCTTTGTCATTCTATTGCTGTTCCGGTGCTCTGCTGCCCCGTCGAGGTGAGGTCTCTACTACTGGGTTATGGATGCTTCTCCACGAGGGTTTTGGTTATCCTGTTCTGGGGATGGTTCTCCATGAGGGTTTCTATTTACAAGCTCTGGTAATGTTTCCTGTTTTGAGGACGGTTCTGAAGTTTCGGGTTTGGGACCCCTAGTCTCTGTCTTTGGTTTTCGTTTGTTTGGCACTGGTTATGATTATGGTTCTTGTAGTTGTGGGTCTTAGCTGTACGTTGGTCTCTTCTTTTTCGCGACTGTATGGCTCAGTTGTGGCTGCAATGCTCCTCTGTTTATCAGTCCTGTGTTTTGATTCGAAGCTCAACTTCGTGGGCATGAAACCCTCGGCTTCTGCAAGGTACTCCACCCATCTGTGGGTCTTGTGTTGGTTGCCTACCTTGTGGCTCTGCGGGCGCTATTTCGGCTATACTCTTGGGTTGCCTTGGCTCTGTGGTTAACTTATGAACTCATAGTTATATTCGGTATTGTTATGGATGACCTCTGTAGATGCTTGTTTCTTTCTTTGTTGGTAATTGTACTCGAATCTTCTGCAAACCCTCTATGTTGATTTATGGAACTCGATCGCGTTTTCTTCTTGCCTTTGTGATAATTTCTCACTCTCTGTCACTGTTATGAAATGGGTAGATGAACTTAATTAATTAAGTTTGGAGGAAAAAAAAGGAAATAACTTTAGGCTGCAATATATGGACTCATATTTTCTTGCTTCTCAAAATGATTGCGTGCTTCTTTTTATTCAATACTATGATGGATGATTATAGTGGCTTTTTCCTTCCTTCTTAAAGATCACTGTACAGTTATTTAAACTATCAATAGTTACATTTTAGTTATTCATTGATAACTGTTCATCTTTGTCTGTATTCTAAAGTTAATTTGAAACAATAAATTAAAAATAAAAAGAATAGTAAATAAAAATGAACAGTGGGCTGGGACAACCTTAAACTTAGTGTAAAGTCCTAAATGCTGTTAACTGGAAATTTAAATGGAACTTAAAAAAAAAAACTAACTAAAACTCGTTCCGATCTGCAAAGACAAATACTCCAGCCATGACCTCCCTTAGTTGGATGCTCTTGCATCAAAGAGTCAGATTGGTAACCCATCTTTATAGCATCATATCATCCAAGATTGTCACATAGCAAGGCCTTGACTAACAACTCTGTCTCTCCACAATATCGGAGCACAATGCTAGCGAGACCAATGGATTATAGACACCCTCATCATTGTCTCTCTCAGAACATACCCCACCCGGGTTCTCTCAGAGTATGTTCTGCCAGGACTATTCTTATATTGGATTACCAATCCTCAAAGAATATCGATCCTCTACGACTACTCTTATCTTGGATGCCCTACCACATCCTCAAAGAGTATCAGATGCCAGATGCTTACCCAATCCTCCATTCTATCTTACAAGGTGAAGACAAGAATCATGTGTCTATCTCTCCCTCTCAATTAGGGAGGATATGCCAATTCTATTGAAGGAATATACCCATTCCTATAAAAGGAATGTACCCAAGCTCCCTCTTACTCAGGGACTTGACCAAGTTCCCTCTTGACTAGGGACTTGCTTCCAACAACTCTTTAGGTGGATATCTTGGGATAACCAACTGCTTGAAGAGCTCCTCCTTTCGATGTCATGAAGTTCTTTTTCTTTATTTAGGAGTCTTCATATTTTTGGGAATTCTTCGTAGGGAATCAACCATCCATCAATTTCATTCATGAATCATGTCAGTTATGTCATCATTTCTTTTATTGGAGAGTGATCCATTAGTCCATATCTAACCTTTCCTTCATGCCTTGCTACCTTCTTCACATCTTGTTTCCTTCAATATCTTTCATCTTACCACATGAGTGTTATTTGTAGATGACATCTACAAATCTTCCTTTGGTAGCCCTACATTAGCCCATCCAGATATTATTCAAAAATAGAAAATGAACATTAAATCAAAAATACATTTGTCATGGTCTTTCATCATGACATCTCCTTGTTTGCATCAACATCCTACATATATATTAACACATCTACAAAAAAATATACAACGTCAAGGGTCTCTTTCTTTTTCAGACTTTATTAGGATCTTCATATCTTTTCCATGGAGATATCATAGTCAAATCTTCTAGCCTTTGGATGCTGATTTCCTTCTCCATAGTTGCATTTTTCATGATCTCTTCCTTCATTTATTCACACATTTCCTCCTAGGAACTTCCAATCATAGTTCCTTGCAACTTTGTCAACCACCTCCTATTTCATATGAGGACATATTATGTTGATTTAATGTGTGAACCATGCCTTCATGCATCCTTTCACGGGTGGGGGGGGGGGTGGTGTGGGGGCGGGGGATCCTTTCTTTTCATCATGATCTTGAGGTAGAGCACTCATTCATGATATTTGCAACCATATGATATGACTCTATTTTATCAATTACAAGCACACATACCTCATTTCTTTCTTTTGGTCATCTAGACTTCCTTCGACAACTTCCTTGATTGAAAGAACTTCAATCCCTTGGCATGCTTCACTTCTTTAGACATCAGAACATCATCCCATGAATCCCATACAAGTTGGAATTCCTGGTGAGATGCTTCTTTTAGTAGGTTAACCTTCCAATGAAGATTCCAATCGGAGGATCTTGATCATCCTGATCCTGCAAATGAGCCTTTTGAATGATGTATGATGAGCTCTATACTAGATGAATTTCTTTTTCCCATAAGTACTACTTATGCCTCTAATGAGGTTACCAAGAGATACATCCTTCTATAGGTGACAACCATAGACTTTTATTTCAGCTATCTTTCATGCTTCTTTATGATGATGTCACGAGCTCTTGCTTTCAATCGTATGCTTCTATGGTGCCATTTATTAACATGATGCATCCTATCATGCTTCTAATGATTCCTACCATGATAGTTATGCTTTACAACGGAAAATTTGAAACAGAAACTTGAAAATAACTAGGCAAGGAAGACTATCTCAATCATAGTAGATCTTTTACTTCCTCCTTTTTGGATTTCTACTTTTCAGCTTCTTCCACTTCTTCAGTGATATGGGATTCTTCTCTTCCTATTTTTTTGTTTTCCTTCTTGAGCTTTGGACAATCTCTCTTGAAGTGCCCATATTCATGACAACCATAACATTGAACCTTTGAAATGTTCTTCTTCTTTTTTCTGAGGACAAGCTTCCTAATATTCCCTTTTTTTCTAGCCATGGTATCAAATGCTTGAGTTTGCTCGCTTGATCCTACATCGATTTTTTCCTTCAACCTGGTTTCTTTGATTTTTCACAATGACCATAGTTCATTGAATGGAGTAGCTTCCTTCTTCCCATAGATTCTTGATGTGAAGTTGCTCCATTCCTCTGGTAGTGCATTGAGCACTATGGTAGTCATTTCCTTGTCATACATTATTTCTCCCAACTCTTGGAGCGGTCTCTTATTTCTGACCCTTCATAAAGTATGAGGCTATTCCTTCTTCTTTTGATATCTTCATCTTGTAGAGCTTGAGATTATTCTTTCGACGGTTCGACAATAAAACCCTTAACATGATCAATGATTTCATTTTTTAAGAGGATCGAATCTATCCTCTTCTTCCATGCAAGAAAGTTTGACGACCCAACCAATTTGTTGTTCTCATTGCAATATTAAGTCATTTTGACATATTCAAATATAGATATAAAAATACTTACTTGTCAAGTGAAGATACTGTTAGATGATGAAATCCTCAACTTGATGCCTTATTGATTTTGATGATGATGTAGATAATAGAAGATGTCTTTTTTCAAAAGTGATACTTGGGTCAACGGGAGATCATATTGATTCCTTGATGAAGATGGCAACACTTTTTCCTACTTTTCTTCCTTCAAGACAACACTAGTTAAACTAGTTTCACAGCCTCAAATTTCAACCCTTCTTCAGAATTTCAACTTATTGTAGGAATTATGCGGTTTTGGCCTTTTCTGCAATAACCATGGTTCACATGTGTGGCTAGAATATGGAAAAATTTCCCACCTTTCTACTTTGCTTGATGTGAATTCTTTTTCTTGTTATTTTGGCTTGCAAAGGAGACCTTTTTGGCAGAAAACTTGATTCTTGATGGTGGATACAATTCAATATTGATGTCTTAGTACTTCGCACATGTGGAGAATATAGCCCATTAAAATAGACCCAAAAGAGCTTCGCTCTTCCTTCCTCGTGATAATGATTGTAGAATGTGTGAGATTCCCAAGAATGCTTCAAGTGCAAAACCCTTCTTTGAATGAGCTAGGGTTTTGAGTTCTTCTTTGATGCTCTTAATTTTTCCCTTTCAATACGATGAGATGGTTAGTCCTTCTTGATGATTTATGCTCTTGATGTTTCCGATATGATCTATTTATACTTTGGCCCTCGAGTATCCTTCTTCGTGTTGCCCTTCCTTGATGTAGTCACCTTAGCTCTGATACCATGTTGAGAAATCTAGGGGCAAAAAGTGTAGGATATTTCTCTTACTTTGATAACTGCTTGAGATGTATTTTACTTTACTTGATTAAATTCTTCTTTCTTTTATTATTATTAATGTTCTCTATCATAAAACAACTACTAAATCATAAATAAAAGTGAGACAACAGGACACAAGATATAGACGATCAACAAGGGCCAAAACCTCTCCAATTGAGAGGAAAACCCACTAGAATCCTTCTCTTCTTATAGAACTTCAATTCAAAAATTTCAAGGCCTATGACCCTTGGCCAAGACCGTCGAAGACCAAGTCATCCTTCCTTCTTGATGAGCTTTCCTTACACAACTTCTAGTAACAAACTTCGACCTTCTAGAAACTTCTGCAGCAACTTCAACTTGAGCAACAATTTCTACAACTTCGACCTAGCAGTTTCAACAAATTCGACCTAGCATCTTCAAAACTTCGATCTAGAGGAAAATTCATAGCATCGACCTTGTAGCTTCATGTTAGGCCAGAAGTAACTCCAGTTTGGCAGAAAACTGATACGATTTATTTCATTAGGTAGCTATTGTTATATACAAAGAATGTGACTGCTCAGTTCATCTTCTGATGACTGTTCACATTCCAAATTCACCCAATCGCAGAGGATTAGGTGTGAACATTCCCCCCCTTAATCTGAAGGGATGTTGGTGAGTCCAAGCATCGTTCTGAATCTTTCCAACTTTTCTCTTCCAAGCGCTTTGGTGAAGATGTCTACAATTTGCTCATTTGTGGAACAATGACGGAGATGGATTGTTTTGGCCTCAACATGATGTCGGATCAGATGATATTTAGTATTGATGTGCTTTGTACGATCATGGAACTTTGGGTTCTTGGCCAAATTTATTGCAGAGGTGTTGTCAATCATGAGTGGAGTTGATTGTACTTGTTTTACCTGCAAATCTTCAAGAATTTTCCTGAGCCACACAATTTCTTTCGTTGCTTCAGCTGCTGCCACGTATTATGCTTCTGTTGTGGAATTTGCTGGAACTAATTTTTGCGTGATCTCCAAGAAACAACTCCTGATCCAAGACTCATAGCATATCCTGAAGTAGATACCCTAGTTTCTTTGTCTCCATCGAAGTCTGAATCAGAGTATCCAATCAAGCTGAAGTCGTCCACCTGTGTATACTTGATTCCAAGGTCTTGAGTTCCCTTCAAGTACCTTAGAACTCTTTTTGCAGCAGACCAATGTCCCTCACAAGGCTTTTGCATAAACCTGGAGAGGATTCCAACAACAAATGAAATGTCTGGTCTGGTAGTAGTGAGGTAGATGAGACTTCCTACAAGCTGTCTATACTTTGTTGCATCCTCGAATTCCTTTCCTTCAATAGATGTGAGCTTTAAGTTTTGTTCCATTGGAGTAGAAAGAGGATTGCACTCTGTCATGCCAAATCTGTTTAACAAATCTCCAATGTATTTCTTTTGAGAAAGAAATATGGATTTTGGATGTTGGGTTACTTCAATGCCAAGATAGTAATGAACATAGCCCAAATCAGTCATTTCAAAACTTTTCCCCAATTCCTTCTTTATGGATGCAATGTAGCTTTCATTGTTCCCTGTCATTAAAAGATCATCTACATATACCAAAAGATATACAACTGTTTTGCCAACTTTCTTGACAAATAAAGTTGCATCATCAAGATCAAAATGATTGAAGTTGAGTTTCAGAAGATGCTCAGTTAGTTTTTCATACCAGGCTCGCGGTGCTTGTTTGAGGCCATACAAGGAATTCACAAGTTTGCATACTTTTTGTTCATGTCCTTTCATAGCAAATCCTTCAGGATGGGACATAAAAACATTCTCCTTTAGATCTCCATTCAAGAAGACAGTTTTTACATCCATGTGATGGACTTTCCAACCGTTCTGAACTGCTAGTGCAAAGAGTGTCCGGATGGTGGCCCATTTTGCTGTGGGGGCAAAAGTTTCCTCATAATCGACCCTTTCCTTCTGTGCAAATCCTTTTGCCACAAGCCTAGCTTTGTGCTTGTCAAGTGAGCCGTCAGCTTTGTATTTGTTCTTGTAGACCCATTTGCAGCCAATTGGTTTGGTTCCAAATGGAGGATCAACCAGCTTCCAAGTGCCGTTCTTTATGAGGGCATCATACTCCTTTTGCATCGCTTCTTTCCATTCATCATGAGAAGCAGCTTCTTTGAAGGAAGTTGGTTCAAAATCTGTAGACAAGTTCAATTCACAATCATAAGAAACATCCATATCAACAGGTGAATTAGAGTCATCTACATCACCTCCATTTTGTCGGTTTGAATTTCTGGTTCCTGTTTTTCCAATTTCATCAGGATGAACACTTTCAAGTGTCTTTGTCAGCCACTTTGGGGGACCTTTCTGAGATGGTCCAGGCTGCTCTGTTGATTGAGTTGGGACTGAATCAAGATTGAGTCTCCCAATTCTATCAATTACATCACTTAAAGCATCATCCATTTTTGGAGTTTCATGCAGGGGAGATTGTTCTTCATAAGAAGATTCCACATGTTGATCTAGTATAGGAATCCCCCCTTCAAGATGTGGAATCTGATTATCAAATTCTTGAAATGATTTCGTTTTTGCGAATCTATCCAAGCGATCAAGTTGCCGCTCAACAACATTGTCAGATTTGGATGATTCAAGAAAAATGACATCTCTAGATACAACAAACTTTTTATTTGCTTCATCATAGAGGTGGTATGCTTTGGAGGTGTTTGAATACCCTAGGAAGATACACTTATGACTTCTAGAACCAAGTTTGTTTCTATGTACCTTTGGTATCAAAGCATAACAGGTGGAACCAAAGATCCTGAGATGTTTTACCGAAGGAACATGTCCATACCACAATTCATAAGGAGTCTTGTTTCTTATAGCATTAGATGGACATCTATTCTTTATATATGCAGCACATAGAACATCATCAGCCCAAAACATTATCTTTACATTTTTGAAGAAAAGCATGGATCGTACCATATTCAAGACCGTTCTATTCATTCTTTCAGCTACACCATTCTGTTGGGGATTATAAGGCACAGTTGTTTGATGTTTGATCCCATGTTGGCGAAGATAGTTTTCAAATTCATTTGATGTATATTCTTTTCCATTATCAGTGCGAATAGACCCAATATGAGATTGTGCATCATTTTCAATCCATTTATGAAAATTCTTGAATGTTTGAAAAGCATCAGATTTGTTCTTCAATAAATAAACCCAACACATTCTGGTGTAATCATCAATAAATGTCATGATATATTTATTTCCATTTGCAGAAGGAACAGGCATTGGACCACATAAATATGAATGAATGAGTTCAAGCTTCCTATGTGCTCTTGAATGTGAATCATGAAAAGACTGTTTGCTATGCTTTCCTAGAATGCAAGCATCACATTGCTTATGTTTCCTAGGAATTGTAGGCAAACCAGCAACACCATTTTTCTTCATTAAGCGGAGACTGTCATAGTTTAAATGTCCAAATCTAGCATGCCATAATAAACTTGATGGAAGTGTACCTTCTTCATGATGAGAAATATATGAGAAATGTTGTGCGTGAGCAGAGGTTCCTTGCAGTTTGAGAAGCCTTTCTTCTTCTATTCCCCTCATGACAAGTGAGTGGTCAGAAGCTTTTCTTACCTCAAGCTTGCCATCAAACACATGAATGGAGTGACCTTGCTGGCGGATGTGGACCAAGGACAACAAGTTTCTCTTGAGCTGTGGGAGATATAGAACATGATCCAGAAGAAAGTCTGGAAGACCAGGCAGTTTAAGCCTGATTGTGCCAAGCCCTGATGGCTTGATTTTTGACTGATCTGCAAAGTATACTGCTCCATCAACATTATCAGTGAAATCTTCAAAAAAATATTTTCTATGAGTCATATGACAGGTTGCTCCTGAATCAAGCAACCAATCATTTTTCGAAGAAGCAAGTGAAGCATTAAACAAATCTTCATTTACTCCAATGTTACATTTTGCTTCAATATAGTGAGCGGATTCAGGTGCTTTACCTTTGTCTGTATCATCAATTTTACCTTTCTGTTGGTTTCTTTTCTGCTCAATTTTGTCCCATGGTAGCTTGCATGTAGAGGCATCATGTGATCCATTTCTTTTGCAGCGAATGCAATGTAAGTCTGCCTTTTCTCCTTGAGAATTCCCCCCCCCCCTGCCTCTAAAATATCTTCCTCTTCCTCTTCGTCCACCTCTTCCTCTTGTAGAATCTTGAGCAGGATGCTTTTCTTTATGAGCAAGGCACACAGTCTCTTCAGATGATTCAGGGCCTGTCTTCTTTCCAAAGGCTTTCTCTCTTTCAGCAAACTTTTTCACAAGAGAGTCAAAGGTTATATCTTTAAGATTTCCATTTGCTTGTAAAGACTCAAGATAATTGGAGTAAGTAGGATAGAGTGCCTTGAGAAAAGCAATAAGAGGGATATCCAGCTCAACCTTAGTGGATTTGATATCATGCATTATAGACTTTACTTCAAATGCAAGAGAAAGAGGATCATTATTTTTTAGTTCAAGAGTGAAGAGTTTAATCATGAGCTGAACAAATTCAAGTGCAGAATGTGAGTCATAGAGTTCTTTCAGCTTTTGTAAAGCTTCAAAGGCAGTTGAATATGATGAAATATGGCGACTCACTTCTTCATTTACAAATGCTGCGATTAATGGATAGGCTTTGCTGTGCTTGTTTTCCCAAATGACAAGCTCTTTGTCTGATGTAGGCTGTACTGGGTCATTGTCTCCTTCTCCGACACACACTCCTTTCCACAACTCATTGAAGATGAGGGTGTTTTTTATCATCCGGGACCATTCAGGATAGTTCTCCTTGCCAGTGAGAACTATTCCTACCATAGAGATGATTGAATGCATTCTGTAAAAAAATACTTCTGCTGATAAAAAAAATTTCTGCTGATATGCAGTGAAGTTGTACTAAAAAATCTTGTGGGAAACGATTTTGGTTTTTTAATTCATATCACTGTCAATAATCAATCTAGCACTGCGAGCTCTACAAAGTTGGAGCAGCAACGGTATCAACCGTGAGCTCTACAAAGTTGGAGCAGCAACGACATCACAATTTCAAGCTCTGATGGCAGACATCTCATGTAATCTGAGAATATTTTAAACAAAACATAAAACATCTATATTCTAAAGCTCACTGAAAAGACTTAAAAATTCACCATATATCCCTTTGATTTTCTAAATCTTGAAGCACCACAGTAACGTTTATTGCTTTTACACGCATTAATTCTGATGGCAGACCTGCTACCAATACCTAGTCACTGTTTACCACGAGCCATTTTAAAAAGGAGCACCGCACCACTATCTCAAATAAAAAGAGCATCTCACCACCACGAGCCATCTCAAAAAAAGAGCACCGCACCAGCATCTCAAATTTCTTGGGGCCGAGGCATTGTTTCACATCGCCCGGAGGTCATATTTGGTAACTTCTCTATGCGGGTCCCCCAGGATTCGATCCTGTGATGCCCACTACACCAAAACCCACAGGTTAAGGACGCCTATTTCATGGTTAATGGACTGTGCGTTAAGGCGTTGGTTCCACATGGTTAATGGACTGTGCGTTGGTTCCACATGGTTAATGGACTGTGCGTTAAGGCGTTGGTTCGAATCGCAGACTCGGTAGATTGGAAAAAGAAAATGAGCTTCATAATTACAAGCGCAGTCAGAATTACAAGCGCAGTGTTAAACATATATCGACAGGTGAATTGGAGTGTTAAAGATTTGGAGACCGAAAGAAGGCGACGAGATAGACTACCAGCGCAGTAATTTCGGACTCGGCTTCTGGAACTTCCGTAGAACTCGACCGGGCGGTGCCACCACTTAGAACGAGCTCTCGGTTTTGTGTGTGACCACAGTAGTCATCGTGCCATTAAGGGCCGTTACCAAATTCATCATTAATCTCTGCGCTATGATAGTCCTGAGCCTCGAAACCGCTCAACATAGAATCAGCCATTGTTATGCGAAAGTGTTAATGAAAACGTTCAAAGGTGGCCTGTACTGATGGACAGAAGGGTATAATGAAAAGAGCAGCGTTCAATAGTGATGCTACTGACGGACAGGCGGGGGCAGCGCGTTATGGACAGAAACGTTTATGCACAGTTTCTGAGATTCTGCGCCCTCTTTAGTTGAATACGCTCAGAGTCCATAGATAGAATATGTCAGGGCAGCGCAGGTGTGGCAGACACGCAGGTATGGCAAAACGAAGGTATGGAGTTACAAAAACATAAAGACTAAACAGGGAGCTGGCTCTGATACCATGTCAGGCCAGGAGTAACTCCAGTTTGGCAGAAAACTGATACGATTTAGTTCATTAGGTAGCTATTGTTATATACAAAGAATGTGACTGCTCAGTTCATCTTCTAATGACTGTTCACATTCCAAATTCACCCAATCGCAGAGGATTAGGTGTCAATACTTCAAAATTTTTACCTTGCAGCTTCGCAACTTTGATCTTGCAACTTCATAGCTTCGACCATGCAGCTTCGATGCAACTTCAGAATTTCATCTAGCCTAGAAACTATAGAAACCCTAACGAAAGAGAGAGAGAGAGACCCAAAAAATTCAATCTTGTTCTTATTCTTCTTTGTCTTCCTTTTCCAGCTTCTATATTGAGGAGATCGAACTTTCTTGAGTGAGTGTACAAATGGGGTCAAATTCCTTCTTATTTATAGGCTTGTGAGGGGTAAAAATTGCTATCTTGAGGTCAACTTGTCCCTTCATGTAGGCCAACTTGATCTTTGTGCCATGACAAGGTATTGAAGGGTGTTTTGAATCTATTTTGACTCAATAATTTTTTCTTTAGAATATGTAACATGCTCAAATGGGTATTCAATACATGACGATGACTCAATTGACTTTATGATAAACCTAAAAGCACTCAATGGGTGCTTGACCTAAAAATAAATTTCACTTGAGCATGAAACCCATGCCTCAAGAACACAAATAATAAATTTATTTTTCTCTTTTCATTAAATACATAAAATCATGATTACATATGCCATCATGGATACTAAAACTAGTTACATATTTCAACACTCCCTCTTAATTAGGGAGGTATTCATAATCAATACATGAATTGTGTTGAGAAATCTAGGGGGCAACAAGTGTAGGAGATTTCTCTTACTTTGATAACTTCTTGTGATGTATTTTACGTTACTTGATTAACTTCTTCTTTCCTTTATTATTATTAGCATTCTCTATCATCAAACAAATACCAAATCATAAAGAATAATGAGACAATAGGACACAAGATATAGGCAATCATCCTGGGCCAAAACCTCTCCAACTGGGAGGAAAACCCACCAGAATCCTTCTCTTCTTATAGAACTTCAATTAAAATTTTTCAAGACCTATGACCCTTGACCAAGACCCTCCAATACCAAGTCATCCTTCCTTCTTGATGATATTTCCTTACACAACTTCTAGTAACCAACGTCGACCTTCCAACAACTTCGACCCCAACAACAATTTTTGCAACTTCGACCTAGAAACTTTAGCAACTTTGACCTAGAAGCTTCACAGCTTCGATCTAGAGGCAACTTCACAACTTCAACTTTGCAACGTCACAACTTCGACCTTGTAGCTTCACAAATTCGATCTTGCAACTTCATACTTCGACTTTGCAACTTCGATAATTTCCTCTAGCCCTAAAACTGTAGAAACCCTAACGAAAGAGATAGAGAGAGGCCCAAAAAATTCGATCTTGATATTCTTCTTCTTTGTCACCCTTTTCCAGGTTCTATCTTAAGGAGATCGAACTTGCTTTAGTGAGTGTACAGATGGGGTCGAATTCCTTCTTATTTATAGGCTTGTGAGGGGTACGAATTTCTATCTTGAGGCCGACTTGTCCCTTCATGTGGGCCAACATGATCTTTGTTCCATGACAAGGTTTGGGAGGATCTTTTGACTCTATTTTGATTCAATTATTTTTTCTTTACAATATGTAACATGCCCAAATGGGTCTTCAATACATGACAATGACTTAATTGACTTTATGACAAACCTAGAGGCACTCAATGGGTGCTTGACCTAAAAATAAATTTCCCTTGAGCATGAAACCCATGCCTCAAGAACGCAAATAATACATTTATTTTTCTCTTTTCATTAAATACATAAAATCATGATTACATATTATGAAGACCCAACCTAGTTACATATTTCAACAAATTATGGATCCCTTGAAGAAGACTCTATGCTTAACTAACTATAATTTTGATTAATTGTATTCTTGAATTGCTCTGTAATCTATATTGCTATGATGTATTTAGATGTTGAACTTTTATGTTAGGCAAGTGTGCTAATATATTGTATGTTTGCATTCACTCTTGAGGCGTAGCTTCTATGCGTATAACATATCCTCTATAATCTTTGCTTGGTGCTAATATATGCATAACTTGCAAAGTTTTACCATCGATGATAAGCTTAACATGAATGAAAAGTTTGACTCCACGTCGAGAAATAGTTTCAACAAAAAATTGTGATTGTTAATGAGATGCAGCCTTTGGAGAAATACATACCATCCAATGCTACTTTAAAGTGTCATTTTTAAATGTGAGATGTCCTCTTAGCCTACTATCCCTTCAGGAATCCTTCAATTACATTAATGTCTAGAAAAATGGTCGGATAAAACTCATAGCGTAAGTTTTTTTTCGTAGAACAAGATCACTATTATTAGTTTTCACCATTGTTATGCTTCATAGCACCTCAAAGAGGCTTTCACCGTGAAGATGTTTTATTTTCTCTCCATATACTAGCTTTCCATTTATGCTTTTTATGTCATGTTCTCTCCTAGAGAATCATTTTTGGTTTTCACTCTAAGAATTTTATTCTATTTTTTGTACGATTATACTTTTTATTTAAATTTTAGATGGATTAGGTTTTTATTGTTATTCAAAAGTGGTGACACTTTCAACTAGGTCTAATTGTTGCCTTTGTAGCTAGGTAGCAATTTTTCTTTCTTTGAAGAGGGCCTTTCGTATAATTTAAGCCCGTGTCCATAGAGATAGAAAGGTGTCTATTATCCATCAATTTTCCTTGATTTTAGTAATCTATAGTTGTGGCAAATGTTTATTTCATATGGTTCCAACCATTTGGTTTACAATTTTCATTTAAGGTCTTTAAATCTTGATTTGTATAATAGAGCCTAGTCTCATTCTTTGAAGTTATTCTTGATATATCTACCATGCCACTTGATATTTTATTATTAAAAAAATCCGATGTGAAGCAAGGCATCCTACCTTATCTCCTATAAAGTAGTAAGTTGATCTATTATTTTCTTTTGTGTAGTTGAGAGGCCAAGTTCTACTTTCAAGGTTGTTCTTAAGGTTCTGATTTCAAATTTTATAGGTAACATAATTGTCATCCCATAGGCAAGATCATAGGTTTTGAACCTTGTGGTTGTCTTCCATGCATGTTATATGCCTACACTAATTTTGGTAGCCTCTTTGCCTACTCCTTCCTATAATGCTTGATTGTCTTTGTCAATATACCTTCTAGTTCTTTGTTGGCGACTTTCACTAGTATATGTGATTGAACATGATATATAATTGATTTCTTGTGTTTGACTTTGCACAAATCCATCAAATTTTCTATGGTATTGGATGTGAATTGTGGACATTGGTCAATGATGTTTCTTTTGGGATTCCAAATCCATTGAATACATTATGATACATATTTTTTTCCATTTCTCTTCTTTTGCATTTTTAGTGATTTTATGTACACCCACTTGGTGAGGTAATTTGAGAATACCAAGATAATTATTTTTTATTTGATGGTGGGAATATGGTTCCTATAATATCCAACCCTAAATTTCTTAATTAGATCTAATGCTAATTGTAGCTGTAAGGGCATTTCACTTGAATAGGTAGGCTTTCCTATGCATTGATATTCATCACATTTGGAAACATTGTCTACATTGTCCTTGTGGAGATTAGACTATTTGTAGCTAGCATGAAGAACCTTATGTGCTATCATGTTTGCAACAAAGTGACATTTGCATGGTTCATCATGAGAGGCTGCATAATGTTATGCACTTCATTTTATCTAGTGTATCTTCTAAGAATGTGGTTTGGTCCAACCTTAAATAAGCACCCTTTTATTCAAGGGAAAGTGAATGTTGTCTTGTCTTGATCTTGAGTCTTTTTTTGGATTTGATTGTATCCTCTAAATACATCTATAAATGAGAAATATTTCTTGCTAGATACAATGCCTTTGACTTGGTCAATGAATGTTAGGGGAAGTAATCCTTTCAAATGAATTTTAAAAATATTTGTAGTTTACACATTTTCTCCACTTGCTCCTTTCTTATGAATAATAATCAGAGGATACACCCACTCACTATTTGAGATAGGGAAAATGAACCCCATGTCCAAGAGCTTTTGAAGGTTCTGCTTTAACTATCTATTTGAGTCTAGGGTTCATCCTTGTTTGTAGTTGACTGCTTGGAAAATAATAAACTTTAATATATATGCAATGCTTGAAAATATTACGATGTACACCTTGGTTATCACAATAGTTCAAAGAAAAGGAATGAGGACTATGGGTTCTAAGGATATCTAACAGCTGTTGTTCTTGTGTATAATTTAATTGGATTTTTATTTTTAGGGATTTTCTAGGGAGTATTTCTATGGTTTTGACTAACTACTAATCTTTTCCTATTTTTTTTTATAACATGTATGATTTGTTGTTGATGTTATGGGATTTTCATTATCATATTCATTATTAATATACTTTTCACTTTTTATTGTACCGGGATACAAATTTCGTATGTAGGTTGAGAGATGTGTGTCTTCATCCCATTCATTTAGTTCAAGAGTGTATAATTGGTTAAATAGGATGATAAATGCATCCAAAAACTTCCTCTTATACTCCTTCTTTTATCCATTAGGATATCTCTATTTCAATGGGGGGTTTAACAAGGGTGAAAAGAGTGAGTTTCTTCTATGATTGACCCTTTGCAATGTTCACACCCTTTATTCTACAACCAATATAAACATTAATTATAGATAAGCATGCCTTTCATAGGATTAAAGTATATCCACTAAGCTTGGCCTTGGTTGCAACATTATAAAACATGCATGATAATCATAAAGATATATGAAGACTATAACATCTTCCAACACTCCTTCAAGGCCGACTATTAATTTGTTTAATAGTTGGAAAACTATAGATGTGTCTTAACAATATTTTTAATTTAACATTAACATTATATATCTAATTATCACATTAATTTTTGCACCTAGGTCAATTATTGACCTAAAATTAGTGCTAAAATACTATTTTCTCTAATTCATATTCTTATAATAAGCTTCTCAATTTCTCACATTTATCTTTAAAAAAATGGCTTAATTAATCTAAAATTAGTGTTTAAATACTAAAATTTAAAACAAAAACTAAAATAATATAGGTAATTATTAGAAAATTGATAGTCAGGTTCACCTATATGGGCTACATTTCCAAGTCTGTTTCATTTAATGAACCAATCCAATTAGAAGGATGCAAAACATATCATTATACCTCTTTACATCAAATAGTGGTAGTCAATATGCAAAACAGTCTTTAATGTTCCCTAGGAAGATAATAACACAAGTTCTCAACCTTCAATGGCTTCTTCTCATAGTAAATGAACACAAGCTTGTCCTCTTCTCCCAATAAAGGGGCCTTTTGTTACCGATCTAATTCCATGACCCAATTTTTCTTCCTTGTATTTTTTTTAGGCACATGGTGTATGGTTAAGAAACTATCCTTTTTCCATGAAGGTTGGGGTTAAAATCCCTCCAAATCAAAAGTGTTTCTCCCTCTTCTCATTGATGGAGATATCCTTCACCTTTACTACAAGGCCCCTTCACCTTCATGTGTCCTCTTCACCTTCATATGTTTCCAATTCGATGACAATATCATGCATTTTTTTATATAAGGAAAGCATGCGAAGAATCAAATAAGCTACGTGTATGGAAAAAAACGTGGGTGATTGATTCCAATTTTTTGGAAAGATGATGATTCACAGAGGAACAAGATATAAGAAATATAATGGCCAAAACCTCTACACTCCAACCCAATCTCCTTGATGATGGAAACCACATGGTCCCTTATATTTTGATACTCCTTTTTAGTTAGGGTTTGTGCCAGAGTCGATGTGATCATATCCTCAGTATGAATGCCATAGGATCAACATTCTCTATCTTTTTTCCTTGAGGATATGATAATACACCATGTTTTGCATTGCTTGGTTGGCTTGATATGTGAATAGTTTTCAAAAAATTTAAAATTGAAATCCGTGGAATTATACCACATTTCTTGGGACATGGGTAACCATCCACAATCTCCACACCCTTTGAATCAACTATGAAAAGTCTTGGGTGACTTTTTGAGTCCATGTGGTGGCGACAAATCCTTTGCAAATATTTGAGACCGATTGATTGGATCAATTGTGGGGACCCTCTTAGATCATTCCTCCCCACTAAGAAGGTTTTTGACCACCAAAAGTTTGGTTTCAATTAAAGAATAAGTGAGGGTATAGATGCTTGCTGTACTATTCAACAACCCCCAATTTTTATATAATAATTTCCTATGAAATTAATTATTTAAAAATAGGGGACCCTTATTAAGTTTAAAAAAAAAAAAAGAATATATATATATATATATATATATATATATATATATATATATATATATATATATATGTTTTGAATAAAACAATTTTTATAAAAAATAATAAAACATTTTTTTAGTTTTAAAACCATAGCCCCCAAGACCAAAACTCATACTTAGGCTTTAAAAGCCTTAAGTATTAAACATTGGGTTATCAAAATAAAAATAATAAATCAGAGTTCAATTAAAATATGAGTTATGATTTAAAACTCCGACTTATCCAAAATCTCACTCCCTGCATCGCAAATCAACATAATAAATAGGCCATGGCTTAATTCCCCTATGCTAACTCCATTGCGATTACGATTTAGAAAAACAGACCCAACACAATTATTTAAGCCATCACGTCCATATATCGCAATATCCGCGGTCTAAGTCTCGAAGGCCTTGACTCCATTGCGATTGCGATTAGTTGGACCCGACGGGATCGTAAACTCCACTTCATTAAAATCCTGCGTTCGCGCAATCGCAAGAACCATAGGCTTGACACCTCTCCGCCCCTCTGCAATGCGATTTGCGATCAACTCCGAACCTGACAAGGTTATAAAACACATTTTAATACAATATCACATCTGTGGCTATCACAGTTTTATTAGCCATGCCACCCATTCAAAAATCTCTTGTCAAATGCGATTGTGATCTCCTATAAGACTCATTCCTCTGCCACGTAATCAAATGTCATGTCATATATGAAAACATCCATTACGTCACCCATCCCTCTTCCACGTCACCCATGATGTCATCCTCCATGTCATCCGCTACATCATTCTCCATGTCAAATGCCACGTCATCCACCACATCATCTTCCACGTCATTCTTGGGACATCACAATCGCAAATTTTAACGGTATTGTGTGTTATCCACCGCTCCATAATTGCGATGCAATCAACCCATCCCTTCTTTTCCACGATTGTGATATCGCAATCGCAAAAGGAATGGAACTTGTGCCATCGATATTCCTGAGTATTGCGATTGCGATCAAGCCGAACATTGCGATTGTGATCAAAACCAATCCCCCAATATTACGATATTGCAATCGCATATCGCACTTCACGAAAAAAACAGTCCGTTTCCAATGCTTAAGGCCCTATCCTAATGCGATTGCGATTTGAAAGCCCAACAGTCTTCTTTAAACATACTAGTTCATTGTTTTGTTTAACACAACTTATGGATTTATTTTCGACAGTTTCAAAAAGTTAATATTCATATATTTAGCATTGATAGCTCATCCGCTTACTGTTTTTCGATTTCAGGTGAAAAAGAGAAGGGACAATTGCAAAAAAAGGGATAAGTCATTGCATAAAATCAACCAATGTTGGATATTTCAGACTCAATTAGCAATGCTAAAAGAGATAGAGAGACACTCCACATATTGTTATCAAAAATGTTTCTATTCCTGTATTATCTTCACAAATAATAAGGGATTTGTTTAAAATCCCCAACGCTGTGCGCAATCATTTATTTTTTGCATCCTCCATGTGCTATAAAAACCCATTCATCATAATGAATTGAGGGTCCAGAATCTGAGTAAGAAAGCCTTGGGGGCTTGCATTTTTGTATCTCCAAGTTTGTCCTAATAGACTGGACCAGGTCCTGAATTTTATGAAGAAAGCTGAGTGGAGATTACATTTCTATATTTTCAGAATCTCATCTTAATAAAATGATTGGATTGAGGTTCTTATTTTTTTTGTTTAAAGAGGCTTCAAAGAGTCGCATTTCTGTACTTTTGGGAAGCTTTGGAATAAAGGAAAAGGACTGGGACTGTGTATTTTACAAAAGGAGCGTGATACATCGGGTATTTTTATCAATGTTTTAATGTTCTATTTTGTATAATTTGCAGTCATTCCATCTTTCAATTTGTCTGTTATATGTATATTATTAACACAATTCAACATCATCTCATTTTTGAATATGCCAATGCTGTAATAATTTAATATATCTAGCAGAAAATTGTTATTCTATTTGGATGGCAATATATGCTTTAACAATTCTCTTAATTAATTATTTAATTAAAAGAATTAACTTAAAATTTATCATTTCTTTTAGTATATGATTAAATTTTATTACCACGTACTAAAGACAATCATTTTAGATCACATTCAAATAACAAGTAAACCTAGGAAATAAATATTTTTTATATGCATATACCTTAGGGATTGAATATACTTCTATCAAACACTTATGTAACTATTTACTAAGTGCTTGATTGTTAGTATTTAGATTAACAAGGAGTCAGATCTCGAGAGCTATCTCCTTGATCTAATTCCTTCATTTTTACTTCAATTCCTTAATGTTTTATTTTAATAAATAAGCTCTTGATTGGGAGAAGGATTCTTCTTTCCTTCAATCAAGATAGAGTAGATTAATTGCATTGTAGTTTAAGCTTGCAAGTGTTATATTATAAGTCCTCTCTTCGAGGAAAATTTTTAGATTGGTTTGGTTGTTCCACAAAAACAACTTAAGGGTCATTCTTCTTGCCTGATCAACTAGAAGAATTGATCTGATGTCCCTAGCTATTAGCAATTAAAGACATATTTAAAGCTGATAGTGATTAGGAAAAGGTAATTGGACCTAATTTAACTAGTCGGAGCTACTACCCGAAACAGAAAAGGAGCTGCTTTAAGGTCTGGACCGGGTGGTTTCCCCCGATGTTGGTGTAGCGAATTTCAAGGCATCAACACTCCCTCACGTTTTCAATTTCCATCCATTTCACTTTACTTGGTTGTATTCCTTTTAAACCTGCACAAAGATACTCCACATCACCTCTTTGCGATTTCCTCAATGTCTTGTAAAAATAATATCCCTACAATTCATCAAGATATTCAAGAGAAAAATCATCACCATAACGAAGTTGAAGATTCTCACTTGATCCATGATCATATGAGTCTCATATAATTTCAAGTTTTCAACATCAACCATGACATACATCTACATATATGGAGGGAACTCTAACAAAAAAGCATTGTTATGAATCTTTTCCAAAATTTGAAGTGAGCTATACCTAATTGTCTTTAGTTTTTTACCTTTTTACCTTACACCTTTAAGGCTTTCTTTGCTAATATATAACCAAACCCGATCACCAAATTGGAAGTGATGATCAACCTAATTCTTTTCATGCTTAGCCTTATACTTGGCTTGCCTATTTTCCTACTGTTCTTGTATGGTTTGATGACCCAAATGGATCTTATACATGAAATTCATGGCTTTGTTTTCTAATTACATCCATGCACCTCTAGAGTCTTTCCTAAGAGTGAATTCTAGAGGAAACTTAGGAAAACAACCAAAATTTGTCTCATAAGGATATCTTTGTGTAGAAGAATGTATGACATGGTTATAATCAGGCTGTACATCATATATTTTTTCATCCTAGAGCTTAGGATGCCTATTACAATATCCTTGGATTATGTGTACCACTTTCTAGTTGACCATATCTATTTGTCCATCGATATGTGGATGCAACATAATTCCATTTTGAACCTTAATGTCCATTAATTCCCACAAATTTGAACAATATTCCCTAAGTCTCAAGTAGATACAATGGATTTGAGCAAACCAAAATGAATCCAAACATGTTAGAATAATAAATCTGTAGTCCCTTCTCCTAACACCTATTTCTTACAAGGAACCAAAACACACATATTTCTAAATTTGTCCACAACAACATATAAATAATCATGACCTTTCCTAGACCTAAGAAAATCCTCTACAAAATCCATATATACAATTTCCAATGGATGACAAGGTACAAGAAGTGGCATATACAAACTCAATTTTCTATTACTTGATTTCCTAGTGGCACATATCACATATCCTTTTACATATTTGGACATAGTTTCATACATCTGAGGCCAACGACAACGAAAATGTAGTTAAACTATTATTTTTCTTATTAAAAAATGACTAAAAATGAGAGAAGTTTCTGATTCTCTACCTACATGCACTCTTTCACCTTATGGAATACACAATTTACAAATATTAAATAATAGTTTTCTTGTACATGATGATATAATTCTTCCACTTTATTACCATGTATTAGTGTTTGTTAAACATCCTAAAGTCATATGTCTAGAATATTGTTAAATGTAACTTTTATGGGATAATTAACTAGTTGTAAAACAATAGACACATTAACAAAAGGTCTAGATAACATATCAACAACTTTGTTTTATATACCTTTCTTATACTTAGGGACCAAATGGAATTATTGCAAAAATCCCATCCACTAGAAATGGTGCGATTGTTGTAGTTTGGTTTTTCATTAACAAATATTGCGAAGGTTTATGATCTATATGGATGATTGTCGCCTCGCCAATCAAATAATGTTTCCACTTCTTTAGACTTTGAACCAAAGCATACAATTCTTCTTCATAAGTAGGATAAGTTCTTATTGCACTACTGAAAGTCTCATAATGATAACAAATTTGTTTCCTCTTTTGTATTAACATTACTCCCATGTATTAATCACTTGTGTCAATTTCAATCTCAAATTGTTGTTGTAAATCTAGTAATATATAGTTGGGGTTCTATTAATATTTACTTTCAAGATCTAGAGTTGTTTATCGCCTCACTGAAGATCTACTTAGTACTTATCAAAGAATTTAAAGAAGATGAAATAAAATAAAAGTTAGCAATGAACTTCCTCCAGGAAGCTCCTAACTTGTATTATATTATTAGGCTCAGGCCACTTCATAATGGCTTCAAATTTAGAGGAATTAATTTTCAATTCACCATGCCATACTATATCGTAAACATAAACTAAATATGTTTCCTCAAATTCACATTTTGACATCTTTAGACATAATTTACCCCTTTTCAAAACATTTAAGACTTTCCTAACATAATGTACATGATATTCCTAACTTTTAATAAATCAATATATAATCTAAGTAAGCTATTACAAAATCATTTATGAATAACCCAAATACATATTTCATAAACCACATGAAAGTAGTGGGAGCATTACAAATCCTAAAAGGCATAACCAAATATTCAAATAAAACTTATTGTATTTTAAAAATAATTTTTTGAATATCACCTTTCACTAATCCTTACTTGATAATAACCACTTCTTAAGTCTAACTTAGTGAAATAAGTTTCATTTTTTAATTGATCCAAGAAATAATCAATACAAGGAAGAAGGTAATGATTCTAAGCCACAATTTTGTTCAATGCTCATAAGTCCATAAACATTCTCCATGTATCGTATTTCTTTCATACCAACACAATGAGTGATCCACATGGATAGGTACTTGGTTGGATAACTCGTTTCTCTAGCAACTCTTGAACTTGCTTCTTTATTTATTCATTCTCAAGCATATATTATCTATCCATGCCAATGTTAGGAAGATGTGCATATTTCTACAAATGAATCTAATGTTGTATCTCTCTCCTTGGAGATAATCCTTATGGTTCTTGAAACACTTCATCATAGTTAGAATAATTATAACTAATTCATGTTTAGGAGAGCACAATTTGAAAGCTTTGGATTTACCATCATCCTTAGCTCTTACAATAACGAGTACAAAAATCTGGCTTGCATTTACAAGCCTTTTCATTTGTCCTATAGTAAGAAGAGACACTTTAAGTCCCAAGGATGTGGTCCAACATTTAGGTGGGGAGGTTTGGTTCCCACAAGTCATGTGGTCCAATCTTGGGAATGACTATGTATGCTTGAGAGTTGCTCTGAGCACAATTTCTTCAGTTGAAAAAAAAAGACGAGACACATTAGTCTTCACTCAATGGAATATTAAAATATAATCAGTCCCATTTTTTATAGGATGATACTTGTTCTCCTCTTCCTGGAAGAGAGCTTTCCTACCATACAAATAAGGACTTTACCAAGCAATTATAAAATATCAAGTGGTACTACATCTAATTCTACCTCATCTATGAACTTAAAGCACTTCTAGTCTTACATTGTTTAGATACATCTAACTTAGCATCTTCATGTACCAATCCTAAAGAAATGGTTGTGAATAAGGTTTAATTTCAAGTTTCAATGTCTTAACAATTTCTTCAAATAAGTTTTTCTTGTGAGCCACTATCAAAGAGTGTATCTATCTTGGAATGTTTCGAGACAACTCTATCATGGAATAACTCAACTCTTTTCCTTTCATAATGCATAGTTTCATATTTTAATGAATGAGTGTGAGTATTAGAACTAAAAAAATAGATGTGCCTTGTATTCCCATGGTAGTGATCTTAATTTCATCATGTAAATCCAATCCAAGATAATGTTGGATTATAGGCATGGTATTCTTATTCCCATTCTTATTTCCAAACCTCTTTGATCTTAATTCTGGATGAATTTTCGAGCACTTAGCCACAACACGTCCTTCCTTTTTATAATGTGAACACAAAGGCTTCTCATCTTGTTTCTTCACTATGGTTGTTTGCTTCATTTTACCTTTTCCTTCATTCTTCTATTTAAATAACTGAACTGATGTCTTTGAGCAATTGTCCATGATATTTTTCCCATTGGATCAATATGAGTGGCTTGGACACAAACTTCATTAAGATTAGTTGGATTAAAAATATGAATAACACGTCTCGAATAGCTATGAAATTTTCCAATATAGTTCAAAATATTTTATTGCATACAAAGAGGAATGCCCAATGTCAATTCTCTCTTTCTAAACTCTTGCATATAGTACTCCTTATTTTGTCCTCTAATTTTCCTTACATTCTTCCAATCCATTATTTCTTGTTTCATTACCCTAAAGAATATTTCTTCTTTAAACCATCTACGAGTTCATGCTAGGAAGATGTCATCTTACCTCTTTTAAGAACTTCTTCATGAATCATACTTTACCACTAGATCAATGATGTACCTCCTCGTTGGAGAGTAGCTAGTTGGAATTTTGCTTCTTTGTCCAATTTTTTTTGAACCCTACAAGACATTTCAATTTTCTTGATCCCATGATCCATTTTTTTTTGCATTAACCTCTCCATTATGCATTAGAAAGTCAAATTTCATGTCTATTTTCAACTACAACATAGGAAAATTAGAATAATATTTATTTTGTTCTTTTTCTATGGAATTGAAGAGGAACTTGAACTTAAAGGAGAGTATGGGAATGGAATAGTTTTAGGAGGGTCACAACCAAATCCATCTCCTTACCTTCAATTGGGGCTTATTCATACATATTTTGTTCCTTATACAATCCTTCCATGATGGTTTTCATCTCCAAAATGGTTTGTTGAAATGTTGCTTCAAATTCAAAGGGGTTTTCTTCTTGTGGAGATTCTATTGTTTGCTTTAGAATGCACATATTGAAAAAATCTTAAGATTGTACTCTTCAAGAAAACATTCTCTCCGTTTGAGATTATAATTGATGATCATTCTATACTAACACTTATCCAAATCCAAATTAGCTATATGATTTAATCTCTAATCAACTTCTTTGATACCAAACTTGATTTGAAATTAAAAATCTTATGAAGAAAACACCTTGAAAATGATAAAAATTCAATGAATACAGTCCAAGTTGAGGGAGAGACCTAATTTTACAATGTACAAGACAATATGAGATGATCCTAAGAGTAGGTCTCCTTGGTATATATATATAGGAGACAAAGGTTATAATGAAAAGTTCTAGCTGACCTACTAATATAACACTAGAAATGTAATAACTCAATATCTAGGGATTAATAAGGGGTTTTATGCTTAATGCACCCCTCCCATTTAAACATGTGTTTTCCTCAACAGTTGAGTAACTATGGGTATTTATGCATGAAAAATCATCATTAATGTCACTTGTTCCTTCAGTGGGTTCTTCCATTTAATGAGGCACTCAATAATTGCTTGATTTCATAACTACTTAATCTTTGTTTCAAGGAATGTTTGTCGTTCTAGTATGATATTACCTTCTACAATAATATTTAGTAAAATCTTTGGAATAGGATATTATAACTAATTACCTTATTTGATCAACATGGAAGATTGGATTGACACATGAAGATAGAGGCAACTCCAATTTGTATGTCATAGTTCCCATCCTTTTCAACACCTATAAGGGACATAATACTTAAGCACTGATTTATTGACCTTATTTTATTACTTGAGGGACATGTATTTATATGGTTGTACCCTCCAATATATCGAATACCCCACTTCAAATTCCCTTTCACTGTGATGTTGATGTGCTTGTTGTTTCATCCTATTCTGTGCTATAACCAAGTTGTCCTTCAATAGTTTGAGAACCTCTTGTTGGTGTCATATGTGGTCCTCCATTGCTTGAAAAAAATGTATTCTCTTTCAAGGATTGTTAGACATTGTAATCCTTTTGGATTATAATTAAAAGTAATTAGGTGAGGTAATGGTCCAATGAATAGTAGGTTGGGAAAACTGACTGCCCACATGTAGATGATTGCCTCTTCATGTAATCAATTTGTTTCATTTCTTAATGAATTGTTATTGGATCTTTTTGCACAATCCTCAGTCTAACAAGGGAGGCATGATAGAGGAAGGACGATAACCATAAAGTGCCATGAATGGGGACATCCTTGAATAAGTATGAAAGGATGTGTTGTACTACCATTCTACTAAGGGAAAACCACTTGATCCATTGTCTCTGTTTATAAGATGTAAAACAACGCAAATATATTTTTAAATATTTATTCACAATCTCACTTTTCCCATCAAATTGAAGATGGTAATATGAGCTATGAGCATATTGAATATCCAAACAAGAAAATAATTAAGCCCAAAAATTTATAGTAAAAATTGGATCTCTATCACTTACAATAATATTTGAGATTCCATGTAGCTTTTGAACTGTTTCCATGTAGTTGCCACTGTACATTCTTGAAAAGAATGGAAAGAGAACAAAAATGGGCATAGTTTCTCAATCGATCTACATAATGACATTGTTTCCTTCAAATTTGGGTAAACTTATAATAAAATCCATTGAAACTTCTTCCCAATATTGACTATGTATAGCTAATGGTTGTAGAAGACTTGGGGTCTTGTTTGTCTCTCATTTTGTTAGCAAACTACACAATCAACCAAAAAATTGAACATTCGTTTTTAGACCTTCCAAGAAAAATCCTTCTTAATACAATGGTAAGTTTTCAACAACCTTGAATGTTCTCATATAGGATATATGTGTAATTCCAAAAATATATTTTGTTTCAGATGTGATTTTTTACATAAATATAAGCAATCTTGATACCACAATAGATTATTCTTCCACATAAATTTATCTAATGCATGTGGGTCTTCTTATAGTTATTGAATGATCTTTCATGACTTTCGATCTTTGATTCCATTCTTCCCTTGTTTCTTGCACCACATTAGATTACATAATAATAATAGCACAAAGTAAACCCTCTATTTATTCTTCTTTCCTTAAAAGTGCATTTTCCACCATATTATGTTTTCCTCTTTTATAAATAATTTCAAAGTCATAACCTAGCATCTTTGTAATCTGTTTTTGCTGCTCTTCTAAAGACAATGATTGCTCCAAGAAAAACTCCAAACTATAATGATTTATTTATTTATTATTATTATTATTACCACTACTACTTTGAAGTGTCTTCCTATTAGGTAAGGGTGCCATTTTTTTTGGAAAATGGAAAGTGGTAGCTATTATGCTTATTTTCCTTAACATTGATATTTGCTTGTGAATCTTATTTATCTTCTTTATGTCCTTTAGTTAGATATTTTCATCAAACAATATTAAGAACAATAATAGAAACAATAGAGGACACAAATATTAGGCTCTTAGTCAGGGAAAATCCCCTCCATGGGGAAAACTAGGAAACTCCTCTTCTTATAATCTGCTTCAAATGAGATACAAAGACCCAATCCCTAGACCAAGTCCTTCTCCTAGTACCAAGTCAAACCTTCTTCAAGTCCTTCCTTGATTAAGCACCAAACTACTACAAAATACAACTTCAACCTCCCAACTTCGATATTGCTACTCAGCCTGCAACTTCGACCTACAATTTTTGTCTTGCAACTTCCAAGGAAACCCTAGACCAACTTCCTCTTGATATCTTCCTAGAGCAATAAAATACTCCTAAGGTCAACGAAGTCTAGATAGAGTATCCTTATTTCCATCTACAAGATGTTGCATGTCGTCCTACTACAACTTGGTCCTGCAATTCCAGCCCCTTCCACTAGCCCATAAACCCTATAATTTCGCACGTGTGAGAGAGATAGAGCCCAAAAACAAGAAACTTCATCCTTCTTCCTTCTCTAAGACTTTCACTCTTATTTTCTGCTTCTCCTAGCTTCGGATCAAAATTTTTGTTGATAGATCAAACTTGTGTAGTGAGTGTGTCCAAATGAGGTTGAACAAATTCTTTATATAACCTTCTCAAGGGGTCAAAGTCCCTCCTTTATCTTGACCTAATGTTCCCAGGGCTGACTTCTACTTTTGGAGTTTTCTGGACTTTCTAGACTTAAAGTAATTCTTTTTACAATTACATTTTTCCTGGAAGGGTCTTATAAACTGTGATATTCCCATATAGCAATATTGCTAAGGGAAATATCAATCTTGCACAATTTTGTTTTATTTAATGTTTGCACTTAGGAGATGTGGGTTCATAGGTACCACATGAATTTTGGGATTAAGTGGGGGCCCAAACATTAAGAAGGAAGGGAAATATTGCGGCTCTAGTGGAGCGTGGGGGCCACCCCATGGAGAATTACAGTTCACATGTGGAAGACACTCTCATTGGAGAGAAGCTGGTGGGGAAGTTGAGCTAGGCCCACATGGGCATCTTGGAGGCTCTTTGATAAGTAGAGAAAGAGGCACTCATTTTGGGCATTCATTCATCTATTCAGAAACTTGTCTTTGACATAGCATGCTTGAGCAGAAGCCAAGTCTGCAAGTGTTATTTAGCACATGAGTGTCTCCGAGCGGAGATCTCAACAGTTTCTTCGGTGGACTTTGAGTGCCAGCCCAAGGAGGGAGTTCCATCCTTCTTCGATTGTTCCAGTAGTGGGAGTGCGAGTTTTTGTGGAGGAGACATTAAAAATAGCGTGTTAGAAAATTATATATTACAGAGCAACGGAACACATAAAAATATTGCATAAATATAAGCACTTAAAACACATAAAACACATAAAACAAGAGAGATGCATATATACGTGGTTCACCCAATTTGGGCTACGTCCACGGAGAAACAACCAGTCCTTCCTTTTATATTATCCAGCAAAAATGAAGAGATACAACCTACAGTAGATCCATTGTAATTCCCTCTTTTCTCTCACACAATCTCCTCTCTATTTCACGCTCAGAATACACATTTGTATAGCCACAATACAATTCCCTCATATATAGTGAGGGGTTGCCTTCTAAGGCAAAAAAACCCTAAATTAAACATAACTTCTATCATCAGATTTTCTCGCCCACTGGACCCCCATGGTGGTGCACAAAAACGAGCAGAGTTTCTGCCACATTATGAAATGGGTTCCAATGCGGCGATACCTATGAATAAATAAGATAACTAGGCTCCACACCTAACACAATGCATAGACTGCGTAGTGCTTGGAGGATACACACTTGGGAGTTGAGGAGTGAAGGGAGTTTGGGCCTAAAAATTGAAGTGGAGTCCAAGGAAGTGTTTTGGGGTATTTTCCAACATTTTGGCGGAGCAAAAAACACAACATTTTCTACAGGTTGCATCTTCTGCTTGTGGAGGAGGGTCAAGCGTTTGGGGTCAATTTTGGAGCGTCAAAACTAGGACAAACCCTTCCTGGGTTTTTTTTGGGTTTTTGACAAGGACCTCAAAAATAATTTGGCCAAAATTTTTGGGCAGATTTGAGGGGTCAAATTGTTGGAAATAATACTGAGAGGGGGGGGGGGGGTGAATCAGTATTATCACATTAATAAAACTTTTTCATTTCCATAATCAGATTCATATATGCTACTTCCACAACTTCTTATGATTAAGTTAATTGATCTTCAATGAGTGCATTAGAACATTATCAACCATATTATCAGTTAACAGATGCAGTAACATCGAGTAGATCATCACACATAAGGCACACACATGAACACCATGATATAAGGTGGAAACCCAATGCAGGAGAAAACCACCTGCTACAAGTCATCTCAATCTTCTTCTTAAGAAAATCCTTTTACAATATTTTGTACTGGTGCAGTCTTATACCAGTACGGTAGCTACAACCCCCTTTGCTCTTGTACTAGCTGATCCATTTACTAGTACGCAGGCTGCTGCCTGCTACAATGCTCCAAAGATTTCCTTTAGCTCTTGTACTAGCTTAGATACTAGTACTTAGGTGCTGGCCTACAATCTTTCCTCCTCCAGGTACCACGTTTCATCAATTTTCAGACTGGATACACTGAAGCACAACACATAATCTGAAAGGCCACATTTCATCCAATTTTCATACTAGGCCCAACAACATTGAAGCTCATAATCAAACAACCTTTTGAATTACCCAAGCACTAGATCAATACATATACAAGTGAGTCATCAAAAATGAGTCAATAAGAACCTGATTCATTCATCCATCAATGTATAAACATTTAATCAATCACTGTTGTTATCAGAACTTAATACCAGAAGCCAGACATCACTTCAAAACCCAGAACACAACAATAATAAACAAGGGCAGCTAAATAGATTTCATGAGAAGTACGCAGCTTCACCCATAGAACACCTGCGTAGAAGTACGCACTGTTTCCAACTGCTTTCCTGCGTACCCATGCACTGTGCCTCATGGACTTCCTGCGTACCTGCGCTCCGTGTCTTATGAACTGCCTGCGCACCTCCGCATCTGCAGCGCTTCTGGGCCTGCGTATCTGCGCACCTTCAGCGCTTCTGCGCCTGCGTATCTCTGCACTTTTCTTTCACTGCACTTGTGTTCCTGCGGGTATAGACAATTTTCAGACTTCAAGGATAACCCAGACTATCAGATCTACAGATCTGATCATGCATCGAATGCATCTCAACCCATTAGTAGATCCGACTTGTAATCCTCATGTTTCTCCTTTATATTGATTCAACTCTCTCTCACAAACCCATCACTAGAATTTCAGATCTAGCTTCTCTTAAGATCTTCTTACTTCACAAGTGTATAGCCAAATGATCTCCTTTGCTTTATATAGGCAAGCTCTTCCTAAAATCATGGATCAATACCATAGATAACCAAAACAAGGGGCCCAAAAACATGGGGCTCAATAATAATAATAATAATATAAAACAATACCACTGACCAAACCATAGGATCAAATACGTCGGGCTAAATACTATGGTCCACCATTGGATTCCCACATGAGAATAATTTTTCACTGCATGAAAGTGCGTGAACTAGGGTCCACACCTTTTACACGGGATACCTGCGGGTATGTACACACATTTTCTAAGACATTCCTGCGTGTCCGCACCTTTTGTACGGTGTGCCTGCGTACCCCTTATTTTCTTCAATATTTGAGAGCTGATCATCAATCTCTGCTACTGACCTGAAGTACTGTGATCTATCACCTGTATGAGTTGCCATCAAGGACAACACTTTAGCCATAATGCCAACAATCTCCCCCTTTGGACTTGATGGCAAATCTTACTTGTGAATTGTCATCTGATCCCTTTGAACTGTCCTACATCCATGTATTCTGTCATATCTGATATCTCTTCTGTGGATTCATCTGAATGTATACAAGTGAGATGATCTTCTATGAGAGGGTTGCCATCAAGTACAACACATGCATCATAATGCCAACAATCTCCCCCTTTGGACTTGATGGCAACAACACCAAATCGCTCTCCCCCTTTGACATCAAGGGCAAAGGGTTTTTCTCCCCCTAAGAACATGCTCCCCTTGACTATAAATCAGATGAGCTCCCCCTTTGTATATGCCATGGTGCACCAATCTGATCCTGCTGAAATGTCTGCTCTGTTATATAGTGTTGTTCATGCTCAAGCTCCCCCTGACAGTAAGCAAGGTCTGCAAAAAGATGTTCTACAAGAAGAACATGACTCTATATATCATAAATGACCTTCCTATCACCAAAAGACTCAATACATACATCCATCACCCAACCAAGTGGGGATACATTAGGAACTAAATACATTACATCTTCATCCCAGGCATAGTGGGGAAACCAACATAGGTCATTACATGACATGAAGAGATGACTACAATAGATAGAGACATACTATTACATCATGAGTCGTGATATGATATTTATAACAGAGACCAATCACCTAAGATAAACATCAGCAACAACACTGTATGATCTGTTCCATAGAATCTGTCAACAGAAACTAGATCAACAACTTGCATTAGTGCGTGAATCATCAAGGTATGTCTGCATCAACTCATTATGAACCAAGTATCATCAATTTGGAATATCTGCATTAATGCAACTTTGAATAGTCAACCATGAATCATGCCAACAATCCTCATCCATTTGTGCCAAGAATGAAAGGAATCATGCATCATAACTGTAATATATGATCTTTGTGCATATGTCAACAGCAGCATATGAGTGACTCATCATCAAGAAGATGTGAATTTAAGCTAAGTGCTTCTCCTTGTCCTCATGAAAGTTACCATGTAAGCACCATTAGAGAATCAACCACAAATATGATCCAAGAACCATGTGAACAACTCATAGCAAGATGAATCATTTATCTATATAAGCATCATCACCAAGGACCATAATGCCAACAATGCATTAAGAGCATATTCTCCCCCTAAACTTGTGCCATCTGTTAGATCTTATCAGTAAGAAAAGTCAGCCAATAAATGCCTCAAGACAGATCCGCAATTTCTCATTATATGGCCTGCGTGGCTCCACACGTCACCTTCCGCGCCTCTGCGTATCCCCGCACTTGACTTTCTGTGTTTCTGTGTATTCACGCAGAAAGCCTTCTACTACAGCGCGTACCCACGCACCTGCGCCATCAATCGCGCCGCGTACCTCTACTGTGGCCACGCACCCACTGCTTCTATCGCGATGCGTACTACTACTGTGGCCACACACCCTCAGATGCTATCGCGCCGCGTATCTATGCACCTGCGGCTTCTGTAGCGTCGCGTACTTTCACTGTGCCTCCGCACCTGAACCTCTATCGCGCTGCGTACCTCCGCACTGGGACTGTGCCTTCGCTGCGTATCCTCGCACTCTCACTGTGTATCACTTGCGTTCCTCCGCACCGGAACTTCTGCTCTGCTGCGTACGCCCGCACTTTCACAGTGAATGGTCTGCGTACCTCTGATTAGAACCCAATTAACAGTCCTCCTCTGTGCCACTGACAGTCAGATTCCCAGATCTGATCTTGTGCTCGAGAGATCATACTTCATAGATTCACTTCCAACTTCACTTTCGCTACTGCCTTTCTTCAAACAATCATATACGCGATTGTGCAGTATCCAACTCGCATATATACGCAACTTCCCTTTATGGAGTTTGCATATGAGATTCAGGACACTGAAGTTTTGTACTTTCAGCTCCCTTTGATTCTGGTATGTCTGTACGTTGTGCTGTGCCGCCTTTTTCTGACTGTACTCCCTTTTTCCTCCATATCTTCAAGCGTGATGATGTTTTCTCCTTTTGGTGTGATGTCCTTGCTTTGTTCCTACATTCCTTTGCTATATGTCCAAGATTGTTACATGCATAACATCTTACATGTTTCATATTCCTTTTGTAGCAATCAGCAGCTTTGTGACCATACATATCGCAAGAAAAGCAATATCCATTAAAGTACCTTGAATGTGATGATCTTTCTGCATAATGGTCTTGAACCCTTCTTCTTCTACATCTAGCTGCAACATGTCCAAGATTATGACATACATAACATTCAACATTATTCATAGGAGGAGTAAAGGATTTTCTTTGAGGAATCTCTTTCCTTGGTTGATGATGAGATTGATCTTTCATTTCTTCGTTGATCACTTTAGATTTCTCTTTAGAGTTCCTTGCCTCACCTTGTGAACTAGATTCACCTTCAACAGATTCATGGAAACCAAGACCAGTCTTTATAGCAGGAGACCTTTGACTACTAAGAATATCATCCAAGACTTTAGTACTATCTTGAAATCATAAGAGCTTATCCTTTTCTTCTAATTTACCTTTCAATATATTTACCTCAACTTGAAGTTGTTCTTCCTTTTCTAGACATTGCTTCTTCATGTCTTCTTCAGCTTTTCTTCCTTCTTCCATTTGTTGCCTTAGTTTGATTATCTCCTTTTCTTGTTCTTCATTTAGATCCTGCTGCATTTGACGAACTCTGAAGGCACATTCCAGCTGGGATTTTAAGCTGATGACTTCGTTGTCTTGTTTTTCAATTTCTTGGTGTAGATCTTCATTCTGCTTCTTTGATTCTTCAAGATCTTCCTTTAGTGAGAGGATCATGGCTTCAAGACTTTCATAATAACTGGATCGATCTCTGAGCTCCTTGATTGTTGTGTTCTTTTCAATGACTTCATTTCTTAGAGATGTTGCTTCAACCTGCAACTTTTGATACTTTTCCTTGCATAACTTTTGATGAGCTTTTTGTCTAGTAACAACTTCTTTGAGGGCACCACTCTTTATGTTCAGAAGCTTTTCTTGTTCACTAATTTTGTTTGTCATCCTGTTAAATTCTGCCTCTATTTGATATCTTTCTTGCTCACCCATAAGAGCAAATTCAGTAGTCTCACTATCACTTTCATCTTTTCCAAAAGGAAAGATAGCTGGAACATCAGAGGATAGCAAATTCATTCCTGAATGGTCATCTTCATTCTGAACTTATTCTGAATCTGATTCTGAATCTGAAGAGCTTCTTATACCTAATCCCTAATTGATTCTCCCACTGTCATAGTTCCTCTGAGATGTCTTCTTCTTCTTATGAGCTTTCTTCTTAAGCTTCTTTCCCATTGTTCCACGGATCTCCTTCAAGCGATCAAGCTTCTACCAAAGGACCTGCTCTGATACCAATTGTTGGAAATAATACTGAGAGGGGGGGGGGTGAATCAGTATTATCACATTAATAAAACTTTTTCATTTCCATAATCAGATTCATATATGCTACTTCCACAACTTCTTATGATTAAGTTAATTGATCTTCAATGAGTGCATTATAACATTATCAACCATATTATCAGTTAACAGATGCAGTAACATAGAGTAGATCATCACACATAAGGCACACACATGAACACCATGATATAAGGTGGAAACCCAATGCGGGAGAAAACCACCTGCTGCAAGTCATCTCAATCTTCTTCTTAATAAGAAAATCCTTTTACAATATTTTGTACTGGTGCAGTCTTATACCAGTACGGGAGCTACAACCCCCTTTGCTCTTGTACTAGCCGATCCATTTACTAGTACGCAGGTTGCTGCCTGCTACAATGCTCCAAAGATTTCCTTTAGCTCTTGTACTAGCTTAGATACTAGTACGTAGGTGCTGGCCTACAATCTTTCCTCCTCCAGGTACCACGTTTCATCAATTTTCAGACTGGATACACTGAAGCACAACACATAATCTGAAAGGCCACATTTCATCCAATTTTCATACTAGGCCCAACAACATTGAAGCTCATAATCAAACAGCCTTCTGAATTACCCAAGCACTAGATCAATACATATACAAGTGAGTCATCAAAAATGAGTCAATAAGAACCTGATTCATTCATCCATCAATGTATAAACATTTAATCAATCACTGCTGTTATCAGAACTTAATACCAGAAGCCAGACATCACTTCAAAACCCAGAACACAACAATAATAAACAGGGGTAGCTAAATAGATTTTCATGAGAAGTACGCAGCTTCACCCATAGAACACCTGCGTAGAAGTACGCACTGTTTCCAATTGCTTTCCTGCGTACCCACGCAATGTGCCTCACGGACTTCCTGTGTACCTGCGCTCTGTGTCTTATGAACTGCCTGCGCACCTCCGCATCTGCAACGCTTCTGGGCCTGCGTATCTGCGCACCTGCAGCGCTTCTGCGCCTGCGTATCTCCGCACTTTTCTTTCACTGCACTTGCGTTCCTGCGGGTATAGACAATTTTCAAACTTCAAGGATAACCCAGACTATCAGATCTACAGATCTGATCATGCGCCGAATGGATCTCAACCCATCAGCAGATCCGACTTGTAATCCTCATGTTTCTCCTTTATATTGATTCAACTCTCTCTCACAAACCCATCACTAGAATTTCAGATCTAGCTTCTCTTAAGATCTTCTTACTTCACAAGTGTATAGCCAAATGATCTCCTTTGCTTTATATAGGCAAGCTCTTCCTAAAATCATGGATCAATACCATAGATAACCAAAACAAGGGGCCCAAAAACATGGGGCTCAATAATAATAATAATAATATAAAACAATACCACTGACCAAACCATAGGATCAAATACGTCGGGCTAAATACTATGGTCCACCATTGGATTCCCACGTGAGAATACTTTTTCACTGCATGAAAGTGCGTGAACTAGGGTCCGCACCTTTTACACGGGATACCTGTGGGTATGTACGCACATTTTCTAAGACATTCCTGCGTGTCCGCACCTTTTGTGCGGTGTGCCTGCGTACCCCTTATTTTCTTCAATATTTGAGAGCTGATCATCAATCTCTGCTACTGACCTGACGTACTGTGATCTATCACCTGTATGAGTTGCCATCAAGGACAACACTTTAGCCATAATGCCAACACAAATAGGGGTCCCAATTCAGTCAGCAACTAGAGGAGCTAGGGCAAATTTGGGCCGAAATTCATAGATCAACATTTGGCCAATTCCTTTATTGGTTTTTGTGGGTTATTGGTGGATAGGTCGAGGTTAATTTCCCAACATTTTCTGCTCACCAGAGGAGGCCCTAATGACTATTATTTGTAGCCAACAATGAAGTTTTCACTAATACAACATAAGGTTTGTTGGGGACAACCATATTGCATGCTAGAGCAGCTGATTTCATCACCTGTATATTGTTAGCTTTCCCTGAGCAAGCCTAGGTGCATGCCTTCTAATTTTACCTTGTACCCAAATAAAATGGCTCAGCATAGCGCAATTTATGGAGATTTTTGGTTTTTTGATGTGTTGTAAATTTTTGTATATGTTTTTACCATGTTTGCTTTGTTTATCATTGTAAATTTCCATTAGGAATATTACAATGGTATCAGAGCATGATTTTGGCCAGCGATGGGTCTATATCACACAAATTCTCAAGTGCTATTGTGGACTAGAATTCTAGAGGCTAAAACACTAGTCCTACATTATTCTCCAGATTGAACTTATGCCCAAAAATGTCTAAGCAGGAGAAATTTGAAAATTTTACTACGAGCATCAAGAGACTAGCAAGGCTTCTCGAAGATTGGTTGTTAGTAAGAAGAAATAGTAGTTTTCGACCCGCAGAGACAAGAAGAGAGAGAACATACCCTTGAAGGAGGGATTTCATCTAGACACGTTCCAACTAGTTGAGCATGAGGCTAATGGCACGCAGGAGGAGCACGAGGATACACCTAGTGTGATGTAGGAGTAACCCTTGTTGGAGTTTCCTTTAGCAACCCCAATAGATAGATTGGAGGAGGTAGTTTAGCACACATCCATTGATGAGGTATCCATTGATGAGATATCCCGGTCTATGACAAAGATTCAAAATGATAGCCACCTACACCAGACTGATGAGCATGTCTCACATGTTGGGTTGTTTATGGAGGAGCAATTGGAGGCTCATGTCGAGCCCATGATGGATGTGCAACCATCCTTTGGGATATTCATTGATAAGGAGCAGTTTAGAGACCACACATTGGGATTCTAGCACAGTTCGCTTCAGAGGTGCACTGACAAGATCTACAACGTTAACAACCCACCGCTACACATTGGATTGAGAGAGGTGGAGTTTTCTAGACATACCAGAGGGGATGACTAGGTTAGCAGCAATATTGGTTCACCTTTTTCCATCAGAGAGAGGGAGACAAAGCTACCTAGTTAGATCTCATCTGTTTACCTAGATAGCGGGATGAGATGATCAAAGTTGCACAAGGTGAAATATCCGCATGTTGGGGTTGTTCTATGTGCTGGATTTCATGCATTCGATCCCTCTCTTGGGGTTGGATGGCGAGAGTTTCTGAGTTGGTACCTGATGGATTCGAATGAACTCATGGAGATGGTCATAGTATGGAGTAAAGCTGAGTGGGAGCTCTTAGACACAGAGGGCACCGAAGGCCCAAGTTGGCATTCGGATCCAGGTGGAGCTCCCTATCCGATATCAGACATCTGGGATGGCTATGACATTAATGAGGTAGTCGACCCAGTGACTAAGCACATACATTCCCTAGGGGAATTCTAGTCGACATTAGCGGACAGGCGATTTGTGAGTAGGATCCATGGATTGTATTGGCATGTTGGTAGCGCATGAAGTCGCAAGATGATTAACATTCTCTGGAAGGAGTTGGTGGGAGGAGGTGGCATAGGTAGGCCACCAGAACATGCATTATATGGAGACCATGTTCTCCCATTGGGGCATTTGGAATAGGAGTCACTGAGGATCGGTACAATAGAGATATCCCCTCTAGCAGGTCTAGAGTTAGGCCGCTCAAGATTATTAGGGTAGATGAGGAGGTGTATATAACTTTGTGGTAGGTGTACTAGCAGCGTCGTGGTTGCATGGGAACATATGGGATTCCCTATGGTACATGGGGGCATGGAATTTAGTGTTGGTATCCAGGGGTGCATGAAGTTGTGGCACAGAGTTTAGTGATATGCAGAGGAGTGTAGGGATACGTACTTGTGTGCAGCCGAGCAAGACGATGCACAACAGGTTGTTAGAGTGTTGCCGTTAGAGAGATATCATGATGAGGGCATCAGGCACACCATTTGATTTGGCACACTCATATTTGGAGAGCGAGTTGATAACAGGGTCGACCATGAGCTTCCATTTATCAGTCTCCAACTTTGCACACTAACATAGGGGACTTGGATATCATATCTTGATGCTCTCATCACGGGAAATAGGACCCATGGGGTTCATGCGAGACAGTTGGATGGGACATAGTGCATTGTGAGAGAGGCTTTCCAGTTGTGGCATATGGTCAGGATGCAAGTTGGTGGATGCAAGCTTGGGGGTAGTTTGATCTCTTGCAGAGGTATCACTTGCACCACCCTTGAGCCCACACTTAGGGTTATACGTGATTCCCTTTTGGTGAGACATTATAAAGTGTCTCTAGAGCATCTACAATGGTTGTGGACCTTGCTTACGGATAAATGTTTAGACTCCAGGAAACATTGGGGAGAACTTTTAGGAGGTAAGACGAGAAATCCCACTATGTGGTATGGTCGGCGCAGGTTTATGAAGTAATAGATTTATTTGTGATGTATGGATTTCATATATTGATTGCATGCATGGACCTGAGATGTGGTGCAGGTTGGTTCTATCAGCTGTCAAGACTATGCCGCAGTCATTATAGCTGTGGGATTCAGGGGTTTGGTTGGTCGATTAGACACTTTGCTTCGTGGTGAGTGGGATCAGGACAGGGGATGACCCAACTCACCCTTGGTTTGACATGTGGGGGAGTGTTGAGGCCTTTATCGCCTGACAAGATTGGTTTTTCTTGGTGTTGTTACGAATCAGGGTGAGTGTTGGATGGGTAGAAGGTGACATCATGGAGGTGCTTGGTCCAAATGCGCTGGGACTCCATAGATGTTTTTCCATGAAGTCCCAAGAGAGGTGAATACAAATTGAGCATGAGGGGAAGACTTTCATGATCAGAGTTGCGCAACGACATCATAGTGGCACCCTTTTTAGACTAGTGTGGGATCCCAACATCATAGGAATTGGCAGTACAACTACCCTTGGGGATAAGATCATTCAGATCTTCCATTGGGATTTGGTGACTCACTAATGGAATTGGGGACTTCATTAGCATGGAAGGTGGGCTAATAGGATGATATCAGGAGAAGCTCACGTGCATGAGCCACTATCTCTACAGGGATTTGGTGGTATCTTCGAGAAGGTATTCCTGGAGTGCATGGGATGGCCCACGTGGTAGGATAACTTCATGAGGAGTTGGGCATAATGCCACATTATCACGAACCCCTACTCATTGATGGTATATAGGGGACTTTTGATACTTATACCAGATAGGATAGTGAGTCGAGCAAGGGGAGCTTCAGGTGGGCTAGGATGGATTGGGATCCTGGTATTGAGGGATTCTTTCATGTCAGGACAGTGCAAAGGTCAGGGATGAATCAATGGTGCATCTGGGACCCTGACACATTTTTGCAGTGACAATGGGGAACAACAACTAGAGAGAGCATTGTTAGGAAGTTGATTGAGGACAAGAAACATTTTGGCGGGGAGGACTATGATATTACCACTTGGCAATATTGCTAAGGGAAATATCAATATTGCACAATTTTTTCTTATTTCATGTTTTCACTTAGGATGTGTGGGTTCAAAGGTCCCACATGAATTTTGGGATTAAGTGGGGGCCCAAACATTAGGAAGGAAGGGAAATATTGTGGCTCTAGTGGAGTGTGGGAGAATTACGACCCACATGTGGAAGAAAATCTCATTGGGGCAAAGTTGGTGGGGAAAGTCGAGTTAGGCCCACATGGGAATCTTGGAGGCTCTTTGATAAATAGATAAAGAGACAATCATTTTGGGCATTCATTCAACTATTTAGAAACTTGTCTTTGACATAACACGCTTGAGTAGAAGCCAATTCTGCAAGTTTTGTTTAACACATGAGTGTCTCCGAGCGGAGATCTAAACCCTTGCTTCGATGGACTTCGAGTGCCAAACCAAGGAGGGAGTTCCATCCTTCTCTGATTGTTACAATAGTGGGAGTGCGAGTTTGTGTGGATGAGACATTAGTAGTAGCGCACAGACTATGCAGTGCTTAGAGGAGACACAATTGGGAGTTGATGAGTGAAGGGAGTTTGGGCCTAAAACTTGAGGTGGCATCTGGGGAAGTGTTTTGGGGCATTTTCCAACATTTTTGTGGTGCAGAAAACACAAAATTTTCTACAGGTTACATATTCTCCTTATGGAGGAGGGCCAAGCATTTGGGGTCAATTTTGGAGCGTCAAAACTAGGAAAACCCTTTCTGGGATTTTCTAGGTTTTTGACAAGGACCTCATAAATAATTTGGAAAAATTTTATGGGAAGATTTGAGGGGTCAAACAGGGGTCCCAATTCAGCTAACAACTAGAGGAGCTAAGGGAAATTTGGGCTGAAATTCCGAGGCCAACATTTGGCCAATTCCTTCTTGGGTTTTTGTGGGTTATTGGTGGATAGGCCAGGGTTAATTTCATTGAATTTTCTAATCACTTGAGGAGGCCCTAGCGACTATTATTTGCAACTAGCAGTGTAGTTTTCACTAAGATAGTGCAAGGTTTGTTGGGGATAGCCATATTGCATGCTAGAGCAGTTGGTTTCATCACCTAGATATTTTTAGCTTGCCTTAAGCAAGCCTAGGTGCATGCTTTCTGATTTTACCTTGTACCCAACAAGTATATTAATAAAATGGCTCAGCACAACGCAATTTATGGAGATTTCTGGTTATTTGATGTGTTGTAAATTTGTGTATATGTTTTTACCATGATTTCTTTGTTTATCATTGTAAATTTCCATTACGAATATTACAAAACATGATGTTGACTCCTTTGACTCATGACAATAAATCCTAAGACCTAACAGACCCTAGAAGCACAACGATAATTATGAAGACCGAAACTAGATACATTTCTCAACAATTTTTAACTGCATTTAGTATGGAAAACATTTTATTTTCATAAATTGGTTTGAGCAAGTTCTTTCCTTTAATTTGTCTACTTTCAAAGGCAAGGGGCCTTATTTCTTGCATTAAAATTGCACCAATGCCATGGATTGAGGCACCACACTCCATAACAAAGGGTTTTGTGAAGTCAGGTGTGGCTAGGACATGAATTTTATACAATCTCATTAAGTTTTTTAAAGGTTTTGTTTGCTTAAGTCCAAGAGAATGCTTCCTTTAATAATGTTATCAGAGGCACTTCTATTTAACCATAATTAACAATAAACATGTGGTAGTAACTTGTCAATCCTAAGAATCCTCTAATCTTCTTCAAGGTTTTGGGGGTTGGTCATTCAATCATAGCTTTAGTTTTGTTAAGGTCCACTTTGACACCTTCATAAGTTGTGATATGACCCAAGCATTCCACTTCTGAAACTCAAAGGCTCACTTGGAAGAATTTTCCTATAGTTGTTGCTCTTCCAATAGTTTTAATACCTTGTCAACATGTTGAACATGCTCTTCCCAAGATTTTCTATAGATTAGTATGACATAAAAAATTACTAATAAAATTTTTCTAAGGAAGGGATTGAAAATAGAATTCCTCAAGCTTTGAAATGTTGAAGGTGCATTATTCAATCCAAATGGAATAACCAATAAATCATAATTATTTTCATGTATTTAGAAGGCTATTTTGGGAATATACTTGCGTCATTCTAATTTGATGATATCCATAATAGAGGTATTAATTAAGAAAACTGCCCCAAGCATTTCGTCTAATATTTCATCAATGAAAATAATATGAAACTTGTATTTGATGGTCACTTTGCTTAGTTTTTTTAATGTAACCACCCCGTCCCATCCCACATTTACTTGCTTTTACAATCTCATAAGGTAAACATGAGTTGAGATTTACTATGATGTGAGCCAACATCCAAATTCTAGTTATCAAAATGGGGTTTACTAACCAGAAACTTACTGAAACCTCTTAAGGACACCAGATCACCTAGGTGTCAGACAACAACCATTGGTGATCAGAACCTAAGCTGGAACTTATTTTTAACTGAGCTCACAACCCAACAACATGCACAAGTTGTTGTGAGTGAGGTTGGAAAGATCCAACCACATGCACAGACCTCCCTCCATGTGGTTGCAACCAAGATTTACCAGTTCCATGCATGTGGCTACGAAATCAGTACCACCGTTTTAGGGCTAGCCTACAGGCCATTTTCCGAGAACAACCCCAAACTTTTGGGAATCAATTCTAATGTGATGAAAAGTCTACATGATAAGTACTAAGGCTAGATCTTTCTCATAAGTTTTCAAACACATGATAACATTTCGTCAAACACATGGTAAACGTAATAACTACAAGTCATGAATGCATATCTATTCAATGTCTCCGTAACTTCATCAAGGAGTCATCAAGAAGGCTCAATTCCCTCTCAAACTGGATACAACAACACTTGTTAGCACATGCATTCATTTAACCATTCACGAACTTATCAAATCATAAGCAATATTCATAACAAGAACACATCATCTAACGAGACCTATAATCAACATATAACCAAAATGAATCCATGTCAAATTGGTCATAAAATCAACACAATAACCAATACATGAGCTCATTTATCATTATAAGGGAATAACTCATATTAACATATGCAAATGCCAATCAAGTCAAGGACTTCCATGTACCACTCAACCATAGATTGGGTTGAACCAAATATCTCTTTTATCCAATCACCCCTATGCCATATTCCAAGCAAGAATGTGGGATCATATGGGTTAAACCAAAATAGAACCAATTAGGGATTCCATAGGCCAAAGAACCTCAACCCTAAACCACAATTATTTCACCTAAATCAGTGTAGAAATCACTAACATCAAACAAGATTGGATGCCTCTAACTTTCCTCACCATACCTAGAGGAATTTTCCTATCTCCACCCATCCATCAAGAGTTCCAAGAGAAATCTCATCTCCACCCTTTACCCTTGGGAATTCCCTAAGACCGCCTCACCAAGATCCAAAGTCTATAAAAAATTTAAAGCTTAAATAAAAACAAGGCACCCACAACACCACGGTTATCCAGGAAATTGCAAGGAAAGGTTGAAACCACTATCATTCCAGGAAAATCCCATGCTAATGACAACAAAAAAACCAAATAACCAAATGCATGTACCATGCATCCAAATCTTAGCAATGAAATCACACATGCAACCTATTACCTGCAATGTTCTCTTGTTGTAGCTACTTTTCCAACCTTTTCCTTTTGCTCTCTTTCTTTCCTTTACTTGCTTTCTTGTCCAAGTTCTTCCTCTCTCTTCTCTTAGAGATTTCTTTCTTAAAGTGATCAAAGCCATAACTGACAAAAGTTGTAAATTGTTTCTACGATGCCTTTTTATCATTGATGTCTAGTCTCTTCTTTTCCTTTTTCTTTCATTTTCCTGTAATTTCTCTTGCATGCATATTTGTGTCTCTTCATCTTCGTTTTCTCCTATTTTCCTTTATTTATTTTATTAAATTGTCATTTATTTCTTCTTTGCCTTTGCCAATGCCTTTTCCAATTTCCATAGCCATTAATAAACCATAGGTGATGCCCACTATAATGTTTTTCCCTCCATTCGGCTTGGAATATGTGTCCCATGAACTTGATTTAATTTATTTACATAAAAAATCAACCCTAGGTTGTTACAAACCCCTCCCCCTTGGGGGAACACTGTCCTTGATGTTCTATGACACTTATGACTAGCAAAACATACTACCTATGGAGATTTATAACACAACTCGATGCAATATTTACAATGAAAACTGTATATATATATATATATATATATATCAAAACTCATTGTATATATTTATATATACAATGAAAATTGTTGGAAACCATGACAAACATGCCACTTATTGGAGCTTTATAAACATAGATTGATGTGGTATTTATAATCACACACACACACACACACATATCAAAACTCATTTGATTCAAGAAAAAAATAAATAAGCATCTAATGTGTGCATTTGGTTAGCCATCTCCCATGTAGTGTCATTGGGCCCAGAGTGCTTCCAATGCACTTTAACCTACTCTATTTCTCTGTTTCAGAGCATGAGCTATTTCCACTACAATATGCATTATGGCTCTAGCTGGAACTCTCCCTCTAGTTCCACCTGCAATACAAACCAAACAATCACATGATCAACATACTCCACATATCTCTTAAGCAATGAAACATTGAAAACGTCACGAAATTTCACTATTGGTGGTAGTGCAAGTTTGTAGGCCATTGGTCCAATCCTCTCAAGGATCTCAAAAGTCCCACAATACCAAAGTGGTAGCTTGGCACATGATCCAATCCTCAAGGAGATCCTCTTGGGCTTGATGATCACATGCACATGCTCCCCAACCTGAAACGCCTTGAATGATCTATTCTGATTTGCATAACACTTCTGCCTATCCTGTGATACCTTTAAAATCCTTCTAATAACCTTCATCTCCTACTCCATCTCAGCCAACATATCTGGTCCAATCAACACCCTGTTCACTGGATCACTCCAACCGATAGGAGTATTACAACTCCTCTCATAGAGAGCCTAAAATGGACTCATCTTCAAGGATTCCTAATACCTATTATTATAAGAAAACTCCACCAATGGAAGCTACTCCTCCCACTTACTTTGTTGATGCATGACATACATCCTTAACATATCCTCAAGAATCCTATTAACCCTCTCTATTTGTCCATCCGTCTGCAGATGATAAGTTGTACTGAAATCTAACTCTATCCCCAAGCCTGAAAAAAACTCCTTCCAAAACCTGAAAATGAACTTAGAATCTCTATTTGATACAATCATCTTGGGAACCCCATGTAGCCTCATTATCTCCCCGATGAAGATATGAGCTACCTCACTAGCTAAATTAGTTGAATTCACTGCAATGAAGTGAGACACCTTGCTCAACTTGTCATCCAAAACCATGATGGAATCATGCTTCCTCAATGTGTTAGGAAACCATGTAATGAAGTACATGGAAATTACCTCCCATTTCCATTCTGTAATTAGAATAGGTTGCAATAGACCATCTGAATGCTTGCATTCAAATTTTACTTGTTGACAGTCCAAGCACCTTACAATAAACTCAACCACCTCTTTCTTCAATTTTGGCCAATAGTATAACTTCTTGATATTTGTCAAAGTCATATGGTATCCTAGGTGGCCTAAATATGGGTTGACATGAAACTCCTTCAATATAAGATTCTTCAACTCACTACTATCTCGAACATAAATCCTTCTCTTGAATTTGACTAGGCCATTTTCCATGAGGTGATACTCCTCATCCCTATCACCTTCACCTTGCGGATGTAATCTCTACTTCAGTTGCTGATACCTCTCATCATGTTTCCATACATGTAAGATCCGCTCCTGCAAATATGTCCCATAAGAGCTCATAATTGTAATATTATTCACCTACACTCTCCTACTGAGAGCATCTACAACACTGTTCTCTTTTCCCTTGATGTACTTGATCTCAAAATGAAACTCACTAAGGGTAGCTAACCATCTAGCTTTCTTGGAATTTAGATTGGGTTAGTCAAACAAGTACCTCATTCCATTGTGATCAATCATCAAGATGAAACTGCTTCCAATAAGATAATGTCTCCACATCTTCAATGCATGAATGATAGCTGCCAACTCAAGATCATGAATCACATAGTTCTGCTTGCGCTCATTCAACTTCCTTTATTCATAACAAACCACCTTCCCTTCCTGCATCAAGACTCCAAGAAGTCATTCCTTGCAAGCATTTGTATAAACCAAAAACTCCTTATCAGGATCTACAATCTTCAAAACTAGAGCATTTGTAAGAAACTGCTTCAACTACAAAAAACTAGTTGCACACTCTTCAGTCCTTTCAAATCTCTCCCCTTTCCTATGTAAATATGTAATATGATATCAGATCTTAGAGAAGTTCTTGATGAACCTCCTGTAATAACCTACTAGTCACATGAATGATCCGACCTCATCCACATTCCTTGGAGCTGGCCACTCCATGATAGCCTTAATCTTTTCCAGATCCACTACTATCCCTTCCTTGGAAACAACATGTCCCAAGTAATGAATACGAGTCTGAAAGAAATTGCACTTACTATTCTTGGCATACAACTTATGCTCTCTCAACACTCTCAATATTGTTGTTAGGTTCTTTGCATGCTCCTCCACATTCCTTTAACATACTAATATATCATCAACAAAGACTATCAAAAACTTATCCAAATAAGGGAACAACATGTTGTTCATCAACCACATGAAGGTGGCTAGAGAATTATTAAGACCAAAAGGAACCACCACAAATTCATAGTGCCCATACCTTGTACAAAATGAAATGTTGTAGATGTCTTCTTACTTGATGCACACCCAATGATATCATGATCTCATATCAATATTCGAAAATACTATAGCTCCCTTCAACTGATCAAACAAATCATCAATCTATGATAATGGATACTTGTTCTTGATAGTCACCTTGTTAGATTGTCTGTAATCAATGCACAATATGAGAGTACCATCCCTCTTCCTTACAAACAACATGGGTGCTCCATAAGGAAAAACACTTGGAATTGTGTATTCCTTGTCAAGTATTTCTTTAAGTTGAAACTTCAGTTCCACCAAATTTGGAGTGCTCATCCTGTATGGTGCCTTAGATGCTGGTGTTGCCCGTGGTACCAACTCGATAGAGAAATCCACCGCTCTATGAGGAGACAACTCTTGGAATCTTTGCAGGAAACACATCCTGAAACTACTTCAAGACAAGATACCTCCTTAGGACTTCATCATCATCGACATCCTTCCCTTTGTCACTAGAAACATGCACTGCAAACAATAAATATCCTTTCTTGCAACAATGCTTGGCCTACATAGCTATAATTATCCCCATTGATGTAGGATTCTTCTTTTCCTGAAAGAATCTCCTTTCTCTATCATCATTTAGACACTCAATGGACTTGTCATAGTGGTCTATCTTGGTCCCGTGAATGAACAACCAATCCATTCCCAAAAGAATGTTATATGATCCCAAAGGGAGCACATTTAGATGTGTTGATGTAGGCATGCCATTAATCTCAAATGCATAAGATCGCACCCAGTGATGAACTCTTCTCTTGGTCCTTATATCCAACTGCACCAACTAATGTTATTCATGCCTTCTTTACTTAAGCGACATTGATCCACCAGGTCAAGACTAATATAGCTATAATTCGATCCAGGATCAATAAAAATAGAAACAATCTGATCACAAATTTTACCTTCCATCTTGATAATAGATGCCTGATGATCTACCTGCTTACTATCCACCGCTGCATAAATCCAGGGAATATTATGGCCTACATATCTAACTATCTGGGCCTCTTGAGCACTGTAAATATGAGGCCTACCACCTCGATGTGATGGATAATCCCTCCTATGATACTCTCCACCATAAGTACAACACCTCAAAGGTTTCCTATTGTCACCTTTATTCTGCTACTCCTCAGGCTGAGACCCATGTCCTTTCTCAACTGAATTGAAATTCTTATGAGGCCCCACATTTTCCTTGTCACCTACATTCTAAGATCTTACTGGCTTCTTAGGACATTTACCTTTATCCTTCTCATTACCTTTATAATCATGCTTAAACTCATGCTTGCGCTTTGACTTCTCATAATGATGCTTCAATTTTTTGATGACTTCATCTAATGACCGAGGCTCATCATACCCAATATAATCTTTGAATGCTAATGGAAATCCATTGATGAGCCTGTGGAATTTTGTCTTCTCATCCTTGAGATAAGGAACATACCTCAACAAATCTAGAAATTTGGTCGTGTATTCTTCATCTGTCATGAAACCCATCTTGAGCTCATATAATTCCTTGGCCTTTCCATCATAATATCTCTCAGACATGTAATTTTTCTTGAAGATTCTTTCAAACTCATTACAAATCAGTTCCTCTTCTCTAATGCCTCTGACATGCTTAACATATTCCCACTAGATATATCATTTTCCCTTAATATTGAAGGTAGATATCTTGGTTTTCATGTTCTCTAAATAATCATGCAATCTAAATAATTTCTTCATCCCAAGTAGCCATGCTTTTGCATCTTCTGATTTCTTCACTTCCCCATCAAATGCAGGAGGCTTGAATTTCTTGAATTCATCTGGAAAGTGCCCCCTCTCACTCCTCCTATAAGGATGTTAGCGATAATGGTGATATCTCTGGGAGTCAGAGCTAGAATAAAGTCCATGAGTACTAGCCCTCCTGTCAGGTGTATCCAATGATCTTCCACCTCTCGTTGTGTCATCTCTATCCATCCTGTACCCCTTCTGAGACCTGATTCCATATGCACCATTAGTCTTTTCTTCTTATCCATGAATGATCCCCAATAGTCCCTACTTTTGTAAATCTAAAAGGCTCTAAAGAATCATTGCATTAACCATGACTTTCTTTTCGTGAGCTTTGGAAATATTTTCTTGTGCCTCAATCAACCTCTCATTATTTTCCTTGCAAATCACATTTTTTTCCTTCAAACTTATCAGTGTGTTTGACAAACTAGGAGAATGTCCCTCTCCTTGCTACTAAAATGATCTCTCCCATCCTACTAGTGTCTCTTCAGACTTGTACAGAGAGTCACATATACACATGAGACCATTTCGTCAAACACATGGTAAAAGTAGTAACTACAAGTCATGAATGTATATTTTTTCAATGTATCCTTAACTTCATCAAGAAGGCTCAATGCCCTCCCAAACTAGCTGCAACAACACGTGTTAGCCCATGCATTCATTTAACCATTCATGAACTTATTGAATCATACGTAAGATTCATAACAAGATCACATTATCTATCTAGACCTATAATCAACATATAACCAAAATGAATCCATGTCAAATCAGCCAAAAATCAACACAATAACCAATACATGTGCTCATTGATCACAATAAGAAAATAACTCAAATTAACATATGTAAATTCAAACCAAGTTATGGACTTCCATGTACCACCCGACCATATATTGGGTTGAACCAAATCTGTCTTTCAGCGAAATTTCACCACCGTGTCATATTCCAATCATGAATGTGGGATCATATGGGTTAAACCAAAATAGAACCAACCAGGGCTTCCAGAGGCCAAACCACCTCAACCCTCAACCACAGTGATTTCACCTAAACCAGTCTAGAAATCACTAACACCAAACAAGCTTGGATGCCTCCAAATTTCTTCACCATACCTAGAGGAATTTTCCTGTCTCCACCCATCCATCAAGAGTTCTAGGAGAAATTCCATCTCCACCCTTGACCCTTAGGAATTTCCTGAGACCACCTCAACAGGATCCAAAGTCTACTGGCCATCCAAATCTTAAACTGAAACAAGGCACCCACAACACCATGGCTATCCAGGAAATGGAAAGGCAAGTCTAAAACCATAGTCATTCCAGGAAAATCCCATGCCAATGAAAACAAAGTAACCAAGAAACCAAATGCATGTACCATGCATTTGATTCTCAACATTGAAATCACACATGAAACCTTTTACCTGCAATGTCCTCTTGTTGTAGCTACTTTTCCAACCTTTTCCTTGTGCTCCCTTGCTTTCCTTTGTTTTCTTTCTTGTCCAAGTGCTTCCTCTCTCTTCTCTTAGAGCTCTATTTCTGAAAGTGATCAAAGCTAGAACTGACAAAAGTTGTGAATTGTTTCTCTGATGCTTTTTTATCATTAATGTCTAGTCTCTTCCTTTCCTTTTTCCTTTTTCCTTTCATTTTCCTATAACTTCTCTCTAATTTCCCTTGCATGCATATCTGTGTCTCTTCATCTTCATTTTCTCCTATTTTTCTTTATTTCTTTTATTAAATTGCCAGTTATTTCCTTTTTTCCTTTGCCAATGCCTTTGCCAATTTCCATAGCCATTAATAAACCGCAAGTGATACCCACTATAATGTTTTTCCCTCCATTCAGCTTGGAATATGTATCCCATGACCTTGGTTTAATTTATTTACATAGAAAATAAACCTGGGTCTGTTACATTTATAATCTGGACACATATATCATGAACCATCCTTTTTCATAATGATTAGCATTGGTAAAAATAAATCACTTTAGCTAGGTTGAATGATATTGACCTCTAACATTTCTTGAATGATATGCTCAACCTCGCTCTTCTTTGCATATGGATAATTGTAAGACCTAATGTTAGGTCGTACACTTCCAAGTTACAAAATAACATGGTCATAATCTCAAGCAAGTGGAAGACCCTTATGAATCTCTCCAAATACCTTGAAAAGGTTTTTTATAACCTTTTGGAGATCCAATGGAGCATATGATATAGATGTTTGGACATATAGTGAGCATAATTGTTCTATTAGACCATGACATCCATTTTTTAGTAATTTTTTCATGCTATTAGAGCTTATCACTTTAGATGGTTTCCCTTAGATACTCTTAACCTCAATTACCTTTCCTTCTAAGGAAAACATCATGAAAATATATTAAAAATTAAGGACCAATATTCCGAATGATTGTAACCATTGGACCCCTAACACAACATCATCACCACCCATTTAGATGGGATTATCTAATAAATACTCCCACATATTTAGTTTAATAATATGAAACTTCCCTAAACAATTTATGGTTCCTCCATCTGCAATCATTACTTGAAATTATGGTTGTAGAAATACAAAGTGTCGGAATTAGTATCATTGATGTCAAAGGATTAATGTTTTTATTAATGCCATATTAAGACACTACAAGCATAATAAAAAGGGGTTGCATGTGAAAAAGTTAAAAGTGAAATGGGGGTTTCAAACTCATGGTATTGAATTTGGAGAAAGTATAAACATAAAAATTATTGAGAGAAAGTTGGTGGGTGAAAATGTAGTATTATTTTGAAGAACTAGATGGAAAAGATCAAATAACGTTCCAAAAGGGGAGAATGCAAAATCAATTTTAGGTCAATTTGGAATTTTCAGTATAACTTATTTTCTGGGATGTTTCAAATCATGAAACTCTAAGGAGATATAGGAGAGCACTCTAGGTACATGTGATCAAGATTTCAAACATTGGTTGAAGATACTTTCTGAGATATGCCCTGTGGAAGTTAGTGATTTGAAATTAAATGCTGAAACTGACTTTTTATTTCGGAAACTTTATTAATTTATTGGAATTAATAACGTTTGGTGAGCATCTAAAAGATATAAATAATAGACATCAAAAAATAATAAAATAAAAACAACTTGTTAATTGAGTTCACCCCTTGTGGGCTATGTCTTTGTGTCTACTTCAATTATGCAACCGACATTAGAATGATAAGAAATACATCAAATTGCCTTCGTACATTAAACAAATGATCTTAAAACCTGCAAAATTGTCTTCACAACTATTTTAGGAAGATAGGATCACCATTGATAACTTCCTTTGACTTCTTACCAAAAAAAAAAATGTTATATGGCCTTTTGTTTTCCAAAATTGATATAAATTACACCTTATAGGAATTTTTTAGCAACATTTATGACATGGTAGACTTGTGATGTAATGGTAAGGCACAAAGTTTATAAAGGAAAGGTCATGAGTTCAAATCTTATTGTTGTTGTCATTTTGGGGTTTTTTTCCTAAGTATAAAATTTAAATAATAAACCTGCACATAACATAACTTGTCTTTAGGTCATGGTGTCATGGTAAAAATGTGTTGTTTGTATCAACATGGTTAGGGGTTCAAATTTAGTGGAAGAAACATTTATGGGATATACCATATACTTTGGGATATTTTATCCATGTCCACATAAACTTTCAAATTTGTTAATATTTTCCAAAATATTTGGGTTTCCACCATCACATACCCTATATGCTAGTCATGTCCCATGTAAACTCTTTTAGAAGGTCCACGTGGAAACCTTTGATTGGTCCATGTTGCAACCTTTGGTTGGTCCATGTGGTGCCATTTGTTATCCTCTATTTGGTCCACATGGTAGTATTCCATTCAACCATATGTTAGCTGTAGTGCCATGTGTCATGTTGTCACTGTTGAAAATGTAACTAGTTTCAGTCTTCATAATTATTGTACTCATTTCAATATGTATCCTATATAAAAAACAATGGAAGAAAAGAAAAAATTATTATTATTAAAGCATGGGTTTAATGCTCAGTATTGATGTTCTTCTAGGTAAAAGCTTGTTCTTCATGCTTCTAGGGATTGTTAGGTCTTAGGATTTATTTTCATGAGCAAAAGGGGTCAACATAATGTTTATGAGACCCTTCTAGGAAAAATTTAATTGTAACAAGAATTATTTTGAGTGTATAAAGTTTGGGAAACTCCAAAAGTACAAGTCATCCCTAACAATTACAAGTCAGCCTAAAGGAGGGAATTCGACCCCTTGAGAAGGCTATATAAAGGAGCAGTTCAACCTCATTTGGACTCACCCACTTCACAAGTTTGATATATCAAGAAAGAGTTTCATATGTAGTTGGTAAGAAAGAATAAGAAGAGCGAAGGTCTAGGAGAATAAATATGGACGAGAAATCTTGTTTTTGGGATCTATCTCTCACGTGAGAAGATCTAGGGTTTCTGGTGTTGCAGAAAGAGGCCTAAGTTGCAAGAATTTTAAGTGTAGTATATTACAACTAGAAGGAAGGATACCCTACCTTGACCTCATTGACCTTGGGAAGAGTTGTCTTGCTCTAGGAAGGTCTATGGAGGAGGCAAAATTAGGGCTTCCACAGAAGCTGCAAGGCCGAAATTGCAGGTTCGAAGTTGCGGGACGAGTTGCAATATTGAAGCTGGTAGGTCGAAGTTGAAGTTTGAAGCTAGTTGGTACAGAATCAGGGAAATACTTGTTGGAGGGTTGACTTGGTACTTTGAGGAGGACTTGGACTAGGGTTTAGGTATTTGTGTCTTAATTGAAGCAGATTCTATAAGAAGATAAGAGTTTACTGGGTTTTCCCCTTGGAGGGGTTTTTCCCTGTCTGAGAGCCTAATTTTTGTGTCATCTATTGTTGTTGTTTCATTCTTGATATTTGTTTTATGAAAATGTATAACTAAAGAACACAAGAAGAATAATTAAATTCACAAGAAAATATTAAGGTAATGGAAAATAAGATTTAATAAGTTGCCACTTTGCATTTTCCAACATGGTATCGGAGCTAAGGTGAACAAGGAAGGCAATTGGAAGGACACTAGAAGGAATCACTTTTCAAGGGGAAGGAAAAAGGAAACTCTCAAGGAAAGTATGAAGAAGGATTGTCTCTTAAAAGGGATCTGGTTTAAGACTCATTGGTAGACCTCTTTAAAGGAAGAATCAAAGGATGAGGATATGACATACTTTCTCATGAGAGTATCTCAGCTAAGAGATCATATACAAAGACTCGGGGAAATAATAATTGATTCATAAGTGACCATCTGTGCACTGAATGCACTTCCACCTGAATGGAGGAAATTTGAACAAGCATATTCTCCAAGAAATATTTAACTCCTTTTGATGAGTTGCGGGCTCAATTCATTCTGTAAGAATCAAGGATAAAGGTGAAATATGACGTTAGATTAGATGAGAAATCTCAATCCTTTCTAGTTCAAGTCAAGAAGTTGAAGAAGGGAAAGTTTAGAAAATCCAAGAAGAAAGACATGTCTAAGGTTCAATGCTTTAAGTGCAATGAGTTTGGACACTTTAAGAGGGATTATCCAAGCCTACAGAACAACAAGAGAAAGAAAAGGAGTGAAGCTCATATAGTCGAAGAAATGGGAGAACTTGAGAAGAAGCCGAAGAAGGAAGAAGTGAAGGACCTTTACTATTAATTAAGCATCTTGGATCGTTCTTGGTAAAATTGGCCTTTCCTTTAGGATAACATGCATTGTTTAGAAAAAAAAATATTTTGTATAACATCGTAGAGAGAAGCATGTGATAGTTGCATAAGTAGAGTCTACTTGGTTAAGTTGCTTTGTAGAAGTCATTTGGTCTTTACAATTAGATAGATAGAGCATTTTTTGTATTGTTCATCCAACATTATAGGCAATCATCTTGCTTTGATGGATCATTATGATCACGAGAGAAACTTCATTATGGAAGGTTATTGGGAAAAGAACTATGACAAAGGTAGTATACATTCCATTTAATATGGAAGTAATATTGGTAAAGGGATGAAGGAACACAGTGGGTCAAGATGCAGGCTCTTTGTGATATATATAGGATGGGATAAGGAGCATAGGAATGCACATTAAAAATGACTCTTGGATAAGATTCATGTAGAATCTTGTAACATGCTTAGTGTGATTGTATGATGTTTAAAATGAAGAATGTGACTTACTTAAAAGATTAAGACTCTCTCTAGAATATGTAAAATAATTATTAACATCCTATATAATATCCAGAAGAAAAAAATTATAACTTGGTAATCAAGTTTGATCCTTGGGCACTCTCATTCATGAAGGAAGATTCATATGGAGATGGACCATGAGGATGTTGATGGAATGAGAAGGTCATAATAATGAGGTAAGTCTGATTTTAATTATTGTTGGTTATTTGGTTAACATATTATTTTTCTACCTGGAAGGATATTACAGGAATACATGATGATTGTTGGGGCAACTTCAACTGTGTGATGGAAATTTATGAAGAATGTCGAAGGAAGCTCAATATTTGGTACCTGGAAACTATGGAGTCAAGATGTGTCCATCTTGGGATTGAAAGGTAGCAGTACAAGAAGATAACCTAAAGGTAAAAGGAGGTTATTTTCATGAGGAAGCTATGATCAACCTAAAGTTTGGAAAGGCTCAATGCAATGCCTTCATGTCAAAGATGAAAGTGAAGAGCAAGAAGAATGACCTAGAAGCTGTAACAAGATTGAAGAGTGAATATGGATCCATGATACCACGAAGGGAAACAAGATTGAGATGCAAAGAATAGAGGGAACCATGTAGCTATGAAGATAAAGTAGATGATACTCTTATGAAGACAAGCTACAATGCTTGTGATATTGACTTCCCAAACAAAAAGGAAGCATGGACATCCTCTAGTTTTGAGAGGGGGTAAAAGGAGTCTCCTTGAATAGGGGCGGGGATCTATTCTCTAGTTAAAATGAGAATAGGGATGTCTTCTCTGGTTGAGAGGGAGTGATGTTGGACATCACATGTGCATTCTCTTCTTCAGGTGATGAAGAGAGAATGATAGAGTATTGGATAAACATCTGTGGTTTCCTTGAGGATAAAACATCCTAGAAAGGAAAGGTACCAACACTCTATGAGGATGTGACAGGTATTCAAGAGAAGAGTGGATGAAGAGGATTGATATTCTTTGAGGACTCAGGATTGAACATCCAAGATAAGAATAGTCCTAAAAGGACATACCTTGTAGACATCCGGATGGGGTATGTACCTTGTATAGGTAGTGAAGTATCACATGTAAAGCCTACCAGCATAATTCTCTTGATTAAATAAGATCTTGTGTAGTTAGGCCTTAGAGACAATGTTGGGTATGATGATGATGCTTACAATATGGCTTATCAATCCGACTCTTCAATTTGAGAATGATGTTGTACTGGTTGTACAATTATGAATACCTCCCTAGTTAAGAGGGAGTGTTTAAAATGTAACTACTTTCAATATTCATAATTATTGTACTCATTTCAATATGTATCCTATGTAAAAAACAAGAGAATAAAATAAAAATTTATTATTATTAAAGCATAGGTTTGATGCTTATTATTGACGGTATTCTAGGTAAAAGCATGTTCTTCATGCTTCTAGGGTTTATTAGGTCTTAGGATTTATTTTCATGAGTAAAAGGAGTCAACATCATGTTTATGAGACCCTTTCCGGCAAAATGTAATTGTAAAAATAATTATTTTGAGTCTATAAAGTCCAAGAAACTCCAAAAGTACAAGTCGGCCCTAACAGTTACAAGTCGGCCTAAAGGAGGGAATTCAACCCCTTGAGAAGGCTATATAAAGGAGAAGTTCGACCTCATTTGGACTCACCCACTTCACAAGTTCGTTCTATCAATAAAGAGTTTTATTTATATATGGGAAGCAAGAATAAGAAGAGTGAAGGTCTAGGAGTATAAAGAAGGATATGAAATATTGTTTTTCATCTATATCGCTCTCATGTGCAAAGACCTAGGGTTTTTGGTGCTACAGAAAGAGGCCAAAGTTGCAGGTTCGAGTTGTAGGAAGACAAAGTGCAGTATCTTATAGATGGAAGGAAGGATGACCTACCTTGACCTCGTTGACCTTGGGAAGAGTTGTATTTCTCTAGTAAGGTCTTAGGAGGAGGCAGAATTAGGGCTTCCATAGAAGCTGCAAGGCTGAAATTGCAAGGTCGAAGTTGCAGGACGAGTTGCAGTATTGAAGTTGATAGGTCGAAGTTGCAATTTGATGCTGGGTGGTGCAAAATTAGGGAAATACTTGTTAGAGGGATGACTTGGTACTTGGAGTAGGACTTGGTCTAGGGTTTGGGTCTTTATGTCTCAATCGAAGCAGATTCTATAAGAATAGAAGAGTTTACTAGGTTTTCCCCCTGGAGGGTTTTTTCCCTGGATGAGAGCCTAATTTTTATGTCCTCTATTATTTTTGTTTCATTCTTGATATTTGTTTGATGAAAATATATCACTAACGAACACAAGAAGAATAATTAACTTCACGAGAAAGTATTAAGGTAAAGGAAAATAATATTTAATAAGTTGCCACTTTGCATTTTCCAATAGTCACTGTTAGCACTCCAGGAAACTCTTCTAGGTTGTAGTTCGAAGATGCCTGGTAACACATAAATATCCCTCAATGATTGTCTCAGTTATGGGAATGTGTTTGGATCAAGTCAGATGACTGAATCAAGGGCTTATAAACAAGTGGATGCATGAAGAATCCTTACTGTACCAACAGAATCATACATTAACACATATGAATGTCCAATTACAAAAGGTAAATGAAACTTGCAATTCTAATTCATCAATGCAAAGATAAGGTAACAATTATCTGGCATTAGACAAATATGAATAACATGAATAACATATTCAGGTGCAAGCAGAGAACATATAAGAAGATGTAAATTTGAACAGATAATAGCAAAAGAAGCTTGTATTACTAATATGAAAATGAGAAGCTTGAGATTATGAATTACGAAAAGTATCCAAAGTCATACCTCTTCTCATCTCTAGAGTTATAGGCTTTATAGCCATTACATCAAAGTCAAGGTCCTATAAAAATGGATTTGAAACACCTAAAATAGAAAAGTTAAAACATATAGGAATAGATCCTATTTAACTGGTCAATTCTTGTACAAATGGTCTTCATAATTTTCAACAGCTGCAGATTTCTCAGGATTTGATGGATGAGATGGATGAGGTCGAAATCTTCCCAAATCCCAAAGATAATAATCAGTTACAATCAATTTCTGAAACTGTCTACCACAAAAATTGGGCCAGACTGTTGAAAAACTGGGGCTCAGAGATGGATTTGGTTCTCCACATCTGTGACACCTGTGTATAAACCCAAAGGGGTTATTGTTCTTTGACATGTTAGGCTCAAATACTCCGACCATTTCTCCAAATGATCCTCCACCCGCTTAGAATCATCATTTTAAAATGATGACTCAACACAGTAAAAATGCCACATTTCTGAAAACGCTACCTCATCTTGCGGGGGACTTTTGACTGCCTTCCCGAGCTCTAAATCCAGATCTGAAAGTAACATTGGAAATCTTAGGATGTCTAGTTGTTAATCGACTATTTGAGCGTGTAAAAAGGCCTCTCCACGGCTGAAAGCAGTTTATCGTTTGAAAAACCTGCGATTTCGGTAGCTAAGAGGGGTGCTGAGAATGCAGGTTAGCTATCGAAAGCTAATTTTTCAAAAATGAGATAACTAGAAAGTTCATTAACATGATTACAAGCTTACAAATCAATGAAATGAGTCTAAAAATTAAATAAAAATCTTTCCTAAAAAGACCTTCTATCACCTAATGAAATAAAATTGACAATTTTATTTCAGGAGATAACACTGGCTCCTTCTGGGGATTAAAGCCTCCCTGTGAGGTTTCAAGAACCATAGACCAATGCCTTTCTTGTAAAACCAAAATCAAATCTATCTCCTAGTGTTCCATTGGGCATGGAGTTTATTTTTCATAGAAAATAAAAATTGAAGAACATATTTACAATATCAAGGCTTTAAATCCTTAAATGAAATAAAGTTTCAAGAACCGCCCATTGACTGGGCCACCAAAAGCATCTTCTCCTTCCAGATTGTGCAGAAGAAAGGTATTGTTCTGCTGAATTTGAGCGATGACAAATGAACTTGTCCATAAGGAGTCAAACTTACCATGATTACCTTTCTTTTCCTTCAATGCATCCCATTTGAGAACCCAATCACCAACTTGGAAATTGTCCACTTTTTCCTTCCTGTCAAAGGTTTCTTTGATTTTCTTCTGATGAAATTTTGACTTCTCAACCAGCTGCTCTCTGATCTACTGTAATTCAGCCAGGTTATTCATTCTCCTTACCATGTCATTCACTTCATCTTGTTCTTCTTGAAATAATTTGGTCATAGGGATAGTTAGTTGGATAGGAAAAACAACATCAGTGCCATAAACCAGCTTAAATGGAGAAGTTCCTATTGATTTTTTGTTGGTAACTTTATAATCCCAAAGGGAAAACTTCAACTTGGAATCCCAGCTCCTTTCATTAGCTTCTAATAGTTTTTTGATGATCCTCACAAGACTCTTGTTAGATGATTCTGCAAGGCCATTTCCTTGAGGATAATATGGAGTAGAATGTGCCAACTGAATGCCCATTGATTCACATATATCAACCAATTAATCTTCTTTCAAAGCTACAACACTATCATTGACTAGTTTCTTTGGGAAACCAAATCTAGTAAAAATATTTTCATACAAGAACTTCATAATAACTTGATGATTACCATTTCTAGTGGGTATAGCCTCTATCCACTTGGTAAAGTAATCAGTGGCTACCAGGATCCACTAGTGCTAGCCACTAGAATGTGGATTGATCTCACCTATGAAGTCCAGGCCCCACTACTGGAAAGGACCATTGACATGTATTGGTTTCAAGGGTAGATATTTTAGCTGTTGTCTCCCTGCGAACCTCTGACACTTGTCACAAGATTTGACAAAAGCACATACATCAGAAAAGAGAGTAGGCCAATAATATCCAACCCTTAGAATTTTGTGGGTTGTAGTCTTCCAGTGGTGGTGACCTACACGAATGCTAGAATGAAGTTGGTGCATGACTTCCAAAGATTTTTCTTTGTCTAGATATCTCAAAAGGATTCCTGATGGATCTTTCCAATAAAGCAGATTTTTGCTTATGCAAAATTTTACTGATTTGAGCTTAAGGGCTCGAGCTTGACTTGAGCTAAGTCCTGGAGGAACTTCTAATTTCTGCAAAAAACGAACTATGTTGGAATACCATTCACATGTGGCTAAATTTTCAGCCAAAGATCGACTGTGATCCTGCTCTTCTGCTGTTCCCTATATCTGCTCATCATCTGAATTTAAACCGATAAAGTTAATGCCTAACAAGTTGCAATTTTTCTCAGCCATAAGCTTGGCCAAGCCTTGGCCTTTGACAAGCTTAGTGGGCTTCACCTCTATGTTGAACTCAATGAATTTTTCAATCCATTTAGCTCTCTTTCCATCAATATCTGGCTGAGTTAAAACATCCTTCACTGAGGCTGAAGGAACATATGCAATAACCTTGGAATGCCTAATGTAAACTCTGAATGCTTTTAAATATTTGATAAGAGCATAGGCCTGTTTTTCAATAATATCATACCTCAGTTTAGCATCCATCAAAGTTTTACTGAAAAAGGCCATTGGATGATCTATCCCTTCATCATTTTTCTGCAATAGAATTGCTGCAAGTGTATCATAAGAAGCAAAAGAGAAAATATAAAACTCTCTGGTATAATCTAGACTGATCAGAGTAGGAGCTTCCATGATAGCTTGTTTGATGGCTTCAAAAGAGATTCTGCACTATCTTTCCATTTTATTTCTGATCCTTTCTTCAACATAGAAGTTATGTGCTTTACCAGTTCAACAAAGTTCGGAATAAATCTTTTGACAAAGTTAATGTTACCAAGAAAAGATTGAATGTCCTTCTTTGACCTTGGAATAGATAATTTTTGAACTGCTTCAACTCGAGCTAGATCAATTTTTACACCTTCAGTGGAAACAATATGTCCCAAAAGTTTACCTTCTTCAAGAGTGATCTGAGACTTCTTTGGGCTTAAAGAAATCCCAAATTGTCTACACTTCAAAAACACTCTTTTCAAATGCTACAAGTGATCTTTGTCAATGTTGGAAAAGACAGTAATATCATCAAGGTAAATAAGGACAAACCTGTCCTTCTCTCCCAAAAATTCTATGTCCACGACCCTCTGAAAAGTGGCCCCAATATTCATCAGTCCAAAAGGCATTTTTGAGTACATGAAATTACCCCAAGGAGTAGTGAAGACAGTTTTTTCCTTGTCATCAAGATGTACATAAATCTGGTTATAACTTGAAAAGCCATCTAAGAAAGACATGACTTTGGCCCCTGAAACCTTTTGTAGTAAGTGTTCCATCTTAGGCAGGGGGTAGTTATATTTTTTAGAACATTTGTTCAGATTTCTGAAGTCAACACAAAGCTTGATTTCCCCATTCTTATTTCTCACTATCACAAGGTTGGCTATCCACTTTTAATACCTTAGTGGAACTAAGATCTTGGCATCCAAAAGCTTCTTGATTTCCTTTTCAATCAAAGGCAATAAAAGAGGGCTGATAGGCCTTAATTTCTGCCTGAAAGGAATGGTGTTCTTTTCAAGGGGAATCTTATGCTGTATGATGCTGGTGTCATAGGTTTTAAGATCATTATACCCCCAAGCAAAAACATTAGCAAATTGCTTCATCAAGGTGTAGTACTCTGAACTTTGGGCAGAAGAAAAATGAGTAGACAAATTTATGAACTTTGGATGAGCTTGAATTCCAATTTTATGTTTATGGACATCAGACTCATTTTCTTTTTTTGACAGGTTTATAAGGTACATCATTATGATCAAATAGTTTCTCTAGAGGCACTAAACCTCTGGGTATATAGTTACTTGGTAACTGAACAATATTATCCTGACCAATTTTATCTTTCAACTTGGGCTTGTTGGACTCCTCAACAGTTTCATTATCTTGGTCAATGTGCATTTCAAAAAACTCATCAATGACTTGAACAAATCTATTAATCTCATCATCATCTTCAAACACTTTCCAGTGTTTGACATTATCAGGCAGAGATGGTCTATATTTCACCTGAACTTCATAAGTCAACTTGGGAGGCAAAGGAGGAATAAACATGCTAGCAGACACAACAAGGGAATCAGCCAGCTGGTTCATTGTTCTAGGGATATAAGAAATATTGAAATCACTGAAAGAATCCTTGAGCTTCCATACCTCATCTCTGTATGCCTTCAACCTCTGATGCTTTGCCTGGAAAGTGTTGTTTACCTGCTGAATGATATGATCTGCATCCCCAAACTCTTTGAGACCTTTGATGCCCATTTCTTTAGCAGCATTTAAGCCCAATACCAAGGCTTCTGTCAGGCCAGGCAGTAACTCCATAAGGCAGAAATAATTTGACTGTTTTATTCCATCAGGTAGGTCTTCATTATATACATGAGGGAGAGACCGTTCAGTTCATCTCCCGATGACTGTTCATATTTCCTATTTATCTATTTACAATAATTCACCCAATCACAAGGATTAGGTGTCAACATTCCCCCCCAATCTGAAGGGATGTTGGTGAGTCCAAGCATCATTCTGAATCGTTCAAGCTTTTCCCTTCCAAGTGCTTTGGTGAAGATGTCTGCAATTTTCTCATTTGTGGAACAATGACGGAGATGGATTGTTTTGGCCTCAACATGATGTCGAATCAGATGATATTTAGTATTGATGTGCTTCGTTCGATCATGGAACTTTGGGTTCTTGGCCAACTTTATTGCAGAGGTATTGTCAATCATGAGAGGAGTTGATTGTACTTGTTTTACCTGCAAATCTTCTAGAATTTTCCTAAGCCACATAATTTCTTTTGTTGCTTCAGCTGCTGCCACGTATTCTGCTTCTGTTGTGGAATCTGCTGGAACTGATTGTTTGCGTGATCTCTAGGAGACAACTCCTGATCCAAGACTCATAGCATATCCTGAAGTTGATACCCTAGTTTCTTTGTCTGCATCGAAGTCTGAATCAGAGTATCCAATCAAACTGAAGTCGTCCACCTGTATATATTTGATTCAAAGGTCTTGAGTTCCCTTCAATTACTTTAGAACTCTTTTTTCAGCAGACCAATGTCCCTCACAAGGCTTTTGCATAAACAGGGAGAGGATTCCAACAGCAAACAAAATGCCTAGTCTAGTAGTAGTTAGGTAGTTTAGACTTCCTACAAGCTGTCTATACTTTGTTGCATCCTCAAATTCTTTTCCTTCAATAGATGTGAGCTTTAAGTTTTGTTCCATTGGAAAAAATAGCAAGAGTATTGCACTTTGTCATGCCAAACCTGTTCAACAAATCTCCAATGTATTTCATTTGAGAAAGAAATATGGACTTTGGATGTTGGGTTACTTCAATGCCAAGATAGTAATAAACATAGCCCAAATGAGTCATTTCAAAACTTTTCTCCAATTCCTTCTTTATGGATGCAATGTAACTTTCATTGTTCCATGTCATCAAAAGATCATCTACATATACCAAAAGATATACAACTGTTTTTCCAACTTTCTTGACAAATAAAGTTGCATCATCAAGATCAAAATGTTTGAAATTGAGTTTCAGAAGATGCTCAGTTAGTTTTTCATACCAGGCTCGCAGTGCTTGTTTGAGGCCATACAAGGACTTCACAATTTTGCATACTTTATGTTCATGTCCTTTCACAACAAATCAATTAGGCTGGGACATAAAAACATTCTCTTTTAGATCTCCATTCAAGAAAGCAGTTTTTACATCCATTTGATGGACTTTCCAACCGTTCTGAGCTGCTAGTGAAAAGAGTGTCTGGATGGTAGCCCATTTTGCTGTGGGGGCAAAAGTCTCCTCATAATCGACCCCTTCCTTCTGTGCAAAACCTTTTGCCACAATCCTAGCTTTGTTCTTGTCAAGTGAGCCATCAACTTTATACTTGTTCTTGTAGACCCACTTGCAACCAATTGGTTTGGTTCCAAATGGAGGATCAACCAGCTTCCAAGTGCCATTCTTTATGAGGGAATCATAATGCTTTTGCATCGCTTCTTTCCATTCATCATGAGAAGCAGCTTCTTTGAAGGAAGTTGGTTCAAAATCTGTATACAAGTTCAATTCACAATCATAAGAAACATCCTTATCAACATGTGAATTAGAGTCATCTACATCACCTCCATTTTGTCGGTTTGAATTTCTGGTTCCTATCTTTCCAACTTCATCAGGATGAACACTTTCAAGTGTCTTTGTCAGCCACTTTGGGGGACCTTTCTTAGATGGTCCAGGTTGCTCCATTGATTGAGTTGGGACTGAATCAAGATTGAGTCTCCCAATTCTATCAATTACATCACTTAAAGTGTCATCCATTGTTGGAGTTTCATGTGGGGGAGAGTTTTCTTCAGAAGAAGATTCCACATGTTGATCTAGTATAGGAATCATGGTCCAAGAGCCAGGTTGCGATCTTGGGACCTGTGGGTTATGGGCTCTGATACCAGTGTTCTTCAGAAGAAGATTCCACACGTTGATCTACTATAGGAATCCCCCCTTCAAGATGTGGAATCTGATTATCAAATTCTTGAAATGATTTTGCTTTTGCGAATCTATCCAAGCGATCAAGTTGGCGCTCAACAACATTGTCAGTTTTGGATGATTCAAGGAAAATTACATCTCTAGATACAGCAAAATTCTTATTTACTTCATCATAGAGGTAGTATGCTTTGGAGGTGTTTGAATATCCCAGAAAGATACACTTACGACTTCTAGCACCAAGTTTGTTTCTATGTACCTTTGGTATCAAGGCATAACAGGTGGAACCAAAGATCCTGAGATGCTTTACCGAAGGAACATGTCCATACCACATTTCATAAGGAGTCTTGTTTCTAATAGCATTAGATGGACATCTATTCTTTATATATGCAGCACATAGAACAACATCAGCCCAAAACATTATCTTTACATTCTTGAAAAAGAGCATGGATCGTACAATATTTAAGATTGTCCTATTCATTCTTTCAGCTACACCATTTTGTTGGGATTATAAGGCACAATTGTTTGATGTTTGATCCCATGTTGGCGAAGATAGTTTTCAAATTCATTTGATGTGTATTCTTTTCCATTATCAGTGCGAATAGACCCAATATGAGATTGTGCATCATTTTCAATCCATTTATGAAAATTCTTGAATGTTTGAAAAGCATCGGATTTGTTCTTCAATAAATAAACCCAACACATTCTGGTGTAGTCATCAATAAATGTCATGATATATTTATTTCCATTTGCAGAAGGAACAGGCATTGGACCACATAAATTTGAATGAATGAGTTCAAGTTTTCTATGTTCTCTTGAATGTGAATCATGAAAAGACTGTTTGCTATGCTTTCCTAGAATGCAAGGATCACATTGCTTAAGTTTCCTAGGAATTGTAGGCAAACCAGCAACACCATTTTTCTTCAACAAGCGGAGACTGTCATAGTTCAAATGTCCAAATCTAGCATGCCATAATAAACTTGATGGAAGTGTACCTTCTTCATGATGAGAATTGTATGAGAAATGTTGTGCATGAGCAGAGGTTCCTTGAAGCTTGATAAGCCCTTCTTCTTCTATTCCCCTCATGACAAGTGAGTGGTCAGATGCTTTTCTTACCTCAAGCTTTCCATAAAACATATGAATGGAGTGACCTTGCTGGCGGATGTGGACCAAGGACAATAAGTTTCTCTTGAGCTGTGGGAGATATAGAACATGACGCAGAAGAAAGTCTGGAAGACCAGGCAGTTTAAGCCTGATTGTGCCAAGCCCTGATGGCTTGATTTTTGATTGATCTGCAAAGTATACTGCTCCATCAACATTGTCAGTGAAATCTTCAAAAAAATCTTTTCTATGAGTCATGTGGCAGGTTGCTCCTGAATCAAGCAACCAATCATTTTTCCAAGAAGCAAGTGAAGCATTAAATAAATCTTCATTTACTCCAATGTTACATTGTGCCACAACATAGTGAGCGGATTCAGGTGCTTTACCTTTGTCTGTATCATCAATTTTACCTTTTTGTTGGTTTCTTTTCTGCTCAATTTTGTCCCATGGTAGCTTGCATGTAGAGGCATCATGTGATCCGTTTATTTTGTAGTGAATACAATGCAAATCTGCCTTTTCTCCTTGAGAATCTCTGCCCCCCTGCCTTTGAAATATCTTCCTCTTCCTCTTCGTCCACCTCTTCCTCTTGTAGAATCTTGAGCAGGATGCTTTTCTTTATGAGAAAGGCACACAGTCTCTTCAGAAGATTCAGGGGCTGTCTTCTTTCCAAAATCTTTCTCTCTTTCAACAAACTTTTTCACAAGAGAGTCAAAGGTTATATCTTTGAGATTTCCATTTGCTTGCAATGACTCAAGATAATTGGAGTAAGTAGGATAAAGTGCCTTGAGAAAAGCGATAAGAGGAATATCCAATTCAACCTTAGTGGATTTGATATCATGCATTATAGACTTTACTTCAGATGCAAGAGCAAGAGGATCATTATTTTCCAGTTCAAGAGTGAAGAGTTTAATCATGAGTTGAACAACTTCAAGTGTAGAATGTGAGTCATAGTGTTCTTTTAGCTTTTGTAAGGCTTAAAAGGTAGTTGAATATGACCAAATATGGTGACTCACCTCTTCATTTACAGATGCAGCGATTAATGCATAAGCTTTGTTGTTCTTGTTTTCCCAAATGACGAGCTATTTGTCTGAGGTAGGCTGTAGTTCATTGTCTCCTTCTCTGACACACACTCCTTTCCACAACTCATTGAAAATGAGGGTGTGTTTTATCATCCAGGACCATTCAGGATAGTTCTCCTTGCCAGTGAGAACTATTCCCACCATGGATATGATTGAATGCATACTGTAGCAAAAAAAAAAAAAAAACTTCTGCTGCAAAACTTTTACTGTTAATGGAATTTTTTATTTTTTATTTTATTTATTTATTTATTTATTTTTATTTTTTTACTTCTGATGTGAATAGCAACAAACTCAAATGTCAATTCATATTCATTTGCACAACATTAAGTCCAAAAAAAAATATCCTCAACAGCATAAAGCACTGCGTAGAACAGTCATATTTGCACTCTCAATTCCATTCATAATATTGTTCTCTTTCATATAAAACCAACGATGCCAATTTGCAAAATGTCAATTATAAGATATTGTGTCACAACTCAATCATTCAAAATGTATCAGCGCATCTTCCATTGAGATGAAACTACCAGTAAGATGAAGACTTAATGTAAAGCATGATTGTAATCTTTACACAAACGACTCCTAACAACACATACTCCAGCCAAAAAAAGGCCCCAGGAGGCGCAAACAAGCTCAAGAAATAAGCAATCATTGCCACGAAATTGTAAGTGTTATCACCAAATTTTTTTGTGGCATCAATATTCATCTGCATGCATGCTTTACCCGAAGGCAAATGCTCTCTTATGACCAAAAGAGCAGAACGAAAATTGTGCTTGCTCAAAATGGAATCATCATAATGCTGTTGCCTTTCTCTAGCTTCAACTGTTGTCAAAAATTCACCTGCATACTTACAAACAAAGGCTCCCTTTCTAATTGACTCCAAAGAATGCAAACTCCATCCCTTCCTCGGATGCCTAATGACAACGACCCTGACTTCCAAACCACGCTGCGAGACCCGGTTTCTGCAGCTCGAACTGCAACAACATGCTTGATCAGATAATCACCACTTTTCTTCGATAAAAAAACACGTCTACCATCTACCAAAAGAGGCGATGCCTTAGTGCACTTACTGTAATGGGATACAAACAAGAAGTTCAGTAGAAAAGGCGGATGACGATACAGGACGGGCGTCACTTGATTGGAAAATTCATGGCATTCGATCACCACATGAATTTGGTGTGGGGAGATTATGAAATGTTCATAAGACTTCCTCCCAAGAAGGGAGCCGCAGCAGACAAGAAAGAAGAGTGAGAGGATAGACGAGCCGCGCAATATGAAGTGCTTTGACACCAGAGAGCAATCAACGCATTCAGATGAACAGGCAGAGGAATGTTTCAGCAGATCAGAATACGTGGAACAGGATACCAGCGTTTAGCAGAGAATATGGCAGAGGAACGTTTCAGCAGATCAGAATACGTGGAATAGGCTACCAGCGTTTAGCAGAGAATATGGCAGAGGAACATTTGCATCGTTTAGGTGAATGTCAGGCGCAGGTATGTATAAATGGAATATGGCAGACAAAGGGCGTAGCTAATTGTATGGAGGAGCAGCGTAGGTATATGAGAGAAGACAAGGGAGTTACAAGGGACAAGAGCTAAAAAGGAGTTGGCTCTGATACCATGTCAAGCCAGGAAGTAACCCCATAAGGCAGAAATAATTTGACTGTTTTATTCCATCAGGTAGGTCTTCATTATATACATGAGGGAGAGACCGTTCAATTCATCTCTCGATGACTGTTCATATTTCCTATTTAGCTATTTACAATAATTCACCCAATCACAAGGATTAGGTGTCAACAGCTTCGTATTCTGATATGTTATTGGTGACTTGAAAATTTAGTTTGAAAGATAAATTCGTGGGTGACACAAGAACTACACCTGCTCCTGCAGCTTCCTTAGAGCAAGGTCCATCAAAGAACATATCCCAAATTGGTGTGCCCTCTTTCTCTGTGATTTGACAAATTGGTTTTCTAAGTTGCATAGAGGACAAATGGGATTCTTCAATATGAAGAATACAGCTGGCTCCAAAATCAGTGTCAATAGAATAAATGGGGTGATTTGTGGGATTCCATTCATCACTGATGATGTAAGCCAACTGAGCCTCTCTGTACAATCTCCTATTTTGACCTTCGAAAAATGGAACAGTAGCATAGGAAAGTTCATTCTAAAATATTCCCCCCAATCTCTAGATCCAACCTCTAGATAACATCATGCCAAATTTGGGAGGCACATCTGCTACCATAATATCCATCATCATGCTTTTCATGGGTAGCTGAGACAAGGTGATGGCTAAATGTTTGATTAGTCCCAGACATTTTACTTTCCTAGAATCAAAAGAGAACAGGTCATGATAATATTTGGTGATGTCAAGACCTAACTCATCCATGACAGCCTTGGGCATTAGATTATGACTATCTTCTATGTCTAGAAGGCAATTGTGTAGGATTTTATCATGGATACTTAAAGAGACATAAAATGAAGGGGAGTTTTCATCACAGTTTTCAACCATAGGACTGAGAACAACAACTGGTTTTTCATCTTGCAGATTGACATAATCAGTAGTGGCTTGGGTAGCTTTAGGTTTGAGGGCTTTGAAAATAGTTCTTTTGAAAGACTCATTCTTGATCAGTTCGATTAGAGGTATAGGTATTTTTAATTTCTGAATTTCTGCTTCAAAACTGAAGGGAGAAGAAATCTTGTCAAAGCCTCTTACCTCATGAGTTGGAGATTTGAGAATGATTGGATTAGTTGTTGGAATGTGCTGCTTACTAGCTTGCTGTTTTGTAGGGACAACAACTTTCTGAACAGGAGCTTGCTTGGTAGTATTTGTCTTTGACCTCAGGTTATACTTTTGTTGATCATCAGCCTGTAGAACAACTCCATCATCCCACTCTTGACTGATCTGGTCATTGAATAATGACTCTTCATAGGTAGCTAAGGTCAAGAAGGATGCACTACCTTTGTCTTCCAAACAATGGATTTTGTCATCTTCTTCAGATTGCTCTTCTTCCATTATTGCATTCTGGAAAGGTGCCTTTACATTTTGATCTTAATTGGTGTTTCTTTTTCTTTGAAAAATATACAATTTCTCATTGTTTCTCCTATATGGATTTGGGTTTCGAGGACCAAATTTATTAAGACCTCTTCCTCTTCCAGGTTGTTGATTCTCAATATTCAATTTGGAGATTTCAGAGGTTAATGACTCTATCATCTTAGTCATGTTATCAATCTTAGGATATGAAGATGATGAGGATTCATCCTTCTATTTTCTCCTATCAACTTTTCCCTTAAGTTTTTCTGCAGCCATAATATTTGATTCTACCTCCAATGATGCATCCTGCATGTCAGCCAAGGTAGCACATCTTCTCTCTCTCAACAGTAAATAAAAGTTAGCATCAAAGGCATTTTCATATGTGAGTTTTGCGGATGTAGTGGTAGGTTTTACCTCAGCTGGTATCTTATTGTACACACGGTTAAATCTTTTGTTGAAATCAGACAATGACTCACCATTTTATTTCTTTAAATTCACAAATTCTATATGGTAGTAGAGCAGATCTTTCTTATCTCCCCAATGCTTGAGGAAAGCATCATCTAAAGCCTCAAGGTCTGCTATAGACCTTAGTGTCAATTCTATGAACCATTTCCTAGCCTTTCCATCTAGGATTTGAACAAAAACTCTCATCCATACATCAGCTTCACTAATATCCAAATTGCCAGCATAGCTATAAAATAATTCAAGATGTTCTTCAACTGTAATCCCCTATGTCCCTGTAAACTTAGACATGTACTTTTGATATTCTCTAGTAGGTATTGCACTCAAGGGAGTGGGTAATACTAATGGTCCATACCTAGCAGCTATCATTATTTCTACCTTGGTAGGTGCTTGTGGTGCTGCCATGGCTGTGGTAGATATGAAAGTATTGGAAGCTTGAACAACCGAGGGTTGAGGAGGAGCTGATATGAATAAGGGAGTATGATGGATAGGAGGGTAATATTTCTTTGGACTTACAATGAAAGAAGAATCTAAAGAGTAATAAGCTCTATAAAAACCAGATAATAGCTTTGCAAGGATTTATTCTCCTTTTGATGCAATTCTTGTATAGCAAGCTCAATAGCAAGAAGATTGGTATGAATGTAAGATAAGTGGCGTTCAGTTTTAGAATGAGATGATTCTGAACTTGAAGTTCCTTTCTGTAATGATTTTCCTTCTCTTATGATCTTTTCAGGATCAGGTACTGGGTTAGTTGGTGGCTTCTAAGGATTTCACCAAGTATGCCTCCTACACTGAGCCACAATTACCCAGTAGAGTCACCAACAGATTCGTCCCCCAGTGGAGTCGCTAGATAGATGATTACAACTGAGATAGTATCCAGACTTTGTCTATCATCAAAGATGGGTCTTTTTCATCTCCCAGGGAAGCTGAGCTTCAATCGTCGTTCCGTGGCAATGATGCCAATTATGTTAGCACTTCAAGAAACTCTTCTAGGTTGTAGTTTGAAGATGCCTGGTAACATATAAATATCCCTCAATGGTTATCTCAATTATGGGAATGTGTTTGGATCAAGTCAGATGGATTAATCAAATCTTATTCACTCAAGACATACATAAACGCTCTTAGATTGACAAGGCTTTCAACTACTACTGTTCAGAGGGTTTATAAATAAGTGGATGTATGAAGAATCCTTACTGTACCAACAGAATCATACATTAACACATATGAATGGCCAATTACAAAAGGTAAATGAAACTTGCAATTCTAATTCATCAATGCAAAGATAAGGTGACAGTTATCTGGCATTAGACAAATAGGAATAACATGAATAACATATTCAGGTGCAAGCAGAGAACATATAAGAAGATGTAAATCTGAACAGATAATAACAAAAGAAGCTTGTATTAATAATATGAAAATGAGAAGCTTGAGATTACGAAGTATGAAAAGCCTCCAAAGTCGAATCTCTTCTCATCTCTAGAGTTCTAGGCTTTATAGCCATTACATCAAAGTCAAGATCCTATAAAAATGGATCTGAAACACCTAAAATAGAAAAGTTAAAACAGATAGGAATAGATCCTATTTAACTGGTAAATTCTTGTAAAAATGGTCTTCATAATCTTCAGCAGCTGCAGATTTCTCAGGATCTGATGGATGAGGTTGAAATCTTCCCAAATCCTGAAGATAACAATCAGTTACAATCAATTTCTGAAACTGTTTGCCACAAAAATTGGGCCAGACTGTTGAAAAGATGGGGCTCAGATATGGATTCGTTTCTCCACATCTGTGACACCTGTGTATAAACCAAAAGAGGTTATTTTTATTTGACATGTTAGGCACGAAATCCTCCGACGTTTTCTCAAAATGATCCTCCAGTCGCTCAAAATCATCATTTGAAAATGATGACTCAACACAGTAGGAACACCACATTTATGAAAACGCTGCCTCATCTTGCGGCGGACTTTTGACTGCCTTCCCAAGCTCTAAATGCAGATCTGAAAGTTATTGTAAAGCTTAGGATGTCTAGTTGTCAATCAACTATTTGAGCGTGTAAAATGGCCTCTCCAAGGCTGATAAAATTGAGTTTTCCCAAAGCAGTTTATCGTTTGAAAAACCTACGATTTCAGTAGCTAAGAGGTGTGCTGAGAATGCGGGTTAGCTATCGAAAGCTGATTTTTCAAAAATGAGCTGACTAGAAAGTTCATTAACATGATTACAAGCTTAAGAATAAATGAAATGAGTCTAAAAATTAAGTAAAACTCTTTCCTAAAAAGACCTTCTATCACCTAATGAAATAAAATTGACAATTTTATTTCAGGAGATAACAGTCACCATTCCACATGTTAGTCTATCACCATGACATGTGTCATCCTATAACCATGCCACATGTCAATCTAGAGTGTGCCACATGTCAATGTTATCCCCTTTTTTCTTTCAACTTCCAAAGGCCATAACTTTTTCATACACTATCCATTTGAGCCCATTCAAGTTTCATTGGAAATCTCTTAATGAGATATTTGACATGGAGACCTTTTCCTTGTCATTTAATACAATTAATTTGGATCATTTGTGAGAATATTTTTGGATCAATCCTATCCATTATAAATATTTTGGACCACCAAAATTTATATTTTATTCAGCAAGTATATGAGGGCACAACTCCCTCACTTTTCTGATTTCCAGCCAACATGCTTTACTTGGATGCATTCCTTTTAAACCCACAGGAAGGCATTCCAGATCCCCTCTTCATGAATTTCTAATCCTTCTGCTAAGAATAACATCTTTCTTCACCTTTAAGATGTTCCTTGCTGATATAACACCAAACTTGGTCACCAAATTGGAATTGATGATTTGCCCGATGCTTATCATGCCTAACCATATACTTGGATTGGTTATTTTCCAATTGTTTTTGTGAAACTTGATGAACCAAATGGATATTTTGATTGAATTTCATGGCTTCGTTTGAATCACTCACTAAATATTACACAAATGTGAAGTCTAAAGGATATAGGAAAATATCCAAAACATGTCTTCGAAGGAAACCTTTTTGTAGAAAAATGTATGGAATTATTATAGGCATGTTGTACATAATGCAACTACTCATCCCAAAGCTTAGGATGCTTGCTACAATTATCTCATAGTAGATGTATCACTATCATGTTGACAAACTCTATATGTCCATCTATTTGTGGATGAAAAGTGTAGAAATTTTGAATAATTTAACACATATTCAACAGAGATTATCCTGATCATGTACTATTGCGGAAAACATACACAATACATAAGCTCCTCTACGTTGATCAACAATATAGCAGCATCAATAACAATAAAACATCAAGAGAATTCACACATTAACACAGTATGTATCTCGGGGAAAGCATCTCGCTAAAAACCCCAACTATCTGTATATTAATGATTGAGTCATGTAACATTACACATCATAATACTTCTCACAAGTATCTCCACCTCTGTTACACACAATACAGCTCAGATCTGATCTCCAAATCTCTTCCACTGCTTGCCTGCCTCCACTGCTCAATACCTGCTCAAGAACTGATGAGAATAGCTTCCCAAACTCGTTTTTCACCTGCAAAATAGTCACTCACTCTTTGTGGACGTGAGCAAAGGCTAAAATGTGGGCCAAATACGTGAGCAAACTCATTGGCATACTCAATCCTTTGATTGTGCAAGATCTGATGCACAACTATAGTCACAACTGATAGCAATCTGATTCTCTACCACCTGTCCCTGTTGAACTGAACATGCACTGACATGCGACTGAGTTAACTGATGTATTCATTAGTTGTATTATGAGTTAATAACTTGTGAATTAATTAATAACTAATTCACTCAACTCATCTCTAGTCTATTTGCCAGTTAGACTAAATACAACCAGTTTAACAAAGCTAAACTGAACACAACTCCATCAACTCCACAATCAACTCCACCAAACTCAACTGATTGAGTTCTAACTGAAGTCATGCATGCAACAACTCAACTGACTCATAAGAAAAGCGTATTTCCTTCTGACAGCTGCATGTGCCACTTCTGTAGCTCAAACTGAAGTGCTCCAAGAGAATAAGATTAAGTTTATAGTCCAAATATTATTGTGAGATAATAATATTTGACTTTTCTATTTTTGACAGCCAGTCTAAAAATAGACTTTGATCACTCACACTGTGATCACTCACACTTTCATCAAAAATAGAAGTCCATCTATTTTTCCCAACTTGATCAATCATCCATAAACATAGACATGATCCATATGTCTAAAAATAGACATAGTCTAAAAATAGACTTGCGCCAAAAATAACCTGCGGGCCCACTTAGTGAAGGCGACTCTTTTCACTAAGCTCCATCATCTTGTTGCAATCTCAACAAAAATTAGTGCTTTTATGAAGCTTGGTATCCATTAAACCCACAATGTTGACCAAAACTCCCCAAGGAAGTGGAGATTCATGATCAGATAGAATGGATGTAGGTAAACCAAAATAAACCAAACATTCTAAAAGAACATGTTATGTATCTATAATATTAGTGTAGCCCCCATATTGTTATTGTCGTGCCACATAAAAGCCCGTTATTTTTATTGTTGTGCCCCATAGAATCCCACTATTGTTATTGTTGTGCCATTACATTATCACTGTTATGTAGGCCCTAATTATATTTTAACCCCTTAGACTCCTATATATACCAAGGAGGTCTTTTCATATGAATCATCCAATAATTGTTCATTTATGTGATGTAAAAGGAAGTTTCCCCCTCAAAGTTTCTTATTATATAGTCGTTGATCTATATTTTCTTATGTTTTTGTGCTACTTTTGATCAAGATACATAAAATTTGGTATTAGAGCTCTGGATCATAGGGTTTTGCTGCTTCAAACATGTCATCGTGGAATTTTCACTATAATTTTTTCTACAAAGCTTAAAATTGTGAAATTGATACCATATTAAGGTGAAATCTTTATGAACATATGGTTACAATTTCAGATCTTGGTTCGCTATATATTCGGAGATATGGTTCAAGGAAGTTGGGGTTTTTGCATGCTCAAAAATTTAGTCTTAAATAAGTATTCCAAGGAAAATCATCATAACATTCTCTTTGTACATCGAATTTTAATTCGTAAAAAGTGAATAAAATTTCACAGACTTTAGTTTCTCATGTAAATTTTTAGATCCTAAGGTTAACATAGCGACACATAGCACCCCATACAAGTTCGATCTACTGAACCAATCCATAATTAGGTCATCTTTGGAGAATTGGTATAACTTTATCTTGAAGAATCCAATATTGGTATAGATGGTGGGGTTTGAAATAAGACATAGAGGGATACCATATGACACAATTTCATACCTTGGGGAGCCGAAATCACAAATATAAAATAGTTTCAATTTCAACCTTATCAACAAGCTCAAAATCAAACTATAAAAGATGTGTATTTTTAAATTTGCATAACTTTTGTTTGAAAAATCAGTTTGAAGTGATTCAAAGGGAATAGTGAAGCATGGATATAATTGATTGGTTCCAAAACTTCTCCCAAACAAAAAAATTCTACACCCATTAAGCCCTCAAAAATCTCTACTATGACGCATGAAGAAGAAGAAATGCAACATGATATATCAAAATTACGGGACCAAGTGCAACAATTTTCACTCTAACAAAGAGAAACTAAAAATTATTTGGAAGTGATTATGAATGTTAATATGGATGGTTTATAAGGAAAAATAAAATTAGACATGGAAGGTTTGAGAAAGTTGTTAGAAGAAATTCTTCCTAGTGGTGACAAGGTATGCCATGAAACACATGATGAGAACAAAAGGAATGTGAATCATGATTTTATAGACTCTAACTTTTGGTTGAAGACCAACCATATTCCAAAGATCGATATGAGGAAGTTTTATGGCAAGGATCTGATAACATGGATACTACAGATGGAGTAGTTCTTTGATCTACACAATGTGCAACACACAGAAAATGTATGGATTACATCTTTATATTTAGAAACCAATCAATTTGTATGGTATTTATGGCTTTGTTCTCGTAAAGGACTTGTCACTTGGACAATTTTTACGGAGGAATTGAAAGAACATTACGAGGATACAAAGATAAATATGAGTCTTTATCCAAATGATAAATATCAAACAAAAGGGTTCATTTGAGGAGCACATTAAGGACTTCCAAAGATTCAATATCAAGGTAACTGATATTCCATAGCAGTATCTAATTGATGTATTCATAGGGAATTTAAAGGATAACATGCAACGTGAGGTTCATATTTGGGAACATAATTCACTGGAGAATGAACTCATGGTGGCAAGAAAAGTTGAAAGAAAAATTATGGCAACAAGGAAGTCTACAACTTAAAACTATAAATATGGAAATTTTGTCGCTCATAGCTTCTCACAACTTACAAGGTTGACTCTACAACAACTAGAGGAGAAAAGAGTAAAAGGGATTTGTTACAGTTGTGATAGAAAATACACTAAAGGTCATAAGTGTGCTAAGAAGAAATTATTTAGATAGTTTGTGAAGAGGAGGAAGAAAAGGAACAAGAAACAGCAAAAGAAGAAGATATACAGCAGGAGCCAACCTTAGGGGTTGAAAAAGAAGAAATGAATCTGACCATAACTTATAATGCATTGGAGGTAATTACCACTCCTAGAACTCTCAAGATATAAGGATATATCAAGAAGAAAAAGGTTATAGTGCTGATTTATTCGAGTAGTACTCATAATTTTAATCATTCTAAGATAACCAAGGATTTGAATTACTTTCTATATCTTGCACCAGAGTGTCAAGTGATGGTTACAAATGGAGGAACTATAAATTTCTTAGGGAAGTGCCATAATAAAAATCTAACCATGGGGGAATATGTATTGAATAGGTCAAATTATTTCCATTCTAATGGGTGGTGAAGATGTTGTATTAGGACTCCAACGATTACAATCTTTGGGAATGATAGCTTTTAATTTTTAAGAACTTTTCTTGAAATTTTTATTGGAAGGAAAGGAAATTGAATTAAGGGGTATCACAAGGAGACCTTGGAAGATAATAAACTCTAATGATATGAAAAATATTTTGAATAAGGAAAAAACGAGTGGTAATTTCACATCTAAGTAACAATGAGGGGTAATTGTTCACTAGATGTTCAAACATCTAAGTCATCCATTTCTCCAGATCTTGAAAGAGTCCTTGACAATCATTCCAATGTATTTGAGACTCCCAAAGGTATCCCACTTGTTATATGGAATTTGTATCTACGGATAACCACATTTTCCCTAAGTGGGTAGTTACACTTAGAACAACAGAAAGAAACTGGTTTAACCTTTTCCTATAATAGATAGATGAGATGAAGGAACTTACTTGTAATATTTCGCTTCCTTGATCTCCTTTGAATTGCTCCCATCGCTCCCACTCGAACTGAATCCGCTCAATTGGTACCTGTCAAAAGAAACAAAATATGACAACGATCAAAGTACACAATCAATCTACAATAAATAAATGGAATCAACAACATTGAAACATATTTGCATCATAGATATGAACAAGAATATGGGAAAAGGAACAAACAAATTTATTGATGTAGAAGGAAGAGTTACACCCAAAGCAATTCGATCCCGTGTCACTCATCCAGCTTCATTCCAAACCCTCGTCACACCAAAAGTACATCAATCTAGCAGCATAACATTACTTGATATGAACTTAAATCTCAAACCAACATTATTTCTCTACAATCTTCAAATTCCAGCCTCTTGATCACTATGATGAGTGGTCAATTTATAGGGAAGTGCAAGTGGTTATGTCATAAACTTGTCATTGAATGGTTTTCCAAAATTGGAGTTAGTTTCCATGGAGAAAGGGATGAGAGGATAGAGGGGTAATTGATCCATAGCCTATCCAAAATCGAGCTCATAGGATGAGATAAGAGTTGGGCATCCTTATAGAATGCTCTAGAATCAAGGAATATTCCCAGAATCCTATGTCAATTTCGCTCATTCTTGCCCAGCGCAGGTAAAAGTGGGCCTAAGTGCACTATAGTGCAGGTCTGAATGGGCCTACCTACTTTGTAGCACAGTTATCCCTGACCAAGGCTGCGCTGGTGTCCCAAGGAGGCATTTCAACAGGGTTTCAAACTAGGAAATTTTCATGGATGAAAGCATTTAATTTGATGACTTGTCTAGGGTATGTAGCAAATGAATTAGGGTTTTATGAGCCCTAATTGTAGTGATCTGAATGTCAGGAGTGATGTGCCCAAATAGATCTGTAACAATTTCCCTCTAAAGCATGAAGTCGAAAATGATAATGTCGAGTGATATGCTTTATGATGTCATGAGGAGGATCTGAAGCGGATGGTGACCTGCATCGATTACAATACATAATATCATGATATCTTTGAATTTTTCATGAATTTATGAGGGAAGGCATACCCATGCTCAACATATAAAAATTTCATTACATGTACATAAATCATATAGTCGTTTACAGATATAGACCCATGATAGGATGACCATCTGTGTAAAGCCACCATACAGATGATTTAGTACTCTCCTGAAATCACATCCCAGATGGATGACACTGGATCTGGGGTCTTCTATCTCGTCCAATCGTATGCTCAAGTACGAGTCTAACCATGTGAAAATGTGATCTGAAGTCGAGCATGGGAAGACACCGTCTGATTACCAGCCAATGATGTAAGTTGTTAACAAACGCGAGAGAAATCACCGATAATGATAATGATTCTCAATGTACTACAGTACATTCTGCATGGTGTGAATAGACATTTCGATGTCAAACACCATACAAAGTCTTTCGGTCGAAGGCCTGTGATGTCAACCTATCGTCGGAAGCGAGAAACTTGCCATTGATGTATGCAAGCCTCAAGGTACTAGAAGGGTGTTTCTAAGTCAACTTCCTGGATAATGTGCCGATGTCGACAAGAAGTGACTCACCGCAGGAGGGCCTTGATGTACCCCCCATCAACGACATGAAACGAGTGTAATGATTTTGAAGACAAAATGTGACTGACGACACAATGTTCAGGAATGGCGGTCATGAAAATGAAGGTTTATGAGTATTGCAAAGGATGAAGTTTACTGAGTGACTTCTCTTGAACATGTTGACAACACTAAATGAATTGGCAGCATTGACCCAAAACCAAAGTGATGGATGGTGTGATAAACTATAGGTATGATAACCATCAAGTAGATAACCCAAACCAAATAGTCACAGAGATGAAGTGAAAGTTTCATGTTCAAGAGCGACTTGCTACCATAAAGTGATTTATCCCTTTTCCCATTTTCCGTAGTCATTGCTCACCAGTACCTATTTATTTTTTAACAAGCTTGAGGAGGATAACATATGCTTGTAGTATAATTCCACCCTTCGGGTGAATCCATCGCTATGTGATGTTTTAACGAGTCTAGCGAAGGTGAAACTCGGTCTTGTCATGATGGACAAGTTTGTCGCTATTTGATGTTTTAACGAGTTTAACGACAATGAGAACTCGGTCCTTTTCATGTTTAGAGAGTTTGAAAAGGGACAAAAAGAAAAATCCACAAGTTCTTTTTTGTAAATTTGTCTCTCAAGTCTGAAAAAGCGTAAAATAATACAAGAGAGAACCTATTGACCATGTTCGATCAACGTATTCCTTTTTCGTAAGTAATCTATCTCAGTTCGGAAAAGGGTTAAACTTATACTGAGTAGATGTCATTTCCAATCTGTTTACGAGCTGAAAAGGACAAGCGTCCGACAATCTTTTTATGTTTCAAGAGTCTGAAAAGAGCTTAAAGAGGACTCCACTTAGAGGAACGAGTGGTATCTAGGATAGCAACTGGTTCCGGTGATGTTGGAACTTCTCAAAACATGTAATGGTCAAGACGCTGGCTAATAAGACCACTCATTGCAACTATTCCTCAAAAAGGGTAAAACAACCAAGTGAAAGCGTATGATCTGCCAAGCAGATAGTGACGATGGAACGAGAAAAACCAAGGATAATCTGGCAGAAGAGGCTAATAGAATGGCAATCACGAGGGTTAAAATGGAGATGGGTTCAATTTTACACAAGCTTGAACCATAGGGAACTATGCTTGGATTTAGTTTCATGTTTACACAAGCTTGAAATGAAAAACTTTGCTTGGATTGGTTTACATTCCCCCAACATGATGACTCGATTCTAGGTGCATGCCCCCCAAGCTTCATTACATTCACCTATGTAGACTACTCTTGGTTATCAAGTGGATGGAATGAAGGTTCATTTACGAGATCAAGTGAAAGACTCAACTGGGATTTTATGAGATCTAATCAAAGACTCCAATTGTAACTTTTCTCCGGGGGACCTTGTTTCATTTTTTAATGAGCTTTTGTCACAAGACAAGGAACTCTACTCATATTCCTTGTTTCATTTTTTAACGAGCTTGACACAAGACAAGGAACTCTGCTCAGATTCCTTGTTCCATTTTTTAACGATCTTGACACAAGACAAGGAACTATTCTCATATTCCTTGTTTCATTTTTTAACGAGCTTGACACAAGACAAGGAACTATGCTCATGTTTCCTTGATCGTGACCCATAAGAGGTCATGACTTCTAAAAGGTTCTCATCAGATGGGAGAACAATTCTTTGGAAGGGATACGTAGCAAGGAATCCATTAGAGAGATCTGGTTCCAATGCCCCTAGTACATAATGCACAATATCACGAAATTGATCGTCAGTTGATGTAGGCATGGAATGAGTTGCCACATAATTGACCCATGGCGGGGAAGATACCATTGGGACAAAAGGACCATTTAGGGAAGATGGTTGACTAGAAACCATATTTGGACTGGGAAATGAAAGCTGGTCAACTATGACAATTCTGCCTTCATGTGGGTTTCAAATCACTCGAAAGAGTGTTGAAACTATAGCTCCCATGTCATAAACAAGTCGCGCCCAAGAAGTAAATTGTAATCTAAAGGGCTTGGCATTGTTGGGTTGTGTTATATTCTTTCCACAACTAGCCCACATAGTTAACCGGGGGGTTAGAGGGGGGGTGGAGCCCCTCCTTCGTTGCGCCGATTGCGTAGCGGGGGGGTCATAGGGGGTTTGAGGGGTGCGGGTAACCCCCCTCTATGGGGTCTGGGGCAGCGCCCTGGAAAATTTTGTTTTTTGGACCCTATATTAGGGTGGGCGGACCTACCTATGGTTTTGTGCATGTTTTTCACACATGGTTTTGGATGCGATGGTTTTGGTCCATGGTTTTGGACGCGATGGTTTTCGGTCCATGGTATTGGATGTTTTGACATGTATAAATATGTATTGTAACATTGAAAGGAACATAATGAAAAATCAAGCTGGTAGTCCCGGTTTTGGGATCCAGGGGAAAATCTCTGTGTATATGTGTTTTATGTGTTATGCTCTCACATTGTTTATTTTCTGTGTTTTAGAATTCATATGCAGGGAATTTCTGTATGGGGTTAAAATCTACATTTAGTATCAGAGCTGTTTTGGCTTCAAGGGAACGCCTTTGTTGCTGAGGGGTTTCGCTTGGGCCTGTGGTAGACCCTGTTTAGTGGGAGATCAACGAGATTGATTCTGGTGGTGAAAGAAGATGGCAAGCAGTGGAAAGATAGAGATCGAGAAATTTAATGGTCAGAGTTTTGAGTTGTGGAAACTCAAGATGGAGGATTTGCTGGTGGATAAAGATCAATGGATTGTGGTAGATCCGGGTACTTAACCAACGGGAGTGTCTGATGAAGAATGGAAGAAGTTGGATTGGAAGGAAAAGAGCACAATATGATTGTGTGTCTCAGATTCAGAATTGCTGAATGTATCAGGGGAAGCTATGGCGAAGGCTTTGTGGGACAAGTTAGGGACTTTGTACCAATCTAAGTCTCTGGTGAATAAACTGTTCCTACGGAAAAAGCTGTATAACCTGAGGATGAAAGATGGAGAATCGGTGACAGAACATATGAACACATTTAATACTGTGGTAAGTCAGTTATTATCTGTTGATATTAAAATTTCAGATGAAGATAAGTGCATCATTTTGTTGTGTTCTCTACTAGATTTGTGGGATAGTCTGGTTATTGCAATAGGTAGCAATGCAACTGCCTTGCAGTTTGATGAAATAGTCTCATCCTTGCTGATGGGGGAGATGAGATAGAAAAATATGGAGAGTCAAAATGGTGATGCCTTGACTGTATGAGGACGGTCCCAGAACAAAAACAAAAACAAGTCATCGAGTGGGAGATATAAATCTAGAGGGAGATCTAAATCTCCAGGAAAACCTGTAAAGGTGGTTTGCTGGAAATGCGGAAAGGAAGGGCACTACAAAAGGGACTGTAAATCTAAAGCTTCTAAAAAAGGAAAGGGATCTGATGATGCTCCTTCTGCATTGGCAAAAAACACCTCAGATGAAGGTGGGGATGTGTACTTGGCCTCTTCAAGTACACATGTAGATCATGAGGCATGGTTAAATGACTCAGGTGCATCCTTTCACTTCATTCCCCATAGAGAGTGATTCTGTGACTATGAGAAATATGATGGTGGTGATGTCTTCTTGGGGGATGACAGGAAGGTTAGAATCGTTGGTCACGAAAAGTAAAGTTGAAGTTGCAAGGTGGAAGGGTTAGAACACTTCCGGGTGTTCTGCATATTCCTGCATTAGCTAGAAATCTGATTTCTGTAAGCAAGCTGGATGATGCGGGTGTAAAAATAGTTTTCGAGAAGAATACCTACAAGATGGTTCAGGGGGCACTGGTATTGATGCGGGGAGTTTGAATTGGAACTCTGTACAAGCTGCAAGGTAGCACTGTTGTTGATGGGTGCAATAGTTGTGTGGTTCCCGAAAGTGGAGCAGAAAATCTAGTGGTCTCTAGAGAGAAGACCATGTTGTGGCATCAAAGGCTTCGACATATTGGAGAGAAGGGCCTTCAAATACTTCATGGTAAAGGTATGGTAGAAGGTATGAGTAATAGCTCTCTGGATTTTGATTTTTGTGAAAATTATGTATATGGGAAGCAGAATTGGGTGAGTTTCCCCTCTGGTGGTAAGAGGGTGAAACAGATATTAGAGCTTGTGCACAGTGATGTGTTTGGACCTATGAAGGTTCCATCACTGGGTAAGTCTGTGTACTATGTATCATTTATAGATGAATTCTCAAGGAATACTTGGATATATTTCCTTAAGAAGAAATCTGAAGTCTTTGACAGGTTTAAAGAATTTAAGGCTCTGGTGGAAAACCAGATAGAGAAGAAGATAAAGGTGTTGAGGACAGATAACGGTGGAGAGTTTTGCAGTAAGGAATTTGAAGAATTCTATAAGAAGTGTGGTATAGCATGACATAAGAATACTCCATACACACCTAAGCAAAATGGAGTTGCAGAAATAATGAACAAGACGTTGATGGAAAGGGCAAGAAGCATGCTCAGTGGTGCCGGGTTAGGACAGGAATTCTAGGCAGAGGTGGTGGAGACAACATGTTACTTGGTCAACAGATCACCTTCATCAGCGTTGGAGGATAAGACTCCACAAGAGGTATGGACTAGTAAGAAACCCTCTCTTTCACATCTGAGGGTATTTGGATGTGATGCATATGTACATGTTCCAAAGGAGAAAAGAACCAAGTTGGATAGTAAATCTGCAAAGTGCATCTTTATTGGGTATAAGGATGGTTTAAAGGGTTATAAGCTTTGGAACCCAGTAACAAGGAAGGTTATGTAAAACCGAGATGTGGTGTTCAGAGAGGTGAAAGATGTTATTAAAAATGAAGTCCAACCAAGGAACCTGAGAAGATAATGTTTGAGCTTAAGGAGGAAGAATCAGACTCTACAACGGAGGAGGAATCAAAAGATGAAGAGCCACAAACTCCGGGTGTGAGAAGATCAGTTCGAGAAAGAAGGTAGCTAGAAAGGTATAGTCCATCTGCTTTTTGTTCAAATTTTTCTTTATATATTACTGACGATGATCCAAGAACTGTGAAGGAAGTAGTAGATACAGAGGATGGCAAACTCTGGAAAGAGGCCATGGTTGATGAAATGACATCTTTGCACAAAAATGAGGCTTGGGATCTGGTGGAGTTGCTGGCTGGAAGGAAACCCGTTGGCAGCAAATGGATGTTCAAGAAGAAGACAAATGCAGAAGGAAAGGTGGAGAAATACAAAGCTTGGTTGGTAGAAAAAGGTTATTCCCAAGTGCTAGGAATTGATTTTGGTGATATTTCTTCTCCTGTTGCCAAGGTAGCTCCTATTAGATTACTTTTATCTGTTGTTGTTGCTTTTGATTTTGAGGTAGAACAGATGGATGTGAAGATATCATTTCTTCACAGGGATCTGGAAGAGGAGATCTACATGAAGCAACCTGAAGGTTTTGCGGTGAAGGGTAAGAAAGAAGTGGTATGCAAGTTAAAGAAGTCTCTGTATGGGTTAAAACAGTAACCAAGGATGTGGTATCATAATTTTGATACATTTATACGGGGACTTGGCTTCACTAGAAGAAAAGCAGATCACTGTGTGTATTTTAAATTAATTGGTGACCGTGCTATTTATCTGGTCTTGTATTGGATGATATGTTGCTGGTTGGAAATTAAAAAGAAATTACCTAGGATTTGAAGACCCAATTGTCCTCCAAATTCGACATGACAAATCTTGGTGCTGCAAACTATATTTTGGGCATGGAAATTAAAAGAGACCGGGAAAAGAGGAAGCTCTGGTTAAACCAGAGAAATTATGTCGAGACAATACTACAGAGGTTTAATATGCAGGATAGTAAACCGGTGAAGTTTCCTATTCCTGTAGGTGTGAGGTTATTTGCTGAACAATGTCCCAAGACATAAGAAGAGGAAGAGGACATGTCCCGTGTTCCATATGTAAGTGCAGTCGGTAGCCTGATGTATGCAATGGCCTGTACTATACCAGCCATTGCACATGCAGTGGGAGAATTGAGCACGTTTATGTCAAAATCGGGGTAGGAGCACTGGACAACAGTGAAGCTGGTTTTCAGATATTTGCACGGCACTAGTGATTATGGTTTGTGCTACCAAGGAAGACCAGGATTGGATAGAGTGTTGGATATTCATGGATTTGTTGATGCAGACTGGGTTAGAGATCTGGATCAGAGAAGATCTACAAGTGGGTATGTGTTTAACCTATTTGGAGGTGCAGTCAGTTGGATGAGTAAGAAACAATCTGTAGTGGAACTATCAACTATAGAGGCAAAATACATGGCAGCCACTCATGCAAGCAAGGAAGCAGTTTGGTTGCAGAGATTGTGTTCAAGTATGGGGTTAGTATAGGGAGCTATATGGATAGACTGTGACAACCAAAGTGCAATTTTCCTGGCAAAGAACCTTGCATATCATTCAAAGACAAAGCACATTGATGTTTAGTATCACTTTGTGAGGGATATGATAGAAGACAAAAAGGTGTTGCTGGTAAAGGTGGACACTTTGAAGAATACTGCAGATGCATTGACAAAATATATGAGCTCTGAGAAGTTCTCTTGGTGTAGAGAAACAATGGGCATTGCAGGGATGGATAAACGACTAATCTCTCTTACAGCCCCCTGTGGAAAGAAAACAACAAGTGGTAGAATGTTGGGTTGTGTTATATTCTTTCCATGACTAGCCCACATAGTTAACCGAGGGGTTGGATGGAGGGCGGAGCCCCCCCTTTGTTGCGACGATTGCGTAACGGGGGGGTCACATGGGGTTTGAGGGGTGAAGGTAACCCTCCTCTATGGGGTTCGGGGTAGTGCCCCAGAAAATTTTGTTTTTTGGACCCTATATTAGGTTGGGCGGACCTACCTATGGTTTTGTGCATGTTTTTCGCACATGGTTTTGGATGCAATGGTTTTCGGTCCATGGTTTTGGACGCGATGGTTTTCGTTCCATGGTATTGGATGCTTCGGCATGTATAAATATGTATTGTAATATTGAAAGGAACATAATAAAAAATCAAGCTGGTAGTCCCGGTTTTGGGATCCAGGGGAAAATCTCTGTGTATATGTGTTTTATGTGTTATGCTCTCGCATTGTTTATTTTCTGTGTTTTAGAATTCGTATGCAGGTAATTTTTGTATGGGGTTAAAACCTACAGGCACTACCATCACATTGAGATAAACAATTTTTTCTCTCAAAGTAATAGGCTACTAAGGAAGGATCCCTAATGGTTGACTGGTTCCTCTGTTAAAAGCCAAAAAATTCTGGGTAACAGGCACAAGTGGCGGTGAACCAAGCACTTGCCAAGCAGTAGAGGAAAGGATACTCACCGATGCACCTTCATCTATAATAGTGCCAGATACAATCATATTATAAACATGTACTATGATCTGGAAAGGCACATAAGAAGGAAGATGACATCTTGCCAGTCAATTCCAATCAAAGGAAGTGGCCAGACTACTTGGAGGGGGTACTGTAAGAACAAGATAATTACCCCCTTGAGTTACGAGAACGGGAGGATTTTCCTCCTGTCTTGATGGAACGTGAGGGTTTCCTCCAAGCTCATTGGAATCTGAAGAAATGAAAGAACATGAGTGGTATCATACTCACACTCTACGGGAAAGGTATGATTACCTGAAGGTGAAATCGGGTCAACTGTTTCCTCAACTTGTGATTGGTTAGTTATATACTCATGGGATTCACATTCAGAGAGAGTGGGTTTGACTGATGGTTGATTTGGGTCAGTCATTTCATCAACTAGTGAAGTATTAAGGGAGAGTCTCTCGTAACTAGATGGAAGTCACTGCGGAGAAGCAGGACGATTATTCAACACTTTTTGGGATTCATCCAGATAGGGACAAAGGTGAATGGGGTGATTCCCTTCGCATAACCTACATGGAAACTTAACTTTATCCTTCTTTCCATGAACTTTACTACCACTAGTTGATGGTGTGTCACTAGCATGATCTCTAGAAGTTGATGACACAAGATGATGCGAATGAGAAGACCATTCTTCTAAGATCTGAGTAATACCAGAGAAATTTCGAAGAAGATGGTTTCTCGTACAAAGTTTGCAAGGATATCGAAGTTTGTGAGGCTTATCGGACGGTTTCTCAACAAAAGTTGTATTCGATGCAATGGTTGCTTGGTTGCCCCCTACTGAATTTTCTTCTTCTTCTTATCCACCTGGTTACTAGTGTCAATACTTTCACCAGGCGAAGAGGAAGAAACAACTGGCGAAGAAGGTAAAGGGTCAACTTTAGGATCAACTAGAGGTTGATTTTGTCCATTCGTAGGAATATTCAGTTGCGGGGCCAAGGAGATTGAGAACAACCATACTAGAAAGTTGATGGTAAGTCCTGGAAGGGATAATGTATCCATATAAGGAGCACTACTATTTCCAAAAGGAGGAAAATGACTAGGATTCCCATCAAAAGGAATTCCTTGATTGGTGGACTCTGAAGTTGTTGCCATATGTCTCAACCTAAGATCAACTACAGAGTGACGTGGAGGATGTTATCTGCAGTCAATTAATTTTATTTTAATCAAAATAATATAACAAATACAAAGAGGGATAATCTAGGCAAAAGGATTACCAAATAACTGTGAACTGTAATATACTCACTCAGTAAACCAAGGACTTAACATACGTGCAGGCAATCTCCCCGAATGCTGTGTTCAATGTATCATAGTGTACAAGGCGACTGACTCGGTTACCTATGGATGGACAGAAACCTAATGTAGTCCTCCCATATATACCTGAAAGTACATGGAGGCCCAATCCATGTTAGCGCTATCTAATGCAACACCGCATAGTGAGAGCATTCCTTTCTACTTTTCGTACTATAACACCGCCCTATATACCTGAAAGTACATGGACGAGCTACGATATACTTACGTACGTGGAATGAGGTATCACACTCGGAATGTATCGCAGACAATTAGTGACAACTGCTATGTTTAATGATGCTGGAACACATCTCTAGCCTAGACCTCTAAATTTTATGCGTTAAGTTACAATGCTCCATTAGGTTAATTGAGATAAATTTTAGTTGATCTTGTTTAAAAGTTTGTCTTTCAGGTTCACCGCATGATGTTTCTGAAACTCCTAGAATGCAACTATGATGAGAAACATTCTTTTCATTTGATTTGAATAATGAAAACCGTAACTAAAAGGGATAGAGAAATCAAAATATTTAAACAAAGAGCACATAACACATCTAATGTAACTTTCCCTATACTATTCCTACAAGCACACATAAACTTCTAAATGCATAATGCATGTTTTTATTTTCATTAATTTAATGTTTCGATGAACATAAGGAAACTAAACACAAACGATTAATCAATAATTTTTGCAAGAAACGAAGACTTTATGACAGTTTCTTTTTCAAAGAAATGAAGACCTTCCGACACTTCTTTTTCAGAAAAGACTAATCGATGTAAGCAAACTTTGACAATGAATTGATAATGATAAAGAAATCAATTAAGAAACACTAAACAATCAAGGCCAAAGTAGGGATAGGAAATGAAATACAAATTGATTTCAAAACCATAGAAAACATTGGTCTTTCAACAAACAACATCAAAAGAAAATTTGGAAAAAACCAAGACAAAGGTGGGTTTTTTAGCTTGATAGGGATCAGCGCAGCCTTGAGTGGGAGATAGTGCGCTACAAGGAACTGTCTCTAAGCCAAGGGTGCACTGCAGTGTGTTGTCCCCTGACCAAAGGTGCATTGGTACCAGCTCATTCCTAGAATAGGAATTCTAGTGAAAATTTCGACCAAAAAAGCTTCAAAATGACTGGAACGAGATCAATGAAGTCAAGTAAAGTCTACTAGGATGTAATATGATAAGGGTAAACTACCAAGAATGACAATCGTTTCCCAGTATGGTCGTCAATTTGTTATATGGAATTTGTATCTACGGATAAACACATTTTCCCTAAGTGGGTAGTTACACTTAGAACAACAAAAAGAAAGTGGTTTAACCTTTTCCTATAATAGATAGATGAGATGAAGGAACTTACTTGTAATCTTTCGCTTCCTTGATCTCCTTTGAATTGCTCCCGTCACTCCCACTTGAACTGAATCTGCTCAATTGGTACCTGTCAACAGAAACAGAAGATGACAATGATCAAAGTACATAATCTATCTACTATAAATAAATGGAATCGACAACATTGAAACATATTTGCATCATAGATATGAACAAGAATATGGGAAAAGGAACAAACAACTTTATTGATGTAGAAGGAAGAGTTACACCCAAAGCGGTTCGATCCCGTGTCACTCATCCAGCTTCAGTTGAAACCCTCGTCACACCAAAAGCACATCAATCCAACATCATAACATTACTTTAAATGAACTCAAATCTCAAACCAATAGTATTTCTCTACAATCTTCAAATTCCAACCTCCTGATCACTATGATGAGTGGCCAATTTATAGGGAAATGAAAGTGGTTATGTCATAAATTGGGCATTGAATGGTTTTCCAAAATTGGAGTTAGTTTCCATGGAGAAAGGGATGAGAGGATAAAGGGGTAATTGCTCCATAGCCTATCCAAAGTCGAGCTCATATGATGAGATAAGAGCTGGGCATCCTTCTAGAATTCTCTAGAATCAAGGAATATTCCCAGAATCCTATGTCAATTTCGCTCATTCTCACCCAACGCAAGTCAAAGGGGGCCTAAGTGCAATGCAGTGCAGGTCTGAATGGGCCTACCTACTCTGCATCGCAGTTACCCCTGACCAAGGCTGCGTTGGTGTCCCAAGGAGGCATTTCAACAGGGTTTCAAACTAGGAAATTTTCATGGATGAAAGCATTCAATTTAATGACTTGTCTAGGGCATGTAGCAACTGAATTAGGGTTTGATGAGCCCTAATTGTACTGATTTGAATGTCGGGAGTGATGTTCCTAAATATATTTGTAACACTACCTATTTGTGACCATGATCATGCTATTCACTTGATTCCAGGAAGTGCTCCACCAAACATTAGACCTTACAAATATCCCTATGCCCAGAAGAGTTAAATTGAACGTATGGTTGAAAAAATGCTAGAGGCAGGTATAATTCAACCTAGCCAAAGTTCTTTTTCTTCTCCAGTAGTATTAGGGCACAAGAAGGATGGATCATGAAATATGTGTCTAGATTATAGAGAGCTCAACATTCTCGCTGTTAAATATAGGTTTCCCATTCATGTCATTAATGAATTGTTGGATGAACTACATGAAGAAATTTACTTCACCAAGCTAGATCTTCGTTTAGGACATCTTCAAATTAGAATGAAGACATATGACATTCTGAAATTAGCATTTAGAACTCATGAAGGTCGTTATGAATTTTTGGTCATGCCTTTTGGCCTTACTAATCCACCTTCCACATTTCAAGGTTTGATGAATTCCACTTACAAACCCTTCCTTAGAAGATTTGTGTTAGTGTTTTTTGATTATACTAATCTACAAAAAGTCTTGGAAAGATCATGTTCAACATGTTGACAGGGTGCTCAAATTATTTGAGGAGAAAAAATTGCATGCAAAACCCTCGAAATGTTTTTGTGGGGTACAAGAAGTGGAATATTTTGGTCATATTGTATCACATGAGGGTGTTAAGGAAGATCCTAAAAACATTATATCCATCAAGGAATGGGAAATCTCCACAAATTTAAGGCATATTTGAAGATTTCTTGGGTTGACAGGGTATTATTGCAAGTTTGTTAAGAATTATGGGAAGATAGCAACACCTCTAATAACATTACTGAAGAAAGATGCAGTTTTTTGGACTCTAGAAGAAACTAAGGCATTTGAACATCTTAAAGAGGCAATGTGTCGAGCTCCAGAATTAGCTACACCAGAGTTCACAAAAACCTTTATTGTGGAAGGTGATGCCTCATGAAATGACATTGGTGTTGTTTTAATATAAGAAGGAAGACACATTTCTTTTGAAATTCGTCCAATCAAGGGAAAGTATTTACATAAAGCTATTTATGAGAAGGATATGTAGGCATCACTACATGCATTGAAGAAATGACTCCCTTACCTAATGGGCATACACTTCAAGGTAAAAACATATCATGATATTCTTAAATACTTCTTGGAACAAAGATCATCCTTAGAATACCAACAAAAATGGGTCACAAAGATGTTGGGCTATGTCTTTGAAATCATCTACAAAAAAGGGAAGAAAAATGTTGTTGCAAATGCACTCTCAAGAAGGGATGAGGATTTGGAAGCATCACTATGTGCCATTTCTACTATCCAACCTGATTGGATAACAGAAGCAAGGGAGGAATGGAAGAACGATGAAGAGGAATGGGTACTCATTCAAAAGTTTCAACAAGATCCTAGTGCATCTGATTCATTTATTTGGAAAAATGGTTCATTGTGGTACACATATCATTTATATCTATGTAATAACTCCTAACTTAGAAAAAAGTTTCTTTTAGAATTTCACACCTCTCCTATAGGAGGGCACTCGATATTTTTAAAAACTCACCATAGGGTTAAGAAGGATCGTTTTTGGGATGGCATTAAATCTGATATTCATAAGCTTTTGCGGAATGTTTGTTTTTCCAATAAGATAAATTTTAGACAATTAAGACCCCAAACATTTTACAACCATTAGCCATTCCAAGTGAGCTTTGGGAATATGTCACAATGGATTTTATCACAATTTTACGCAAGTCCAAAGGAAAGAGTGTCATCATGGTGGTAATTGATAGACTTATTAAGTATGCCCACTTTTGTGCACTATCTCATCCTTTCAACAACAATACTATTTCTACTACATTTGTGGAAATAGTTAAAAAGCTACATGGAAACCCAAAGATTATTGTAAGGGATAGAGATCTCATTTTCAATAGAAATTTTTGGACAAAATTATTTGCTTGTCTTGGTATCAATTATCTCATTGCTCACCTTATCATCCTAAATATAATGAGAAAAATGAGACAGTGAACAAATGTTTGGAAGGATGTCTCCATTGCTTTGTATATGATAAACAAACACAATGGATCAAGTGGTTACCCTTGGCAGAATGGTGGTATAAATCTTGCTTCTGTACCGCAACAAAAAATGACCCCATTTATGGCATTTTATGGATATCAACCACAGTCCATCACATCATCTTTAAGAAAAAAAGTCTAAGGTTCAAGTAGTGGAAGAGCACATCAATTATCAAAAACAAGTTCTGCAAATCTTAAAAGATAACCTGACTTTGGCACAATATTGAATGAAACAACAGGCATATCAACATAGTAGCGAAATAAGTTTTGATTTAGGTGAATGGGTAATTTTATGACTATAACTATACAAAAAAAATTCTATCAATCAAGCTAAGAAGCATAATAAATCATCACCCAGTACTATGGATGTTAAAAGGTGTTGCAAAACATTGGTACTACAACATACATTTTTGAGCTGCTTGCATCTTCACAAGTACACTCAGTTTTCCATGTTTAGTGCTTAAAGAAGGTTATGGGTTACAAGTTCCCAGTTCAAACTATATTTTTAGAACTTTATGAGGAAATAAAAAACATATTGGAGCCCGAAGAAATTTGTTGGGATGGGGTCCCCTGGGTCAGTTTTGAGGTTAAAATAACCCAAGTTTTGATATATTTGCATAGATACCATCCTAGTCTCAACCATAAACAATGCCGACCAAGGATCGACAAATGTTTCTTTAAGGACTCCACCAACACCTTCTGAGAAATCAAAGTGTTTGGGTTCCGGGGGGAGTATAGTCACAAGGTTGAAACTTAAAGGAATTTCCTAGTCTGAACCATAAATGATGCCGACTAGGGATCAACGGATGTTGCTCTAAGGACTCCACCAGCACCTTCTAAGAAATCATAGTGTTTGGGTTCTGGGGGGATAGGTTATTTGTTACAACTGTGGAACACTAGGGCACTATGCGAGGGAGTTTCAGAATCAGACATGTCGTCATGTCAATAATGCAACCAGTTTGATCACACTATAGAAGAATGCCCGGTGTTGATAGCTAAGATGCAAGAAAAGAAGGTGTAGCCTTAGAAACCTACGTAAAACTTACAAATGATGAGAGCTGAGCCCCGCGAAAAGGATCAAAGTGTGAATATAATGCTGAGAAGCAGAATAACGACTGGCGATGATAAAGGAAAAAAACATGAAGAGGACGGATGGGTCCGCAAGGCCCTAGAAAAGGAATCTAGTTTTGATTTGGCGTGTGCTAAGGAAACTTTTATGGAAGCCAAGAAAAGCTTTGCTGAGGCCTCCACCTTAGGAAGCCAGAACAAAGTGCAAGAAACCAACGTGCCTACAGAGGTTGATCCCTCTATCCTTACTACGTTCTTGGAGACCTGCATGAAACTGCTGCACGATAGCAAAGCTGTGAAGGGCCTGCCAGAGTTAATAAACAAATGCATTGGCAAAGAGAACGTCCTTGGTGGACACCGCGTAGTTAGAAAAATTGGCAAACATAAGGCTAGAATGAGGTGTGAAATGAGGCTCACCACGCAGATAGGAGATTATGAAATGGACCAGGTCATCTTAGACTTGGGGTCCGATGCAAACGTTTTTCAAAACAAACATGGGAAAGAATGGGGAGACTTGTGCTATAGTGGTCTTCGATTCAACTCAGAATGGAAAACCAGTAGAAGGTTATTCCTATGGGACGACTATATGGAGTAACAATCGATATAGAAGGTGCGAAAGCGATGGCTGACTTTGAAGTGATAGAGATTGTTGATGGCAATAATCCATACCCTTCGCTCCTCAGAATTAACGGGGCCATTGACATGAAGGGGGTCATCAATTTAAAAAAGAGAAGGATGTCATTTGAAAGGAAATCACTTTGATTTGTAGTGTCATTAGACCCTGCAGAAGGGGCGCACTACACTGAACCTGTACGCGATTATGAAGAAAGTGAAGATGAATTGGATCAGATCTACAAAATAACAGCGTGAGACCAGGACTTGATCAATTTGATAGTGGATGGAAAAATTGCATGGGACTGGGAGTGTTCCTGTAACTTTGATGCATATGAATAGTTGGAGAACTAGCATAATCATTTGCATGAATTATCTACATTGCGTTGCAACATGATGACTAAATCACTGTGCTGCGTTTCATTGGAGGTAAGGAATTTATCATATTATGATGGTTTAATTGACATGGACAATTTTTTGGATGCGTTTGAGCGAGAAGTCCCTGAGCATCACCACTTCCAAGCATTAGATTTGGCACTGTGCGCTACACCCGCAAGGTGGTGGGGTACGCACATGGATAAATTTGATGGATGGCGAGATTACAAAAGGATGATGAGGTTGCAGTTTGGGCATCCTAACACTAGATTGACTGAGAAATACAATGGGAAGGATGATCCGCATGATCACCTAGAAAAATGGACTAAATCTTATGGAACGGAACCACAGCTGGAGTGGGTACACTTATTTTTCCATACTTTGGATACAATTCCTATGAACTGGTATTTGGAAACGGAGCTCCGCCATGGCATTGCAGAGTGGGATATGTTGAGGGAAGGATTATTATTGACCTTCAGTTTTGAAGATGGCTTCGCGAGCATCGATGAAGCCTTACAGGAGATTAATGTAGTGATCTTTAGAACACAACAAGAACCTCTGGAATGGGTCCATCTAGATTGGAGCACCTAGCTGTGCCATGCACTGCAATTTTATAATGTGATCGCTGAATAGGAGGATGAAGATCCCAGAAATATTAATATCCTAGAGGCAGAAGGGCATCGCGAAGTCGAGGGCCTGCAGATAGAGAACCTAGACATCACGGTGCCGTTGAAGACAAAACAATTAAACATTGGTATAGAAGTAGAACTGAAGTTCGCAAAGATTGGAAATTATTGGGATGACACCACTGTGGATAAAGTTGTTGAGTTACTCTATGAATATAAAGACCTATTTCCTACCAAGTTTTTGGATTTGAACGACATAATAGGCGACTTGGACATTATGAAAATCACTCTGAACCTGGACGCGAAGCCTATTAAACAAACTTTATATCACCTTTATCCTAAATACAAGGAAAATGTTCGCTTAGAGTTGGATAGGATGATCGAAGCAGGAATCATAGAACCAGTTGAAGATTCTGATTGGGTGAGACCAATGGTGGTTCAGGAGAAGAAATAAAAGAGTGACATAAGGATTTGCATAGATCTAAGGAATCTTAATGATGCTTGTGTCCATGATTCATTCACGACATCATTTACCGATGAAGTATTAGACAATATTGGAGGGCAAGAGGCCTACTCATTCACTGATGGGTTTTCAGGGTATTATAAGATCAAGATCACACTAGAGGATAGGAGTAAAACAACCTTTGCAATGAAATGGGGTTGTTTCCAGTGTACTGTGATGCTGTTTGGACTCAAGAATGCATATTCGATATTCTCTCGCGTAGTTATAGTAGCGTTTAAGGAGTTCATCCACAAGTTCTTGGAAGTATACTTTGATGATTGGACAATGTTTGGTTTAGTGAAACGCCATGTAGCAAGCCTGTGCCTGATGTTGGATACATGTCGCAGATACTAGATTGCGCTGAATTTGAAGAAATGAATCTTCTATGTTCCCTTTGGAATCTTTCTAGGTCACGTGGTGTGCAAGCAAGGGATGATGGTGGACCCTGCAAAGATTGCGGTGATAGTGAATCTGGAGGCCCCAAGGAACGTGAAGCAGTTGCACGCAACGTTGGGACATACAATATATTATAGGAAATTTATAAAAGCATATGCTCAGATTACCGTGCCTATGGATAAATTACTGAAGAAGGATGCAACATTCTGCTGGGACGAAGAGTGTCAGCACAAATTAGACGTTCTGAAAGAAAATATGGTCACCGTGCTGATCTTGGTATTCGCGGATTAGAAGAAGGAATTTCACGTACGTGTGGATGCCTCTTGCATTGTGTTGGGTGCAGTATTAACGCAAGCTGGTGAAGGAGAAATGGACCACCCTATAGCCTTCGTGAGTAGGAAATTATCAAAGACCGAGAAGAATTACTCAACAACTGAGCATGATGGATTGACCATGGTATACGCGCTGCAGAAGTTTAGGCACTATCTATTAGGAGGACATTTCAAGATGTACACAGATCATTCCGCCTTGAAATACCTGGTCAATAAGCCTGTGTTGGGGGGGAAGATCTGTAGATGGTTGCTGCTATTCCAGAAGTATGACTTTTAAGTAATTGTGAAGCCAAGAAGGTTGAATGCAGGACCTGACCATCTGTCACGGATCGAAACAGGAGAGGAGCCTAGTAATTTGGAGGAAGGGTGTTGGGCCTAAGAATTATCCTTAAAATAAATCCACTTTCACTCCATTCAACATCCACTTTCTCTCCATTCACACATTTTATCACCTCTATTCCACCACCACGTCATCACATTAGCTTCACTTTCATCATTAAATGGGTTATCATTGTGTTTTCCAAAACATTATTAATTCTTAGTGTCGAGCAGTAAAAAGGGTCTTTTTCACCTCTATTTACCCTACATTAATTTATCAATCCAGGAATGATTTGTTATCTCAAAGAGTGTACTCAGTTTGAGGTGGTAATTTGTTAGAGTAATTCTAGCAGTGTAGTGCTCTAAATACAAAAGTAAACAGATGCTTGAAATAAGATCTACTTACAAAAAAATAACCTTAAAATTCAAAGCATGCACTCAGAAAACTATAGAAATTTATGAGTCAAGGGTACAGTAATGGTAACTCATTCCTCTGTAAACTCATGCAATTGAAGACAATCAAGGAAAAGATCATCAATTTGGGAACTAGACAACAAATGTCAATGCTCGTTACAGTCTCAAATCGTTCTGCACACCAAAGCAACGATAACACAAATGACAAGAAATGGAACAACAACTAGTCTTATGAACAAGATTGAACAAGAAAACCTTAGTCTACGGAAATAAATGCAGCAATTGTATCCTACAGGAATTAGATAACAATCTTTACTCTAAAGATAAATCAGACAACAACAGAAATGGAACGACAACGAATATATATAAAATATGGAACAACAACTAGAGTCAAATATAAATGTACAATGAATCAAAACAAATATCACACACGACATGCTTAATATTAGAAGAAATAGTAATCTGACTTCGATACAACAAGTATAAATCTCAGTTATAAAGAATAATGATTGTAATTCGTAATGGAACAACAACGCTAGTTGAACAACAATCACAATTAAGTGTAAACCATAGATAAATACAATAATACCAACTTATGAATGTTACAGAACGGTTACTTAGTAATTGAACAACAATAGCATTATGTAAGGAACAACAATGTTATATCAATGATTAAAGGAACAACAATGCGTTACAAAGTCAGAATGAACAACACAACATTCCTGTTATAGAGAACAACATTACTTAGTTGAGCATAAACAAAATATAACAGAATCGTGATGTAAAATAGAAAAACACATCAGATTACCGAACATAGCTAATAATGAAAACCACACACGAATTAGAAATAATGGTACAGGAGCAAGTGTTACACCAGGGCCGGGCCCTTAGCCTCCAGGGACACACCGCTTGAGATTACTCCAAAATCAAAGGTGGAACGACAACCAGATTTATATTAAAACATCAAAAGAGAGTTACAGTGGATCGCTCTTCAACGAGAGTAAATGATCAAAGTTTCAAATACAAAGGAGAATTACATAAAAATAACAACAAGTCGTCCCCCGGCTAGCAGTACTGCCCCTTCTTATAACAACCGACATGAGATATCAATGGTACAAAAATAGTTAAGATAGTAATACCTCAGGATCAAAGTATCCTGAGGGATTCGCCAGACTATTAATTCTCAGTTATCCTCTTGTTCTCTTGCACTGATTTGATATCTCCTTTTCCCTTTCCTGGTTGATACACTCCAATTTGGATTGCCTTGTTTGCATGCGGTTCCCTGCCAAAGGGACAACAATTAACTTTGTCTTGTCTTTTCCTTTGGGACGATAATCTTCCGTTTTCTCCTTTTCCTGCATAAGAAAAGGGCAATTATTAGTTATTTTGCGTTGCATACAAATCCCATGAATTTTGTCATAATTTCTTATTATCTACCTAGTTCATGATGCAAAGAGGTTATGAGTTTTAAAGAAAAGATGACAAAATAAACGATAATAACATACCTTCTTCAGTACTCAACACACCCCCCTGCTTACCCTTTTTCATGCCCTCATGAAAACATTGTAGTTGACATGCAAGGCAGTGAGAGAGTAGGCCAGAGACGGGATCTCATGAGGTGGTCTATAGCCATGATGCCTAGCTAGGTGTTCAAAAAGATGTCCTGTCTGACCCTCAGGCATTTCATACAAGGCTTGGTATCCAGGTGCAGGGTGCCAAATAATTGGACTGCGGAACCTAAAGCCTAACCAAGATGGTCCTTCTCTCAAAATAAGGTCACCATAAAGACCCAAGCAATCAATAGCTAGCTTAAAGTTCTCATAGTTAAACGATTCCATAAGTTGGATGTTCGGATTAGAAGTCTGATATCGGAATTTGGTAGCTGCAATGGCAAGGTCCTTAATGGAAAAGAAATATTCTATCCCTTGCCGATTGATTGTTGTAGGAATAGGTCCTAATGCCTCAATCATGCCCAGAGTCCTCATGAGGTTCCGATGTTTATTCCACAACTGTAATGGGTCTCTAGGCTCAGCTCGTACCCATAAGTCTAATCCATTTTCTTGTCTTTGAAAGGCATTATAGTCTTTAAGGCATTTTATTTGATTAACACCAAAATAAATGAGTGCCTGCAGTTGGATATCCCCAACGAAAGGGCTGGGGTTCTGCTCTGTTCTTGATCTAACACAAGGTTATGCAGATAGAATTCACATAATAATCTTTGAACCTTCACCCCATAGTGCTTACAACAATTTATGAAATCATCAATAGTGTTTATTTCCATTGGGGCTCCTACTTTGACAGCTTCAATTTTCAATTGCAAATATCGTTCCATTAAAAACAAGGCATAATTCCTAGTAGGTGCTCTACATGCTAGGATGTCAGTATACAAAGAGCATAAGGTATCCACTTGTTTGATGACTACATCTAGTCTATGAGTTACCTTTTTGACCCTTTCTTCTTCCTTTCGCCATCCTTCAAAGGCTTGGCTTTCGGATAAGTTGACATTCCTCAGCTACTGTTGTAATTTTTCATACTTTTCTCGAGAGCCAATCTGTTCTGTAAGTTTCTCTACTGTTTGCTGGGTTTGCACCAAGTCCTTTACTGTCCTCGGATCATTTTCCCACATGGTAGTTGTAAGCGAAAGGTTTACTTGAATCTTCTTATTGCATTGTCTTGTGTTTATGGTTCACACTCCTTAAGAGGACTGTGCCTCTGTCTGAACTTCTTTGTCACAGGCCGATATATCATCTGTTTGTACTTCAACATGGGTGACAACTGAATGCTGTTCCTTTTGGTTTTGAACAGTAGGCCGGATTTGAGTCCTCCTAATCTTTTTCTTGAGGGGTTTTGCCGGAATGGTTGCATGTCTTACCCCCGAGGTCCTTTTTGCTCTCTTTACCATTTTCAAAACCCTGATTTATTGTCAAAGTCGTGCTACCACATTAAGCAGTCTTTGCTATTCTTTTCGTAATATTTTGATCTCTTCTATTTTCTTGGAAAGAACAACTGTCTATTTACTCGAGCCTGGACTGTCATCTTGGCCAATTTCCTGGTTCTATTCTTGGGGTTCTTCCTCGTTGTTCTGATTGGGCTGTTCAGGAGTAAAAACCCTAGCTTGTTCTGTTATTTCCTGGGTGACTTCTTCTTCCACCCCTTCTCCTCCATGAAATTCTTCCAGTGTAGTCTGGCTAGGAACATATTGTTCCTCTTCTATATCTTCATCACTTTTCTCTCCAGATATACTTTCATCATGAATGGAGTGATTCTCTTCTTCTTCTTCCTTGTCGCACAATTCTTCGGATGCATCTTTGTCATGAGCAGAATGCTCCTTCGGTTCTTCTTCGATGTGGAGGTTTAGTGGGCTGAGAGGTTGAGAATATTCGCCCATATTGGCTAGAATTTGGGCCAATTCGTCCTCCTGCAATGGATTTTGCAATGGGCTTTCTTTGCGTTGCTCTGTCTCTTCCTCCACCTGCCCAGACTGCTCGGTCTCTTCCTCTGTTTCTCCTTCCTCATTTTCCTCCAACTCTTTCTCATTCTCCTCTCCTTCCAATTGTGGGGGTTTCTCATCCCCTGAATCATCTATCTCCACCGGTTGACTGGTATTCCCTTGGGAATTTCGTAGCCTCCCTCTGATCCATGCCAATCTAACTGATTTCCTCTGTTTCAATGGTCTATTTGGTGTACTGGTAGCATGTTTTTGTTTTGGGGTTGGCAGAGCTACTCCCCCGTCTATCGTGACAATCAGTTCTTCCCAACTGCTTTGTTGCTGAGCAAGACTGTAGCTAACTATCAGTCATATCATCCCATGGTGACTTACTATCGATTCTACATGTCGTGATTTTTTTATGCTTCGGGCAACATCATGTAGTAAAGAATTTAAAAATGCAGGAAAATTCACAGAGCATTTATGTTTTAATACGAATAAAGTTTAAGGTGGCGTGGTCTTACCACGTCTTTCCTACCTTCATAGTTGATGTAGCTCCAGATGATTCTTGCCAATTCTTCCCACGGCTCTCCTAATGCTGCTGGTAGAACTCCCTTTCCTCTTACAGTCAGGTTCTGGCCTTCATCTTGGAAGATTTTTATGATTTTTCGCAGTCTCTCCTTCTTTAGAGTCCACACAGGTCCAGTGGCTGGCAGTCCTGAGACCTCTGCAATTATGTCATCGGTGACTGCTATGTGTCTCCCTCTTACCGTGGAGTGATATTCTTGCAAGTTCTGCAAGAATTCTATTGCTACGGTCTTGTTGGATTCTTGTAAACGATTGAGATAAACTATCCATCCTGCCCTTGTTAGGATTTCCCGTGCAGCATCAGAAACTGTCAATACCTGTGGTTCTCTCCGAATTGATCTTCCTCCCATGCTTAGCACACTATAAAAATGTAGAGACAACAATGGAATAGCAGGCTGTTCAAACTATTAGAAAATACAGAGAAAATAATGAAACAACAAGCTCATTCAAATCCCAAGTCACTTACTAATTGTTACAGAGCATAATATGGAAATAGCTTAGGAACAGCAAGCCATGCAAATTGGAAAACAATATACTGTTAAGCCTTGCTATTCCCAAGTGAAAATTCTCCGAATAATAGTCTGACATGTATACCAGCAAATTATGAGGTCACCTGCTTCCCCCTTGCAATGTGATAGGCTGTCCTCGGTCATCAAATGAGGGAGCGGTGTGCCGAACTGCCATGGTACAGAGTCATAAAGGAATAGCGTATACCAAGATGCCATGTTTAGAAAAGGAGTAGGTTGCCGAAATTGAGGTGTATAATAGAATAGCTTAATAAATAAGAGAATGTTGTGATATGATGCGAGGCTGGGAGGATAGGACAATTGACGTGCACAAAAATTCTGATGCGGTCATTATCAACTTTTTCCGTCGTGATTGGTTGTAATATATTTTCATGTGTTTAAAGGTTCAGGGAAATTATATACATAATCTCATTTGACCTATTACAAAGGTATAAGATGAAGAAGGGTCTTGTAATTGTTATTGGTGTATAAGGAATGTGACTTCAATACCATCAACAGAGCTCTGTTTCCCACATGTGTCCATAACCTTGACAGAGTTGTTTCTTTCACCCATGGAACCATGATCCTTTGTGTATGCTTAGGAAGTTCTGTGCAATGTCAAAATGGAGGTTATTATGCTGGCTTGGTAACCAGATAAACCATAATGCCATTCACTAGGAAGGAGTGAAAGGTGGGCAGGCTGGCTCATGATGAGACCTCCTGTTCCGAGGACTCTTTATTTTTTCTGATGTGTCTCTTGGATCATATCCCTGGTGTGGTGGCCGTAGTGGGAATGCCACTTCACTTTCTTCCTTATGATCATGGTAGGCTGGCTCTTGATGAGACCCCCTATCCTTCATTTGACAATCCATATTAGCAAATCATATAAACATTTTTCTCCTTTTTCTTTTCTCTTTTATAAAGTACTTTCCTATTTATACACAAAGGGTGGTTTAACACTCCTTAAGAGTAGGAATGGTGGAAGAAGTCTTAACATCTCAATAAGTATACCCTTTGTTCTTATTCCTTAATAATGATCAAAGAAGATTATGGGAATTTAAAAAGAACCACCATGATAAAGATAACCAATCATATCAGTATTAGTAGAATAATGACAGCAAAGTGATGAATAGTTGTGTCCTTTCCTCTTTTCTGCTATCAATTCAAAGCAATTTCTAAAAAAATAGTGATTTTATGTAATTTTCTGATTTCAGTATGCTCTAGTTTTGTATCCATTGCATAAGTGTATAGCTGTGCTCCAAATCACAAAAAAAGACTCGAAACTGTTGTATATTGAGAGGAACAACAACTGTCCTTTAATTGGAACAACAAGGAGAACAAGCGTAAGTAAAAGGAATACGAAAATGCTGTCCCTTCAAAAAGGAATAGCAGAAAATGCAAGTGTTGTTCCTTCGGAAAAGGAACAATAGAAAATGCAAGTGCTGTTCCTTTAGAAAAAGGAATAGCAGAAAAAAAAGTGATGTTCCTTTGAAAAAGGAATAGCAGAAAACAAAGGTGCTATTCCTTCGGAAAAGGAATAGCAAAAACGAAAGTGTTGTTCCTTCGGAAAAAGGAACAACAAAAAACAAAAGTGTTGTTCCTTCGAAAAAGGAATAGCAAAACGAAAGTGTTGTTCCTTCGGAAAAGGAAAAACAGAAAAACAAAAGTGCTATTCCTTCGGAAAAGGAACAACAAAAATGAAAGTGTTGTTCCTTCGAAAAAGGAACAATAGAAAATGAAAAGTGTTGTTCCTTCAGAAAAGGAACAACAAAAACGACAGTGTTGTTCCTTCGGAAAAGGAACAACAGAAAAACACAAGTGTTGTTCCTTTGGAAAAGGAACAACAAAAACGACAGTGTTGTTCCTTCGGAAAAAGGAACAATAGAAAACTGCAAGTGTTGTTCCTTTGGAAAAAGGAACATCAAAATGGTGAAAGTGCCGTTCCTTCTGAAAGGAACAACAGAATACAAAAGTGTTGTTCCTGTGAAAAGGAACAATAAAGATGATGGAACTGCTATTCCTTCGAAAAGGAACAACAAAATGCAGAGGTGTTGTTCCTTGAAAAAAAAGGAACAACAAATCAGTGAGAAAGCTATTTCTTCCTAAAAGGAATAGCAAAATGCAAATACAAAAAAAAAATATCTATAGAGAATAATTTATGCTAACAAAACAAAGTAATTATATACAAAATGTAAGAGCAGCTGAATCATTTAATGAACCAGAGGTGAGGAAGATTTCTCTTCCTCCACCAAAATCTGCATGTTGGAGTCTTCGCGGAGTTGCTGGTAGAAGGATTCTCGAGTAAGTGGTTTGCGGTATAGTCGAACTCGGTGGCTATTTTCCTTGAAGGTATGTCCAGATCCGTCAATGGTGGTTAGAGTAAGGGTGCCATTATCATGTACCTTCTGGATTTCATATGGCCCCAGCCAACGAGTTTGAAGCTTCCCGGGAAAATCCTGAAACCTGGAATCGTATAGGAGCACCCAATCTCCTTCGCGGAAGACTTTCTTTTTAATGAGAGCATCATGCCATTTAGCTCGCTATTGTTGGATCAATGCAGTGTGTTGAAGGGCAGAGAGCCTGATTTCATCTAGCTCATTGATCTGCTGTAATCTATTAATCTGTGCCTCGTTTAGATCTAGACCGACTTCTTGTGCTGTTTGCAGTGTTTGTATCTCGAATTCTATTGGAAATATGGGTTCCTTTCCAAATACTAGTTGGTATGGTGAATAGTCGGTAATGCTTCTCCATGTTGTTCTGTAAGCCCACAAGGCTTCTGGCAATCTTGCAGCCCAATCATGTCTATGTGATGCAATGGTTTTTGTTAGGATTGCTTCTATTATTTTATTGCTGCTTTCTACTTGACCATTTGCCTATGGGTGGTATGGAGTAGTAATTTTATGCTGGATATGATAGTTTTTTAGTGTTGCAACAATCTTGTTACCAACAAACTGTGGTCCACCATCTGTAATTATATCTCTTGGGAGCCCATATCGCACAAATATATGGAATAAGAACTGTATGATAGAATCCTCTATAGCTCTCGGCAATGCCTCTGCTTCAACCCATTTGGTGACATATTCTGTTGCTACCAAAATATATGTTTTCTGGTTCGATGATGGGTTAATTGGACCAACAAAATCGAGGGCCCATCGCTCGAATGGTTCAATAACTAGCTGTGGGTTCAGGGGCATTTCGTCGGACTGTCTAGGGCGTCCTGCTCTTTGGCAGCTGTCACAAGCTTGAACGAACTTCTTTGCATCTTTGAAGATCGTGGGCCAATAATACCCTGTTTGCAACACCTTGTGACCAGTTCTTCGATCGGCGAAATGTCCGCCACACGGTCCGTCGTGACAAGCTTTCAAAATGTCAAAAATTTCATCTTCATGGACGCATCTCCTAATGTGCATATCTGCCCCTGTATGGAATAGGTAGCCCCCAATCCAAGAAAATCGAGTACTTCGCTGGACAATCTGTTTTCGTTCATTGGGGGTCAGATGTTTTAGTAATTTGCCTACTGCTAAATAATTTGCAACATCAGCATACCAGGGTGTTTTAACAGTGACAACAAACAAATGTTCATCTAGAAATTGATCTTCAACTGCTGTTGCGTCTATTGGTTTTGGCATTCGTGAGAGAAAGTCAGCTACAGGATTTTCTTTTCCAGGTTAGTCCTTTATTGTGATATCGAATTCCTGCAATAAAATCAGCCATCTGGTTACTCTACCATTTGTGATTAGTTTATTTGCTAAATATTTTATGGCAGAGTGATCTGTATACAGGATAATAGGATATCCAGTAATATAATGCTTAAATTTATTGACAGCATGTATTACAGCTAAAAATTCCTTTTTAGTAACAGTATAGTTCAATTCAGCAGAAGATAAATTCTTGCTAATATAATAAATTGCATATGTTTTTTTATCTTCTTCCTGCCCAAGGACTGCTCCAATCACTGTATCTGAAGCATCTGATGAAATTTGAAATGGCAGGTCCCAATTTGGACCTCTAAGTATTGGGACTGTTGACACAATATTTTTTAGATCCTGAAAAGCACGGTCGCATTTTTCTGTCCAAACAAAGTCAACATTTCCTGTTAGTGCATATAGAGGTGCAGTAATATGAGAAAAATGTTCTATAAATCTTCTATAATAACAAAAAAATCCAGGAAAACTGCATACCTCTGTCTGAGTGGTAGGAGTGCGAATTAGCAAAATTATTTGGATTTTGGCTAGGTCTACCTCTATTCCAGCTGCTGAGATATAATGGCCTAAAATAAGCCCTTCAGTCATCATCATATAGCATTTTTCATGGCTGAAACAGAGCCTGGTGGCAATGTAGCACTGCAACACTTTTTCCAGTGTGTCCAATGCTGGGTCGAAATCATCTCCGTATGGTGTAAAATCATCCATGTATACTTCGATCCCTTGATTTATTAAATCTGAAAAGATGCTGAGGATAGCCTTTTGAAATGTGGTAGGGGCATTGCATAGGCCGAAAGGTAGAACTCTGTAGGCAAATGTTCCCCAAGGACAAGTAAAAGTAGTTTTGTCTTGGTCTTCAGGGGCAATCTGAATCTTATTGTATCCACTGAAGCCATCTAAGAAAGAAAAGAAGTTTTTCCTACCAAAGTGTCTAATACTTGGTTAATGAATGGAAGGGGAAAGTGGTCTTTTTGTGTTGCTTTATTTAGCTCTCTATAATCTACACAAATCCTCCATTTTCCATTCTTCTTTGGCACCACAACAAGTGGAGAGACCCATTTACTATTGGAGATAGGGTAGATGAAGTTCACATCTAAAAGTTTTTGAAGTTCAGCTTTTACAATGTCTTTTAGATGAGGGTTAAGTCTCCTTTGTGGTTGGCGAACGGGTCTTGCATCCTTCTCTATGTAAATGTGGTGTGTACATAACTGGGGATCAATTCCTTTCATGTTAGGGTAATCCCATGCAAATGCTTCTTTGTATTTCCTCAGTAGTTGGATCAACTTCTCTTCTTGTTCGGAAGTCAGGTTGGCATTAATGTTTAAAGTCTTTCCTGGCTCAATTTCTACAGTTTTTCTATTTGAGACAGAGGTAGTAGGTATTGTTTGATCGTGAGTATCTTTAAGAGGATCTTCTTCTAATTCATTATCAAATGCTGCTTCTATCATGTGACATTGTATGTGGGATCTGGATTCATCTTGGCTAATAAAATTGTTAATGGCATCATCTTCTGTTTGATTTTTGAAATCGAGGGCATCTTCTATGGTTAATGGAGATCTAATATTTTCAGTGAGGTATGATACAGGATGTTTGTTAGTTTTTATTATTGTGACACTTGGCTGGGCTGGAAGATATAAAGCTAGATTCTTGGTATTAGCCCCCTTAGTTATGGTCATATTGCCTTGTCGGCAACCAATATAAGTGTTAGTAGTTGCAAGCCAAGATCTGCCTAAAATCAATGGATGCCCATCAAGTCGATTTTTGGGGTTTATTATCAGAAAATCGGCAGGATACTCCTAGGAATCAACGGATATCATAACATCATGCAGTGTGCTTTTTGGCCTAACTACGGATCGGGCAGCCAGTTCTAATGAAGTGGAAGTCGATTCTACTAATGTAATGTCCAGTTTTTGAAAAGTGGTGGTTGTTAAGATATTGATTGCAGCTCCTAGATCAACTAAGGCATTTGAGAAGGTTTGTCCATTGATTTGTACTGTTACTATTGGATTTCCTGGGTCTTCATATTTAACGGGTGTTTCTTTTCCTGATAATAGATCGGATAAGGTACCAACTACTTGGACTTTTGGGTTATTTGTTATTTTCCTCCTTGGTTTTTTATACATAGCTCTTTGATGGTCTTTGCATATATTGGGATGTCTTGGATGGCTTGGAGGAATGGGATTTTTATGTACAAATTTTTCAGTTCTCCCAGAATGTCAAAATCAGGATGTTGTATAGGTCGAGGTATAATTAATTGTTCTGGGAATGGGGGAGAAGATGTGGTTGCTTGATCATGAATTTGTTGTCTGGTCACATCCTCTTCTTGTGGTGGTTGTTCTACAGGTAACTGATTTTCAACTTGAGCGGTTTTATTTCCCTCTATTTCTATAATGCGCCTAGATCTTAATTGAAGATCATTACACTCCTTTAGATTGGTTTCTGGTTCTGGTGTTTCAATTATTTGGATAGATTGGACCGATCCGTTATTTGGATTAGGGCTGGGCTGGGCCAGGAATTGCGGTCTTAAATTAGATTGAGGGTTTTGTTGTAATGCTGGCAGTGTAGGTTGAGGGAGCGAAATGGTTCCTACTGGCTGATTCATCAGTCTTTGCCAGTTTGTCTGCCAGGCTTGACTCTGTGAAGTAGGAGGGGACCATTGTGCTGGATATACATTGTTTTGCCAATATGGTGGAGTATAGGGAAAATTTGGCCAACTGGGTTGAATTGTTTGGTTTGGCCATGGTGATGATGAAGGAAATGGTTGCTGTGACCAATTCGAGAACGAGGGTTGATTTTGCCACATTGTATTATATTGTTGAACATGATATTGTGGAGGCTGAAAAGAAGAAGCTGGATCTAGGAACATACCTGATTGTTGCGGCTACCATTGACGACGCTGATTGAGTAGGTACACTGGTTCTGGCTCTTCTTCTACTTCCTTGTATACTGCTTTCAATCCAGGAAGTGAGGGACAACTCTTTGTAGATTGGTCTTTTGTGCAAATGGTGAAAAGTTGGACTACATCTAATGGACACTCCTTGTGGCTGTGTTTCTTTCTGCATCTGGGACAGAAGATTGGAAAATTCTATTGTGCCTCTGCTTGCTTTTGTTTGGCCTGCATAATATCAAGTTGTGTTGTCAGTGTCCCCAATATGTCAGTTTTAAAATTTTCTAATAAATTTCCAATTTCTGCGCGAGTTACTCCCTCTGCAGAGATCTTGTTGTCTCTTGTAAACCTGTCATGTTCCGCTGGTTTTAGTCTTGTACTGCCTCTCGAGCTATTGATACATAAATCAATAACGTCAGCAAAATTTTCCTGATAAATATCTCCTTTTCCCATAATATTTAGTGTTTCAATCCATTGTTCCTTCATTCCCCTAATTAATGTTGTTTTTAATACATTATCAGGTAAGGGTAATGATGCATAAGGAGATCTTTGAAGATTATACTGGAAACATTCAACATACTCTTCTAATGTTTCATTTGGTCTAGCTACCATCTGAAATATTTCATCTTTTAATTCTCTATCCCTGCAATAGTCCTGATATTTCTTTAGAAAAGCATCTTTCATTTGATCCCAATTGTTTATAACACCACCTCCCAATCCCATAAACCATCTTAAAGCAACCCATTTTAATGTATAGGGGAACAATTTCAGTTTCTAGGGATCAGTGGTATAGTCATATCCTTTACACAACACATCAAATTCAAATAAGAATGCATCTGGATCTTCTGATGTAAGGCCATGGAATGTAGGGATATGTTGGAGAGGAATTGCTTTCATAGGTGCATTAGCTGCAATATCCACAATGGGGTATTGCAGTGTAGAGGTTTGGGAATTTGGCTGGTTTTGGGCCATTTGGTCAAATATATGCCAATAACCTTCTAGGATATCTAGGAGGGTATTCCTAGGCTGTCGAGGGGGAATGGCTTTAACAGGAATGGCCTTAACAACACTTCCTTTATCTGGGATGATGAGAGTGCCTAATGTTTGGGGGGATTTTGGTTCTTGAGGTTCTTCAACTTCGTTATAAATGATTTTTGCAGCACTTCCCTTATCCGGGCTACTTAATGGCTGAATTATCCCAAGAGGAGATCTTGGTTCTTCAATTTCTCGTGTTTCTCCTCTCCCTTCATAGAGGTTGCTAAGGTTCCCTTGTAATTATTTTGGGCTAGAATTCTCAATTTCTTGAAAATCTTGCTCTTCGGTTTGACTATGCACCTTAGCAAAGGCTACAGATGGTGATCCTGTGGCCTGAAGGGAACTACTAGGTTGTCTAGATGCAACTTTCCTAGGTCCTACTGAAGGCTGAGATTTTGCTTTCTTAAGGATTTCGTCTATAAAGGTCGATTGGCCAAGGGTCACCGACCCCTTAGCTTTGTCAGATTTGGTTAGGGGTTTAGGATTCCTTTCAGGATTTTTCTGCTTATTCATGCACACAAATCAATTTCTAATTTCTACCCAAAAAACAGCAACAAGTCTACAGGAAAGCGGGCAGGGGAGCAGGGCTATTACATGCTCCATACGTAGGTTCTTACCTTCCATTTTTAAAACCTAGTTCTTTCCTAGCAGGTTCTTACATCACTCTGGAAAAGAAACAAATGGCTACACTCTTCCCTGGAAACGACGCCAAAATGTCGAGCAGTAAAAAGGGTCTTTTTCACCTCTATATACCCTACATTAATTTATCAATCCAGGAACGATTTGTTATCTCAAAGAGTGTACTCAGTTTGAGGTGGTCATTCGTTAGAGTAATGCTAGTAGTATAGTGCTCTAAATACAAGAGTAAACGGATGCTTGAAATAAGATTTAATTACAAAAAAAGAACCTGAAAACTCAAATCATGCACTTAGAAAACTATAGCAATTTATCAGTCAAAGGTATAGTAATGGTAACTCATCCCTCTGTAAACTGATGTAATTGAAGACAATCAAGGAAAAGATCATCAATCCGGGAACTAGATAACAAATGTCAATGCTCGCTATAGTCTCAGATCGTTCTGCACACCAAAGCAATGATAATACAAATGACAGGAAATGGAACAACAACTAGTCTTATGAACAAGATTGAACAACAAAACCTTAGTCTACGGAAATAAATGCAGCAATTGTATCCTACAGGAATTAGATAAAAATCTTTACTCTAAAGATAATTCAGACAACAACAAAAATGGAATGACAACGAATAGAGATAAAATATGGAATAAAAACTAGAGTAAAATATAAATGTACAATGAACCAAAACAAATATCACACACGACATGCTTAATATTAGAAGAAATAGTAATCTGACATCGATACAACAAGTATAAATCTCAGTTATAAAGAATAATGATTGTAATTAGTAATGGAACAGCAACGCCAGTTGAACAACAATCCAGATTAACTGTAAATCGTAGATAAATACAGTAATACCGACTTATGAATGTTATAGCACGGTTACTTGGTAATTGAATAACAATAGCATTCTGTAAGGAACAAAAATGTTATATCAATGGTTAAAGGAACAACAATGCGTTACAAAGTTAGAATGAACAACACAACATTCTTGTTACAGAGAACAACATTACTCAGTTGAGCATAAACAAAATATAATAGAACTGTGATGTAAAATAGCAAAACACATTAGATTACCGAACAGAGCTAATAATGAAAACCACACACGAATTAGAAATAATGGTACAAGAGCAAGTGTTCCACTAAGGCTGGGCCCTTAGCCTTCAGGGACACAATGCTTGAGATTACTCCAGAATCAAAGGTGGAACAACAACCAGATTTATATTAAAACATCAAAACATAGTTATAGTGGATCGCTCTTCAACAAGAGTCGATGATCAAAGTTTCAAATACAAAGGATAATTACATAAAAATAACAACAAGTCATCCCCCGGGTTAGTAGTGCTGCCCCTTCTTATAACAACCAAGCGGAGATATCAATGATACAAAAATAGTTAAGATAGCGATCCCTTAGGATCAAAGGATCCTGAGGGATTCGCCAGGTTGTTAATTCTCAGTTATCCTCTTGTTCTCTTGCGCCGATTTGATATCTCCTTTTCCCTTTCCTAGCTGATACGCTCCAATTTGGATCACCTTGTTTGCATGCAGTTCCCTGCCAAAGGGACAACAATTAACTTTGTTCTATCTTTTCCTTTGGGACGAAAATCTTTCGTTTTCTCCTTTTCCTGCATAAGAAAAGGGAAATTATTAGTTATTTTGCGTTGCATACAAATCCCATGAATTTTGTCATAATTTCTTATTATCTACCTAGTTCATGATGCAAAGAGGTTATAAGTTTTAAAGAAAAGATGACAAAATAAACGATAATAACATACTTTCTTCAGTACTCAACACTTAGTATTTTTAAGAGAATTTGTGGTTAAACTTTAGAAAATAATATCCATATACTTATACCTAACAATTAGAATGAGTTTGATGACATGTGTAGGTACAAAGGAAGCTTCTAAGGCACCCTTATGTGGCACTCTATGTTCAAATTCGAATTTGAGGAGATCATGGACCTCATGGATAAGATCATGGAGGATAGGGTTATGTGTCACCATTGGTTGAGAGATATGTGGATTTGAAGAGGGAATAATGGATCATCATTATGAGTTTGTTATCTCATCTTATTGTATAAATAGGAGTGTTGTCTCCTTCATTTGTAATCTTAATTTTTAGAATTTAGAAACTTAGACCTTCATTTGTAATTTTAGATTTTAGGATCATTGTAATGGAGATTTAGAACCTTTTAGAATGTAGAAGTTGGAGCTTGTATTTGCAATTTGCAATTGATGATAAATAAAGTGGATTGAATTTTCTTCTACATTTGACTTCTTTCTAGGTGTGCGTGTGTAGCTATGGAGGGCCCCCATTGCCTCACTTGCATACTTGTTTTGGTATAGTAAGCTTTCATTTATGTTTTTAATTTCATTAGTTTAAAGATCTTGATGCTGGAAATGTAAATGAATAGTCTCTTGGAAGAGAGCTTTAATATTTCCTGTAATCAATTTGAGTTATGTTTAAATGCCTTCATTTCTTAGTTTATTGATTAAGATCGTTAGAAATATTAATGAATAGTCTCTTGTAAGGGAGCTTCAATATTTATTACACTTGTCATAATTTCTTTTAATTTTTAGATTCCATTTTGTTAAATGATTAAATAGGTGTTGGAGATCCCAATGAAAGACCTCCTGTAAGGGAGCTTTGGCATTTCTTCACCTAGCTTAGTTTAGTTTGTGTCTAAGTCCATATATATTGGATGATCCTTGAAGTTTACTTACCTGGATTGATAGTAAATGAAACTCTAATTTGCATCCGCATTTTAGAACCAAACATTTTGGCGTCGTTGCAGGGGAGGATGATTTGGAGATAGACTTAGGAAGTTATTTTTATTGCAATTTCTTTTTATGGAATAACTTGTGAAACCTGGTGACAATAGGATCTTCATAAAGGAGTTCAAGTTTGAGCTTTTGATTTTTTTTCGTACTTAGTTAGTTTCAAATTCAGTTTTTTAGCCCCCCATTTCTTACTAATCCATCTACGGGTGAGAAAATTGAAGATGTTGAACAAGTACGTCTTGGAGAGAAAGGACAATATCAAAGACTGGTTTCAAAAGAACCTTGCACCAACTCCAAGAAAAAAACAGGTTCTTCACATGTTTGCAAAGCAGAAGGTAAAAATTTTAAATCTTGATGTGAGCATTTTCGAATTCTTAGTTTGTAGGTGGCTTCACTGGAAGCATGCTTTTACCTAGGAAATAAAAAAAAAAATCTTTCAAGTTAAGGTAGAATAGATTAGAAAAATAAAATGAGATCTCGCTAGAGTTTTTAATCTTGTTTTTCTTTGAAAAAAACATCATCATTTCTCATGAATAAATTTACATTTCATCAAAAAAAAATAAATCATTTCTCATGAATAAATTTACATTTCATCTAAAAAATAAGAAATTGAAATATTTTTTTTTTAAATTTTGTTTATTTTCGATTTCAAAATTAAAAATTAAATCTGTAGTTTACCTTAAGAAAGGCAATGGTGAATACTGGGTTAACAAGAAATGGCTATCTGAATTCTTACATGGAACCAACCCTCCAAGATTCGAATCCTTTTTTTTCTTAGCCCACTTCAATTGGAATTCTGATAAAAACACAGATGAGAAAAGTGAAATGAATGTCCCAATTTAGTACGGTTAGATAAGAATAATTCCCTTTATTTCCATTTTGCGTATGTGGTGATTATTCTCCTTTTCGATTTGTTGGTTGCATGAAAACTTGTTTCCAGATAAACTATTTAACATTTCTTTATCTATTCAAGAATTCTGTAATGGAGAAAGGGTCATCCAAATACAAGAGACATTTAATTCCGATTTCCTCACCTGGATGCATGGGATTTGATCTATTTTGGTGAGATTTGACTGTTTAGCCATGGCTTAGTTCTCGGAGAGTGTAGAGTGGTTGGGACCATTTCTTCAAACAAGCCATATAGATCTGTAATATGGGCGCAAAGTCCTCAAAATCCTCAAAATACTGTGGATCTATTCCTTATCTACTCGAGCATAGGACTCCACCTGTGGTGATGATAGCAATTCATAATCGTGGAGCCACGATAAGTGGCATGATTCTTACACATCATCATCTAGGATCTTGCAGCAAGGAATATGAACCCAATCCAGAACACCCTCGTACAAGATTCATATGATGAAAACTTGAACGATCAATATATGTTCCAGGATTGCAGCCTCCAGCTTCCTCAGAATTTTGGGGCAAACAACATGATTGGTTTATCGATGATCAAGACATGGCTGAGGAGCCAACCATGCCCAGAAAACAAGATGAATGCGGCTCCCAATTCAACTACCCTAACCTCAGCTAAATATCAGTCCCTTGGCAACCTAACAAATTTACAATCTTTATCTCTCTCCATGAGCCCGGGCTCTCAGTCCAACTCACCCTTGGCTCTTCCTGCGTAATACCAGAATACAAACATTGATAGCCCTTCCTCCGAAAGTAAGAAACGCTCTTTAGAGAAACAAGGCATTGCTGTAGCAACTACGCCAAGAAAGTCCATTGATACATTTGGCCAGTGCACTTCAATCTATCGTTCAACATTAGTGGGTCACTGGGCCTTCGAAATTGAGAAGTTTATTGATAGTTCTGTTCTGAATCCTCTCCAGTATGTCGGATCTCCTCAGGAGCAGTCTTTGCTTCGGAATCAATTTGGAAAGTTCAACATCATTTTAACATCTTACGATGTCATTCGCAAAGACATTGATTTCTTGGGGCACATTCTCTGGAATTATTTTATTTTAGATAAAGGTCAAATAATAAAGAATACAAAGCTGAAAGTCCCATTGCGGTGAAACAATTAAAAGCAGAACACCATCGTATTTTGAGTGGAACACGTCGTAGCATTGGATCGCATGCATTTCTAGAAGACGTAGCAGTTTTTACACGTCGTTTTGAAACAAGTTTTTTGATCAAACAAAAACAAATATGGAAAAACAACGACATGGGTTTTTCCAGAATGGATTGAATTACATAACCCAAAAATCGTTTCTTTGGATTCCTAACGGTATGAGAGGAAATCGTAGTTCTTTGGGACCCTTTCTTTCATGCTTGAGTAAATGTCTGGTGTGAATGTGCGTGAGTAAACTGTGAAACTTGTTCCAGCTAGTGAACTGTTGAACTTGAGTTGTAAAGGATTATTGGGTTCCTACGCTCAGTAAGAATTCCAATATCACGTCAGATTCACCGGGAACGCTAGCGTGCAACCCAGAGATTCATCTGCGTGTGAAGCCAACTTCTGCAAGTTAGAAACAACCAGCTTGTGAGACTAGCTTTGGAGCTTCAGAACTGGAGCTGTATTGGGAAGTGCATAAGAGCATTTGGTGCCTCGGCTTACACTTTCTTGCAATAGAGTGATCGCCAGCCAGCTACGCGAGAAGAGGCATTGTCACTTTGATGGTGATTGCATAAGAGCACTCAGAAATGAAGGGCCATTGCTAAAGGGTGTTGAGATGTCATTGACATGGAGAAAAGATTCTAAATTAAACTTTTCTTGGTGTTTTCTGTTTGTTGAATTAAGTAAAGGGTTTCTGCCAAATTGGGCAAGCTAAATTAGGTTCCGTGGATTTCATTTGAGCTAAATTAAGTCTTGATTTGATCTACTTTCGGTTGATCCATTTTTAGCGATTTCATGATTGCATACAGATTTTGTGGCACGATTTGAGGGATTTGATGATTGCATGTAGATTTTGTGAAGCTACTAATTAGAAAAGATATCAATCTTGAATATTCAACCGTGGCTTAACCTCTGCATCAATCAAATATATGATTTCAGGGAAAACAATAATGAAGACTTAGTGGAAATGTTTATCTCTGTTTCACCAATTCTGCTGCGAATCCATAAATCTTTATGGTAAAGTTTGAATCCCGAGTTTTCGCTACACATATGGAGTTAAATATCGTCTAGATCGGTCACCGGACAGTTGAGTTCCGCATAGTTTTGTGTTTGATCTGTTTCTGCTAGTTTTAAGGCCTATTGAAAATCCTATGATGCATTGTTCTAGTTTACCTTGGTCGGGCTTCATGAACAGAGGCCTCCTCATCTTAATCCATTATTTTTGGGTTTTGTTAGCAATGAAATCAAATATATAATATACTTAAAAAAAAGGGAAATGAATGTGAATTTGCTCCACGTGAACAAATGGAACATATTACTTGATTAGTGGGAAAAAGAAAAAAGCGATTATATTTTTTTTTGATACAAAATAAATTTTAATTTAAAAAAAATAATAAAATATATAAAAAATCAAAACAATTAAAAAAAATTAAATAAATCAATTGATAAGTTAAGTTGAGTTAAGGTAAGTTAATTTTCATGGATATTTATTAAAAATGGACTGTTATCAACATCATTAATTGGACTAAAATTATGCTTTTGATTCTCCTTAATCTATTTCATTTGGCATTAGTTTTTGCGTAAAAATCTTCAAGGAATTGGCCATTTCTTTTTGAACATACATATGTTCTTTATGCCAAGTTTTTTTTGCAGATTTCAGATGATCAATTGATCATTAAGGAAACTAATTGTGCGCACAATTGGTCTTCAAAAGAATAATTTCATGAGAAATTCTAAAGAACAAGTCCATGAACATAAACAAAATTTCCAGAAAATTACAAGTTCTTACAACTTCCAGTAATAGCTTAAAGGTTTGACATGTTGCATGACAGATTAGCAAATTCGAAGAGCTGGGGTTTGTTCCTATCTGTACCAGGATGGTGAAATACCTATACACACTTGAATTCGACATCTACAGGTGGTTGGTCAACACTGGTCAAACTCAGCTATTTTAGCAGAAAGTCCAAAATTAAGGAGCAGATTTGCTATTTTTGAGATTTTGCATGCCAAAATTCACTTTTTCATAGCAAGATCCAGTATCCATTTCTCAATATCCAAATACACTTCATTACATTTTCATCAACCCTAACCCACCAGAAAACGCAACGAAGCTCAGTTACAAGATTTTTGTTCCACTTTACATATTCATTGTCACTTTCCTTTTCCCTACCCTTGCAAATAAAAAATTGCTTCCATACACCATTGAGTCCATAGTCCTTGAGTATAAATATTTTTCTAAAAACACCTTGAAGCTTGCATGCCTTAAGGGCAAGCTATCATGTCGATAAACAAGGGAATGCATCAATGTCCCTTGTTCATTGGATCTTCTAAGTATTCAGCAACAAAAAATTCATTCATACTTAGAAAGATGTGTTCAGGGCATCTTGACTCATCCACATCAAATATGGGAGCTCATGTGTTGACTAGAGGCATCCATCAATGGCCACTAAGTTAACAATTTCTTGTTATGTTCGACACCGAAAAATTTATTCACATGACAAGAATTGTGCCAATGAGTGTTGAAGACATGAAGACCAATCATTTTGTAGTAGAGCAAGCAGAATTACATTCATTACTTATCAGTTTTTGATGTAAATGACTTGAGGACAACTCAATAAATAAGGCTGGGGGGAAAGTGTAACTTCTAATTTTTGTATACCTTCCAAGCCTTATACATTTTCAGCCCCATTCAACAAAAGATCCAACAACAGATTTAGCAGCAGATGCAGCAAGAATAAAAGATTCACTTTTTTTTACTTTATCCACCATTTAGACAACCAAGTAAAGAAGACTATGATCAGAATTTTTCAGCCACACATGCACAACTCTCATCCATTTTTGAAAGAGTAAGTTGAGGTATGATATTTTCTAACTTTTAACCATTTAATTCCTTGAAAGTTAGAATGATAATTTTTGGAAAAAAAAATTCCTGCCAAAACCATCAGTTTGGGGGGGGGGGATACATTTACATTCATACTTTGTCACATTCATATTTTTCCATATTCAAATATCACATTCGAAAACCCACATACCTTCAAATTATATTCACTATTACATGAGCATATAAATGGCTTTGTAAAAAGTACTTAAATGCTAATTGGATGCAAACACAATCATAGTTGTTACACAAGAACCAACCATGATGCATTCCAACAAAAATACTTTGCAATAAAAAACACATTATTATTATGCAAAGATCATACATTGAATTTGAATGCAACAAATAAAATACGGTTGAAACACAAGAACCAACCAAGTTGCAATTCAATAAACACACTTTGCAAAAGTTAAGTAAATGATATCATGCAAAGTCTAAGCCAAAGCTCAAGTATCAAAAGTAATGTAATAGATTGCATGAGGACATGCAATACCTTCAGTTTGGGGGTATGTTGGGACTAATAATTATCCTTAAAATATATCCACTTTCACTCCATTCAACATCCACTTTCTCTCCATTCACACATTTTCTCACCTCTATTCCACCACCATGTCATCACATTAGCTTCACTTTCATCATTAAATGGGTTATCATTGTGTTTTCCAAAACATTATTAATTCTTAGTATTTTTAAGAGAATTTGTGGTTAAACTTTAGAAAATAATATCCATATACTTATACCTAACAATTAGAATGAGTTTGTTGACATGTGTAGGTACAAAGGAAGCTTCTAAGGCACCCTTATGTGGCACTCTATGTTCAAATTCGAATTTGAGGAGATCATGGACCTCATGGAGAAGATCATGGAGGATAGGGTTATGTGTCACCATTGGTTGAGAGATATGTGGATTTGAAGAGGGAATAGTGGATCATCATTATGAGTTTGTTATCTCATCTTGTTGTATAAATAGGAGTGTTATCTCCTTCATTTGTAATCTTAATTTTTAGAATTTAGAAACTTAGTCCTTCATTTGTAATTTTAGATTTTAGGATCATTGTAATGGAGATTTAGAACCTTTTGGAATGTAGAACTTGGAGCTTGTAATTGCAATTTGCAATTGATGATAAATAAAGTGGATTGGATTTTCTTCTACATTTGACTTCTTTCTAGGTGTGCGTGTGGAGCTATGGAGGGCCCCCATTGCCTCACTTGCATACTTGTTTTGGTATAGTAAGCTTTTATTTATGTTTTTAATTTCATTAGTTTAAAGATCTTCATGCTGGAAATATAAATGAATAGTCTCTTGTAAGAGAGCTTTAATATTTCTGTAATCAATTTGAGTTATGTTTAAATGACTTCATTTATTAGTTTATTGATTAAGATGGTTAGAAATATTAATGAATAGTCTCCTATAAGGGAGCTTCAATATTTCTTACTCTTGTCATAATTTCTTTTAATTTTTAGATTCCATTTTGTTAAATGACTAAAAAGGTATTGGAGATCCCAATGAAAGACCTCTTGTAAGGGAGCCTTGGAATTTCTTCACCTAGCTTAGTTTAGTTGTCTCTAAGTCCATATATATTGGATGATCCTCGAAGTTTACTTACCCAAATTGATAGTAAATGAAACTCTAATTTGCATCCGCATTTTAGAACCAAACAAAGGGTTGCCAGATGCACAACTATGCGTGGTGCACATAGCAGACAGTCATTTTGTAGATATTATACACTTATTGACTATGGGGATGGCACCAGAAATATCTACAAGTCAACAAAAGAAGGAGCTAGTAGTGCGCGCGACATACTTTTTCGTGATTGTGGGACATTTGTATAAGATGGGTGCAGATGAGATACTGTGAAGATATATGCTAGATTTTGAGAGAAATAGCATTCTTGCTAAAGCTCATGGAGGGGCTGTAGGAGGACATTATGCAAGAAAGGAGATTGCGCAGAAGATTTTGCACGCAGGGCTATGGTGGCCAACACTGCACAAAGACTCCAAAGCATATTGTAAGGCATGTGATGCACGTCAGAGAATTGGCAAACCATCATGGAGGGATGAATTTATATTACAACCTCAAGTATCATTGCGGCCATTTGAAAAATGGGTGATTGATTTTGTTGGGCCAATTCAACCCCCAGGGAAGAAAACTGATGCGTGCTATATCATCGTCGTGACAGAGTATCTAACTAGATGGGAAGAGGCACAACCGGTCAAGGATTGTACAGGGGCTACAACAACGAATTTTTTGTTTGAATGTCTTAACTATGTTTGGCTGCCTGAAAGTGTTGATGAGTGACAGAGGTACACACTTTCTGAATGAGACAATCGACGTGTTGACAGAGGAATTTGAGGTCTATCACTAGAAGAGTACACCATATCACCCATAAGCCAATGGAACTGTTGAATATTTCAACAAAATTTTGGAGAATGCACTGATGAAGATCTGCAACGCGTAGTGAAATGATTGGGATGTGTGCGTACCTACATTACTATGGGCATATATGATCCAAGTGGCTCCAGACACAGGCAGAAGCCCAAGAGGACTTAGAAGGGGTCACAATTAAAAGTGTCAGATTGATCCCAGATCAACACCAGATCGAAGTGCTCGTTGCCCTGATTCCAACAGTGTGAACGATACTCAAATCTGAGCTCGTATGAGGGAGAAAAAGCCAGTCAAAATTTTGGTAAAAGTTGCCATGTGGGCCAAGTTTAATGGTCCTACAAATTGACCGAGTCCCGGTGGTGTAACCTAGTTCCCGAAAGCAGGTGAATTTGTTGGATACTTAATTTGTCTAATATCCCTTATATTAGACAAATCTAAATTAACCTATTGTTATATAAAAATAAAAATAAAATATTATACGGGAGGTGGGCCATGACGCCCACCACCTCCAACGGAATTCAAAAACCAAATTTTTATTAAAAATGACTGACAGGTCGTGACCCCCACCAGCCCAACGACATCAAAAAACTTTATTTAAAAATGGCTGATAGGCCATGACCCCCGCCGACCCCCAACCAACCCACAATACGTTAAAAGATATGTTATATATGGGTTTTGGGTGGGCCACCTCCGGTGGACCCCGCCCACACCCAACCTCCACTTACTATGTATAGAAGCCATGGGCGGTGGAGTCTGAATCCACCTGGCCGGAATGGTTGGCCCACCAGTCAGGCACCCACACAACATCAATACACCACCAAAACGGTTCCATGTCAAACCAACAACGCACTAACCCAAAACATTAATGCGCCCATTCAATACAACATGTAACGGTTGGCCACCCAAGGCGGGCCCGACCCATCTCAAAACTTAAAAACAATAATCTGCTTCCATAACAGTTTTCCAAGTGCGAGGGTCGGTGGGGTTGGAATCCCCGACCTCCTGCCTCATCGCCTCTGTGCTTAACCAATACACCAACGACCTTTTCATTGATATTTCTGCCTGGGAAGAGTATATAAACCCTCATTTGCTTAGTGCGTGGAGGCCAAGGAGAGGACGAAAATCGAGACATATAGTTTTTAATAAATTTTGTAGGTGGAACCATGAACTTGGAAAAGAGGCAGGCATAACCATGATTGAGCCAAATTTTCAGGAGGGCGAAATTTCGTCAGTGTCCAAATTGGACAAACTTTATGTCGATCCTACACCTCTCAACGACACAAACCTGATGGAGAAGACATAATTTTGATTTGAGTAGCAAATCTTCAGATCACCTGGAGGAGGGAATTTTTGAGGAATCTAGGGGGAATCTGAAAGATTCCTGTAGCCCCAGATTTTCACTTTCTCAGAATTCAGAAATTTGACAATCAATTTTACACTATTCGACGCCATGAATATGATGGTGCAATCATATTTTCCATTTGATCATTTCATTTTTCAACCACTTTTCAAAGTGGAGTGTAGGAGTCGGTGTTTAATGTGCGAGTAGTCATTTCCATAAGATTCGACGCAGCGAGATTGATGGTGCAGCCAGATCCAACAGTTTATCATCATCTGCTTTAGATAACGCCTTTATGTGAGGTATATGTAGTGTGATCATGTACCTCTTTGTCTCTTTGCTTGAGATGCATTGTGTTGTATAGATCTCTATTTGATGTTTGATGTGGTATCTTGTTTTGATCTTGATGTGAGATGTACTTATTGTCATGTTTTGATTGAGATCCCTTTGTCGCCATGTTGACGGGATACTCATTTTTCGCCATGTATGTTTGAATGGAGATCCCTTTGATGCCATGTTGCTGGATGCTCATTATTAACATATGTGAAATTATGTCATGCTGATAGGAGTCCTTTTTTGAATGAGAGTTCCTGTAGCGGAACATCTCTTGGAGCCACTCCTGCATGAGGGCATATTCCTTGTATGATAGAGAAAACACATGCATGTACATCATCTCTTTCCAGCACTTAATGCAGCGGCCTACACGACCTTGACACTGGGTTCCGAAGACATAGTCCCTCCTGGCTGAACTCCATTATCAACATCTTGTGTTTTATGTTGCTGATTATTGTCATGTTCCTTCTTCTTTACAACATGCATATATGTTCCTTATGAATTTTAAATGCAATTCTAATCACATCAAGAAAGCAAAATATCTTGGTTAAATCCGGGAGTTGAGTCAACTCGGATCAAGTTTGGTATCAGAGCAGTCTTTGCGTGGATGTGAATTGTGAGCATGAACAATGGAACATGCAACATGGAGGATGACAAAGCGATGTACTAGACCATGCCCAAAATTTCCAAAAGACTGGAAATAATGTATGAAGCTATACAAAAAGAGACAAAGGAAAAGGAGCAATTGTAGCTTCAGTTGCGAGCCACGGAAGAGGCCCTAGAAGAACTGAAGCACAACAACTAGAGACTTCAAGCAGATAACGCTGAATTGAAGATGATTCTACAGGAAGAAAAAGAGGAGAAACATAGTCTGATACGACAACTGAAAGCAAAGGACGAGGCCTTGGAAAGGCTGCAGCGTGACCCATGTGAGGTAAAAAGTAGTTCTTTGACTTCATATATGTTTCCTAATGATGATTTCGTTGTTTTTGAAAATCATACCACAGGATTTGGATCCAAACTGTTGAGGAAAATGGGTTATGAAGGAAAAGGCTTGGGCATTAATGGCCAAGTCATTGTCAACCCCATCAAAGTAGAGGAATTACCCCGTTAGGCAGGACTTGGGTATGTCAGGAAGGAAGTTTGGGAATGCACTAGGACAGATAGCGAACCACCAACAACAGATGATGAGAAGCCCTCATGAGTTCTTTCCAACTCGACAGTGGAGGTAAAAGATGTTGATTTTCCTTTAGTTTCATCTTCACATAGTATGATTTCTGTTAGAGATGTGGAGATACCAATTACAGGGACAAACATGAGGCTCCTTACGAGGATTAGATACAAGGAGGAAGAAGAGCTTGGTGTTAATAACTAAGGCATAACTCAACCCTTGGAGGTTGTGCAGAGACCTCGATTTGCAGGCTTGGGATACATCGAAGGAGAATGCTTGAAAGTGTTAGATTCTTCCGAGACATCATCGAAATCGTTGAGGAAAGAGAATGATGGGAACACATCCCCATCATCTCATGGCAGTGCCCATTACAGGGACGGAGTTTAGGCAAGCTCTCACCACCATAATGACACTAGAGACAACAAGGAAAGGTATAACCAGTCTCGATATTCAAATGTTCATTTTGATTACAATCATGTTGTGAAGGATGGACATAAATCAAGGCATCAAAAACATGTACTTTTTGTGGATTACATAACCATACATTTGCTAAGTGTTGGAAAAGAATAGCAACACACAAAAGGATGAGGTGTGAAAGACCCTCTCAACAACAGGAAAATAAGAAACATGTTAAGGTGATCTCAAGGAAGAAGACCTATTACAGTCATTACGACATATGTGGCCATCAAAGAGCCACTTGTTGGAGTCTCCATCTAGAGCAGCACCTTAAAGACAAAGCGTTCGTTCATGAACTAGGTGAAACCGTTGTTAGACAAGCAAAACCACCACAGGGAGATGACCCATTCACGTCGATAAGTGAAAAATGGTTTCTAGATATGTTAGCTTGTCATGGTCGTGCTTTTGTAAATCATTTGTTTCATTTTAAACTGTAAAAGTGATGATGAGTTTTCCATCACTTGTTAAGAAAAAATGATGTCTGGTCTTATTTTGTGTTGCATGTTAAACTGTGAAAGTGATGATGTGTTTTCCATCACTTGTTAAAGAAACAATACTGTTTAGCCTTATTTTTGTAAATCATGTGTTGTAGTGATGATGTGTGTTCCATCACTTCTTGAAGCAACAATGATATGTTGGCCTTGTTTTCATAGTTGGGGTATTGTTTTCATTTTGATGTAAACTTGAAAACCGAGTATGTGTTATAAAATCGTGGCAAGTATGGTATGCTTGGGTCATTAGTTGGTCTTGTAAGTTAAGCATGTAATTTGCAGAATTGTACAATAGCTTTGCAGAGGGTGGCAGGGGTCAGCTCATCTCTTATGGCTCCGAATAATAAAGGTGAAGGAGAAGGAAGGGTGACTTATTAGATACTTGTAAGTGTAGACAGGGTACAAAGAAGTTGTAGATTATTTTTCATGCTTTTGGAGGACCAAAAGCTTCTCAGTGGGGAGGATTGATCCAAGTGGCTCCAGACATAGGCAGAAGTCTAAGAGGACTCAGAAGGGGTCAAACTTCAAAGTGTCAAATTTCTCCCAGACCAGCACTAGATCAAGGTGCTCGTCACCCTGATTCCAACGGTGTGAACGACACTCAAATTCGAGCTTGTATGAGGGAGAAAAAGCTAGTCAAAGTTTTGGTCAAAGTTTCCATGTGGGCCAGGTTTAATGGCCCTACAAATTGACTGAGTCCTAGTGGTGGAACTTAGCTCTTGAAAGTGGGCAAATTTGTTGGATACTTAATTTGTCTAATATCCCTTAGATTGGACAAAATCGAAATTAACCTACTATTATATAAATATTAAAAAAATATTATACAGGTGGCGAGCCATGACCCCCGCCGGCCCCCAACCAACCCACATTACGTTAAAAGATATGTTATATATGGCTTGTGGGTGGGCCACCTCTGGTGGACCCGACCCACACCCAACGTCCACTTACTATGTATAAAAGCCATGGGCAGTGGGGTTCAAACCCGCCTGACTAGAATGGCCATCCCACCACTCGAGCACTCACACAACATCAATACACTACCAAAACGGTTCCATATCAAACCAATAGCGTGCCAACCCAAAACATTAATGTTCCCATTCAATACAACATGTAATGGTTGTTGGGTAGGCTGCCCAAGGTAGACCCGACCCATATAAAATCTTAAAAACAAAAATCCGCGCCCATAAAAGTTTACCAAGTGTGGGGGTTGGCGAGGTTGGAACCCTCGACCTCCCGCCTCATCGCCTCCGCGCTTAACCAATAAACCAATGACTTTTTCATTGATATTTCTACATGGGAAGAGTATATAAACCATCATTTTCTTAGTGCATAGAGGCCAAGGAGAGCACAGAAATCGAGACATATATTTTTTAATAAATTTTGCAGGTGGAACCATGAGCCTAGAAAAGAGGCAAGTGGAACCATGATTGATCCAAATTTTTAGGAGGGCGAAACTTCGCCAGTGTCCCAATTGGACAAACTTTATGTCGATCCTACACCTCTCGGTGACACAAACTTGATGGCGTAGAATTTTTTTTGATTTGAGCAGCAGATCTTCAGATCACCCAGAGGAGGGAATCTTTGAGGAATCTAGGGGGAATCTAATAGATTCCTGGAGCCCCAAATTTCACTTTGTCAGAATTTAGAAATTTGACAGTCGATTTTACACTATTCGACGCCACGAATCTGATGGTGCAACCATATTTTCCATTTGATCATTTCGTTTTTGACCACTTTTCAAAGTGGAGTGCAGGTGTAGGCATTCAATGTGCGAGCAGTCATTTCCATAAGATTCGACGCTGCGAGATTGATGGTGCAGCCAGATCCAGCAGTTTATCATCATCTTATTCAAATAACTCCTTGATGTGATGTATATGCAGTGTGATCTTGTACTTCTTTGTCTCTTTTCTTGAGATGCATTGTGCTGTATAGATCCCTTTTTGATGTTTAATATGGGATCTTGTTTTGATCTTGATGTGAGATGTACTTATTGTCATGTTTTAATTGAGATCCCTTTGTCACCATGTTGATGGGATACTCATTTGTTGCCATGTATGTTTGAATTGAGATTACTTTGATGCCATGTTGGCGGGATTCTCATTATTAACATACGTGAAATTATGTCATGCTAATAGGAGTCCTTTTGTAAATGAGAGTTCTTGTAGTGGAACATATCTTGGAGCCACTCCTGCATGAGGGCATATTCCCTGTATGATAGAGAAAACACATGCATGTAGATCATCACTCTTTCCAAAACTTAATGCAACGACCTACACCACCTTGACACCAGGGCCCAGAGACGTAGTCCCTCTTGGACGAACTTCGTTATCAATGTTTTGTGTTTTATGTTGCTGATTATTGTCATGTTCCTTCTTCTTTACAACTTGCGTATATGTTCCTTATGATTTTTAAATGCAATTCTAATCACATCATGAAAGCAAAAGATCTTGGTTAAATCCGGGAGTTGAGTAAACTCGAATCAATATAGGACTACTTACAAGAAGCTGAAATGACAAATGTCGTTCAAATTGGTATATGGGGTAGAGGATGTAATCTGATGGAGTATATTGTGACTAGTTTGTGCATAACATCTATCACAGGTATGGAAGGTCGTGAAGCCTTGGAGGAACGAATTGTGAAACTGATGGGGCTTGAAGAGGACCGATTCTTGGCTAGATTCCATCAGCAAGTACAGAAGGAGAGTGAAAAAGCATGGCACGATCGCCACATCAAGCTTTGCACGTTCAAGGAAAATGATATTGTCTTGTTATATGATAGTAAATTCACTAAGTTTCCTGGGAAATTTTAAATGCATTGGCTAGGGCCATATATTATCAAAGAAATTACAGATGGAGGCATAGTTCAGCTTGTGAAGCTGAATGGAGAGCCTTTTCCAGGAAGAGTGAATGGAAGTTGATTAAAGCTATATACAGGGGATCCTATGCAATGACTATATGGCAGCAAGACAGTCTTAGTGCTCTAGGAAGTTGCAAGGGAGCATGGGAATATAAACTACACTGCCAGGAGCGGAGGACTATGCAGTAGGTGGGCTGTGCAGAAGATGATGAAGATACAATATATGAAGCTACGCGCGGGAAGTTGCGCTATGGAGGGGAGTGCCCTGAAGTACAACATAAAAGTGACTGTTGGAGTCACTGTTCATGAATTGACAACCAGAAGATGGTTAAGAGGAGCAGGCCGGCGGCATTTAAGGCTAAAATCATTAAAGATCTGCTGCCAAAACAATATTAATTATCAGAATTTGGGGGGAACGGTCGGATTCAAATTCAAAACCCCCTATAAATTATGCATGTCGGTCCAAAAGAGAACACTTTTCACCCTTAGAGTTTTTGTTGAGATATGTTGTTTGTTGCCTGTGAACCGATCGTATTGGGAGGATTTGGTTGCAAGCCCTGCATTTGCTAAGCTAGCGGAGTTGAATCAGAAGTTCATTCTCGAGGAAAGGCTTGGACCAATCCTTGTAGAGACTATGAGTATTGGTGGTGTTGTTGCTTCTGAAGGAGCTACCCCATAAGTGGTGAGTATGGAAGCTCTAGCTCCTGTGCCTATGGCATCGAGGTTGCCTAGGAAGAAGCCTACCCCTGTTATAGAAACACAGAAGTCGAAGAAGGATAAAAAGAAAAATCCACTACAGATGCGCAAATCACTGAGAAAGCATTTTGCAGCACAAAAACAAAAGAAGGACAAACAACCTGAGAAGGTAGTTGACTTGGAGGCATAGGAAGGCTAGGGTACATAATATATAGACGCTGAAGGGGTGGAGCCCATCAAAAAGATACCTGAATATGTCCCTCCACGCAAGGGGAAGGCGAAGGTCACAAAAGACCCAAACTCAGACAAATTTTCCATTTCTACACCCCTACTACCTAAGAAGGTTCCCTTGGAAGGATTGCGGCTTGCGTGGATCCCACTACTTGAAGATGGAAGATTGGGACCTCGCAGATCATGCTAGGTTTCCTCACTTAGCAACATATAAATATATGAAGCACGTCTACTACGCGAAGTTAGGTGTTACCACGCTAGAGACGGTGGAATGGATCCGTAGTGTGGAGAATTCGGGATTACTGAATCTATTGTGGGTGCCCCATTATCACCACACCCCTATCAACACAATTTGTGTGTGCCAACTGCTCACTCTGGTGCACGATGGGTGCTTATGGCTAGGAGGGCATATCCCCATCACGACATGATCATACACATAATCACGCATCTTCCATATGATGGATTGAATTCGGCTAAGGAGTTTTGCAGAAAGACAGGAGAAAAGGATATGGTGAAAAGAATGAAGAAGGAATTCGACCTCGTGAATAAGGCACGATGATATTCTATCACCTTTATCAACGACCCCACGGTTCAAATTTATACACAAATTTTAGCAGGGAAGGTAATGAGGAAGTGTCATGCAGATGAAGTTCCAGTGCCCGTAGTGTCCCTAGCTGCACAAAGCACAAAGGGTGTGCAGTTCAACTGGTCCAGGTACCTATGCCAGGAATTACTCGTGAATTACCGCAAGGCCTAGGATGAGACCAATCTGTTTCATTATGCTTGGTTGCTGCTATCTATTGTTTTGGTTGCGTGGGAGCTGCCAGAGGATAGCCTATTTCTTCTACTGGAAGAAGGATTACCAAAGGCAGCACAATTCGCCTCCTTGTGGGCTACAAAGGACCCCGTGCGGATCACAGAGACCAAGATCTTTTGGGTCCTGATGGAATCAATTCTACGCATGGCCATTAACCAGTGTCCAAGGCTGTCCTTGACCTTGTACACGCAGTTGTTAGCCTATGCCACATTCAAGGCTTACTTCCACCGAGTTTACATTCAAGCGTGGAAGGATCCACAACAAAAATGGCATGACTTTCCATATTTAGTCACAGAGGTAGATGTGAAGGAGGTGATCGCGCAATGGCCAGTAGAGTGGCATGCCCCCCTCAGACTTGGATGATGGAACAAGTAAGGGCACAGGAAGTTCGACAGTGCAAAAGAGAAAGGAAGCAGCTAAGCATGCTGCACAGAACCTGGACGCACATAGAAATAAGGAAGCCACAGAGAAGGCTCGAATGGGGAAAGAGCATGCTGCCAAGGAGCAGGGAAAATAGGAGGAGCGAGAGTCAGAAAGAAGTGGCAAGTCCCCTTCACCAGATACTGAGGAGGAAGAATTGTTAGAAAAAGGCGGGAGAGGAGATGAGGGACAGAGCACCCCATTTATTCTAAAAAGACATGAAAAGGGACAACAGGAAGGTCCGAGGAAGAAACAAAAATCATATAAGTCACAACGTGATCCCCTGGTTTTGACGGAGGGCGTTCTCGATGAGATCGAGGATAAAATAAGGGACACTACAAATCAAGTGTTGTAGAAGTTTGAGCAGCAACATATGCAAACGCTGGGGAGAATCCAAAAGGATATACGTAAGCTGTATATCTAGGAAAACAGGATACAGGTGGGCATGAGTCAAGTGAGCATAGAACAACCGAGCCTGGCACCTAGGACGAATCAAGCAATGAAATTGGTATGGATCCTAGATCTTAGGACTGTTTCATTGTCAGATGGGTCCCTTCGTGGAGAGACAACTGATGATCACGTCATCCTAAGCACCATCAAGAACATTGGGCTGAACATAGCAACGCTCCCCAATGAGATTCTTCACGTGCTGCATGCAAGAGTCACAGAAGAATTGAGAGCTCGGGAGAAGCGCGCTCTCAATCTCATCAGTGAATACAAAGTGAACAACAAGCAGATGTTCACTGAGAAGACGCACACCTTAAAAGAAAAGGATACGCTACAGGCACAGAGTTCCTGAATGGAGTCCGCAATCATAGAGGCATGAAGAACAATGCCTAAGATGCATATTCTTGAGGATGCACAACCAAAAGCGAAGACCATAAAGTTGGCCACTGGTGTGAGAAAAGCAGAGGAAGAGGTTGGCTGAGTTCAATTTGAACTCAATATGAAAATAACTGAGCTGTAGTTAAAATTGCAGCCCATGACTCAGCCTGAGGTCTGGGAGTAGCCTGGAGCCGCCATCAGAAAAGGAATGGCCACCATGGATGCCACAGTCACTGACTATTCGGCATTATTTGAGCAAGCCATGGAATTCTTTACCAATATGAAAGAATATCCAAACCTGTAGACATTGAATATAGAGATCAGGGAGCTCCAGCGGCAGTATGACAAAGTCCAGGAAACGACGCACTCCATTGCACTAGTGCAGTGCCTTGAAAAATTACTGGAGGGGAAGTAGCTCCTAGTGCAGGTAGAGGCGGCACAGAAGAAGGAGGCCTTGCTAAAAGACAAGCTACAACCATTGTTGGACGAAGCTTATCAGATCAAAAAAACCATCCAGGATAAGCTGAAGGGCTTGCAGCAGACACAACAGACAATGAGGTTGGTCGCAGAGGGTCCAGCTACAGAAAAATTAATCGAAGAAGTCAAGCAGGCAACCATGCAGAGTGCTATTGAGGTTGTAGTAGTTCAGGTGGAGCTGGGTAATCTTCACAGCAAGACCGCAACGCCAGCCGACACTAACTTGAGGGTGAGTCACGATCTTTGTGTTGGGGGCCTGTTGGGATGGGGTCCCTTGGGTCATTTTTGGGGTTAAAATAACCCAAGTTTTGATATATTTGTGTAAATGATGTAAAGTCTCCGTGATTTGTGGACGCAGAGCGTGTAGATGGTTAGGAGTAAAAGGGGTTTTAGCCCCTTATTTGTGTAAAGTTTGATTCGGCTTTAAAACCCACCCGTGGTCTGTAGACCATGGGATTGTATGTAAAAGGCTATAAATAGGTGTGTCTTACAGAGTCTAAGGCATAATCTCGGATGTAATGAGTTAATAGAAGAAAAGCGTTAGCGCATAAAAGTGGGGCAGATAGGAGAGAAAGGCTCTGTAGCTGAGTGCGCAGAGGCCTAAGTAGAGTCTGCAACTGAGTGTACGGACCCCTATAGCTGAGTGCGTAGGGTAGTTTTGAGTCTATAATACCATATTGAAGATCAATAAAGAAGATTACCGAAGAAATATTGTGTATATCTTTTTATTTCTGTTTACGATATATGTTGTGGATGAATAATGTGTTTATGAAATATTGATCTAATGATGCGTGATTCACTTGAATAAGTCTTAATAGATGTACACAATGCATGTTAAGTACTTTCACGAAGACTGTGATGAATTTTGTTATGTTTTCTAATTAACCTAAGTAGATCTGCACGAATGCTAATCTAGAATTGTTCTCTGATGCGCGTAAGTGGATAAATCAACTGATAAAGGTCCACAAAAGCTGATCGTAGACCTTCATGAAGGTCTAAGGGCTGTTTAGATAGAGTTGCAGTAACGAGACCTAAGGGCTTATATATTTGTGCGAAGGCATATCTAGGGCGCTAAAATACATCACACTAATCTCTGGATGCGGAAACTTGGTTTCAACATCCCCCCATAATGCTTCGGATGAGACTGTAGCTTGCGCTGCGTGAGTTGTTGCCGAAAGGGCTAGTAGTGTAGGGATTTTTTGGTTGGCACAACTAACTCTAAACTTGGGTCAGGATCCCCTAAGCCAACACAATCACAAAAACAAGATTTGGGTAGCTACGGAACAAATCAATTTCAAAGTATCTCATTAAGTGGAAAAACTTACCTGTTGAAGACTCCACATGGGAGGATGAGTGTTTTATTCAAAAGCATAAAAAACTACGGAAAACACTTTTTTTGAAGGAGAGGGGCATGTTAGGCCCCTATAATACTAGTTTAGCCCCCATATTGTTATTGTCGTTTCGCATAGAAGCTCACTATTGTTATTGTTGTGCCCTTACATTATTATTGTTATCTAGGCCCTAATTATATTTTGACCCCTTAGACTCCTATATATACCAAGGATGTCTTTTCATATGAATCATCCAATATTTTTTCATTTATGTGATGTAAAGGGAGATTCCCCCCTTGAAGTGGCTTATTATTTAGTCGTCGGTCTATCTTTTCTTATGTTTTTGTGCTATTTTTGATATGAATAAATAACAAAACATATGTGCAATTTTGTCTCATGTCACTTGCTTCTTACAAGACATCAAGAGACACATTTTTCTAAATCAATCCACTACCACATACAAGTAATCATGTTCTTTTCTAGGTATAGGTAGACCCTCTACAAAATCCATAGACACACTCTCCCATGGACGAGAAGTGTGGCATATATAAACCTAATTTTTTTCGTGGTTTGCTAGTAGCACACATGACACATCCCTTTACATATTTGGACACAACTTCATTCATTTGAGGAAAATAACAATAACATTCCAATTGAGCTATTGTTTCTCCTACACCAAAATGAACAAAAATGAGAGAATTATGTTCTTCTTTGATTACCTTTACTCTTTCATCTTGTGGAATTCACAATTTACCAAGATGATATATTAGTTTTTCATTAACATGATAATATAATTCTTGTATATGAGTACCATGGACTAGTGTTTCATATACATCCTTGAAATATTCATCTCTAGCGTATTATTTGACATAACTTTCATGAGCTAAAGAACTATGTTGTAAGACAATATCAAGGTAATAGAAAGTATTGATTAACAAATCAAAAAATTCTTTTTGTATACCTTTATTATCCCTGATGATCAAATGGCATTATTGCAAGAATCCAATCCATTAGAAATGTCATGAATCTTGTAGCTTGGATTGTGATTGAAGATACTGCAAAGTATGATGATCTCCGTGGATGATTGTCTCTTTACTCATCAAATAGTGTTTCCACTTCTTCACACTCAAAACCAAAGCATAAAAGTCGTTTTCATAGGTAGGACAATTTATTATTGCACTAGTGAAGGTCTTAGAATGGTAAGAATTCAGTTTCCTTCATTGCATTAACATTATTCCCATGGAGCCCACAGGGCTTTGGATTGATGGTGAATGGGTGCACTGTTAAGGCACTCCTTGTGATAGGTCACTGGTTCAAATCCCCCATGGGTGCTTACCCACCAAAAAAAAAAAACCATTATTCCCATGGTGTAGTCACTTGCACTAGTTTCAATTTCAAATGGTTGTTGTAAATATGGCAATGCCAAAATTGGGGTTGTATTGATCTTCTCTTTCAAAGTTTCGAATTATTTTTTTGTTTTCCTCCCCATTGAAAGACATGCTTAGTAGTTGTCAAAGCATGTAAAGGAGATGCAATAAATGAAAAGTTAGCATTGAACTTCCTCAAATACTGAATTGCTTCTAGGAAGCTTCTAAATTTTGTTACATTACCAGGCTTAGGCCATTTTGTGATGGATCCAACTTTAGAGGGGTGCATTTTAAATTCACTAGCCCCTATATAGCCTAAATAAACTAAATGTGTTTTACCAAATTCACATTTTGACATAATTAGACAAAGTTTTTCTTTCAAAACATCTAAGACTTTCCTAACATGCATTACATGATATTCCCAATTTTGACTAAAAATTAGGATATCATGTAAGTAGTCTATTAAAAAATCAACTATGGATGGACTAATACATAATCCATAACTCACATGAAATTTTTAGGAGCATTAAATTCCCAAATTTCATAACTAGCCATTCAAACATACCTTGTTTTATTTTAAAAGTTGTTTTCCAAATATTACATTCAAAAATTTTGATTTGATGATAACCACTTCTTAATTCTAATTAGTGAAATAGATTGCATTCTTCAACTAATTTAATAAATCATCATTATAGGGAAGAGGATAATGATTCTTCATTGTACTCTTGTTCAATGCTAAAAAATCCACACATGTTCTCCATGTACCATCTTTCTTTGGTACCGACACAATTCGGTCGAATGACTCCTTTTTCAAGAAAATCTTGGACATGCTTCTTGATATGTTCATTATCAATCATTGATAACCTATACATTCCAATGTTAGGAACATGGGCATCTTTCTACAATTAGATCTCACATTGTATCTCTCTCTTGGGAAAAATCCTTTAGGTTATTGAAACACTTCACTATAGTTAGAAATAATCTTAACTAATTACTAGCATTTACATTTTCATTTATCTTGTGGTAACAAGAGACAAATTGGTCTTCATTCGATGGCATCTCACAATATACTCAATCTGATATTTTATAAGATGATACTTGTTCGCCTCCCCATAGAAGATATATTTTCTATCATAGAAATATGGACTTACCAAAAAAATCCCACAAATATCAAGTGGTATGACATCTAACTTGACTTCATCAACGAAATTAGATGTAATTGCAAATATAAGATTTCATTGTTTAAACTCCTATAACTTAGCATTTTCACATATCCATCCTAAAGGATATAATTTTGGATGAGGCTTGGTTTTAAGTCCCAATGTCTTAAAAATTTATTGAGAAATAAGATTAGATTGTGAGACAGTATGAAATAACATATTAATCTTTGTATGTTTTGAGATGACTCTAATATGAAATAACTCACTTCATTTCCTTTCGCCATGCATAGTTTCAAATTTTCATGAATGAGCACTAGAGATAGAAATAGAAATAGAAGATATACCTTGTATCCCCATGGTCGTGATCTTGGTTTCATCACCTGAACCTTATCCAATATCTTGTTAGATTGTAGTAATGGTGTTCTTAGTACCATTCTTATTCCCAAACCTCTCTTGTCTCAGTTTTGGATGAAGTTTCCAAAACCTAGCATCATCATTTCCTTGTTTTTTGCAATTTGAACATGTAGGTTTCTCCCTTTCCTTCTTCACTATAGTTGTTACTTTGAACTTACCCTTTCTTTTGTTCTAAATTACTACATCTGACTAAACTAGTTTCTTTGAGAAGTTCTCATGAACATTCTTTGCCCTTGACTCGATGTGAGTAGTTTGGAAACAAACTTCATCAATATCAGTTGGGTTAAACACATGAATAGTATGTATCATATAACTATGCAACCCACCAATATACTTCAAAGTGTTTCTTGTGTATAAAGAGGAATGCCCAATGTTAATGCCCTCTTTTAGAACTCTTGAGCATAATATTTTATGTTTTTTCCTCTACCTTGTATTATATTTTTCCAATCCATTTATGCTTGTTGCATATAGCCTAATGGATATAATTGCTTCATTAATGCAGATTTAAATTCACACAAAGAAGATGTGACTTTCCTTTCATATGAATAACTTCTTGAACCTTACTCTCCCACCATATCAGTGTTGTGCCTCCAAGTTAGTTGAAATTTGTCTCCTTCATCCAAATTTTTTAAACCCTACAATAAAATTCAATCTACTTGATCTAATTATCTAGCTCCTTTACATCAAGTTTTCCAACATACATTGGAAAATTGAATTTGACATCTAATTTTAACAAAGGTAATTTAGAATCATACTTCTCTGGTTTCTCTTTATGAGATGGGGATGGAGGTGGAGAGGAAGGAGGAGGAGGAGGAGGAATTTGAGGAGGGTCACAACCAAATCCTTCATCTTTAACTTGACTTGGCCCTTATATGTTTTTCCTTTGTTCATTGTACAACTCTTCCACCATGGCGTTCATGTTGAGAAAAGCTTGTCGAAATTCCCTTTCGTACTTGATAAGGCTTTCTTCCTCTTCATGTTCCATTATTTGTCATGAACATGTTCATTTTGTGCATATATTGGGATTAAAGTATCCAAGTGATCCTTTTCCATGCTTGAGCTTAAATCTTGTTAGCATTCAACACTTCAAAAATCCTTTATCAAACTAGCTCTGATACCAAAAATTGATTTGAAATTCAATGTTAAATTGATTTTTTTATTTTTGTAAATTTATTAATTAATTGTATTTAATGAATTTTAATGAGCATTTAAAAGATGAAAATAATAAACATCAAATAAGAAGAAAACCAATAGAAATTTGTTAATATAATTCATTCCTTGTGGGCTATGTCTTTAGGTCCGCTTCAAATGTGCAATTGTTCCATTAGAATGATATGAAACACATCAAATTTCCTTCATACATCAAAATAATTATCTTGAAACCTGTAAAATTCATGTTTAAAATTATTCTAGGAAGATTGGATCACTGGTAGATGTTGGGACATGGAATTGGCATCCTTTTTACCCTCATTCATCCATCTTTTCCACCATATTTTCCCCTCTAAGCCATACTTTGTTACTCCATTAATCACATTTTTCGTTGATGTATGCCTCTTTCTTATGTCACCCTATATTATGTAGCCTTGCATGTATTTTGATAATAGGTTGACTGTTTTAAGTGATTTTATTTATAAGATTGACAAAGAAGTCATTTAAGGATGGTCTAGCTTGTTGTAGTGTTTTCATTTGCATGTTATCTTATTTGTCCAGGTTTTTGAGATACCAATACTCTAGGACAATATTCTACTGAAACTACTTCCATGGTGTTGATACTTTGATTCCCAATACCCTGTTTTCTCAACTAAATTAATAGAAGTCAACATAGGTTTTCACTTGGTCATATTTTTATGCAGGAGCATCTAGACCTAGCCAACGATGTGATGGTGTGGTCACATGTTGTGGCTAATGAAATTTTGGAGGAAGAATTAGTTATTTAATTTGTATTAATTTCAAATTATGTAAGTAGTTAATTATTGCCTAATTTTGAATAGAATTTTGAATAAAATGGCAAGTGATCCTCCCCACTTGGAGATCAAGCCAATTAGCTATATTGATTAGTTAGAGTAGGATGCGATTTCTAAAAATATTGTGAAATCCTTCATTTGTGGAAGGAGATGGTTAGACAGAGCATATATATGTTTCCTTTCTTTTCTGAAAGGGAGGAGACAGAGAGATAGGATTCACAATGGAGTTGTAAGCCTATGGGCAAATTAGGAACAAAGGCCACTAATTTGAAGAATTAGGCCAGAGAGGAAAGATTCAGGAGAGGATTGAGTAGAGCAAGAGCAAGTATAGTGTGTGGATTTTATTTTGAAAACAAAGATCTTTTGTTTGTGTAATCGGGCCAAGGCGAGACTCTGTAATTATTTTATTGTGAATGAATGATGTTGTGCTTATGATTGATTATCAAGCATGCAGAAACCTTTGTATGCTTTCAGATTCTTTATATTTGGGCCGGGTGATTATCCCTTTGTTTTGTTATGTTTAACGCCTAAATCGTATGATTGATAGAAGTCATGGCTTTATTTTAAATATCATTATTGATGCCGGGTTGGCAAAGTCTATTTACATAGTTTTGGTCCCACAAGCGAAAAACCCGAATTACACTAAGAATCGACGCAAAACAAAATTGGATTTTAAATTCGGATTTGAAATCTTATAAAGGGTGGCTTATCCATATCGGGTCTGTAAGAATATCGGATCGATGGTTTAAAGCAGACAGAGCCTAGCTTGGAGGATTGCGACTATGCGATATGCGATCAAATCATAGCCATTAGATCGTGATCAGCCGTGACCGTTGGATCGCGAAAGTAGTTTTTCTACAGTGTGTGGTATTTCAGGTGGCTAAAGAACTGTAAGCGATATTGAATGGTGATCACCCGATCCCATTCACCCTTTGACATGTAACAACAAGGGTGAATGGGGAAATAGCTTTATCGGGCAGTTAATCCCCATGTTAATTATCTGCCCGAAACAATTGCGAAATGTTGGATTGGAAAAGGGAATGAACGGTGGAGATCAACTGATCGGGGATCTGTGATCAGAGTGGCGCAATAGGAAGGCGATGGACCGAGAGCAGACCTGCCAATATTTATAGAAGTGGGCTTATAAATCTTGAGATCTGGTTATATGTTCGGAGCGGGGTTTCCCTTTGCCCCAGTGTATTTCGATACAAAGTGTTGCTCGGGGTTTTTATAACTAGAGCACATATTAACACTCCCGATAGTGTTGTGGAGTCCCGATAGTTTAAGTGGACCTAGTTATTAAAGAAACATCTGATAATGTGTTGTGGTCCGTCTTTAAAGACTAAAGCCTAAATTAACGCTTCCGATATGTATATGAGGGCATGAAACTTAAAGGCTAATAAGGGTGAATGAGTCCCAATATGGAGTTTAGGGTGTGGCAGCCATATGGTTGCATCATTTTTGGTATTAGAGTAGGAAAAGGGAAGAAAATTTCATGCGAGAAGGATGTCTTTCTTATGAATATTTATGATACAAAAGGTATGAAAGTTGCAGCAGTTGAATGAATGGAAAAGTCTGGCACTAGACTACTGCAGTAAGACTGTAGAAGAACTTTTGGAAGTTCTTAGAGATTGTAACAGAACCTCATTCCAGCTGAGGCTTGGAATAGATAGGGACAGAGGAGTCCTTAAGAGTAGTGAGTGTAGAAACCAGAGAGAAAGCAAGAGTGCTCAGTGCAAGTTCTAAGGAAAGAGGACTTGGAGACGAGGAAGAGGAGAAGCTTGGTGAGAAGATCAATTAGAAGGAAGTTGATTGGCTGCAGGTGTAGGAGCTCACACAGAAGAGAAGATGGCTATGGAAAGTCATATGGAAAGTTCAGAAGAAGGCTACAAGATGAATGAGAAGGGTGCTCAAACAATCCATAGGAAATAGATGATTCAAGCAGAGATTGACAAGGAAACAGATGAGATAAGAGAAGAACTCGATGTGTTACTAATGATGCTAGAAGAGAACCAAAATACAAGGTTGGTTCTTGAAGAGGAAGCCAGTGAAGTGGCCTAAGTTGTAGAGAAGGCTGTAGCAAGAACAGGTAAAGTGGTTGATAGAAAACCCCAGAGAAGCAGAAGCAGAAATGGAAGTTTCCATTTGTAGACCAGAACAGGGTGAAATGTTGGGTGAAGAGGATAATGGGAGATCAGCTGAAGACCTCATGGACTATTGGCATAGTTCATAACAATTCGAAGATATGTTGACAAGGGAAGAAGATGAGGAAATGAAGCCTTGTGATTTTAATTCTCATAGTTTGTGTATGTTTGCAGGATATGTAGAGGATGATGGACAGTCTGGTGAAACTGTCACAAATAGGAATGAAGCTCTTGAGGTGAAGTATGATGGAGAATGCCTTTTAGAGGAAGAAGGTGTTGATTTATTACAGCAGAAAGAGTTCATATATGAATTCCTGTTTGGTGTAAGACAGTCAGATGAAGTTGATATGGACTAGAAGTCTAATGAAAAGTCCATAGTGGTATTACAAGAAGGTAAACAAATGAACTTGTTTAATGAAATTGATGAAAGAACTTTGCAATATGATAGTGTAGAAAACAAGCCAATTCAGGAGGATTGTTAGGAAAAGGATGAAGCTAAGAATGGAAGTTGTGATGAACTGCTGGAAATATTTCACATCGAAATAGAGTTCTTGGAAAGATTTCTCAAGGAACCTGAAGGAGAAATGAAGCATTCAGAACCCGCTAAAGAAAAGGAAATGGTCACTATGCATGATAAGGATGAAATGTCTCTAACATTTATAGAGTTAAGTAAATGTTTAGACTCTGCAATTAATGATGTGACTGTAGGTACAGAAGACAACATAAATAAATATGGTGCTGAAATCAGAGAAATTGAGCAGAGATTATTTGAAGGTGAAATGGAAGATCAGGAACAACAAGGAAGTTATGTCTTCAGAGACATGAAAGAGACAAAAGAATTAATCCAGAAAGATAAAGATGGA